>CM059272.1:17510762-17545762 GCA_030347295.1 Setipinna tenuifilis
TACTGAAAGTCTCTTAACATCACATACTAAATTCGCTTTTACAGGCAAAATTCCAGCTTCACTAAAGCCTTTGAAATAATGAATATTCATTTACAGCAAGCTCATATACATATTCATAAATGCATGACCAAGACTTTCCAAGTACTTTCATCTGAAATGCCCTTTATTCTCACCGTACAATGTTTACTCCACTGTGTCTTTGAAACGTTAATTTCAGATAGGCCAACATACAGCATGAACAATATCCCCAATGGACTGAAAACCAGCATGAAATCAAAGGGAGCTTCAAGTTAATACACTGTGTCCAATCAAAACCCAGGACTCTTAATAACCCCCCTCCTCCACCACTTCCACTCATATTTATTTAAAGTAAGTAATTATGGTTTTAGGTTTTTGACTGGTATACATGATCACAGGTTTGTTTTGATTTGTCCTTTTAAAAAGTTAAAAAGTACACTTAGAGAAGTCAGTCACTCACCATTCTTCCCCACTAGTTTCTGAAACTTTTCCCCTTCACTCATGAGAGCACTGCTCAACACCCAACAGCTCAACAACTCAAGACATGAAGTCCAAACTCAGGAAACGCCGTCTTCTCCGTGCTTAAAAGCTCCCAGATTACATCGGTACTTATCCCACAGGGCTCCCCAAGACGAAATTTTCTCTCAGACCCTCACAGAGAGACAGAGAAGGAGAGAAGGGGACAACAGATTCCTGAAGCCAACAAATGCCTCTTCAAAAAAAGGCAGAGATGGCGCAGACTGAGAGTGCTAAGTATGTACTGAGCTGTGGTGCTGGAGTTGCTCACAAGCTGGGGGGCAAGCCTCAGAGAGAGAGAGAGAAAAACACTGCCCTTCCTGCTCCCATTCAAACAGACCACCATCTGGTTCCTCAACAAATGTCCCACCTCAATTACCCCCCCCCCCCACCCCACCCCTACCGCCCTACCCCCCACCTCCCGCTCCCAGCAGGAAGACCAAACCACTTTAGAAGAAGAGAGAGGGGAGAAAGCCAGGGGATTGCAATGGGCCGAAACAATCGAAGAAACAAATCCACAAGCCTTGTCTTTTTTTGCCCACAACATAAAATGTGGCTTCACCTCAACTACAGTGTTCTTGAGCTAAAATTGAGAAAAAGATGACAAGACCTTAAATTAAGAGACATGTGTATGGCTTCATGAAAATATAAAAGTGATTACTACTGTATAACCATTCACATTAAGAGTTTGTGGAAGCTTAAGAAACTGCAGACTGCCATTACAACACTTGCCAAATGTTATGAACTAGAGAACTTATTGCTGGATCAAGTTTTCTTTACCTTGAAACCAAGAGTCCTATTTTTAAGGTGCTTATAAAGAGTATTTGAGTTTTAAAACTTAACTGACAACATACAAATTCTGTTCATGTTTTAGTTCCGTGTTTTGTCTGTTGTTTCTGGAGTGGGAGTAATGCTTTACCGTGATTTTAATTTAACCGCAGTACTAGTTTTGGCCACAATCCTACATATAGCACCTTGAAGGCCTTAATTAAGAAAGGTAGATGCAGGGACCTACTTTAAACACCATCAAATATTTCACATGCTTTTAACAACCTTGCAGATTCCATCACTATAGTACACATTTTGTGTATCTAGAAGAGTTTTCAGACAAAGTTCAAAGATTCATGAACTAATGAAAGCTTCTAAAAAGCCATTAAAAGTCTTTTGATTCTAATGTAAAGGACCACCCATCAGTTAAGATATGCAATTAACACCTGTGTCAAGGCAACTTTTCTTCTTGCAGTCCCGCTGTGTGGCCTCTAATCGCCCACATCTACCTGAATGCCAAGGTGTCAGTCCCGGCTTCAGAAAATAAAAACTCTGGCATGCATTTTTTCTGCCTGGTCGCTTAACACAGGTAATTTCACTAATTACTCAATATACGTACCTGATGATTTGTCTGATGATTTGTGTGCTAATTAGGATCAACTGGACTAAATCAAAACGGTTGAGTCAAATACGTGACAGGGTTTTCATGGTTTCATGATTCACACCTCTGCACAGATGTAGGATATGAGACTGGAGGTTATTAACCATATCGGGTAACCTTGACTGCCGAAGCTTCACACTTCCTGAAATTAGACAAGCTGGCCCCGTGTCATTAGTTCCTCCTACACACACACACACACACACACACACACACACACACAGACACACACACACACACACAGACACACACACACAGACACACACACACACACACACACACACACACACAGTCCTTGTCATTAACCCCACTGCAGAGAAGCTCCTGGCTCTCCTCTCAATGTAATCAAGGACTTTCTTGACGGTGCCAGTGAAGTCAGTGTAAAGATGTCGACATGAGCCCTTCATGCTGATTATAGAACAAGGCTTGGCATCAAAGGCAGTCAACCATCTCTTGCCTTCCCCTACTCATCTCTCAGCCCTGCTTAAAAACACTCGTCCTTACTGTAAATTAGAAAGAGGAACGAGGACAGGATGACAGCAGTTATGGAAGAGACTCAACAAGGGTCATGAGGAAACTCCTGATCCATCACCCTTCAGCTGTGTGACACTGACGATGATTCATCACATGGAAATGAGTAGGGGAGCAGAGGGGTACTTTGGGTCGAAGGCAGGCCATTCTCCAATTTTGAAACTTCCTCTAAGTGTTCCTCCACATCATGAGTCGTCACAGTTACAGGTCTATGTTTGCCGCTCTTGCTACAGCTGCTGTACCTAAAGCTGGGTGCACTGGCGGGGTGGGTGGGTGGGATCATCTCCCCCTGGGGGACGCAGTGAGGCCGACGCTCACCAGCGAAGGGAAGAGGTGTGGTGCCGGCTCAGGCCGAGCAGACAGGAAATGGCAGAGAGGCGACGGAGGATGAGTGTCTAGGAAATGTCATGCCGAACACACATCACCCAGCACGCCCTGCCCGCTTTTTTTCCCGTTTTCATATGATTATATCAGGGTGGTGATTTTGGGGGGTGGGGGGTGGGGGTGGGTGATGCGGAGGTCCATCAGCGGTGTCTCTGATGCTCCGTTGTCTAGTGGGTGGTTATGTAAGCACAGACATACTCCACCAGAGCGTCATCAGTGCGAAATGACGCACTGTAAATAGGAAAGGCGTTAAGTGCAAATGACTGGACCAAAATATGTTTGTGTGCAATGCATGTATAATGGTTGTTGACGTTTTAAAAACATGGAGATGCGCTTAAAAGTGCCCCCCCCCCCCGCTACGTTTGAATGCAGTGCCCAAGTGTTTTTGCAAAGCCGAATATAAACACCCATCTGTACAGCACCAAAGCAAAATCAATGTCAAGAGATCTATGTTCCGAATAAATGGATAAGCCGTTCAATTCCAAACTGTCAACTTTCTGCTCTAAATTTCTTTAAAATTAGTCATAAATTGACAGTGTTTTAAAAATGTTGAAGAGGGCAGCAGTTTAAGCAATGGCCTGGCAATATAGTGCAGTGCATTCTATAAAACCAAATCAATGATGATAATGATCAACCAGCTATTGAAAGCCTAAATATTTCATTCAGTAGCTGAACATTCCCCTAAACAAAAACAGTTAAAAACCGCCTGTGTGTAATCAACAAAAAGCACATAGTGTGAAATATTTCAAAGGTAAATTTGCAAATGAATTCTGTCGCTGTAATTCGCTTTAATACCTTAAACCCATGTATTCTTACAGTTACATAATGGTCTTATCACTCATTGTTCATCCAGTAATGCTTCATAAATTCTAAAAATCCATTTGAGTGTCTTCACACCTACCTTACGGTATAAACACATACAATTCAAGTGTAATTTAAACGTTTTTAGAGAGAGAAAGAGACAGAGAGAACAGGAGAGTGTGTGTGACACAGATGAAGAAAGAGAGAGAAAAAGCACAGCAATAATGTTGACAAGGTTTTGACTGAGCACTCTAGAACTGTTTTTTTTTAGTTGAGCTAAGGACTGAAGAAAGCTTTAAATGTCTTAAGTGCAAGTGTGTTTTGAGAAGATTGTTGATGGGAGTAGAATCTCTTTATAAGTGGGCTTGCCTTGAACGGGGTGAGAGGAACAGGAGGAAGCTCACAGAAACACAGGGCCGCTCTCCTCTCAGGAAGGGTACAGCACACCTATGCCAGTCCACCACTATGTACATCATCCCACCAGTGTCAGAAACAGGCCAGCCCCTTCTGATGAGTGAGGGCAGTTGTGTGATGCAGAGAAGCTGCGCTCCCACCGAGTTGTCACAGAGAGCTCATTCACATACAACAGCAGTGACTCCACTCAGCAGCGAGTAGGAGTCCATTTGTGACCTTATGATGAGCACACAAAAGAGAAGAATCTGCAAAGTCTATGGCAAATCGTGCTCACCTTTGTCCATATTGCAACTGACAGATATTACAATGGTGAGTAGTGAGTGCAGCTCATTCAATGTAATCATGGTAAGTAACCTAACAACTGCTTTTAATATATGCAATGCAATAGGTACCATAACCATATGCACATGATCATTGAGAAGATCAAAGAAAAAGTTTGTGTACATTTTCTCATTTATGTTTTATATATAACGACAGTGCACATTAAAAAAAAATATATATATATATATAAATATAATAAACATAACTGTAAATGTGCCAGTGTTAGCCAGCAGGCTCGTTTTCAACTGTGTTCAGTGTGTACTATGACATATTTTGTCCCTGTTGTAATGGTATTGATTAGATGATTTCTATAACATACCTCACCCACCAGCCGTATTTTAGCACAACAGAAGGCACTTGTGGCACCATAATGACTACACGGTAAGCCAGTATTACATGCCACTCTGTCTGCATGTCATTTTCCCCAAATTGTTCAACAAGGACATAAACACCATACTCACAAACTGCTAGAAATCAGACTTCTAAACATAATCATCTGTCTTCACAAAAATCACCATCACAAAGTTAATAGCAGTAATCTCGCAGCCTGCCAGAGCAAAGAAGAGGCATCAGAGTCAAGCTGCAAAGGCTGAATGAGACAGATTATCAGTGACTGCGTTCACATGGTGAGATTGGTTTGGTTTGGGATTGGTTCACAACGGGTGGTCTGTCCCCCAAGTCCCTGTTCACATGCAGTTTGTCTAAGCGGATTCGGCGAGAGTTCCGGCCCTTTCCGCTACGCTAGGCGGGGGCGCTGTAGTCAACTTCTATCTTTCTATTATTATCTTTTAATACAAGGAACGTCTCTTCCACGCATAACTCTTGAACCACTCATCCGTTTGATCTCAAATTTGGACGGCGTCATCATAATATTACCAGTGTGTGCAGTACCGAGTTTCGTGTTGTTTGGGCAAAAAATGCCAAAGATATCGGTCAAAACGTGCCGACCCAGCCATGACGACCCAGGCTGATAAGATTTACAATGCTAGCTGCTACAATGTTGGACATAACGCGACTAACGACACATAACTAAAATAATGGACATAACACGAGTAAACATTTGCCCACAACAAAGCTGCTACGTAGGTAAGATGTATCTTATCGTATACGCAACAGCAGACTACAGCACTGCACACATATGCCTACAGTGCATACAGACCACGCTTAGAGGAGACTGAACTTTTCACCTCTCATTCCGGTTATTACTCATAGCAAAACAGTGGCTAAAGAAAATCTTACAAGTCAGTCAGTGCAAATGTATTTACATAGCCTTCTCCTTTCACCTGATATTATTACCCACTTAAACAATAAGGTGGTCTAAACAAAAACGTAATACTCTGGCACATCTTCTATGGGCTCTGCACTGTTCCTACTAAATAAAGACAATAAACAAACTTTCTGGCGGCATACGAACATGGTGTTCCAGGAGTTTGACGCATTCGCGTACGTGTTGTGCATTCTGCTGTGTTAGAAAGTCTGTATGAAGGAACAAACTGCGTTTTTTATTTCGTTGATACATGCGCAATACATGAAAACCAATCCGATCCCGTTCACATGGCAGTCGAAGTGGTTTCGAAAGAGCCCCGGCCTGGAGTCGCAGGGGGATTAGGAAAACCAATTCCAATCCAAACCAATCTCCGTTCACATGAAGCTGGTTCGATCCCAAACCACTTCCAAGTGGTTTCGACTTGGCCATGTGAACGCACTCACTGTGACCTGAAGTTGCTGAAGTGCGTATACTACACCTGAAGTGCGCAACAAGCCCTGCTAATTAACACACGACATCAGGAGGAGAGGCCTAGGGGGAGGGCCCTGGTGCGGCCTGATTATAACACTACTTTGCCCAAACAACAAAAAATATCACATTTGGGGGCCAATTCAACTCCACCTGTCGGAACCATCTTCCAGGTAAAGTAAATCTTTGAAGCAGCAGTGCTGGTGGGCAATCAGCCCACATTTCGTACATTTTCACCTTTACAAAACACAGAGCACAGTCTACCAGCAGAGTATGCTAACTAGGGTCAGTTGTTAGGTTACTCATCTTAGTCAGGTGGGTGCCGCTATTGGGCATCCTTCTGAAGTAAGGACTTGCGTAACAACGTGCGTAAACAACATTGGCGAAATTAAGCATAGCTCAATAGCTCAAGGATAAGACCATTCATGTAGGCCGTTACTCTTTCTTTAGTCACAAACTCTGTCAACTGCAGAGTCTATGGTTATTTCAATTGGGAAAAACACATCTCCTCTGGAGCTCAGGGCAATTCAATCTGCTCATCAAACAGAATATATGTGTATACAGAAATAAAATAAAACTCCACTAGGATGTTTTTTTTTATCATTCCATAATCAGATCTGCTGTATCTTTTAAATCCATGAATGATTTTGAATCATCACACGTCCCTAGTCAGATTCATGCACAAAAGAGTGTAGTGTAGCACCAACTCTAAGCTTTAGTGTGAGAGAAAAAGGGCAGACTCCCAAGTGTCTTTGAGGTGGATTTTACCGTCACATCCATGGTGGGTGGCACCTGTGTCAGCGGAGCACTTTAATCATGTCACATTGGGGCTCTGTTTTTCAGATAGCTCAGAGCTTAGAGCTCAGAGCATCAAGCATCTGTACAATTCCCCTCTCAGACTCCAGAGACAAGCATTCTGTTTCTGGTGACTGATAGAACCACAGACAGCTACACCAAAAGCAATTTAGTCTAATCAAACTGGTTAAGATCCGTATGTTCAATCAAATTTTAATGCAACACATTGATACCATGACAAAACCCCAGTCACAATGAGCACAAACTGTTTCATAGGTTGCACTGTGTCTGAGTGCTCGGATTTTGACAGACATTGGGACACTGCTATAAGAAAAAGTTTGTTATAGATTGACAGCCAGTCAATCAGTAACATTCCTCACTATAAGTGAGATGATATTACATACATAGTGGGAAAAGAAGCTGTCTATAAGCAATAGCCCATAGCTCTGTTCCATTCTTTGCAACTAATGGCTACATTTTCTTCTATAATGAGAGGTTAGACTGAGGAGCAAGGCCAGGAGGTCTGGATAGGCCATCTCAAGGGCCGCTGCGCCTCCATGACCTCAATGGTCTTGGTCAAAAATGGTTTTAATTTGCTACACATCACTCCTGGGCCTTGACCTTGGTAGAGGGTCAAGTCCAGATTACACTTAAATGGAATGCATCGGTTCTCCCATTTGAGCTGACTACAGACAGTAATGGAAAATGTTGCGCTGTGCCTTAAAGCAAAGTAGTAGAACTTCCAAGCATGCCCTTAGGCTACAAGAGCCACCCATCAGTGTTTGGGCTATTCAGACAGGGGTGAACAAGGCAGTCGCAGTAACCAAGAAAAAACACTGTCCATAAAAGGAATACTTTAAACTCACACAAAGGTGTTTTTTTGGACAATTTTAGTGAGAACCTGAGCATTAACAAAATGAACTATAGCCCATGTTAACTACATTACTTTTTTTTTTTTTACAAGAATTCCAGGTTTCAAAAGTTCCCCTTGCTGATATTTAACAAATAAAACAACAGCATGGGATCAAAAAGAAATTGGATCTCAAAATAGCTACCAGAGAGAGAAGGCGCAAGTGGGACTTAATTTCTAAAAATAAAAAATGGTGACAAATTTGATTGGAAACCATTTTACATATTGGAGAAATTTCACAACGTGCTGAAACAAAATATATATATATTTAAAAAAACAACCAAAAGTTATACTAAAAAGAAATGTTAAATCAATGTAATAAATAATGAGCCATCATAAAACTATTAATGTTGCCACAGTCTCTGTGATTTAAATGAGCTTAGGTATTTAAAGAACCCTTCTCTCCCTGACGCCCAGAACAGAAACGCCTTTTTCTGTCGCAGACCGCCACTTATTAATAGAGCTTGAGAAATCTGTGGAGAATGACTTCCACTCAGCGGATGTGGAATATACACCTCTCGGTGAACAAGGAGGGTAGTGTCTCGGGTTCTCCGGCGCTCTCACACACGCACTCTGTCACACACACGAGCTTTCACATCAAATGAGTACATAGATTTTTGTTTGCATAACCTTACAATTTCACAAAAGTTACATTTTTTCCATAGCCGTGTTACTTAAATGTACGGATAGACCCATACTGTTTCTGCAGCGAACGGCTACAACTTTTTTAGTCCCATCCCAAATTATTAAAAACACATAAGCACACTTAAACATAGTACTGAGGAATGTAATTTGAGTCATTACATTGCCAATTGGGTAAAACAAGCGAAAAGGTCTCATTAACCAACCACTTTCACATTTTACTTGCATTTTTCCATAAATAGACTAAATATATAGTTCTATTAAACTACCATGTTACTATTAACGTTGAGTGCGTTCGTGGAAGGCTGGCAAGTTCCTGAGTAGGCTACTGAAACTCTAGTCCATCTGTAGACTAGCCTACTTATTAAAATTAACCTGAGCGAAATTAACCAAAAGTGGCATTTGACCTTCAGTGTAAGCCTTTGTTTGGTTACCTGCAATTTGTTGTTGGGTTAACTTTCTGCGAAGAAGGTTAAACGCTTTAAAAGGGGAGGCCCGAAGTTGAAGAGTCCGTGATTTTGATTGAAGCCCATCATATGTTTTACCATCCATTCTACGGAGTCCGAAAACTTTACGCACCGTTGTCTTAACTTAACGCTTAACACTACAATCAGTGAGGTAAGCTCACAAAGCTGTACCCAACGACGACGCGAAATGTATGTTTATATATCGATAATAAGAGAAAGCTGGCCATGTTTCTTCCTTCGATTGCGTCCTAATACAGTAGTACCATGAGGATTTAGAGTTAAAAAAAAACACACACAAAGTTATGGGGGCTTCCTGGAGCGCCTCCTTGGGGCTGGCCATAGCCGCTAAGCATTCTGGGAAAAGAAGTTCATTGACTGAGGATTTTGGAGTCCCCACCGTTCTTATATACAGTCTATGGTCCCCACGTATAAACCTCTCACTGTTCTTGAATAGTACCGGTAGGTCTGCAATGGCATCGTGTATTACAATAGCAATAATAATAAAGACATTTTAATGATTGATTGAGAATTTAATTTAAAAAACGTGTTTGTCCTGTCGTGACCATCTTCTTTACCACAAAGAGACTATTTAATAGCTTCTATTAGGCCAATTATTGGTCTTTAGGTGGATGGTCCTAAGGGAGGAAAAAAATGGTGTACGACAACATTAAGTGCAATTTGTTTAACCACGCTGAGCTTCTCATCTTGCCTACTCCACAAAAAAGGCACTTCCAGGAAATCAATCTGAAAACAATACACGCTCAGCTTCAGGGCACTTACAATTCAGGATGATGTCCAGTCCCTTTTAAGTTTATCAGGCAATCTTTAATGAGTTTTCTGTTTCGTATACATCTGCATTTTTAATAGCTTTTTCCTTTGCCTTTAAAGTCTTTCAAAACACAGTAAGGTTAGGATATGTATACTGCAAAAGATGTCAGATTTCCTATTCAGTTTGTTGAGCATGGTTGCCAGAAATATATCAGAGGAGCAAAGAGCAGCACGTTTTTTTTTATATAAGTAAAAATGGGTACAGCCTGCTGTTAGGAGATGCAAGAAAATCGATCTCCATCTGCTTACACTATCAGTCCAATATGTCAGTCCCTGTTATGCTATACAAACTATTGAGTGACAAGTGTGTTATGTATGGATTATCTGTCACAGGCAAACAAAACATTTATGAAATGGTTTAAGAGAAAGTGTTTTTGAAGATGTAAGGGAGACTCAAAGTGTAGCATCCAGCTGCTGAGTGTTTAGAACCATTAACGTGTCCCCCGGAGGTTTGAAGTCCTAATTTTCTCACAAATACTGCGTGGTCCAGGCATTATAAATGTTGCAAACTATTATTATTGCCATCATGTTTTGTAGTTTTCTGGTCATGCTAAATTAGTTTATAGGCGTAATTCAAAATCAGGATACGCTTAACATCTGTAAACATAGACCTACTACTTTACAACTTTCACATCTAAAAATTGGTTCTTTAAAAGAACAGTAAAACTGATCATCACTAGTCTACTTGAATATCTGTAGTTTCAGCCTTTGTGTGTTCAGCAAGTTAAGAAATACCACTGAAAAACAAGCTTCCCAACGCATTGGTATGTTGTTGTTTGTAGATGTCATATGGTTTATTGTTTTTTTTTTTTTATTGATTGACAGCATACCAGTGTATAAATGAAGTGAAATGCCAGTGCCCAGCGGATCCAACAAGTTAAGAGTTAAGGTTTGGTTCTGAGGAGAGTAAGGACAAAAGCTTCTTAGCCGAACACTTTATTTAAAATCTCCAGGCAGAAAACAGTATTCTTCTCCTCACCACTGTCATCTGCCCTTCTGACCCCTCTCCCCCCCAGCCTTGCACAGCAGGCCCAGGTTACCCCCAGGGCTCCTCAAATTAGAAATATATTTACATGTTTGAAGCATTTCTATCACTGAGAAGAAGATGTCAGTGTGCCACTGTGAGTGCAAGAAAATGCACTGAAGTAGTGCTTAACATGTTTGTATGAAATGCTTTGGTGCTGTAAAGCAGGGCTGTAGCACATAACTCTGGGCCCAATACACCGGCACTATGACAGGGCCACTTCCTGTCCACATATTTCATGCATCTGGCTTGCTAGGGCAGTTACCCCTGGCTAGGGCCTGGGGAGTCAGCCCCAGTTTTCTCCTTATTTTGACACCCCTGGCTGGAAGTAGTGAACAGAGACAAAGAGATCAAAAAAAAGGATGTCCATCACTGTCAATTTCGTCCTGCAACAGGACACTGTCAAAGCACAGCATCTACATTATGCAACACAGTCGACAGGAGGGCTGTCCGGCCAGAGTTGTCTATGTCTACCATATCCTTAATATGCAGGGAGAGCAGACTGACCATATAAAAACATGCCCGTCACGTCAATCCGGTCCTAGCAAAGCAGATGTTCCCCAGCTTTGGCACAACAGGTAGAGGAGTCAGCCAGCAAACGAAGGATCACTGGTTCAATTCCACCTTCTCCTGGCTAGGCCGAAGTGTCCTTGAGCAAGACACTAAAGTCCATACTGTTTTCGGTGTGCTGACTGGTGCCTTGCATGGCAGCTTTCACAACCAGTGTGTAAATGTGTGTGTACATGGGTGAATGCGAGCCATTCAATGTAAATTGCTAGGGGTACTCTGCTGAGTGTAGGAATGTGCCGTATTAATGCAGTCTCTTTACCATAAAATATAGTTGTAGCATTGTGCTATGGTATGCCTGGCAGCTTTTGGATTCATACACAAGACCCCGATTCAACCCTTTTCCTGCAACAGCTGAAGTTTTAGAATGTTCTTTTCTTACCTGAGTCTTTGAAACTCCGTGATGGTGACAGGGCCTGCAAGAGAAGAGGTAACCCATGATTAGGCATTCGGTTGAGTCTCTGTGTTAAAGAGAATCTATAAACTTCTCTGCTGCTATTAGGCTGATGGTGTGTGTGTGTGTGTGTGTGTGTGTGTGTGTGTGTGTGTGTGTGTGTGTGTTGGCCTTCCATGTAGAAGGTTTGAAAAAAAAAAGATACATGCTGCTAAGGTTTTCCTGGACAGTTAATGGTGCTAAGGAGGGAGAATGAAGGCCCTTGTATATACTTCTGTATATACATGGCTACATGAGCACAGTGCACAACGCAAACACTGGGCATACTTTGGGTAGTTTTCTTGTTGTTTTAAAAGACTTGCAGTTCTTGGCTTCTGGAAGCTCTCAACAAAGCATAGCCCATAACTACAATCTGGGACCATGCACAGTATCCAGGTTGATTCCAAAGGCATGCCAGGCTTCATGAAAACGTTTTAACTGACGTTCCTGACAGTATCATCCCAGAAACAGCAGAAGAACATTGCAAAGGGATACCCAGTGAATGTGGAACTTATGGGAGTTCTGTTTTGCGAATGCTTTGTCCATGTACATGTATTGCACTACTTGCACACAACATTAAAATCTGGTTGGCACATGGTAGTCTCCACATGCCACAATGAATTTCATCACGCACTCAAACATTTGTGATGCCTTGCTGTAGAAGAATACTGCAGCCCTATTACAATCCCCTCTGCTCCATTTCCAGAAATGCCTGGACTACTTAGCAATTTTTACATTTTAATGTCTTGGAATTAAAGTTTCATCTCATATGGCACGTGATGCCATACGCTTTAGGCTCAAAGAATAAGCAAAGGGTCCACTGCCATTGCTGCTAAAGAAGCTAGTATTTCCATATGACCTTCTTAAGCCAATACACCAGAGCTATATTTATTCAGTCTTTTAGTGTGCCATCACAGTTTAGAGAGGGAGCTGACAAAAGATGTCTCCAAGCAAGTGGAAAGAACACAGAAAGGATTAGTGTAGGATTGCTGGAATTTCATCTCCCTGTCTTCCATCACTTGGCGAACGGCGTGATGGAAAGCCCGTCCCTCACTAACATACATCAGGGCATCATTCATCCCCTCTGCATGGGCTCATGCTTGCAGCCCCTACACTCACAGATGTGCTTCCTCAATCTGGGCCATCAAAAACAGAAGTATAACCTCAAAGAATCCTCAAAGCATAAACTCTCTTTTAGACTTCACACTCTCATATAGTTTTATTTTTTATACATTTACAGGGTTTGTGTTTTTGAGTGTGTTGTTAATCACTGTAAAACATTTTTACTTAGGTTTTACTGTTATAAAGACAGCCTGTTTTTATACAAAAAACTTTTTAGCCTTAAACCAACTTTAGTAAATGAATCTAAATCTGAATAAGAGTAGAAGGACAGTTTGCATTTTATTCATTGGCCTAAACAAACTAGCAATTTGTTAGAATTGCATGCTGTCAACTGTTTTTATTTAAACTGTTATAAAAAATGTTTATGTAAGCGAGGAGTGCATGTTGGGGAATCAGCAAGAGCCAGTCTGCCTCTGAAGCCTAATCCACAGATAATTAGCTTGTGATGAAATGCATTGAAATGTTGCAAAACACAAACATTAAAACAGGGTGACACAATGTAATAATGTTTACTTGACTTAATATTTGCTGCCTCATATGAAAGGACAGTGACTTTAACAATCAGAGGAGAGGCAATGGTCTAAATAAGGTAGGTATAAGAATGTGCTGTCGAGTCTATACATTCTTCTATACAGGTCTTTTTTCCCCTCAGTGCCATAATTTAGTTTCTACAAAAGCTACACTGTTCTTCATACTCGCACTTGTTTGTTGTATATGCTATAAATATAATCGTGTATATGGGTCCCCTTTTGGGAATGACATGATGTCATATAACGGCTCAAAGCATGGCTCAAAGTTACACCATTGGCTGCGCTAAGCGCAACCTCAGTCAAAAGCTACTTTTAAACTGCGGTTGCTCCGGTAACCAAGTCCTGGCAGGCTCTCGCTTCCCCGCGAGAAACAGGCCAGCATTCACTCCATTCCTACACCCACTGCACTGCAATGGAATGTCCGCTGCTCACTCTGTTTCTCACATGTTCCACAGCAGTGCGCGCGCATAAACACATACGCACACACACACTAAGCTCATTTTCCCACACATATTGCTACTTTAAAAAGACTATACATTTCTGTACAAGCAAACTTTTCACTACGTAAAAGTCAAACTTAGAAAAAAATAAATAAAAAACCATGCAGCCGAAACGGAGTTTTTTTCTTTTGACTTTTGAAGACATATTTCTAGACCTTTTGCAACGCAACAGGATGTGGACCGTAAGAAAGGGGGGGAAATGCATATGAAAGCGAACAGCTTTCCACCTCCTAACTCATCAATCAGAGGCACCTCGCGTACCTGTCACTCACACCTGGCAGAGGGCAAAGCCTCACCTCACCATCCTGTCTCCCGAGATGCGATTTATTTTTGCTGCTTCACAGCCTCTCTCTCAAAACACTCCTCTCAGACAAAAAAAGGCGGAGGACCGTCAGCTGCAAGCTTACCTTAGCCCTGCTGAACAGAGAGCATAGACAGCTGAGGAAGGCCATGTTCAGGTGTGTGCCCCTTCGCGGGGCTGTAGCCAGCGGGGTCGAGGGTTATGGGTCATGGAGATGCTGTTGACAGTAGCCTACCGAGTGTGGCTAAAGCTTTTTCCTCTGCGCTGCTCGGCAACAACGTGTTGCTGTGGGAAGAGGCAGGGAGGGTGGGGTCAAACACTGTCAATCTCCGGCCCCAGGCCCGAAGCCAAGGGGACGGGTGATCCCTGCATACCAATGAAGTTAGCAGCTCCGGGCTAACAAATATAGCTTAATATGTCATACTAAAAAGGCCAGTAGCTGTACAGTTCATCCATCAAACAGCAGAAATGCCCTTTTGGTTAGTATAGACTGTCATGTTAAAAAAAAGTAACTTATTTTTTTTTTATGCATTATCCTTTGTTTATGTATTTTACTGAATGACACACTTAAAATATATGCAGTAGAATTTACATAAAAATATAGGGAACAGCCCAAAGGTACTAAACATTCACACAGCATATGACACAAATACATACACTGCAACATTGTTATGTATAGGGTCTCATGTGCAATGAATAATAACCCGTATAAAAATATCTTCCAAACCTTACTACAGAATTTGCATAGTGTCACAAAAGCTGTCACAAAATGTTTCAGGGAACATTATACTTCTCTTCTAGGTCCCTTCAGAAAAAGACAGTGCTGTAAACTTGCATGGTTTATATGTGGTTCAACTGCTGTTAGCACAATCATTTATGATGGGCTTCAAAGATGAAAATTGCTAGGTTTTGAGCCTTCAACCAACATAATTCTCCTCACAAATTGTATGTAGCATTGTCAGTGGACATACTATTAAGCATTACAGTGGCCACCAAACAACGAGATGGATAAATAGGTTTCCCATTTATCCTTTCTATCAAAACGTGAATATAGACAGCCAAACAAAGCCCCAGTCTTATACATTGTTTGATTATGGGCATTTTTTTAATAAAGAGAGAGAGACAGAAATTGCAGTGAGTAGTGGATTTGGCTTTATGACTTGTGAAGATGTACCAAAAGCTAAAGTCAAAGCAGAGTTATGCAAGGACTTTTATTGAAATTATTTGACAGGCTTGCTGCTACAGAACCCAACTCCCCCACCCAGCACTCCTGCGAGCAGTTATACCACTTAATGGCATGATTACATTGACTTTGTGATTTTGTTCAGCTGAGATGTCAATGGCTGTTAGGTGGGGTCCTTGATCGTGCCAAAAGGACGACAGCTAATCCAACACACCCCTCTCTTCATTTCCACCCTGAAGCAGTGATGCTGATAAGTAGAAATAATTGAGGAAAAGTAGGAATAAAGTTTTGCTCACTTGAAGCCACTTTGTTCATGTCCTACTTAAACACATAACACAGTGTTTACAGCTGCAGTGCGCACACCATCAGAACCTAGATGAACGACGAGTAAGCAGTTGCATTTTGGCTAAATGTATTGCAACAGAGCCTGGTAGATTGTATGTGGGCACAAACAATATCATGGCAATCAAAAACCCAACCGGTCAAGAGTGAAACCCGGTCCTTATCACATACTTAATCTTGCATTAAGGATAAGCATAAATATCTACTGGTGCCACTACCTTATGAATTAACTTATTATACAGGGCATCAGATATCAAGGTGTTTGGTGAAATATTACAGATCATTTTGGCATAACTGGCAATTCTAACACACATTACTCTGACTTTACTGACCCTAACAACAATGTCTGAATGTCTGGCCAGAACACAGAGGGTTCAGTTAAAGCATAACACAAGGACAAGGTGTTATATTCCAAATCTGTTTTTTTAGATTTTTCTATGTGCTGTATATTCTAAAAGCTCAGAAAAGCACTTACAAACCACGAGGTGTCTGATCTTTTTAAACTTATGGCTCTGCTGTTGTTTCGAACACCCACTTACTGACCTTGCTTTAACAAACCAATGAAAAGCATTCTTCCTTTTATTCCACCTCTCTCCTGTTGAAACCTCCCATCACCTTGAATCACCACTGGACCATCAGTAAGCCAGTGGGATAGCTCAGTATGTGGCTTTTTAATGGATTCACAATGTTTTTACACACTCCCGCTGGGCCACGTGGCCGTCACCGTGTGCGATTTGCTCATGCCCGACCTGCACCACACACACACACACACACACACACACACACACACACACACACAGTGGGATCAACAGAGTGTAAAACTTGGTTCAAATCCCCCCTGAGATTTCATACCTGTGCAAAATGAAACACTCAACAACCTTCACACATCCAGGGATTCCATGGATAAGCTCATTAACTTGAGGGAAGTTAATATTCCAACACAACCTACTATCTAAATCACACAAGTATATGCACAGCATGGCCTGCATACATATGGCAATACATACACTATATATCACACACACTTACATAAAAAATAAAATAAAAAAAATAAAAACACAATGTTCTCTGGACCTTCGCCATGCCACATCAAGTGCACTACGTAGGAAGCATGACAGTTTAACAAAGAGAAACTCTGTGCCCTCCCCCACTGTTTCTAGACTTTTAGACAGAGGAACAAAACAAGCCACTGTGCATTATCCCACATAAATGGCCAAACATCTCCCAGACAGCCCACTCAGGGGCATTTCAGCACAAATCCACAATTTGTTTTCAACCCCTCTTTCCCTCTTTCCCTCCCTTTTTTGGTAACAATCCTCCCGGGCATCAACTTCACTCCACTGGAGTGTGACTTGGGGAAAGCAACGTTGCTCCTCCATTAATTGGTACCTGTCAAGGAGCTTTACCTGGACCAGCTGCCTTCATTGCCAAGCACTATGAAGGCTTCGGTGGGCCTGGGGCGCTGCTTTCGGCGGGTCCACTTACCACCCCCTGGCCGGCTGGCTGTCTGGCTGGCTGGCTAACCACACCCAGAGGAAAGCTGAGAGACATGAGAGAGGCCTTGCAGCGGTGGGGCCAGGAGGAGGCCAATGAGTTATAAAAAGAATGGCAGAATTGACATGTGAGAGTGAGTCCAAATACAGAGCAGGTAGGAATGTCTGCCGTCTGGCCCAGTGGCCCATATTAGAGAGGGTGTGTACAGTACTGTATGTGTGTGATGGTGTGCACACAGAGGGCATATATAAATATATATATGTATATATACTGAAACTGAAGAGGCTTGTGAACAGAGATGCAGTGGAGGGTGAAATATATAAAAATGCTGCTTAGTGTTATTTATATTTATATGTATTATAAATTTTGTTTATTAGCCTTTTGATTAATTACAAAACAGCATTTACTCACCTTTTTGTGCTGGCATAGTTCTTTACCAACATTTCCTTTTACCCCAACTACAGCACTGCTTGAGAGTAGAGTGTGCACACAGCTGATAAGAAATTCATATTGTTATATATGATTTGCATACAAATGGAAACACATGGACTTACACTGCTACAAAGACCACAGTAGCCTAGAAGCATAAAGGTTCTACACATATGATTGCAGAGTGGACTGTTGGCCAAAACCATCTTTACAGGCCCCAAAAACAGGTTCTTAAGAGCTGAAAATCTATGACAGCGCAGCAAATCTGATATGTTTGCAAATCAGTTCTACAAAGACTGCATCACCTAGCTTTTAAAGTACTGTACCTCAAAGGCACTGTGCCAAAGAGAGACCCCTTTTTGGGCAGTGAGGAAAAAAGTGTCAGCGTGAAAGTCACTCTGTGTGCAACACGCCCTGCAGACTGTGTGACTCTTTGTTCGTTCTGTTTGGCACCACTCGATCCCCACATTTCCATTTCCGGCCGCGCATTCCATATCCCTGTCCATGTGACCAACGAAAGAACATTTTGAGCCAGCTCACCCATCAGTCCATCTGAAGCACGTTTGCCACCATAGCAGAGGGGTCAACAGCATGCAAAATTGAGGGGAAACATCTCAATTTAAAACTCAGTAAATGTGTAAGGAAGGAAGGAGAAAAAGGGGGGAAAATGACGCAACATGACAATGTCATTATTCTCGGTACCTTGATTTGTGTACCCAGATGGCCCAAAGGCACACAGTGCTAACAAGTGCTTGCAGTCAGAAATAAGTGCCTGTCAAATCTGCAGTGAGACAGCTCCCCCACTACACACACACACACACACACACACACACACACACACACACACACACACACACACACACACATACACGTAGCACGTAGCCCAGGCTACAGACATCTCTGCCTCTGTCCAAGAGCAAGGCATTGTGGCACATGTGAATTACCTGTCAGTCATCTTTAAGTTATCTTGCCCTCTTTATAACTACCGAATCAGAATCAGAATGACATTTTGAATCAAATCTGGACTTTCTATCTAATAACCACACTTAATATTCCACAGGGTGCTGATGTGCTGTTTACATTCTAATGTACATTCAAATGATGGCACAGTATTGCATTCAGTTATGGTAATGTGTTCTGAATGATGCCATGGAAGAATACTAAATGACCAGGGGGAAGCAGAAAAAGAATGAGAGACAAAACTGACACAAACAAAACATCATCACAGAGACACCACGCCAAAGTGACAGGCAGGTACCAAATCACCGTTTCTCCCTGCAGACAGTTGGAGTGACTGCTGCTGCTACTGACCTATTGACATGTGGCTTATGACAATCACAGTTTAGCCACCCCGAGCTCCTAGCCAATTCCCTCCCTTCCTGCTCCGCTCCTGCACTCTTGCTCAATAAAAGGATTGCTTGTCACTTTCACACAGTATTGGGCTCCAGTTTTTGGGCCTCTTACCGGCTGCTTTGTCTTATGGAAGGGTTTAAGACAACAAGATGAAGCCCCCCCCAATGACCTTCACTGCCCCTTCAATCACCCACGGGTTATTACTGCAGATAAACAATATGTCCAATGGCTCCAGAGGAGCACCCAATAAGAAAATGACCAGAGCAATCCCTTCAGCTCAAAGGGCCTGTGTAGCTTGGCTTACAACATGCAAAAGTTTGACATTGTTATCATTAAATGTATTTAGAATTAGACACACTTTTATTTTGGAAAGTTCCAGAATATGTCTGTCCACAGATGCATCTGTTATGCAAAATTGATGTTAGGAATTGGGTTTGATTAACCTCAGTCAGTGAGCAATACACAAAATGGAAATGAATTTTTAATAAACCATCTGTAAAGCCTCTGTGGGTGGACTATATACAAATAAAGTGTAACAAAACGTCTGTTTTATGTTCCTCTTTTTCCTTATGTTCGGTTCAGTATGAACTAGTCCTGAGGAAGGGCTGTCTCCCATGCAAGCTCTGGCCCACCAAACGCAGAGAACAGCATAATGACCAGTGTTCAGCAGGGAACCATTTGGTTTTGTTCCTGTGTGGTTTTTGACCCCTGACATTTGGTCATCTGTCAACATAACAACAAGCAGAAAAATGGCCTTGGTAATGCCTATGCAGTGAGGTCAGCAGTCGAAATAAAATCAAGCTGCTGCAAATCAGTTTTTAGGCATCGCAAATCCAATAAATACTCACAAAACCTGAAGACAGTGATGAGCAAGGTGTCAATCATGCGTATGTGATGTTCAAAAGGAATAAGATTAAAGGTAGCAATTTTAAACATTGATTATTGAAAGGGTGTGTTCCTGTCTCAAAAAAAAAATCTCAGAGGGTGCTGATAAGACAGGGCATATGATGTCCTTTCATCAGAACTTCATACGGGAGGTGGGGGTGGGGGTGGGATTGGGTGGGGTAGAGTGGGGTGGGGAGGTGTCAATCCAGGGTCAAAGTCCTGAAGGAAACAGAGATAGATTTTATGATCTCATCTGATGGTTTCCCACCCAGAACCATGATTGCAATTGCAGAAGAAAGAGAAAGAAAATAAGCCGCTCTGTTACTGACTGTAAAATCAAAGCATTTGAAATACCGAAGACGTCCAAAAAATACACTGCAGGAAAAATCCAGGATTCAATCACGGGACATTTTTTTTTTTAAAGAACACATCTTTAAAAAGCTTCTAAAAAGCTATTCAAAATGTCAGTGCAAAAGAACTTGCTGTTTCAAACGAAGCCCAATCAAATTAATCAGCCACAGGGTTTCGCGTTTAGCCCTTGACCAAAGCATGATGAATTTCCAACCTCCAAAAGGTAGCTGAAACAGCTTGGGTTCATGAGATATATGATACATACTGTTTCCATCGGTGGAACGGCCTAGGGCTGCAATGACTTCATTTACACATTCTGTCAGACCTTGGCTGCAAAAAAAAAGAGGGAACAAACGTGCAAAGACATGTACAGAGGAGGTAGTCATCTAGCAACAGGCATACTGAAATGACAGACCAGGAGAGGGGGAGGGACGGAGAGGTAGACAAGAAAGCGACAGATAAACTCAATGGTGAAAATAGGGAGAGACGGGAGAGTGAGCGAAAACAGACAAGGCAGAAAAATGATAAAAAAGTGGCCAAGGTGAAAAACAACCAAGGAATCTGATAGTGGTAATAAGGGGGAGAGTGTGTCTGAGCTGTCACCCGAACACACACACACACACACACACACACACACACACACACACACACACACACACACACACACGTACACACATACACAAACACACACACACACACACACACACACACACACACACACACACACACACACCAGCTCAGCTTCAATCTCTCTAATTTATACCATCCGTCCCTGGCTGGTGTGCCTTAACAGCCCCGACTTCCTCAATTTAATCACATTTTTGATTTGACACAATTACTTTCATGCACATCAGTACAATCCACCGGAGACTTTTCAAATGACACTATGCTACTATGCTCTCTATCGTTTCCTCCGTACATGGTTAAGTGGATGCCTCGAGTTCCGCTTCTCTCTTATCTGACACCTTTCTCCCCTCAAGGAGAATTCCTATAGAGACATCCATCTTTATTTTTCCCTTTTAAGTGAGCCCACCTACTACTTAGATGTGCTTTTCAGGTGAGAGTGTGCCACGGTCTGCACATCCATTCCTTTGTAATTGCAGGGTCAGCAGTTGTGTTGACAGCATTGACAGGGGCTTTGAGGACCATGAGTAGCCTCTCGTCGTTCTTCTTCTGTTGCCACCACCAGAATGTTAACGTAACTTGTGCATATAACAGTTGTTCCCAGAAGGAGAAAGTTAGGTGGTACAGTAGCGACAGTGTGTGATATCATGCACGCACGTGCATGTCTGGCCTAGAAAACATCGGCTCATGGTTAAAAGGAACAGAATGTGGGCAAACTGCATTGGAAAAAATTAAAGTCCTGCCACAAATTTGTTTCTGTCAATTCACTGAACCAGCTAATCATAATTAGCACAACTCCTCAGCCAGGCAATTGGGCTAATTAGTAAACTCATCTGTGTTATGAGAACAGGCAGAAAGAATACAGGGCAGGACTCTCTCAATCTCAATCGGGTTTGCCCATCTTTGGCGGGGACTAAAAGTGATGACACATGGGGCAACTTTTAGAGGAATGTTGCTCAGCAACAACATAATAGGCTGCTAATATCTTGATTCATTTATCATAAGTTGCATGCTGATGATTTCAGTTTCTCTGTTTAAAATGGCAACTTTTCTCAATACATAGACCGCCACAAGGTCCGCCACACAATTAACACCCACTGCCACAAACTGATTCTGTGTTTTTTTTTCTACCCCAAAGCGATTTTAAAATATAATTATCATTTTGTTCATTCAACTACATTCAACTCTGTCTCTCTCATTCTTGTTCTCGTGTTTTCCCCCCAAGTAATTTTAAAACATAACTATTATTCTGTTCGTTCAACTACACTCAACTCTCTCTCTCACTCTCGTTCACACACACACACACATACACATACACAGCAGTGTTTCCCACCCATTGACTGGGGCCCGCCATAGTCTAAATATTTCTGCCATACCAGTGCATACCAACGTTTCCGCCATTCTCTTTTGTTTGCATTACTTTTAATTACTTCCATGAAATAAAAAAATCAGGATAAATTAATTCATGCCTGCTTTGGTGTAGAAAAACATAACATGTACCTGCAGCATTGCTCTGCATGCCCTCGGAGGCTCACACACACACACACACAAACACACACACACACACACACACACACACACACACACACACACACACACACACACACGTGTGGTGAAAGATGGTAAGCCTGTGTGCCACTCCGAAACAGCTATAAATTAGCTACAAAATGGCGTTGGATGGGAAATGTAATCTTGCGAGCACAGGTCAGGGGAAGGTAATAACTGGTCAATCAAAGCACTGAAGAGAATAAACGAATCCACAGATGGGGCTATTATGGTCAGTGGGTAGAAACATACACAGGTATGTGAGGACATCCATGAAACAGTAGACTAGATAGCCTTAATGGATGGATACATTCAAGAACAAATTCCTACGATATCCCTTGTGGAAAGACCACATGCACCCATAGGCGTAACCCACTTGCCACTCAGGCCTACCCAATCAGATTGACTGTTTTAGTAATAAAAATAACCCATGTCTTTTGGGCTAGAATGACCTGATTTTTTTCTGTACCCACCCATTTTATGAGCTCCTGCTACACCCCTGCATGCACCCTCAGTCAGAGGCACACCTGAAAGCACCTGCCCGCCTGTCTGTGTGCCAAGGCATCCACTCTGAATATCTGCCGTCCCGAACCGGAAAGAAAAACATGCATCTTCTTGTGGATGCAAAGAGACATTCGCTCCTGCAAAATCAATCCTAAATCTGTGCCACGATCTCTGGGTGACATGATGGCTGCACTTGGGACTTGAGTTATTCTCTGACTGACAGCAGAGGTACCAGGAGACACACTAGGTTGGAGAGTGAGAGAGTGAGAACATTTCAAAAGCTGGAAGGAGCATGTCTCTGCTTTTTTTTTTCGTTCATAAAGACACCTCCTTTTAGGATGATTATACCCTGAACAGAACAGGATGACTCTGCAGAGTGTGGAGAAAACGCTTGAGGCTAATCAATTGGTCATGATCTCTAGATAGCTTTTGCATATCGCTCTCTGATGGAAATATAAATGCTCACAATTTTGTAAAACAAAATTCTGCCTGTGGGTACTCCCCAACAGTGTAACTGGTGCTGATTCATGTAGAAAGTGTCTTTAGACAAGCTTTGGAAAAGCCTACTGACAGTCTCCTGTGTAGATGACATAACCTGCTTAGACAGTGAGATGGAGTCCATTGCTGAAATGACCTCATTTGTAGCGAACCCCAGTAGCTCTGCCTGTATCAGACACCATCAGGCCCCAAAGTCATGGAAATTTCTGATAAGGCTGTCTGGTACTTTCCCACAAGTGAGAGGAGCAGCTAGTGCTTGTGTGTACCTGGCAGAATGTGTGGAACAGTCAACTCCTTTTGGGACTGGGAGCTTGAATAATAGATGCATACCTCTTGGGTGGTGGCGGTGTCACTAAGCTTGGGGCTGTGATGTCTTTAGAAAATGACAGTGTGATAGCCTCCATGTTGAAGCCATAGCTAGGAACAATTCAGTCCTCTCTCCTCACAGCAAGTTGTTATGGAGGTTAGGCCACCATGCTTGTTTATACTTGCATCAAAAATGTCCTCGTTGTCACTTGGTGTGAGTACTGCTTGCTGCTGAGACTGGGGAGACGACAGGTGCTGGCCTAACGCGTCACGATTCCTCTGCCCGAAAAGGGAGTTTGAGTCAGAGAGGCAAGGCAAGGGTCAAGTTCAATGGCAGCTTGACCATGGAGGTTTTTTCATACACTCCTCTGGCAAGGAGCACCTGGGCCAGCAAACAGCATGCATATGCATAAGGATGAGGCTACGCCAACACGATCTTTGAGCATTGACAATTCCCTGACCAACTGGGCAGGCACTGTGATGGTGCCTCTATTAGAGAGAGAGAGAGAGAAAAAAAGACGATGAGATCCTGAGGGCGAGGACAAATGTATGATTTTGATACCAATGACATACAAGTTCAAAGTTCGATATAGACAACAAACAGCAAGGCTGAACAGTAGCTGGTTAGAAGAATGCTACACTGTAAATTTGCTGTTAAAATAAATTATTTTAAATTTCAAAATAAATTATTTAAAGCCTTGTCAAAGCAGATGAGAATATCTATCAAATCCTGTGTGACACTGGTTCACAACTCCAAATAAAAATGCTTACTTGAACACTCAAAAGCAGCTATCTAGTCAAAAGGCGCTAGCTAAGTGAGTTGTGAGTTGAAGGATGCTGGACCATTGAAAGAGCTGGGACTGACTGACTTGGACTTATAGGCAGTCAGAGTCTCTCAACCTTACTGACCATAATCTGCCTTTTAGTGCTCTACAACCTGACATCTGGGGGGTACTCCAAGTAGGTGGTTTAGTGAAAGCCTGATAATCCCCTACTACTGTTTTGTGAGTGAACTGACTGAGAGAGAACCTTCACTGTTAACACTGGGCTCCACATTAGGCCTCAAGTAAATGAAAACCTAAGTTAATGCCTCATGTAACAGGTGACAAGTGAATGCTACAAGTCCTATTAATATTGTCTGTATAATTTATCGTCTGATGTTCAGTATTATCCACTATTATTATGTTTATTCTGATTAGTCATTAATAACAGAAAAACAATTAACCAGTAAATCAGGATGTTGGAAAGATGGATGTTATGAAAGATATTAGGGCCCGAGAATATGCACAATATTACACTATAGCCTTTACAGTATATTAAACAATATTATTCACCTAGGGTTTTACCTTTCTTTGTTTGACCATGTATGCTTTATAACTGCAAAACCTCAAACACGATACTGCCATGTGATGACTGCAATGCGGCCTTATGGTCATACTGAGCTGAGCCAAGAAAGGAACAACACTTATAACAGATCAGTCTTTTTTCTGATGTCAGAACATGACAGGAAATAAGTAGGCCTACCTTCGGGATTTCATTCCATCAAGCACTTTAATTAAAAACACTTTACCTTTAAAAAAAAAGAAAAAAAAAATGAATGGGACTCTGGTGCAGCAGACATGATCTCTGAGTTCAGACTTGATGTGATACAGACAACATGCTGTGAACATGTCATCTTTCCCCTTTCCTCTCTCGAAGGTGGTATCAGCGAATTACCATCGTGCCAAATCAAGCCCTAGACTACAAATAACTTACATTGTAGGGGAGAGACCTGAAGGCTCATCACCCTCAGTCCATCACCGCTAGCACGGACCCACCATTAATACACCGCAAGCCAGCTGGACGTCTGGATGAAGAGGACACACAGACCAGCACAATCTTCGTCCTCCTCTGGAGCTGCAGCATATTAAAGACTTATGAAGGTAACTCTACTAGTCGACATGCTTGTCCCTACTGACTTCCTAATGCTGTTCGGAGGCTTTAAATAACAAGTCTCGCAGCTCTGACTCTTGCTTCACAGGAATGGACAGATCAAAGCCACAGGCAGCATGCCGCTTCATGCTACTGACCACAGTGCGAAGGAACAGACAAACAGTTGCATCATAAAGACGACTCAAGTACAAAATTAATTCTGTTGAACCTTTGCCCTTTATAAATCACTCAATGATATTGCAATTAAAAATGAAAAAAAAAAAAAAAACATAAAAACAAGGAATTTATCTTTATCACATTTTAATTATATCACATTAGGCATAAGTGTTCTGGAAAACATCTGTCCAAACAAATATGGAAATAAATAGTAACTTTAACATATGTAAACTAAAGAAAACTTTAAAAGAAGATGTAGCAAAAGAAACAAACACCAAAGACAAATTAATACTACAGGTTAGTATAGTCAATCACTAGGACAACCACCAAGCTACACAGCCTCATGTGTAAGCCAATATAAAACTGATTTTTTTCAGTTTCATTTTTTGATTACAAAATTAAAACAGAAATAAATCAATAGACATTTCATCAAAAACCCTTTGACACCCTCTGAGTCAGACAATTCCACCCAAAGCGAGGCACTAGGTAAGGTGTATTGTGTACACACACACATACATACACACACACATGCACTCACACACAAAATTAATAATAACCTCTGCGTGAAAGGGTACGCGCATGGGGCTGAGCAGTATGATACATTTGAGCTGTGTGTGTGTGTGCGTGTATGTGTGTTTCAATCTTTCACCTCCAAGAGACATTCTACATTTGAAAATGCTCCTTTACACACCAGCCCACCAATGGTGACGCACATAATAAGGTGCAGTTTACACACACACACACACACACACAATCAATAACAACAAACATTGGTGGGTGTGTGATTGTGATGGGTCATGTTTTAACCCATGCTAAAGCTCAGTATGAGCTGAACTAGTGTAGTGTCTGTTGTGTGTCTGTGTGTGTGTCTGTGTCCTTCACATCAATGATCCTTGTAATTCTCTCAAGGAGGACAGCTCACTAGGGGGGCTTCCTTCAGAGTAATTGCGGGGGAGGGAAACCAGCATGTTCACCTCACAACCACACACACACAGACCCATACACATGCCACACACACACCACACACACACACACACACACACACACACACACACACCACACGCCTGTTATAAATTTAGAGAGCAACTGCAGTTAATCTATACATCATAGAAATGTGCTCTCACAGAACCAATAACTGAATTAGATAAGGATGTCAAAAAGAAAAAAAAAAGGACAAAAAAAAATCCCTTCAAAGACACAAACCAGTGTTCACCTCCACGGGTACATCCCTGTCCTGGATCAGCCATGACGGCAATGGAGCAAAGCTGAGGAAGAAGGGAGGGAGGGAGGGAGGGAAGGATGGAGGGAGGGAGGGAGGGAAGGAGACAAGTAGGAATGACATTCAAGTGGGATTATAGTCTATGAAGCTGGATGAACTGTGGCCCGTGTCCCCTGTAGTCCCTCCCGGGAGAGTGAGGAACACGCCTCGGATGTTCCTCTCCGTGTCCACAAGGCTCCTCTGCCCGATCACCTCTGACCAATGACGGATCAGCGGATCACACACCTGCTGACCAATGGGGGTGCTCCGCAGAAGAGTGTGTGTGTTTGTTAGGGGGGGGAGGGGGGAGGGGGGGGTTAGGGGTTCGGCCTGAGGGAGGAAGAGAGACGTAGACGGAGCATGACGTTGCTGTGCATGTACACACATACACTCCGATGTTTTTTCATGTCTTTAGGAGGACGGTGAAAATGTCAGGACCATCCAACCGATGACAAAGTAGAAGAGGAAGACAGGATAGACCACCAGCGCTTTGCGATTGGCTGGTTGGCTGTCAGCCAGGAAGGCTGTTGAAGCTGTGAAGAAGAGCACACACACACGCACACACATACGAAGAAACAGCAGTTTAAGAGATTTCCTCGATGACATGACCGACAGGTGAATTAACACACTAGACAGAATAATCATCCTCATCCACATCCTCTTGCTGGCAATGTGAGAAACACCAAACTGCTACCTGCCAAAGAGCTCTCAAGCCCCCCCCCCCCACCCTCCCAACACCTCGAAAAGGAGCTCCCAAAGTATGAAGTATTACTCTTAATTGACTGCAGTAGTAGGCCAAGTGGAGTGCTGAAGTGTTCAGTGGCTTTTAGTGGTTTTTAACAGGATATGGAGTAAAAGAAATCAGCACTGGCATCCTGCAGGTGTACACTCTAGGTGCGTGTCACATTTCCACTCATTAGCCGGCTCCCCCAACTCTAGCCACAAGCTATTTAGTTCAACTGTGCGGAATAAAGGCAGGCACGGATGCTGGCAGAGGCGGGAGCGAGGCTTTTAGGATGCCAGAGCGGCGCCCGCGCTACTGACTACTGCGACAGGTCTGACATGACACAACACTGCCACCTACAGCCTACACACTGCCACTCACTGCATCCACGCAGCCAGGAGGGACCGGTATTTCACACTGAAGGGTTTTATTGTCTCAGGCTCTTTTTTCTCTCTTCTCTCTTACACACACTCTTTTACACACAGTCACACACTCTTACACACACACACACACACACACACACACACACTCAGTTAATGAATCAGCACTATTCACCTACTAGTGGGATATGTGGTAATGCAGGGAAACAGCTAGGCTACACTTTTTTCTATCACAGCTGAAAGAGATGACTGTTCAGACTGGGGGAAAATATTCACTGGTTTGCGAAAGCAATGTCCATATTTTTATATGTGTCCCACCCCAAGAACATATACAGAAATGACACACCTATAATTCACTGAGATACAGGACGTCTGGTGTAAGCTGGTGTTGGCTGATGGCGATTAACAAAAACATGTTTAAAGCTACAGCAGCCAGACAAGAAGTGATAATAGAGAGGTCTTGTGAAATTGTGTCCAGGGTAAATTTAAAACTACAATGTTTTTTATTTTGCATTTGTCTGTTTGTTTATCTATCCTTTTCGGTGGTGAGATTTACATTTTCAGTAACAAGTACTTCCCAATACCCAGCATTTATTTACTGCAAAGTTTAATTCTGACGACTTAAGGGGAAAACCAGAAGTAACACCAATGTGTACTGCAGTTAATTGCAGTAGGGTCAAGTGCTTACCGAAGGTCGCCCAGCCAAAGGAAGCAGTCACGATGATGAGGCGGACCACGAAACTGGCTGTTCCCGACGAGACCAGCAGCAGAACCAGTCGACACACCAGCATGGCAACGGTCAGGGGGAGAATACAGTAGCCCAGTACACACAGGCTCTGGAAGAAAGATCTGCGTGCGTGCATGCGGGCGGACACACACACACACGCACACACACACACACACAAACACACACAAACACACACAAACACACACAAACACACACGACCCTGTTTAATATGGATACCAGGGGAATGCACACTCTGAACAGAACAACCTTGAAGTAGAAACTCACATGGTGCCTCCAAGAAGTTTGGAGTTGAGGGTGATAATGACAGATCCGAACCAGATGATCACAAACACTTCAGCAAACTGAGGCCCACCATCCTCTTTGCTGTCCGCCGATCCTCCCTGCAATAGCCTGGAAAACAAAAGGTAGTTCCAGGAACATGTTTTACCGCAGCATATTATATATTCACTGCAGCACATTATATATTTAAGCAATAGGACCCGTGTGGGAGTGAGCTTGCACTCCTGCTCAGGGCAGCCTTCGGCTTCGTGCCTGCGGCCAAACCACACCCGTGAGCAAGACCTCCATGAACAACCTCAGGAACACGAGTGTTATACTGCTTTCATACAACAGTTTCATTGCCCACACAACTAGTTTATATGCACAATTTTAAAACTTGTCTCTAAAGTTTTATTTTATTGTGTTTCAGTCCGCTCCAGTCTCCGCTCCACAAAAAAATTCCAGAGTTATCGGCATCTGTGGTTGCTATGCAACAAGTATACACCTGACTTGGACATTCCCCTGCAGCCACTGAGATATGGTTGTTGTGGTTGTTGTTGTTGTTGTTGTTGTTGTTGTTTACGGGTCGAACTAAGCCTAAGGCAGGGCTCCAGTTCTACAGCTTTGGATGTCTTGTTAACGTCTACCATAGCTTGAACATTCACTCAATTTTGTTTTTTCGCTTCTCTCTTGCTTGTTTATCTAGATGGAATGGAAAGTTGGTGTAAAGTTTTAACAGTTACATTGCATCTTTAGCGCCGTGATTATTAACTGTGAAGGCTGAAGACTAATAAATGAATAAACCATTGCAAGTCTCATGACAAATGACACAATCATTTATGATATAATGATCATTAACACATAAAGAGGAGACATGTCTTAACATCAGACAAATCGGCTCATACTTACAGAGCAAGTGTGACACACAGCAGCAAAGGTCCCCAAAGATCCCCTGATACAGGAAAGATCAAATGGCACATTTAGAGTGAGCAGAAAACAGCCATCTTTAACAAAATCATTTTAAAATTCCCAGAGATGTGTGAATGCAACAACATGCAGGAATTCTTTTTCCAAGTACTTGGTTTAGTAACAAACTTGAGCAAGTTAACTCATAGTAAGGGATAACATCCTAACAGGAGAGTCCTGTAGCTTTGTTCTGCTAGAAGAATAAAGCCAACAGCATCTCAGGAGGTTTACCGCTTGAAGCGGAGTTATGTTTCAGTTTCAAATCCACCCCATAACTGGATCGTCGGCCAAGGCTTTCTTGAAACCTTTTTTAGTTCTGCATCTTGCGTGTCTGGTGCCTTCAACACCAAAATGCTAGGTGCAGCAGCACTCCATAGACTTCCATGCTAAGATATCAGTGCATTTTTTATGACCTTTACTTGCATATGTTTTGTGTAAGATTATCAAGAAATAGACTAAGTGGGTTATGTCCTAATTAAAAAAAAAAATGTTAAACAAAATCCCCACGATTGCCCAAAGCACAGGCCTATTGCTTGCTGACAAAGTGCTGGTTTTAATCCATTACTCAGAAATAGCCACTGTACAGTGAGATAACTTATCACGATAACTAAAAAGTCTTGTGGGTTGCAAAGCTTGGCTAGCTTCCTTATCAATGTACTGTGTAATGCTGTTGCCTGGGTGCAACAACCCAACAACAGAAACAGAGACAAGCTTACACTGTATGATCTTGACCACTTGACCTTCAAAAGACAACATCTGGTATACAAGACAACTCTTGATTATGTTTGCCATGTTCCTGAACAGTAATTAGTTTGCTAGTTTGTTCAATCAAACCTCACAAAACTGGTAAACTGGTTTCTATCTTAACATAAACCTGTCCATCTTCTTCCAGTCATGTTTGTTCCAAATGCTATTAGTCTCTGGTAAACAGAGATTACACCTCACATTTATGGAGGCTGAATGGTATGAGGCATGCTTATGAAAGTGAGATATGCATAAAAAAGTAAAGAGTGAAAGACAATATGCATCTGATTTAACACGTAAGAGTACAAGGCATTGTTGATATTATATAATGTAAAAGAAAGTGCATTACATTAAGTAGGAACTAAAAGACACCCATAACATAATGATATAAAAATGTGCAGTAAGAATAGAGGGCACATTTAGACCTTAAATCACAGGGACATGAAAAGAAAAATACTTTTAATCTGCATGTCTAAATTGCTATATTTGGGACTATAGCGAAGGGGAGTCACTCCGCCCGTCTTTGAACCCAGGTCTCTGGGGTACCAAATGTGTACTTTGACCGCAACGTCAAAGAGTCAGGCTCGTTGGTATGGCAGTCAGAGCACACCCACAACCCTAGTGACTCCATCAAAGGGACATATCTACAACTGCGTCCAAGTCGTGTGCAGCAAAACAGTTACACGCTGCATCAGTTTGTTTTGCTCCGTTTCTGGACTCTCTACTCTACTTACTGACTCGACTCAATGGATTAAAAGCTTTCTATTTGGTTTATATCTTTACAGACACCAGAGATTTAGAAGGACTCCTACTGGGTACTCACAGTCACGGAGGAGGGCTGAGCTCTTCTTGGGATACATGACGTGAACAAACTTGTTCCCCACAGCTTTCAAATCTCTCAACTGCAGAGGGGAAAAAAAAGATTGCAGTGTAACATCTGCACTTCATCCTATGACAAAATGTGGTGTGTCTTTAAGAACATGTTTTTTTTTTTTCATTTAATCATCATTGATTTCAGGAGTGACAAATCAGAATTGGACAGCACATAAATAACCTTTCTGAGGCCAACTGTTAAAAGTGAGGCAGCCTTACAATAGTGTCTTTGACTGGTTCATCCAGGGTGGAGAATTCATCGTCAGTCCCTCGGGAGGATACCGGCACAGAAATGTCCCCTTCCACCGGTATGTCCTCAGATATAGACACATCTGAGAGACCGGCAAACTATGGCAAAAACACACACACACACACACACACACACACACACACACACACACATTAATGGACCCACATAATGTGATGTGTCAGCATGGCTTGCATAAATTATAAGAGTGGATTTACTAGAGAAAATATGCTTGCAGAGCAGGCAGGAATAAGTGGTTGCCCTTATTGTTTGTGATCTGTGCATCTCTTGTGTCTGTGTGCAACAACCATTGCATTATATTTAATAGAAACCTATATGCAAAGCCACTTATTAGTAAGAAACAGCAATTAAACTACTGAAGTGCATGGAATCTAGCAGTTAGTGCTAAGCACTTGCTTAACACTTAGGATTATAAAATAAAAGGTGGAGAGGTCCACAGCCAATATGTGCAGACTACAGCCTTTGCTCTTGTAGCGACTGAGAGCTTGCTCCACGATTATGGAACCCGAACCACCACTGGGAACAATCACCACTAGGAGTACCTTGTGTTCAGGGTTGTCAGTGCAGCGACAGAGGGACAGAGCAAGCTCTTGTCAATAAGTAAACTGGTGCAGAAGCACACACGGACACTTTGTTGACATGTGTTAACCAGTTAAATTTGACTCAGGCGACCAATAGTAGCTAGCGGATGTCAATGAACAGGGCAGTGATGTGTCCATTGTGAGGTGACTGCAAACCAAACAATCTGACCAAATCTACTGTCAACGTATTCACTTTGACGTAAAGAGAGAGCAAGGGGTTAGAGTACTGTGGAGGTCTCATAATTAGACACGTGAAGCAGTTCATTGAGCATGGCCTCGGCTAACGTCTGATAACAAGGCCAACGACAGATAAAGTCAGTCTTATCTACACATACAGCAGAGACATAGCCCACTAAACACATATAGCATATAAAGGACATGCTATATAAAGGCATAGACATATTTATTGTCAATTCAAAAAGATGACATGCATGTTTGTTGACATAGCTAATGTTCCTTCACTTAGCCTGCTAACGTTAGGCTACATACATCTTTCAAGCGGCTTACAAAATATAGGAATGACTAGCTAATGCTTATCAAGTTAGGAAATGACATGTGTAGTAGCAGTCATTACAAAAAGAACAGCATACATGCAAAAGTTGTGCTGTCGACAAGATAGCAATGTTATAGCGCTAAAAGCTAACATTAGCTTATGTTATCCAGACCAGGATCCAGGATCCAAGGTGTAGTTTATAGCGAGGTTTGCGTTCTGGCCATCGTCAGTCCATGTTTGGTTTTGTAAAATACATCATAAAGTGCTTCAGTTGTAAAGCAAAATAAAACAGCATTAAAACTGTTAAGAACTGTCTCACCAAAGGTTTGTTGGCTTCATCAACTTCCGCCATCTTCACAACTCTGCACGGATGTAATGTGGGTACGTCATCTGTTTTGTCGTTCACGTTTTCAAATGAGACGTGTCAACTGTACACCCTCACGCACTTCAATACTGCGCTCAGATTATGCAAACGGCCGTAAAATTACAATCAAATCTGTATCTGTATGAAACGCATTGTTCAACATTAGCCTTAAGCAAAGAGGAATCTAAGCTCTTTGCCTTAAGTACCTCGTGTCTCGAACATAAACCAAATCGCCATCATGCAGGAATCGTAATCAGAAACTAAGCACAAAGTTTAGAAAAGTTTAGAAAGCCTCTCGCTGCCTAAGTCAGTACAACTCTATGTTTTTACTAACCTTTTCTAGCAGCTAATATTGCATGTATTAAGTTTTACTTCTTAAGTGCCAAATGGCTTAACCAGACGCCATAACTGGCCCTCCTCTGCACACAATAGTGACTGTCTCTTTAAGACAGGCGATCGGCTAGAGTAGGAGTTTCTCGCTTTTTCTTTTCCATGGCCCAACCCGCATTTGTCCATTCACTCCCACAACAAGGAAAAGTGTCAGGGGGATATCTTTGACTCTTCATACAACTCTAAACGAAGCAGCCGTAGTAAAATATCAAACATTTATACGTAGTCTACGCTTCATCCAAGTACTTTTTGCATACTGGATTACTTGAACGAACAACCAACTCAGCACATGCATATTGGGGAGACTGGCCATCCGAGCCTATTATTTTCTGCAATGTACAGCAAAACTGAGCTGACGGATGAAACTTCATTTGCCCAGGAATACTAAACAAACGCGCACATTTTTTTGCGGACAACAACCTAAACCATCAATACCCCATCCTTCTCGCAGCTGTCGGGGACGCACTGTACAAAGCCAATACCCAATTCATTCTATTAAACGTGCCGTGTAAAGAGCAAGGGAGATGGGGCATCCTCCTTTGGAGTTCAGCGACTGCTATACGGATAGTCCTGATTTTAGAGAAAGACTGAAATGTTACGAGCAAGAACTGGAACGAACCAGCAAGTTTCTTAAGGAAGTAATTAAAGATGGGAATAATGTTATAAGCGCGATAAAAGGTAAGTTGGCTGTCTTTCTCTTCTTACTCTGGGGGTCCACTTTTTCTAGTGTAGGGGGGCATTTCAGGGAGGTCCTTTGGATGTATGCCTGTGCCCAAGCAGTTAACGGAATATGCAAAACATCAATCCGCACAATAATTTTGGTTGTTTCACTCATTGTTTAGAAGTCAGCCGAACAATTCTGACTAATTTTCGTTGCTTGTCATATGTCACCCACGTCTATGCTAATCGGTTTAAATGAGGGATTTGAAATGAAATGGCCCTTATTGTGTCGTTGAAGCAGATGGGTCACCCACATTGTCTCAGGCCGCATTGATTGGTTTAGAAGCTGTTGGCAAAACCAACAGGGAACTTGATTTAGCCATTTTTCAGTTGGGTTAGGCCTACAGTGTAGTTTCCCAAACTGCC
>CM059272.1:17548262-17580762 GCA_030347295.1 Setipinna tenuifilis
TTATAAATCTTAACTATAAACAGAATGTTATAACAGGAATGTTTTTAACATTCATAAAATGGATTTAGACAGTGTGGGTATAAGCAGGATGTTTGAGCCTGTTAATATAACACAGTCCATCTGGAAAAGGCAAACATATCAAACATGAATAAATTAAGAGGGTGGAAAGAACCTTGCCACCCTCCTTATCCTCAGTGCTTCCTGGAAATACCCTGTTATTTTGAGCTGAGATGTGCTGTTTTGGAGTGTAACTCACATGTCAGATTGCTACCTCAAGCTCCATGTGAGCCTTGCTACCTCTCCTACTGTATACACATGCAGAAATGAGGCCCAGACAGGGGGCCCTGTGACTGAAGCCTGGGCCTCTCCTGCTCTCGGCTCCTGGATGGGCTAAACACCCTGGCCTGAGCTCCATCACCTTATCATACTCTAATCTGATACTAGTTGTTCATGTTCAAGTGTATTGTCATATACTTGGTAATGCACAATTGCTACGCATTGTGCAGTGCTTTACTTTACAGTCACATGACATAAGAATTCAAATAATATGATGTTAAGATTTAAATAGGGGGTGGAGAACCTACATATCAAATAAAGACAATAAGGCAAACAGTGGAAACAATGATTAACACGAACTCAATATGGCTGGCTATAGATGGCTGTTAACCATTAAACAGGAAGAGGTGTGTGTGTGTGTGTGTGTGTGTGTGTGTGTGTGTGTGTGTGTGTGTGTGTGTGTGTGTGTGTGTGTGTGTGTGTGTATATGTGTGTGTGTGTGTGTGTGTGTGTGTGTGTGTGTGTGTGTTTATGTGTCCATGCGTGCGTCCATATTTTTGTGTGTACTGTGTGTGTTTGCTGTTGTGTAGGTGGGGGGCTGGTGTAAAAGCTGTTTTGTAACTGTGGTGAGATATGTTGTGTCAAAGTGTTAGTGAGGAATGCGTAAGAGAGAGTGTGTAAGTGTGAGAGTTAGTGTGAGGGATAGAGAGTGCATGAGTTTCCATGTCCTTGTATGACCTTAATTATGTGCAAATGGCCAATATAATGTATATAGTCAGTGACATATACATACATATATATCATTGCACATGCATATGTTCTTTTCTTTCTGAAGGATATTCTGTGGCTGTGCAGAAGTTCTCCCAGACACTTCAGGCATTCCAGTTTGACTTCATCGGTGACACACTGACCGATGATGAGATTAATATTGGTAGGTTACTTATTTACCTCCTTTTATTCTCCTCTGTGTTTGGAGGCCCGTGCTGTAGCAGCATGCATGACTGACCCTAATGAAGTTCTGCTACTGTGAGTCATCATGAGTTAAACATGTTACATTGTCTGACACTGATATTTTAATGTGTTTGTTTTGTTTTCAGCCGAGTCATTCTGTGAGTTTGCTGGGCTGCTCCAGGAAATGGAGGATGACAGAATGATGCTGGTTGGTTATTATCATTTCCTTCTGACTATTTAAAGATCAAGCCACTGTTCATATGTCAGTCATTTCTAACTTGTCCGCCAAATATAACAATAAAAATATAACTAGACGTGTGTATTTTGTTATGCAAATAGAATCCTCATAAATGCCATTCTGCACCCACAATAAAATGTTGTAGCAGCACTGGAACAACGATATCTTTGTTGTGGCAGTGGAAACAGCCAGCTGTTGATATTATTGCTGTCAACATTATAGTTTACCTTCCAGCCTTTAGGGTTGTCATGTTTACACAGGTTGTTTGCCCTCAGTATTGTCCCCTGTTGTATCTATCGAGAGAAACACTGGACACATTTTCTTGGTGGCTTTGTGCAGTGCACGCCCAACTCACTGTGTTACCTCAGGGTCATAACAGCAGAATGCTTTTGTGGAGGGCCATCAGCCCTGTCAGACTCGTAGGGCTGGATCTGCCAGCTGTGCACTGGGACATGCGCACCTGTGATAGGCTCTGGATTTATTTAACACGGTGACCCAGTGTGTTTGATACTCTTCCAATACAGACATGTTAATGCTTAATGACAGACCAGAGAGCCTCTGCGTTCCAAAGTCACACGTGTATAAACACAGACAGCGCTTCAGCTCCACATCACAAACAGACATGCACACCAGATGATGGAATGAGGTCGGATGGGAGGCGCACAACAGAGAGATAAGCTAACACTTTCTATGAACCCAGTATTCATAAGAGCCTATAAACACATTCATAAAGGGTTATAATGCATTCATAAAGCTTTGGAACGATTGACATAAGTATTTACAACTATTTATAGGTACATACTCATGACTGCACTCGAAGCATTATAATGCCATGTTATAAGCGTTTACAACTTTAAGGGACACAATGCATTCTAAAGCCATTCTGACTTCTTGATAATGACCGCGAAGGTTGAAACCGGTTGTAAAGGCTTTTAACATACGATTATAATGCCTTACGAGTACAGTCATGAGTATGTATAAATAGTTGTGAATACTTATGTCAATCATTATGAAGCTTTACGAATGCATATACATGTTTATGAATGTCTTTATAGGGTCTTATGAAGACTGGGTTTATAGAAAGTGTTAGCAAAATATTTCTTGTTTTTGTTTTTGTTGTTGTCGTTGTGTGGATTGGAACAATAGCAAAATGACAGGGTGAGGCATAGCCAGAGATGCACAAGGCAAGATCATTTAAGTGTGAAGCCATTCTCTCTGGAAATACTCTTCGTGTCCCCAGTGCTCATCTGCAAAGGAGGCAGGCCAGTTCCGGCCGCCTGTGCCCTTGAAGGAAAACCACAGAGGGGGGAGAAACATGTCATTAACTCTGGGGGTGTTCTCCAACGGGGGATTTGCTGCTCTTAGGATTCTGGCTTGTACGGGGATGAGAATGTGTGTTGGCGGGAGTAAGCGGTCGTGTTTATAAATCTATCTGTGCTCACCATTTTTTTTTTTTGTTTACTCGCTCAGGTCCAGAATGCCTGCGACCTGCTCATCAAACCACTGGAGAAGTTCCGCAAGGAGCAGATTGGCGTGACCAAGGTGAGGGGGGAGAGATGAGGGAAGGTTCCCCAGGAGTACTCCCACTTTGCAGGCAGAGATATTGAAATTCAACACTCCTGGCAAGCCTTCTGCACTGATGCAATAGTTTTTCCACAGGTTCAGGGGGCCATGAATGTCAACCCATGTAGCAAAGAGTGTTTCAGGTGTGTGTGTGTGTGTGTGTGTTTGTGCGTGCGTGCATGTGCATGCATGCGAATGTGTTTGGCAATTTCTGCTGTTTGAGTAGCAAGGGTGAAGACGCCCTTGGTGAAGGGAAAAATTCTGATTTACTAGGTCTAAGTTTGTTGTTGAATCTCTCACTTTCTCTCTGTTTCTGTCTCTCTCTTTCTTTACCTCTGTGACACACACACACACAACCACACACGCACACACACATACACATACACACAAACAGGCTTAAACACATGCGTGCATGCACACACACTTTTATATGTTCAAACATATTAACTGCTTCCCAGCTATTCTCACCATTCTAATCACAGTTCCTTATATTGTTCTTGTCATCACTTCCTGCTTTTCACGTTATGCAATGCACTTGCCTACACATGTAGAAACATGTGCACGTTCACACACATACATACCTCAGAGCACAGCTGAAAACTTACATTACCAAATCGAATTTGAGTAAATATTTACTCCCCAGTGCAGTGCAGTGCAGTGCATGGCGCACAGTTAATATCCTCAGCGGCTGCTGGCAGGGCTTGTGATGGGGAGGTGGAAAACCTCCATAGCATTACTTATGTAGAAATGGTAGCACTTCAGCTTCAGTTAAGTCAGTGGAAAAAAGGATCAGTGCTGGAAATGCAGAAGCTTGTGTGTGTGTGTGCGTGTGTGTGTGTGTGTGTGTATGTTTGTGTGCGTGTGCGTGTGTGTAATAAGGGGAATTAGGGGAAGAAATCATATTAGACAACCGCTGGAAAAATAAGCAGAGAACAACTGATACTCCTTCAGAGCCTTCAGTCAACAGTCTGTGTGTGTGTGTGTGTGTGTGTGTGTGTGTGTGTGTGTGTGTGTGTGTGTGTGTGTGTGTGTGTGTGTGTGTGTGTGTGTGTGTGTGTGTATATGTGTGTATGTGTCAAATTTACAGACGCTCCCAGAACAATGCTATCTCTCTTAGCTGTGTTCCCTAAGCACAGACCCATAAACACGCTTATCACATTCAACAACAGGAGCGTGCTCAGAGGGCAGCGCATAAGATGGTAACTGTTTACCTTTCCAAGCAGATCAAGTTTCAGCATTGCTGGCTCATTAATGGCTGCCATATGAAAGAAGCATTCAATGCAGTTATTGTAACCTACTTGCTCACGTATGCACATTGAAGGAGAAACCAAAAGCAGTTTTGAAACAATGTATGATAAGTAAATGTATTAAACGATAAGGGATTTAACAAAGACTTAGTTTAGAGCATAAAGATTAAAAAAAGGGTAATACAAGTCAGTATAGTGTAGAGTAAACAAGTATAGTGTAAGTCAGCCTAGGGGGGAAAAAAAACAACCAAAGTCATATGTAAAACCTGGTAGGAGGAGAGCAGCATCCAGTGTAGACCAAGCAGGCCTTATAGTGTTCCCCATCAGTTGCACCTGGGCAGCAGACTCACAGAGGGAAGCAAGCACCCTGGCACATCAGTGCCTCTGGGTGGAGTTAACAGAGCACATGTGTACAAAGACGTGGGGGGATTTCAAAGTAGGTGGTTTAGCGGCTAACCCTGCTTAGTTAAAGGAATACTCTGGTGTAAAATAAAAACAAATGGGCATGTTAAAACATGAAACCGAGTTGGTATGTTTGCTGAGGAGCAAAACTGCGCTAGCCTGTTGCATTTCGAACTTCACTATTTTTTACCATGTTGGTTGAAAAGACTTGCTTTAACTTAAAGCAAGTGGTAAATCTCCTAATTCATTCTCCCTGCAAAACAGAGCCATGGAGTGCTTCTACTACCATGTTTACTACACTGTCTGAGTGAACATAACCAGTAAAAAAAAGGCTAAAGCCACTTTCTGGAATGCAGGGCCACCAGACAGCACACAAACTAGTGCACACTCAATAAGCCCACAGATGACATTTGCACCTCTTCTGTGCTCTTTGAGTGCGTGCGTAGGTTGTTTATTTTATTACTTCCCAAACCCACGCAGAGCTTTGTGCATTGTAAAGCACCCATTGTAGGGACAGACTATTGGCAAATCAATGATATGTGGTTATCTCTCAACAACAGTCATGTCTGAGGGGTCTTGATAATGTTGATGGGCAGAAGCCATTGGAGAGGCAAATGGTTTAACATTGATTAAAATATTGAAGCAGCATGCTAATAAAAATGCAAAACACTGCGTCAGTGTCTGCATCTGATTAGAAGTAACTCAGCGGGGAAAAGAAGGAAAAAATTAATACAGAGGATCTAATTGAAATCATTAATTCTTGGAACACGGTGACGATTGTTATGCTTTAGTGACTCATCTAAGCTGATGTACTAATGGGTAATCATTTTTTGTGCATTCATGCAACTCCTGTACACGTGACTTTGATTTTGATGCAAGGTGAATGGTTCAAGCTTTGAAGACACAAATGATTGTTTTGGTGATATTTTACGTCCTACCTTGACAAAGACAGTGGTTGCCATTATTAATCAGTTAGCATGATCATATGACTCATGATTGTTTGTTTTTATTTCTTTTAGTATTAATAACGTACTTAATTTACTTAATTAAGCTTTGAAAGCATGGAGCTTGGTGTTATCCTCAGCTCAACCAGACAGTTGGCTTGGCCCTGCCTTAACCAGACACCGTAGCTGTGCATATTCACTCTCTCAAGTGTCTCTGCAGTGGCATGGTTATTGTGGACCAAATTAAATCCATATAAATAGGATTTGTCATTTGTTCCTATAACTGACTCAAAGATACACCGCTCAGAAGGTTTCTATTACTGCCTAACCAAATGTTTTATTTTGGCGCGTGTGTGTGTGTGTGTGTGTGTGTGTGTGTGTGTGTGTGTGTGTGTGTGTGTGTGTGTGTGTGTGTGTCTGTGTCTGTGTCTGTGTCTGTGTCTGTGTCTGTGTCTGTGTCTGTGTCTGTGTGTGTGTGTGTCTGTGTCTGTGGTTGTGTTGGTGTGCATGTGTGTGTGTGTGTGAAAATGTGTGTGTGTAAATGTGTGTGTGTGCGTGTGAAAATGTGTGTGTGCGTGCGTGTGTGCTCCACATAGGAACGAAAGAAGAAGTTCGAGAAGGAGAGCGAGAAGTATTACTCTCAGATGGATAAACATGTCAACCTCTCCTCCAAGAAGAAGGAAACGCAGCTCCAGGAGGTTTGTGCTGATCATGGGCACGTGTGTGTGTGCGTGCGTGCGTGCGTGCGTGCGTGCGTGCGTGCGTGCGTGCGTGCGTGCGTGCGTGCGTGCGTGCGTGTGTGCGTGTGTGCGTGTGTGCGTGAGTAAGCCAGGCCATGGTGGCAGTGGCAGTGCCAGCCTCTTCATTGTGTCCTTGTCAGACTGGCTGACTGCACCGCAATGGCCGACTGTGGCGTTAGGTGTTCTGTCTTTGGCTGGAGCCAAGGCTTTCAGGCTTTAAATAAATAATTAGGATCAGGTTGAGCTCCGAGCTATCTCTCCCAAATGCCACCTATTGTGTGCCTGTGCATACTCTCTGCAGGTTGTGAATGGTTGTATGAGATAATGACCATTGTGTGATGTGTGTTTGTGTGTGTCTGTGGTGTTGTGTGTGCATGTGTTTGTGTGTGTGCCACGGTGTAAGAAATGTGCACTCCAGGTGCAAGAAGTTGCACGTTCACCGGTAATGGTAAAGAATGTGTGGCTTTTTTTGGCATTATGTATTCATGTGTACATAGGCGTGACTGTGTGTGTGTGTGTAAATGTGTGTACATAAGCCATGCGGGTGAATATGAGACTTGTGATATACTGTACATGCACCATATTAATTCATGGATGTTAATCTGTAATCTTTATTTCTAATAATACCCAGGCAGATGAACAACTTGATAAAGAGAGGCTAAACTTCTATGAGTCATCTGTGGAGTATGTCTACCAGATCCAACAGGTGCAGGACAGGAAGAAGTTTGACGTGGTTGAGCCGGTAATGTAACTTCCTGCTTCAGTCTAATTTATTTCCTGTCCTCCTAACGCACAACTGGCCAAGCTTTTCTGACCGAGGCGAACGTTTCTCTGAAATTTATTTTAGATATAGGACAACAGGCTTTCAGTCTGATAAGGCTCAAATTTCCTAAAATTGATTAAAAAAGAGTGTGTGTTTGCCCAAGTTCATTAAAGAAAGAGTGTGTTAATGTGTTTGGTTAAAAGTAAAGTGATTATTCAGGAACCTGTTTGTGATTAAAATAAATGAGTCATTAGCTATTGGAACTAATCCACAGCTTTCCGTTTTACAGTTAAAACACGTTTATGAACTTTTGTATTTGTCCTAAAACACTTTATAATGAGATATTTTATGGAAAAACAAAGTAGGAAAGTTGCATTAATCTAGGATTCAGAGCATGATTTAGAGAGTGTGAGACAGGGGTCCCTTAAGGTTGTTCAAGAATTTGATCTTCATACAAACACTGAGGACTTCTGAATACTTCTCCAGTAGGTCCTTTGGACAAGCTCGGGCTGCGTCTGGATTAACTTAGCCCTGATAGGGATCCAAGTCAAACGTTTAACAGCTTTAACAGTTTGCGTCGGGGTCCTGCATCACTCTGGCAGGGCTTATTCGACACAAATGACTGCCTTGCAGAACATTATACCTAACTTAACAGTTGTAACTCTTAAACCTCCACCTTCCACCTTCACTGATCTTTACTACCTTTCGTGTGTGTGTGTGTGTGTGTGGATGTGTGTGTGTGGGTGTGTGTGGGTGTGTTTATGTTTTAGTATTTCTATAATAATTGTTGAGTCTACCTTACTATGGCCTATAGAAGAGCTGACTCCTAGATAATGAAATATTTAAAAGCATTTGGGAAAGTATCAACTAGATCAATATGTTTTCTTATGCTTGGTCAATACAAAATTGATTGCCAGGTGCTGCATAACTGTATGTGTATGTGTGAGTGTATGTGCATATAACTGTGTGTGTGTGTTTGTATGAGTGTATGAATGTGTGAGAAAAGCACATGCGTTTACATCTATGCAATCTAACATGTCATGTCATCTTTGCCATGTAGGATTCACATTCATTAGAACATTTTGATTGGCAGGTGCTGGCGTTCATCCAGAGCGTCCTGACCCTGAACAACCTGACGGTGGAGATGACACAGGACTTTATGCCCTACAAGCAGGAGCTTCAGCTCAGCCTCCAGAATGTGAGTGAGGCAAAATAACGGGAAGTGTTGAGTGGGTGGGTCGAGACTCATAACAAACATTGGACAGTTACAAAACTCACAGAATGAGATAATATCCCCTAGATCGTGCAATAAGGAAGTGATGTTTCTCAGTGATGTGTGAAGTGAAGTGATGTTTCTCAGAACCATACATTGTCAGGATCTAAGACCTAAAGATGGAACAGTCGCTTTTGACTTTTCCTCTTGTGGAAGATACTGTATTTCTGTGTGTCATAAACAAACAGGAGTGATACCGCAGAATGCACCTTTAACAGTTCCTAAAACCTGCTCATAAAAACACAGCCCATTGTTTTAAGCCTTTTCCTGTAGCTCTTTTGGCCCTGTCTTCAAACGAGAAATAATTCATCTTCCATGTGTCTGCAAAGTCTGGTCTGAGGAATAGGCCATAACAAAAACAGCACACATTGAGCAGAATGTCATACCTAGAACTAACATTGGAGGAGTGTCACATTAAAAAGGAAATAAAGTCTTATCATGAGAGATAAAAACTTTAGATAATAGTAATAGCTGTATCCATCACTGTGCATGTGCGTATTTGTGTGTGTGTGTGTGTTTGTGTGTGTGTGTGTGTGTGTGTGTGTGTGTGTGTGTGTGTGTGTGTGTGTGTGTGTGTGTGTGTTTCTGTGTCTATACATGCGTACATATTTTTGTGTGTACTGTGTGTGTTTGCTGTTGTGTAGGTGGGGGGCTGGTGTAGAAGCTGTTTTGTAACTGTGGTGAGATATGTTGTGTCAAAGTGTTAGCCGGGAATGTTTACGTATGTGTGTGTGTGTGTGTGTGTGTGTGTGTGTGTGTGTGTGTGTGTGTGTGTGTGTGTGTGCGTGTGTCTGTTTCTGTGTGTAGACCCGCAACCACTTTGAGAGCACGAGAGAGGAGATGGAGGAGCTGATGAAGAGGATGAAGGAGCCGTCTCAGATTGGCAAGATGCACGGCCAGGCCACCATGCAAGGCTACCTCTTCGTCCATGAAAAATGTAAATGCATCCTGCATTTCCTAAATGTAAATGTATCCTGGCTGTGTGCATTTAGAATGAAATAAGAGATGTGCTTGTCAGTTGACCAGCAAGCCTGCAGTTTTTCAGTTTACTGGCTAGCAAACCCATCTCCCAATGCCCAGGCCACCATGCAAGGCTACCTCTTCGTCCATGAAAAATGTAAATGTATCCTGGCTGTGCATTTAGAATGAAATAAGAGATGTAATTGTCAGCTTGCAGTTTTCAATTTACTGGCCAACAAACTCGACTCCCAGTGCAGAGTTGTTGTGGGGTCAGAGGTTTGAGCGTAAGGCTAGACTGCGTGGGATGAGCTTGGTTGCATATGCACTGTGAAGGCTGAGGTAGAAAACAGAGTCATACACTGAAGAAAATTGACAAGACGAGGGCGTTTCATCAGCTAGAAGTAGTGTATGTATGTGTCCCTGCCATGAACTCTTATGCTTTACTCTCTCTTCTGTCTCTTCCTTTCTTTTTTCTGTGTCTGTGTTTTTTCTTCCTTTCTTAAACTTTCAGGGGCTTTGGGAATGACTTGGGTGAAGTACTACTGCAAGTACCTCAAGGATACCAGGCTGTTTGTCATGGTGCCTGTTGAACAGAAGACTACAACCAAACAGGTAGCTCCAACTTAAAAAGTGTACATACATAGACACACAAAGATATACACTACCACATACAATACTACCAGACACACACTCTCTCGCTCTCACACACACAAGCACACACACACACACAGACTTAACCACAGAACTTCATTAAAGTCTTTTAACATGACCTTGGAAGTAGTTAGCACTTAAGCGTGTCCAGATGTTTATTGTGATGTGGTAAGTGAGGAGAGTAAACAGGTTGTTTACATCCATCAGACCACCTCCACGCTCACGCTGAAGACCTGCATCCGCCGCAAGACTGAGTCCATCGACAAGCGCTTCTGCTTCGACATCGAGACTGTGGAGAGGTGAGGCTTTGCGCTGCTCTAAAGATAGATGGCTTCTCCAGCCCAAGGCTAGTGTTCGGCTGGAGGGTGGGAGTGGGACTGAACGGGGTATTGGAGGAGATAAACAACTTAAGCCAGCAGATGATTTATTTTGACGTGTGTGTGTGTGTATATGTGTATATGTGTGTGTTTGTGTGTGTGTGTGTGTGTATGTATGTATGTCTGTGTGTGTGTGTGTGTGTGTGGGTATGTCTGTGTGTGTGTGTGTGTGTGCGTGTGTGCATGTGTGTTTATGTGCATGTGTGTGTGTGTGAAAGAGAGAGAGTGTAAACAACTTAAGCAACTAATAAACAACTTTAACCGGCAGATGATGGAGCAGGTGGAGCTGCTCTAAGGGGGCCAAGGCAAAGCACCAGCAGGGGGTGGGGGATGGGTGCATGGGGGGAGGGGTGGAGGGACAGGGCAGGATGGGAGCTCTATGAGACATCCATGCAGTGCCACAGACACAGCTGCCAAAAAAGAAGGACCACATACACCCATTAACAGATGGCCCTGCAGGCAAAAGAGGAGAAGAGGGCAAAATAGGCACGATTATAGAGCACACTCGCATGCACGCACGCACACACATACTCCCACACACACACACACACACAAGCATATGCATACACACACACACACACACAAGCACATACATACACACTCTTTAGTCAATAACTTCATTTACACATCCGTGAACAGCCTATAGATGTCCGACTTGTATGTACATATAATTAAATTGTACACAAAAACAGAGACACAGACACACACACAAAAGCACATGCATACACACACATACACACACACGTACATGCATGCACGCATTTCTTTACAACTTCCTTACAATTATTTACATCTCCGGACCTATATAATGTATATAACATTTATACCGTCTGGACAGAGCGTGTTGGGAATAAAAGATTTATTTGTAGTGGAACAGCTGACTAGGAATACATGATGTCGATCTTCACAATGACATTACTGATGTGAGTTGTGTGTGGTGTGCCTGGGTTGTTGCCATAGGAACGGCCCCCTGACCCTGCAGGCAGTGTCAGAGGTGAACAGGAAGCAGTGGATCGAGGCCATGGATGGGAAGGAGCCCGTGAGTGTCTCTTCCTCTTTACGTTGCCATGGTTACTCAGAATATGATATGTCAACACCCCCACCCTTACACAAGTCCTTGCACGCACACACGCACACATACACACACACACACACACACACACACACACACACACACACACATTGATTAGTAATATGAATATGTATGTTATGAATTAAAACAATTCCCAACTTTTGTGTCTGTTTTATTTTCAGATTTACCATAATCCAATTCAAAAGCAGGCTGAGAGTAAGTATATTTTTAGTGTTATATATGGCAAAACATAAGACATCAGTAGATGTAAATCTGTCTCATTGAACTGACACATTCTACAATGAGTTGTTATTCTGGGATTGTTGTCTTGACCTGTGTTTTGGGTGTTTTTGGTGTGCAGTGGAACTGAATGACGTTGGATTCAAGTTTGTTCGAAAGTGCATCAACTTCGTGGAGACCAAAGGTAAGGTGCATTCCAGATGCTGTGAAACCCCTCAGTTTAGTCACACCATAGTTCCTGTCTGCCTGACACTAAAGAAAACCAGAGTGAGGTTGCTGTGGTTGGCCCATAGCATGCCTATTGATCCCCCGTAACAATTGCGGAAGAGAGTGTTCCTATATTGGCCAATAGAGGGCAGCATTGCTTCACGTCTTCATTTCACAACTTCATGAGTCCAAGTAGGACAGAAGGAGGCATCAGAGCAGTGTGTGTTTGTGTGTGTGTGTGTGTGTGTGTGTGTGTGTGTGTGTGTGTTCATATTCATGTTTCCATGTGTTGATGTGTGATGCCTATAATCTATTCTAAATACACATTCTGAGCTATTGGGGTGAGGGTGTCATAAAAACATTTGTTAAAAAGGGGAAGAATCTGTGGCACGTGAGTAACTGGCCAGGGCTTGTGGTGCTTACTGCACAACTCCCAAAAATAAGAAGTGGTCCCACCACAACTTCCTGCCTGATTATGGCCTGTGCATGTGCAAGGTGACAGTTGCGTCATCATTTTAGCAGTCACCTTAACAAGTCAGGCCCAATGTGAGGTGCACACATCAGGTGTGGACAGGGTTGCTCGTGGGAATATGTGAACTTCCAGATGTTCTGCAGGCAGCGCTATTTAGGCTTCAGGCTAAAAATGGAAAAGTAAATGATAATGTGAAGGACTTTGGGAGTTGTTAATGAAAGCAATGGGAAGGTACCTTAAAACATCTTTGATATAAAATACATGTTACACACAGGGAAGCCACCCATTGGTATATTCCTTCCATTAGTGACTGGATGAATGAGGTCTGTGTCTAAATGTTTTCACTCATCTGCATTTAAGATTTAAATAAATTGATGCGATACAATTACATTGAATGCCACCATATCTTAAAAGTGTGTACATAGCTGTAGACAGAGCTGTAGACAAGTAACTGTATCACACAGTCTGATTATTAGAAACAGCACTGTTTGTCTGACCCACCCCAAAAAACACACACACTGACACTCATGCGCACACCCACTCACGTTGACACACACACACACACACACACACACACACACACACACACACACACACACACACACACACACACACACACACACACACACACACACACACACACACACACACACACACACACACACACTCAAACTCAACCACACACTTTTCCTATCTGTCTATCGCTCACACTACTTCCCACCTGAAATTAAGTAAAATTCCCCTTAGATTATCAGCTCTGAGATGCATTAGTTATATTATAAAACTTTGGCCGCAGTATCCACTAATAGGTCGTATATAACACTGACTCGGTGTTGGAAGCATGGCTGTACCTCGTCTCTCCAAGATGCCGTATTTTTCCATTCCTTCCATTCCACTCCTCTAGGGATGCTCTACCCTCTAACCTGATTCACTGTAAATCTTCAGCCCCGGCAACATCTTTTCAGTCCGCTACGGAAATCCTTTCTGTGTTTTTTCTGATTTATTTTAAAAGCATTGAATTGGCACTGAGTTTGATATAAAAAGGAAACGTTTCCATCTGTCTGTTGTAGGCCTTACCCAGGAAGGGGTGTACAGGACTGTTGGCAGTAACATCCAGGTCCAGAAGTTACTGAACGTCTTCTTTGGTGAGGAATCTTCTCGAATTCCCTCATTGTGTTACCTGTATGTTTGACACACACACACACACACACACACACACACACACACACACACACACACACACACACACACACACACACACACAGATTCTGTGTCTTCAGTCTTTTACAGACAGACACATACCCACACACACCCATATGCAGACAGGCCCACACACACCCATACACATACACAGACACACACACACGCACAAGCACACACATTCACTCACACACACACACACATACACACAAATAAAAAGGTGAAAAGTTTGGGCAAAAATTATTCATAGTTAATATATGTTTGTCTGTATTGTGTGTATTTTGCCTTAATCAATGTTGTGTGTCCTCGGGTGCAACCATCTGTTCCCACCCTGCTCAGACTCCAAGTGCCCGGGTGACGTGGATCTCAGCAGCAGTGACTGGGACATCAAAACTGTCACCAGCGCCATGAAGTTTTACCTTCGGTGAGTGTACACAAGCACAAACAGTGCACACGGACCCACCCACTCACTTATAGACACACACACACACCTACACACTCACTTAAAGATACACACATACACACACACAAGAGAGGTGGAAGTTAACTTCGCAAAATGTGAACCTTTTACCAGCCACTGACAAATAAATGGTAAAATTCACCAGCCACTCAACAGTAAATTACATTACATTACATTACATTACATTGCATTTGGCAGACGCTTTTATCCAAAGCGACTTACAATCAAGGGGGACATAAGCAATAGAGGAGGACACAGAGTAGAGACACAATAGACATATGTACTTCTGCATAGGGATAGAGAGAGAGAGAGTTTAGATTAGTGTTTGTTAGTTATATTAGTTTTGTTAGGGAGGGAAGCAATCTCGGAAGAGAAGGGTTTTTACAAGCTTTTTAAAGATAGGGAGGGATGTTGCTGTAAATTATTATTTTGTGTCCGATACCTACCAGCCACTTTCATATTTTACCAGCATTTGGCAGGTGGCTGGAGCCAACTTCCATCCCTCACACACACACAAACATATACACACACACACTTGTACAACAATGACATAATACTGTTTTCAGTGTGTTTAAATCAATTAGAAGTGTAAATACTGCATGTATCTGTTTTGTGTGTCTATGTGTGTATGTTTTTTATGTGTGTGTGTATAAAACACACTTTTGTATGCTTTTATATATGTGTGTGTGTGTGTGTGTGTTTGTGTGTCTATGTGTGTATGTTTTTATATGTGTGTGTATGTCTGCTTTTATATGTGTGTGTGTGTGTGTGTGTGTGTGTTTGTCCCCACAGAAGTCTGAGTGAGCCGTTGATGACTTACGGCCTCCACAGAGACCTCATCTTAGCTGCAAGTAAGATTCTCTAAACACAACATTTATTAAGACTGCACGCATGCCAGACTGGGTTTGCAGTGGATGTACAACACTGATTACCAACACAAACTGCAGCACATGGGGAAATATATAGGCGTAAAGTTATGTGTGTGTGGTTCCATATTTAAGCTCTCTGTGGCTTTTACACCACATTGTGTACATAGTGATACACACTCTAGACTAGTTCTATATGCAAATTATTATTATGTATCTACCCTGTGTGTGTGTATGTGTGCGCGTGTGTGTGTGTGTGTGTGTGTGTGTGTGTGTGTGTGTGTGTGTGTGTGTGTGAGAGAGAGAGAGAGAGAGAGAGAGTGAGAGACAGAAGTACCCTTTCTATCACATTTATGTTAAATTATCTCTCTCAAATCCACCTCTGGGAAGTGAATTAAGGTAGCGTGACAAAACTGGCGTTAAAAGAGTGATATAAATATTTTTCCATCACATATGCGCATCACAACTGTGCATCATTTTTAAGTGAATTATCTTTTTGATGAAAAAGGGACTAAAAAGAGAGAAAGAGACAGAGAGAGAGAGAGAGAGAGAGAGAGAGAGAGAAAGAGAGAGAGAGAAAAAAAGCTCTGCCTCTCTGTAATAGAGTTGTGATTAGTCATAGCATTAATTGTCTGCCCAATCTACCACATTTCACGCATCACAGTATTCCCTAGGACAGAGTGAGTGAGGTTTCTCTCCCTGTGGTGGATTTACATATATAAATATAAATCCCTAAACAGGTTTGTCACAGGTGTAGATACTCCTATTCCACCTTCATTAGAGCCCATTGTACTGTACTGAGCTGGCACGCCATACTGAGCATGTGCAAGGGCAAGACTCCACATGCCACAGGTCAAGCACTGGTCAAATCCCACACTGACTGTGACAGATGATGCCAGTGGGAGAAACATGAGAGCGCTGTGTGCTTTCCTCGTTGCCCCATTGTCATATTGCATTTGCAGTATGATTGATGGTGTTATTGTGGTATTATTGAGTATATCACCATGCCTGTTTTTTTTTTTTGAGAAAAAGGAAAGTCTTTGGGTGAAAAGTGACATATAGCTAGCAAACTTAACTACATTAAACCACTGAAGTGTCTAACAAATGAGACAAATGATGATCACTGGGGCATGTTATTGTCATTGATTATTGTGTGTATTTATCACTGTGTATGTAATATTTATTGACCAGTGTTCATTCATATTTGGCTGATCATCTGTGTGTGTGTGTGTGTGTGTGTGTGTGTGTGTGTGTGTGTGTGTGTGTGTGTGTGTGTGTGTGTGTGTGTGTGTGTGTGTGTGTGTGTGTGTGTGTGTGTGTGTGTGTGTGTGTGTGTGTGTGTGTGTGTCTCTTCATGTTGATAGAGTCGGAAAATCTGGATTTCCGGTCGGGTGCAGTCCACTCTCTGGTCTACAAGCTGCCAATGGAAAATCGTGAAATGCTGGAACTTCTCATTCGTCATCTGCTCAAGTGAGAGAGAGAGAGAGAGAGAGAAAGAGAGAGAGAGGGAGATATATATAGAAAGAGAGATTGTTAAGTCTATACTGGGTAATTTAAGTACTCCCAGAAGTTACACTGGACCATCACGTCATTTCCAGACCTGGCTCGTCCATATCAAACCTTTTCATGCTGTAACCATAAAGCTGTAACTGTATGCTTTGTAGAGCTTCAACAACAATTTTGCAGACTTCACACATATAAAAGGCATTTGTTCTTTTGGTCTTCTGAATTGTGTGAACAGTGCCATTTATAGTGTGTACCTGTGTGTGTGTTTGTGTGTTTGTGTGTTTGTGTGTTTGTGTGTGTGTGTGTGTGTGTGTGTGTGCGTGTATGTATGCGCGTGTGTGTGTGTCTCCAGTGTGTGTAGTCACGCAGATGAGAATTTGATGACGCCCTCGAACATGGGTGTGATCTTTGGTCCAACACTGATGAGGGCAGAGGAGGAGACTGTGGCTGCCATGCTGGATATCAAGTTTCAAAACATCGTCGTAGAGATCCTCATCGAAGACTTCAAGAAGGTTGGACTTTATTCAGTAGGATAAAGAATGGTTACATCCAACACCAATACTGGCCAACAACTTGAACACAACCATTTTGTGATTGGATATGCTTACAGCTAAAACAACAACTTTTGTGCCTCACAGAATATATTTATATAGTATATAGTATATTTGCATGAATCCCATGTTATTTAAAGAATTCAGTCAGGTGGGTAGCGTTCACAGCAAACTGTTGATGTGAATTAACATATTATAGTCATGAGGATAGCATAATGATAATGCCCTATCTCTGGTTTGTGTGATCAGATCATCTTTTTAAGTCTTTTTTAATATTATAATATTTATTTGCTGTTAATAGTTCCTAATTTGTTTATGCTGCTGCCAAGTCTGCCTTGTAAAAGAGACCTTTGATCTCAATAGGACTAACCTGGTTAAATGCAGGTATAATAATAATATTATTTAAAAAACCTAATCTCTGGTTTTGTGTCCTCAGATCTTCAGCGGGCCCCCAGAAGAGAGCTCGGCGCCCCCGGTGCCCCCCCCGAGAGCGGCCCCCAGGAAGCGCCAGCCCATCACCATCTCCAAGCGCCCCCCCCGCTCCTACCCCGCCCTGCAGATGGCCAGCGCAGAGTGTAATGACATAGCTGAATAAAAATCCCAGCCACCCCCCGCCCCCCCCCAACAACCCCCCCGACCCCCACCCCACCCCAGTGTGGCCATCTTTATGATCACCGTCATCATCACATACACCATTTTCATCATTATTTGTTGCTAATTTGCCCTTCCACCCCATCCCATCCCATCCTGTCCCTATTCCCCACCCCCTTTCACACTGGGCCAGTAGTTCAGTTTCTTTGCCAGTGAGATTAGTCCTTATTCACTCCATCTCTGCACATTCATAAAGTCCACATGTGCAACCATGGCTATATCCTTGTTTTTTCCTGTTTTTAAGGTGTCCTTGAACCCTCTGTCTGAGGGGCTGGCACCAGCTAACCTTATCTGCCTTTGTTTAGTGGCCTGAGTCCACTCATGTTAGGGAGGGTGGCTTAGAGGGTTTCCTTGGTCTTTTTGATGCATTTTTATATACTCTGCACTTCTAGCACAATATGCTAACCTTCTTACATGCAAGCATTCACGCAATCGCATGCACACACACTGATAGACACAGACACAGACACAGACACACACACTTACACACACACACACACACTCATACACACACACACACACACACACACACAGATTGATCGGAAATTCATATGGTTTAACCTGTTATATAATGTAGCTACAAGCTGAGTAGATCTGGAACTGAAGAGGTTAATGCTGTAGCATGTGACAGTGAAAAATATTTAGACCTTTGTGTGTGTTGGTGTGTGTGTGTGTGTTGCTGCACATGTAATTTGTCATGATAGAAGTGAAACAGGCAGTTAGTCCACCCATCTTAGTTTGCCACTTTGTTTTTCACTGAAAAAACTAATAACAGACTCTCTGGGACATGAAAACTAAGTACCACCTGTCTGCTTGAGTCTAGGTTTGAGGCGCAAGTGTGCTTTTTTCTGTTGTGTCTGACTGCCTGTGTGTGTGTGTGTGTGTGTGTGTGTGTGTGTGTGTGTGTGTGTGTGTGTGTGTGTGTGTGTGTGTGTGTGTGCTTATTGAAAATGTGTGTCAGACATTGTGTGTGTGTGTGTGTGTGTGTGTGTTTGGACACCTGTGTTTTTTTTGTTTTTTGAATAAGCCATCTGCCTAAGTGCTTAACATGCTGTCATCTTTAGTCCTCATAAACAGTTTGGCTCCTGTGTTTTTCCCTTTTCCCTTTTAACATTTTAATGCACCATTGATTCATTAATGCCCTCCTTATTCTTTAATTATTTGGCTTTTGGCTGTCATTAAATGCATGCTTCCCCATTAGTCATTAATGTGTGTTGTTCCCTTTGTGCTTATTGTAGTTTGGAACTCAAAAGTAGTTTCTTCATTTTGTGAGATGTCACCCAAAGTGTGCATGCACACGCGCGCACACACACACACACACACACACACACACACACACACACACACACACACACACACACACACACACACACACACACACACACACACACACACACACACACACACACACACACACACACACACACACACACACACACACACAGGCTCACAGGCTCATGTGTGCATGCAGGCAGATGCAGAGGGAAAGAATGAGAAAGACAGATGATGATGTTGATGTCCTGAGATGTCCTGGGATGCACACAAACTGTAAATGTGGTTTGACTTGATAGACTTCTGTAGGCTCCTTGTGTCGAATCTGGAACCCGTCATGGAGTAAACTTGTGGGAGAAGACCTGTGTGAAATGCATCGCTGGACTGTACGCTCACAAATTCTTGCCTGGAAGCTAACATCTCAGCACTTCTGCAGGAAGGCTACCCTTTCTGTAAACCGCAAGTCCACGTCAAATAACAAGCACCACGGGCGACTAATTGCAACTTGAAGACATAATTATTGATAGTGTTTTTACTTTGGCTTCTGATGTTTAGAGGCCCCGTTGGGTGCACGTGTGTGTGTGTGTGCGTGCGTATGTGTGTGGGAGTAGTCTCAGTCATCCAGTCTAAACACACAGATGCAGGCATGCAAACACCATAGAGTCCTTGGTTCGCATGGTACGGTGTCCTTGATTGCTCTTACCATGTTTTTGCCTGTGCCAGTACAACCCTTCCCCACAGCAACAAAAATCTGGGGCCCCAAATGCACTGTGCACCTTGATGATGCATGTGAGGACATTAACAGCTAAATTATCACTCACACATACAGTTATGCATGAGCAGGTGTAGAAAACACATTTGGAAGTGTTATCAGGATATTTTCACTTCCTTTCTTTCTTTCCTTGTTCATTCTGACTCTTTTCCTGTTTTCTGATTTTTTTTTCTCTTTTTCTTTGTGTCTTACTTTTTTGTCCACTTTGTTTTTTTTTTTTAATCCTAAACTTTTCACCCATTTGCACTGTACGTGTCTCAACAGAAATCAACCGCTTTCGCCTTATTTCCTGTTGCTCTCTCTGTGTCTTCCTCTTCCTCTCTTTCTCTGTCTCTCATCTGTTGCCTTCTTTTCTTCTAATGTCACGCAGTGAGGGAGTTGAACGGCAGTGGCCACAATGGCGTAGGGTCGGAGGGGGGGGCCCTGCACCCCACCAGCCCTACCCCACCACAAAGAACGAAGCTCGTCCCTCCTTCCTGCTCTCCTCCGTCTATCCCCTCCTCCTCTCCTCCTCCGCCATCTGCGTCCTCTGGCGCCCGTCTTCCGCTCCCGCCGAAACCCACGCCGACCCCCCGGCCACAAGACAGGCTCTCCGACGGCGACGTCTCCAAGATGGTCGCCAGGCTGCAGGAGGGAGGGGGGCTGCGTCCCGACGGCGTGGCGACTACGGAGAACGGGGAGTCGGGGGTGACGGTCAGCCGAGCACAGTCCTTTCAGGGCAAGAAGCCCCAGCCACGAGGAGGAAACAGAGAAGGTGTTTACTACCCCCACACACCGCAGCCAGCACACAGACAGACACATAAGACTGGATTATAAATTATTCAGTCAACATTATTATATGGTGTGCTTTTTATGTCCTGTACAAATTCTGTTAAAAAGAATAAGAATATCAAAAGAATTTTGTTTCGCACGATGTTTGGTACCGTACTATGACATCACACAGAAACATAACAGACACTAGTCTCTACTAACATTATGCATGGATTAGTCAACATTTTTGTGTGATGTTGAACTTTTCTATTCTGTACGTTTTAACAACATCTATATTTTCTATACGACATGCTGCATTGAAGGATGCACTACCAGACTTTTGCAAGTCCCCAGACACCACCACCAAGTATGCAGTGTACAGTGTAAATGACTTACTTCTGTCCCTGGAGTGGCTTCAAGTCTTTGTATATGCAGTTATAGCAACACTAAGTAACATAGCTAAATTAAACCCAGCATCAAAGGAGTACTAAATAATAACACATTGCTCTGGCGTGCTCAGTGTGTGGTTTAGTATTTCTTGTTAGAGAGTGCCGTGTGTGTGTCTTCTCTACTTCCTGAGATATGCTTGGTTATCTCCTGTCTCATCTACGCGTGTGTTCTTTCTCTTTCTTTTTTTCCCTCGTGAAACAGGAGACGGTGAGGGCCTTTTGAAAGGTCGCTCGTTCTCGGAGAAACACTCCATTTGCAGGCCCCCAACCAGACCCCCAGACCCGCCCAACCGCACACCCACCAAACCCCTGTCCTCCCCCACCAGTGAAGACTCCCCTGCATCATAGTGAGTACTACACACACACACACACAACACAGACAAACACACACATGCACCCAGCACAGACAAACACACATATCCAACAATACAGGCAAACACAGACAAACACACTCACAGTTAGGGAGGGAGGGAGGGAGAGAGAGAGAGAGAGAGAGTATCATGCTTACCGGTATCAGCATTTTATAAGGACCAATCTCTTAGTCATCCTCATTTAAAATCAGAATCCTCAGAATCAAAGGAACAATCACTCAGTGTTGCCCCCTTACTCAGGTCAACCTAATCTAAATCCAATATCCTTAGACAGACACTCACATTTCCTTTCATTTGCCCTGACTTCACATTAAACACTTCTGCCTCCTCACGTAGCTGAACTGTGTTGTGGTACCCATTCCAAGTGGAGACATTACTTTCCTTAAGAAGTGATGTCCATTAATGGAGGTGTGCTTAAGGAACTGTACTTTAAGGTCAATCAGCTGCAATTGTCGTCACCTGAAGTATTTGAAGTATTATAAAAATGTGACTGTGAAAGCCTGCAAAAATATCACTTGCTTTCTGTCCTTAATTTTGCTAATTTATCACACATGGAGGGGGTCGATGTGGATTTCTTGTGAAAGCCAAGCTGTAAATCTAGCAAGAAATGGTAACATTGCTCATGACATATTTAAACTGTATTTATTTTGGAAGCAAAGCTGTAAAGATAGCAAGATAGATATTAACATTGCTTATGGCATGTTTAAACGGCTCTGTTGTTCATTAAGTGTCTGTTGGCTGGCTGGGTAACTCTCTACTTTATAAAAACCAGTAGTAGCTGCAGGCTGAATGTGTTTTTGTAAGAGCCTCCCTGATCGCACACTTCCTGCGCTCCCTCGGCCCTAAGTGTGGTGCCAGATGAAAAACAGACAGTGCGAAAGTTACACATCTGGATTCATTACTTTTTTGTTTTGTTTTTTTTTACACAGAGCCTGGCTCTAAATGATAACCAGCTTGGTTTGGTCTTGGTTGGTCCTCACTTCTGTGCAGGGGCGATTTTAGCATCTGGTCTTTAGGGGTGCCCGGCTTATCACACAACACTATTATTATATATAATATATTATTCATTTTGCACTGAGCCAGGGGGTGCCGAGCAGTTTCACGGGGGTGCCTTGGCACCCCTAAAAATGGTCTAGATTTGCCCCTGCTTCTGTGTTCTTTCTGTTGTTGTTTTAATTCTGGTGTGCCACTGTCTTTGCAGTGTTGCCTCGAAGAAGAGGTTTTTTGAGAGTGCATCTTGACACATGGGAGGGTAAGTGAGAGTGAGAGGTGTGTGTGTGTGTGTGTGTGTGTGTGTGTGAGAGAGAGAGGCTGGAGAGAATGTGGAAGAATGAAAACAAAACTCCTGCCATTAGTAATGTGCATGTTGCCCTGGTCATGAATCTGAGTTTTGGGGCAGGGCTCTGCTGATCTGATGAAAGCGTATCAAATACATAAGTCTACTGCACACTTTGCACAGCATGCAAAAACCTCAGTTTGGGAGCAGCCAATTCAATAGTGGTAGTTGTAAGTCAGGGGTGGGGGTGTGGTGGCGGTGGTGGTGGGGGGGGGGTATCATCTGTACCATATGGATTTGTTTTGAAGCGTATGATGTGACATGAGTGATATGTTACCTTGCTCTTTCTCTTTGGCAGATCAACAGTCTCTTCTCCAGCATCTGAGGTAGGAGGAAAATGATTAATTAACTTCTGTTCTGAAATACGAAAGGTCGCACAGCAATATAACCATGGCAAAACATTTGTATGAAGTTAAATTTCAGGCTGTATGTGTTAATGGTTATCCCATTGTTTTTTTTTGACAGAATTCTAAATGAGACGACCAATGCCCTATATATCAAACTGGCTCTGAAGACGAATAAGCTCCCTCCCCACACGCACACATACACACTATTGCTTTTCCAGCACTTTTGCCTTTCTTTTGTGTCTGTGGCGTTGCTTTGATCAGACCTGTGAACTAAATCACTAGTCTAGCATGTCAGCATGTAAAGGGAAAAAGACAACAGTTCACTGTGGCCCATACACTATTTATCAATATTTTGAGAGAGAAAGAGAGAGGAGAGACCGAGAGAAAGACACTTTCTTAGCTTACCTTTCAGTGACAGCAGTGTGTGTATATTTTTGTAGTACTGTAATTGTGGGCCTTTACCAACTTATGCTGCATTAAAAAAAATGTTACCTAAAGGGAGAATGAGGAGGAAAGGGAGTAAGGGAGTGTGCCATGACATGCATTCTCAATCACATTTGAAGAAGAATACAGATGGGCTATGGTTTAAACCTCCCCTCTACCTATACACACCTTTACCTGTGTGTGTGTGGGTGTGTGTGTGTGTGTGTGTCTGTGTGTGTGTGTGTGTGTGTGTGTGAGTGAGTGATAGAGAGAGAGAGAGAGAGAGAGAGAGAGAGAGAGAGAGAGAGTGTGTGTGAGAAAAGAGGGCGTTAGTGAAATAGAGCGAGAACATGAGAGACAGAAGCAGGATTTAGAGTTACAGTGTCTAGGGGGTCCAGTGGCATTCTTCAGCTGTGTCACCCCGCGTGCATGTTGTGGTCAGACTAACATTTTGCTTTGTTCTCTTTACATTTTGAGTTGTTTTTTTTTGTAAAGCACTTCATAGAAGTGATCCGCTTTGGGATTTCTTACATTTTTGTCTGATCTGATGGTCTCAGTCAGAATAACCTAACCTGTGTAGAACTTTCTTGCATAAGCTTCCACAAATGTTTACTTACTGAATGTTGTTTGTGTGAATTTGAAATGTGAAAACAGGCAAGAGGCTTTAGATGGACCAATATGTGGAATCGTTGATCATCATTTTGGGAATATTTTATTTATTGGTGATTGCTGATTTCATTTCATTTTTGGTCTTGCAGCTTGTTTTTTTTTTTTTAGTTGACTCTCTTACAATGTGTACGAGTAAGAAGCTTGAAACATTCCTGAGCATCTTCCTGTTTGTGTATTCAAACCTTTTGTCACTTTTGTCTGCTTGATGTTTACATAAATAGTTACAAAAACATTTCCTTGTGAACTAAACTGGCTCTTCTCACCACTACAATGCAACACTCATGTTACGTGTATGTACGATTGTCTTGAATGTACTGCAAGAAAATCAGAAAGAAAACATTTTTATACCAAATAAAGTGGTCCGAGTTGGTTTTTTTTTTTTTTGTATGATGATTATGGAACCTAATTTGGAAATCAATGCTAATCCTGCTTTTTAAATGGCAGGCTATGTGACTTAAAGCTCAATGCTCAATAGTTATATGAGCTAATATCAAGTGTAGCTTTCAGCACTCATCAAAGGGGATATCCACAAGCCACTAATCTGTAGTTTCTTTGTCCTCTTCTGTAAGTCTCTTTGGATAAACGCATCTGCTAAGTGTAATGTAATGTAACATGGCCACCTCATTAGCCCAGAGCCTGTTTTTTTTTTTGTTAATTATTCTCTTTGCTTAAAGGCCATAATCTTGCTTCCCCATTGACAAGCTCACATCCTCATCTCGTTGCTGCAGACTGGCATTACAGCACACTGACCCCAAAGCCACTGACCCCAGTGGCACATCAGCTAATGTGAAGTGTTAACATCTAATGCTCTAAGATGAAACACTGAGTTGTGGTAGTTACCCCGAGGATTTGTGCCATAAAGTGAACATATAGGGGGTGGCCACTGAGTCAGCCAGATGATCATATCTTTATCTACACCTTAAGTTGGGAGGGATTCCTTGTTGGCTGTGCCAGTCATCCACTGAGAGTATTCTCGAGTTGCCAACAGTAGGCAGTCGGGCCTGCCAGTTTGTCAAAAAAGTGTGTTTGTGTGTGTGTGTATGTTAGTGGGGGGTGGGTCCTAAACACCTACCCAGATAGTATGCAGGCTACATCCCTATTGCTCTGAATCAGGTCAGATTAGCCATTGGATCTCCTTCTACTACCAGCCTCCACACACACACACACAGTCAGTATTAATAAACTTACTGAGACATCACATCTTGTTTTATTATCCAAAGACACCAATAAAGAGACATTTAAATCTTCATTTACAAGACAGTCAGCATGGCAAACATGGGTCCCCTCAGCTGCAAGACTATACAGACTAAGGGGACCTGGTAGCTCTTAAGCAATACACCTATCTCTAGTAGGAATGACCACATATACAGAATTAAGACTATAAACTTGCAAAGGTTAGATTAAAAATGCAATTTATATATTTTTTTCCTTCCATAGTTTTTAAAAACATTAGAGAACACAAAAATGGCAGAAAAACTATTATCCACACTGTGGAAGGTACATTATAAAAATGCAATACCAACTAATTTCAAATATTTTAAGCAACAACAGATAAAAAGTTCACTTTTAATCAGATTCAGTATACAGACATTTAGAAAACCACATAAAATCATCTGCACAAATGGCAAACACATTTTTTTTTTTTTCACAAAATCTCACCATATATTTTACTTATACCATTATTTTTGTCTGGTCTTTATGTGGCAAATTGCCTGGAATTACAGTGCATTATTTTGTTGTTGTGTTAGAGTATAAAACGTGTTGGGATGAACCTAACCTAAAGGGTTCCATCTGAATTTTGCTAAAGCTTTTTTGGTAAAACTGCACTCACCTGGCTACAACCCAATCAGAGAGGCACTGAGGGCTATTCTGACTTATAATTAGCTTATTGCTAGTGCATGTTGCTAGGGAAACCCCTGGCTGCTGTTACTTGTTATTTGAACCTTGGCTTGTTGTGTGCACTGTACGTGTGCCTCAGTGTCTTTGTTTGAAAGCTTGCTATAGACCCCACTAGCAGACCTGTCTCTTCCCCTGTACACTGTATGCAAGCAAGCATGCTCGGATGCCCACTTTGGTTAAGAGCATATCACATAACAGCTTGCTGTTTACAGTTGTACGAAACTCAAGCGAAAAGTACAATACTATTAGAAGCAATACTGTGCAAAAGACTAGTGTAAGTTTGCTGGGCTGAAGATGAACTAACCACTGTACCATAGGGGAAAGCATATTTACAACTCTACACATTTTTTTCTAAACTGCATGTTCCTTTTTTTAAGTTTCCATTTTTTATTCAATAAGAATGACCTTGTGTGACCTACTGAGAGCACATATACACCATATGTACAATCTATAAAAATCATACAATAAAATTTACCTCACATATACCAGGTCCATCAAATCTTGCCAGAATTAGTTAGCCTCATGAAGTGCTTACTAAACTTCATAAATTACACCAAGATATCCAGCAGTATTTGACCACCTACAGTAAGTGAAACACTGTTCAACTGTTGTTGTTAGTGTTGATTGTTGATTGAACAAATATCACACTGACTCTGAACTGTAGAAAATGGGAACTTCATTACTAGAAGACACTGCCTTCCTTGTTTGGCTCTATTCTAGACTTACAAGACCTCCAGTCAGGGTCCCTCTATTTTTCACTCATTCGTAACTGCTATCAGTCCTCACTTACCCAGACCGGTGTGCTGTGATACAATGGTAAATGAATGATGGGGCTTTTCGGACATCTTGAGAGAAAATTGTTCATAGTCAAATAACAGCAATCAGAGTGAGGAAAGGCAGGAGGTGGATAGACTATATGGGACATTACAACAGAAGCTTACAGGCTGCCTTAAAGGGCTCCTTCCGCTAAAAACCACTTTGAGTAGCTTTATTTACAATGTGGTGGGTCACAACAAGCAGTATATGCACGCAGCACTCCAAGATGTGAAATTCGACCCTCATGGCTTTACTGGTCATTGAAGGGTCGAGCTAACCAGAACGAGCGGACCAGAGCAGGCTAAGCCTATCTACGTCACTAGGTCGTAAGCCCCGCCCAGAGCCATGTATGGCACGCCCACATCCCAGAGGAAGAACAGTGCACAGAAGCTAGGTGAGCGAAAGACAGCGAATTTGCCCAATCAGAGGTGCCTTATTGACACGTCATGGATATTCACGAGGGACACCGGAAAAGCCAGTCGTTCACTAGACCTGTTCTAGCTTACAGAAGACAGCGTCAAGCAAGAGAACTAGGACATAATTTTTCACAGAAATGACGCACAATGCATTCAACCATAGTGGCGACACAGCAATATGAATAAAAATAACGATAGAAGTTGACCTTTAACAACAACATTATTTACACCCAACTGAATATAATTATTTCATTTCATTATTCATGGTAAGACCCTAAAAGTGTGACTTACAGCATAACTTTAGTTGCCAGAACATTTTTGTACAGTTCAAAACATCCACTTCACTACATCCAATCTATTAATATTTTAAATCAGTTTATATAAAAGCAAAAGGTATGACAATCATGCCGTGGCAAAGTTATTGCTGGCAGAAATATGACAAAAATAAGCTGATTGCATGTGTGAAGTAAGCAATGTGATGATTATGGATATCATAAAAAAATGCAGCTGTCACTTCAAAAATGTCATGGAACTATTTACAATAAATGAAAAGGTGATAGAAATATCAAATATAAGTACATAGTACCACACACAACCATCAGTTATACAAAATAAATCATATACATCACAGTATAATGCACATGAACCACTCACTGGTTTTAACATGATTTAAAAGTATACTGTACATACACATGCTTCTTTACTTCAATTAATATACCCCAAAAACTACACAAGACACAATCACTAGTACGTTTTTGTTTTTGTTTCAATCAGACAGCAGTGGTTAATTCCTCATATGTATGAACCGGTAAATCTGATTAAAATAGCTTCAATAAAAATAAAAAGTCACCACATAGTTAAAGGTAAGAAGTTCTTGTACCATTGAGTCTGTTGGATGTAAAGATTTGTCAGTGATTTATGATTTTAGAGTTGTACATCAGTGTGTGTGTGTGTGTGAAAAAAACATGCAGCATGCAGAAGTAAGTAGGAAGTAAGCTGTGTCTATGTATAGTGTAATATAATGTAGTTTGTGCAGCACTTTATAATAATCACTTCCTACTAAGCATTATTTTGCATTTGTTCACTCTTACTTAACATGTTGTTCATCATTGCTATGATCAGTAAATCATTTTTAAACATATTGACACACATTTGTCTGGATGTTGGCAGGCTATCTGTCTGTATGTCTGACTGTTTGTCTTTATGCTATCTGCTATCTCTCAGCCTGCTGCTTTTCTGTCTGTCTATGATCTTCTCTGTTTGCTTTAATATTTGTAGATATGTTTATAAATAATTTACTGACTAGAAATAGTGTAAACACAGTGGTTACCAGACGATGAACAAAGTGTTAAGTAAGAGTTAACAAATGCAAAATAAATGCTTATTAGCAAGTAGTTATTATAAAGTGCTACCATAGTTTGTTTTTTTACCTCCCAATTTAACTACTGTATCTGTGAATCTGTTAACCTCATAAATGGTGCCTGTGGAGCTAAGAGAAGCCCTCTGACCGCTGGTGACATGATGCCAGAAATCATAAACCTCACCAGATGAAAACAAAAAAGGCACATTTATGCATAGACATGTCTACATCTGACTTTTCCACCCCTGTCTGCTGGTGCGGTGTAGCTATCAGAGGGAGAGAGTGTCTCGCGGCAGGTTTCATTTTCCTTTCAAGCTGTCTTTTTCCCGACCTAGCAGTCCCGTGAGAAAATGTCCTCAATCATTTTAAAAGAAGGAGACTGTAATCTAGTGTAATGGCCAAAATTGGGCTTGGGGTTTGTGTGTGTGTGTGTGTGTGTGTGTGTGTGTGTGTGCATCAGCGTCTCTGTCACTAAGCTCATACTCCTCTGTCCAGGTAGTAGAGCACAACAGCAGTCTGAGCAGAGCATGCTAACGCTAGCTAACGCTAGCTAATGCTAGCCACTGTGGCCATGGGCTGTGGTCACTTAGAGAGAGCCTAAGGCTTGTTGAAGAGGATAGGCTTGGCCAGGCCCGCCAGGATCTTTGGCACTTGGACCGAGACGATCTCAGCCATCATCTCAGGATAACTGACCTTGGTGTTCAGAGACTGTGCCCTGACAAACAGGTCAAAGGTGAACTGGTGAAGCCTCCTGACAATCTGAGAGACAGAGACAGAGACAGAGAGAAAGAGAGGGGAAAGGAAGCCAAGACTTAAATTTAGATGATTTGAAATCTACAGGATGGATACAAAAACTGGACTACTTTGTACACTATTATATCTCCTCAATCATTGGGGCTTTAAAACCATGTAATTTAAAGAGAATTCAGTCCTTTTTTCTGTGATATCATGATTTTTGTTCATGCAAGGTAATATTATGTCCACCATTTGAAAAAAAAAACTACCCATGAAAAAAAATGTCATATGCTTTTTCACATTTGCATTCTAATTCTGCCAGTTTTCTGAAAGTTCAGACCCTGCTTCAATCTGACCTTTAATGGTAGAAAAGGTTTTCAATGTGGCCTCCATTTCTTTCAACAGCCTCAATGATGGAGGAGAGGTAGTCATTTAAAAGTGGTCTAGTTTTTTTTCTTTTTTTTTGGTTCACTCTGTATATTAATAAAATCTTGTCTATAAAACAAAGACTTGCAGATTTGCAGTGACTGTGACTTTGCATAGGTTGTATCGGTAATACAGTAATACTAGTCACTCACTTGCAGAATTCTACGACTCAGAGTAACAGCTGAACTACATGTGAAACTATACAACATGTGAAACTAACATAGGGCAATCCCGAAGACTCAACATCAACTCAATCATTTAATGATAACATTTGAGCAATGTTTTCTTAGGAGGCACATCCAAGCACTCTGCGTTACACCAGTAGCCCAGGGTTACACAGCTGACTCACTGTTGCCCAACGTGTCTCGGCATGTACAGCCAGGTCACGCTGTCCACTTTAAGCCTGTTTATCTTTGCTGGCTATTGTCCATTGGCACGCTCCAGTCTAGTAGATCTGTGATGTAATCGTGTTCTGTGTTTTCGAGAGTCCTTTGTTGACTTGCATTGAGCTCTTACTGATTGGGCAGATAGTTTTACGAAACCACAGGATAGGTGGCATCATGTAGGCCAGATTATCATATAAATGTGAAAGAAAGCTAAAGGACTTGTTCTAATTGGTGTTGGTGGTGGGACATACAATTTAAACAACCCCATAGATTTCAGCACATAATAGTGTATGGACAAAAATGACATAAGCTTATGTATAACCTTACACCTATTTTATGAATTGCAGTCACATATGCCATCAGACAATGCTCGTACCAATGCCAGGATGATGTTCCCTTTTCATAAAGGTTTTTAGGAACCACAAATCGACTTCCCTCCCTTGGAGAGTGAGCTTATCGAGGGCATATATCTAAAATAAGTCTCTTAAGTATAGTAAAGGCAATCAAACAAGCATTTCTATGCTTTTATATGTAGTGATGGGCACCCTGGCTTCAGAAGCTACAACCACAGCAGTACCATATATTTGGTCCACCTACTCACTCCTACTAAATCAGCTGATTTCAATTAGCACAACTCTTTAACAGTTGAAGCAGGTAATTAGTGGCATCACCTGCCTGAACTGTAAAGGTAGAACCAGGTGATATGTAATACATGCTGCTTCAGAATACAGGTTTCCCATCACTGGTTTTATGTTACAGAAAGTACTTAATCCATGAAGACTTTATTTAGATAGTCCACCCACAGACTATCTAAATAGCAGATGTTTTTTTTTGGTTTATTGTCTACATGCCATCACCTAAATCAAACCAAACCCCTAGCTGTAACCTTAACAAGACACACAGAATTTCAACAAATGGTTTATTAGAAGTCTCTGCCTTTGTAAATAGTCTGTAGGTCCATCTATACTATCTATCTAAATAAACTGTGGCCCTCAATCCTGTCTGCTAAAACACATGTATGTCAAAGAGGTGACAGACCGGTTGCAAGTTGTCCATTAGTTGGGTGAGCTGGTTGAAGCGCTGGGAACAGTTTGTCTTCCTTTGGTCACTTATCAAACGATTCAGCTCACTGATGTAGGTCGCACGCAATTCGTCAAAATACTTCTGTGTCTTCAGACCCTCCGTTGGAACTACGACCCAAAAAGACAGGTGGATGAGAAGGTGAGAGGGGGTGAGAGGGAAAAACAGAACAAGAGTGACAGAAAAAACAGTGTAATTTCCACACATTATCAGAGGACGATGTGGAGGATAAACTGCAAAGTGACACTTCCAGAGAGTGTTAGGTTCATGTAGTGTACATCTGCACAATCCTGCCTAAAGAAACTCCTGCCGTCTCAGGAGTAGTTATGTTGTCACAAAGACAAGAAAGGACATAGCTGAACTATAAAAATCTCAAAGACCACAAAGACCAACTGAACAATTATATGAGAATGTAGATGAGGTAAGATGACCCGTCATCAAGACTAAATTAGATATTAGGTGATGTTGAGAGTGGATATTCCAATACAACTGTATCTTTTTTAATACCAATATACACTCTCAGAAAAGAAGGTACAAAATTGTACTTTTACCTGTCACAACGGCAGTACCCTCAAAGGCACATAATTGTACCTTTTAATCACAACTACTTTGTACAGAAATTATGGGTGAGTAAGGGTACAATTCTGTATCTTAAGGTACAATCAGCATTAATGTACCACCAAAGCCTGATATTTGGACGTTAAGGTACCTATTCAGCTCTGGAGAAGGTACATACTAGTTATAAAACAGTGGTTAAAAGGTACAATTATGTGCCTTTGAGGGTACTGTGGGTGTGACCAGTAAAAGTAAAATTCTGTACCTTCTTTTCCGAGAGTGTAGCACCACAGTGGCTGTCTACTCATGATAGCATAGGTAGGCTATGTAGTGTTATAAACCCAACCCCAGTCTAGGATGAAGGCAGCGTGTGTTTCTGCTGTGAAGCGATCCCCATCATGGTGATGTACTGTAGGTCATGGGACTCACTGATGCTGAAGAGGATGAGGGCCTTCATGCACAGGAACTCCTCCTGGGTCACCTGCAGGACCACCATCTCCTGGGAGAAGTGCTTCAGCTGCAGACAGTGCTCATACATGCTGGAGATCTGCATTCGCCGGCTGACATAGAGGTAGGAGTGGAGAGAGAGAGAGAGATGAAGGAAGAGAGGGGGAGAGGGGGGGTGGAGAGATAAAAAATAAAGTGGAAAGAATTAAGAAATAGGTGTGAATTCAAAAAGGTATAATTAGTGTACTAGGTTTTGTTTCAAGTGGCATTAAATACAAACATAAATAAATAAAAACATGAACCTAACCAGCCCCACACACTGTATTAACAAGTATGAGTGTGCAGATTGTTTTTTGTCTTCACACATTTATCACACACTGC
>CM059272.1:17583262-17595762 GCA_030347295.1 Setipinna tenuifilis
ATGACCTGCAGGATGTTGAGGAAGACGGGGTGCGAGTGGAAGGAGAGTGCAGGTTTGGGGGACACCACCCTGGGGGGCTCGGCGTGGCCCTGGGCCCCTCCCACTGCCTCCTCCTCCTGACTCCTCAGCTGGCCAATCTTCTTCAGCTTGCGGGCTTCACGGGGAGTGGAGGGACACACACACACACAAAAACACACAAGGGTTCGTTTGATTTGTCAATTGTGTGCAGGGACCGTCACACTTCGATGGAATTTTAATAATGAATTTTAATATTATGTTTCCCCCCCTCTGTTTCAGTCACAGTTGTTCACACACCCACCCACCCACCCACACACACACCCACACACACACAGGGCTGTTCTATGCTTAAGCTGAAGGTCTGCCCGCAAAATGTACAAGTGTTTCAGAGTCAGGCTGGCACAAAATACAATTGCTCTTCACTTAGCCTAAGGGAAAGGGCATGGGCACATCTGTCTAGTCTTTGTGTGTGTGTGTGTGTGTGTGTGTGTGTGTGTGTGTGTGTGTGTGTGTGTGTGTGTGTGTGTGTGTGTGTGTGTGCACAACTGTGACTGAAACAGTGTGTGTGTGTGTGTGTGTGTGTGCGTGTGTCCAGACATGTGTGTGGCATAGTAGTAACACTTGTACAGTGCTATTCCCCTTCTTTCTTTTGCAACAATGAGGACCACTGGCCAAATTAGATAAAAATATGAATGTTTTACTTGATTCATAGTCAGCATGAAGAAAGACTGTGCCTCCTACGGCATGTATATTGTTTTGTATATTGCTGTCTTAGTATATTATGTTTATATTTGTAAAATATGTGCCAGTATGTATATTATGTCACTTACCATTGCTATCCCTGTTGGTACAGTAAGTCTTACATGTCACTTTTGTCTGTTGATCACTACATGTCTAAATGTTTAATGGATACTAGAGAATCAACATCTGCCAAAGTTAAATTCCTTGTGCATGTAAGTATACTTGGCCAAAAAAATCTGATTCTGATTCTGATGAGAGAGGAGAGGGAAGGCAGAAAGGGCAACGGGCCCTCTCCCGACCTGACGCCCTGCCACATACTTTCTCCTCTATTACATTCTTCTCACTGGCTCCACAAGATGCTGCTTACGGCTGGGTAAACTATGAAAGGAATTTTTGGTTCTGGTACTTGACACTAAAAGTACTTCTTTACTTTCAAAACGTGGAAAAAACTGTCATGGAAAGGTTACGGAAGTGAATGGAAGAAACTGACTGAAACACAAGCTTTCTAGCCTGGCTGTCGCACCACGCTCATAGGCGGAGCTTGGTCTGGCAAACCTCCCATAGGCAGGAAATTCTTAGAGGCGGGATCAACAGATGTCTTTTAAATGTTTCTGTGTACTACTGGATGGAGTTACAAGCAATCAGACAACTAATTCTGAGGACGTATGCATAGTATTCGTTTTTCATTGGTTCCGGATATTTCCAGACCAGGAAGAACTGGGAATAGGCAGCTTGGCCAGACTGACCTGAATACGAAATTCAATGTAGCGGCAGTATGGGCGGGCCCAGGCTAGGAGCTTTCTGCATTAAATCAAAAATGCTTAGCACTGCCCAGTCGAGAGGGGGTCTTTTTTTCAGAATACAAACATTTTTTTTATTGCTTTGGACTGCAACAGCACACAAGGATCTCCCTTTTCCTCCCATGGTGTGGTGAGCAGGATGTGGTTTCTGCCCCATTTTCAGACCTATTCACTGCATCCTCTACTGGGCATGCTGGTCAAACATATAAGTGGTGCAGTCAAACTGGAAACTCCCACAATGCATCTGTGCCTGCTGTTGGAGCAGCTGTGACACAACCTGTGATTTGCTGGACAAATCAAGACATACAAAGTAATACAAAAAAATGCATAAGATAAAACTATAACAAACTGGCAGTTTCAAGCTACCCAGGAGCCTACTGGAGTAGAAGGCATATGCACAAGTAACATTTTTGCTTTCCACAAGAGTAAATAAGTCAAAGGAGTGTTGCAGACACTAACTGTGATAATGGCACCATTATACTGCCAAAACCTTCAGCAATTGTTGCACTCATGCCAACTTTGTGTGGAGTCTTGAGAGTAGTTTAGCTATGCAGTAAAGTAGCAAAAAGTAGCTCACTAAGGTAGTACAGATACATGCTAACTACAGATGCAGTTTAAAAGACTGTAAATATCTAGTATCTAATGACATACTCATTAAGTCCACACATGTTGGTTCCAATAAAATTATTTAAAACATTTTGAGAATGCTATTATTTCTCTGCATATACTATTGAGGAAAACAAGCTATGACAAGCATAAGAGATTAAAATGGACGTGCAAGTAGAACAGGTAGCAAAGTGCAATTATGTAGGTTGAATGGGTAGTAAGATAGAGTTTTTAGGATACACACACACACACACACACACACACACACACACACACATATACACACACACACATGCTGTTGTTCATTGCTGACAACACCGCATTATCTGTTCAAGCCCATGTCTACCACTCACATTAAAGTAATGGGGGCAATTTGCGAATGCAAAGCAGTTTTAATAGGTGTCAGGCTCCGCAGACCTGATCAGCACAGTAATGGGCTAGTTAAACGCCACAAAAATACAAATCTAAACTTTTTTCTTTTGACATGACGACTTAACTAGGCCTTCCGGTGACAGAGAGGCTGGTGTGGGTGGTCCTGTCTGTAACTCTACACAGATGGGTAACCCACAACAACCACTTGTGTCAGCTAATGTGCACATGTTCAATAACACATGCAGAAACGCGAACACAAACACAAACACACAGACACACACACACACACACAGAAACACAGCAGGCTCTAATTATGTCAAACTACAGTATATCAGTATGAATGTGTGTGTGTGTGTGTGTGTGTGTGTGTGTGTCTGTGTTTGTCTGTGTGTGTATAGAGAGATAGGGAGAGAGGGAGAGAAAGAGAGAGAGAAAGAGAGAGAGCCTGTGTGTGTACTGTATGTGTACCTACAACCCATAAATGCATATCATTACCTCAAAACATTCAATCTCAGAGCTCTCCACCATCAAACTATCAAACAAGACCCCCCCCCCCCCCCCCCCCCTCACCCCCCGCCCCCCTTCCGACCTCCCATTAAATCACACATCTTCACACGCTCTGCACCTGTAGCTTATCTGTAATCTTTCATATTTACTGTAAAAGTTATTTTGACCTGGCACGATTCGGTAGTAGTGCCAGGAACCAGCGGTAGTGGCAGGACCCAAAAATACTATTCAAACTGGGACAGGGAGACAAAGGCCAGGGGGGAAACGGCACTGCGCCTCAAACACATTTAGAGCCGATACAAACCCACGAGTGGAAAATGAGGAGCTGAAAAGAGCAGCGAGAGAGTGTCAGTGGGACCGTTGTTATGGTGACTTTCTAATAAGCATCACCGCATGGGGCTAATGTGTGACAATAAGGGGTCACTTTGACAAATCGTGTGTGTGTGTGTGTGTGTGTGTGTGTGTGTGTGTGTGTGTGTGTGTGTGTGTGTGTGTGCGTGCGTGTGTGTGTGTGTGTGTGTTTGTGTGTGTGTGTGTGTGTGTTTGAAAGAGAGGGAAGGGAGGAAAAAAGGAGAAAGAGAGAGAGAGAAATAGAGAGAGAGAAAGAGAGGGAGAGAGAGAGAGAGAGAGAGAGAGAGGGGGAGGGAGGGAGGACAGGGAGAGTTTACCCAACAGCATCAAAGTTGGCCCACAATCGACAACCAAATTAATAGACTAAATAACCTTTCAACGCAGAGGTGCTTTCTCAATCATTTCAAATGGGATAATATAAAAATCAAAAAGTCATAATCCAGGAATCATCAGCAGAAGCTCAGCAAACCAAGAATGTTGAAACAGCACGAGTGTCTAATTTACCTACGGATGATATTTATACCCTCCAGTTAATGAACTAGTCTGCACTCAGATCTTAGTAGTTGGGGAGCAAAGATGATTAAAATTTTTTGCTTCTGTTGCTGAACAGGTGAAATACAGGCACGTAATCAGCAATGCCAATCTAGTAAATAGGTCAGGTTGCACTGACCTTTTTTTACGCAAGCCTGCCCGCCCACGTTCACTTAATGTCAGTGTGCACACAGCAAACCCATGGCCTTGGGATCATTAACCAATACCAGGAATCTCTCCCTTTCCCTTTCCCACTCTCTCTCTCTTTCCCTCCCTGTCTGACTTCCTCCCCCCTCCACCCTCACTCCTCCCTCCCTCTCTCTTTTGCTTATGCATCTCTCCTCTCTACTAATCTCGCTAGTCTTCCTCTCCGTCGATCTTTCCATCCCTCGTTGCCCATCAGTGCTGGATATAATGATGTGGTTGATCGTGTTGCTGTGTTGTATGTGTGTGTGTGTGTGTGTGTGTGTGTGTGTGTGTGTGTGTGTTCTGCTTTACTCTAACAGCTCATGTCAGAGTGACTTCCAAACTCTATGCAATCACTCAGCCACTTCACTCTGACCTTGCATTATCTGCTATCACACATGTGCTGGCACACACAGACACACACACACACACACACACACACACACACACACACACACACACACACACACACACACACACACACACAGGCTCAAACAGGAACACAGAAACTCTCTCTCACACACACACACACACACACACACACACACACACACACACAGCACATGCATATTTACCATATTACCAACTTGTACTTTATACTGGCATAAAATGCTGGACAGACTCAGAAAACTGCATCTGAATAACAATGGCTACTAGTGTTAATCCACATACATGACTATAGGACACAAACACAATTCTCTTTAATAGGTCTGCATGGTGATATATATATAATTATTATTATTATGACTGCCGCTAGCGAAGCTAGCAAAAATGGTCATATTGGTATTGCTGCAAGATTTTTCCCTTTTTTTCCCCTTTTTGGTTTGTTTTTTCACCAATTTTTTTGTCAACGATTGCCAGGACACTGGAATTCTGGGGAACATGAATCTTTGTAGGCAGGGAGCCCTAGTAGGGTAGCAACGACTAGAAGCTTTTGGCCCCCAAGGGCCACCCCCCTCGCTGTGCCAGTGTCCGTCAAAAAGGTGAAGGCGGCAAAAAGTTTTTGCTGAATAAGTCAATAAACGTTTCACCCAAAAAATGGAAATTATTTTGATATGTCGATGTTACAGAAGAGTATTGACCCAGCACATAAACACTCACTTGAAGCATAGCACCACCTAATGATATGGGCAAATGCAAAAAGCGGGATTTTGAATTGCCAATATCTTGACCGAGAAGGTGGGAACTGCACAAAATCAGCCTCTAAAAGCACAGCACATACCATAAAATTTGGCCCATAGGGGGCGCTGTAATTGTAGAAAATATCATTTTGCCTATTATCTAGAGAATGAAGAAAAGTTTGCAACCAATGTTTTTTTGTCTTAAAATCTATTGATCCTCATGCAATGAAAACACTGGTCAACGCCCACTTCCAACGAAAACAATTTCCGCGAAATTTTAACATCACGAAAGTGAAAGCAAACAAACTCATCATAAGCTGATCGTGTGAATCTCACCAAATGTGGTGTCTAATCTACAGACATCATCTGTAGACGTCATCTACAGACAATGGTGACAAAAAGTTATCAATGGATTTATCTTAAGATTAACTGTTTCAAAGTTACATGTCAATGAAAATTTGAAACGTAGCTTCAAATTCTTCAAAAGTCCATATTTTGGCTTCTAATCTCTAAACAGCTTTCTTTTCCAGTTCAGCTAATTTTGTGACATTTTGTCAAAGGGGGCATTGTTTCTCGTCAAAGCTAGGTGTCCAAAAACAGTTTTTGTTAAATAATTTGTCAACAATTTTGTGTTAGTATGCTGGTGTTACAGAGGCGTATCAACCCAGCCCATGAACACGTCCATGAAGCATAGCGACACCTTTTGTATTGCCGAAGTCTTGGACCGAGAAGATGGTAACTGCTAAGGTGGGAACTCCATCTCTTGGCTTCTAATGGCTCCAATTTGGTCTCTACACAGACAGCAGATGGCCAGGGTTCAAAATAACAAATGTAGCCTACATACATACTATGACAACATCTATCCCTTTCACAAATCACCCCTACACACTACACAAACACACAGAATTGTCATTCATCCAAAACCCACATTCATGCCCACTTCCAGGAAATCATTTCCACACAAATGTTCACCTCACAACACTGCTCTACCACACACTCGTCATATAGTTCCCACATGTCAATACACTGTGGTGGTCATACCATGTACCTCCATGCGGTACATGTAGTTATTATTATTTGTTCACTTCTGTTTGGTTTGGATTCCTGCCTGCAATGTGTCTTATATCAACATGGACATCACCAAAAGCCCAAAGCCAGTGAGACTGCTACTGAGCCTTACTGAGTAGACTGCAGTGTTGCAACATTACATTACATTACATTACATTACATTGCATTTGGCAGATGCCAAATGACAGATATGACTATTCAAGGTACACCCAGGGTTCACAGGCTTTAATGTCAAACTCAGACACTGAGTATCACATAATCAAGCATGAGAGGCTGGGCAACCTTGTGGGACAGAGATGCAGTGCACCTTAGCACCTACACCATAGGACATATCAAGCGTGGTGTTGGTTCTGCCAGGCCAAGGAGTCAAGCTAAGCTGTCAGCTGTTGGCCCAGCTCACTGCATTAGATTGGAGCTCAACTGACTGAATTACATGTTTGATCAGCTGACTATTTCCTGCTCCTGGTTGGTTGAAATGACATTGAGCGCTACTAGTATTAGTACTAGTATTTAAACTACTGAAAACACAGCTCTTCTCACCGCTCTCTTTGCAAGCCTTTGCTATCCCACCTTCTCAACATCACCTCATTTTCTATCTGAAAATGTCTGTTACTAATGCTTGCTCTGTTCTGTATTTGTTGTGGGGGTCTTCTATGCTGCTCTTCCTTAGCCTTTCCATGTTGGCACATGTTAGGGCAGGGGGTCCCAGAAAACAGCCATACCGCTAGATGTAAATTGTACATCAATAAATTATTTTGACTAAAGTGGTCCTGACAGAAATGCCATATTGCAGTAAATAAATTGTGGCATTAAAAAAAAGACTGATGGCTAATGTGGAACACAAGGTAGGCAGAGCGAGTCAGGAAAGTCACAGAGATACACCAAAGTCTAATAATAACAGAAGTTATTACAGCTGCTCAGATCCTACCTGTCAACATTTGTGGCTTAATCCTAGAGACTTCAGCAGTGGCAGTCAAACATATGTATCTGGTTATTAATTTTAAAAAGTTTGGACCTTGTAAAATATGAGAGATAACTGAGACAAAATGAAAAGTAGGTGGGAGATGGATCTGAAACTGTAAATATTGTCTTATTTTAGACACCAAATCAGAAAAGCATTAGAAAAGGTGTGCCAACAAGTTGCTGTGTGGCATGCTAGTCCTGCTTACCATCACATGACTAGTTGCTTTTTGTGCCTCAGGATGTAATTAAGCCTACTGATATTAGTAACAATGGTATATGTTACTTGTCATTTTGGTAAGAATGAAGATTGTAATTTTACTATTAGTCTGCCTGCTAATTTCAGCAGTGGTAGACATCCAAACAGAAAGCAAAAGCCCTGTCACATGTCTGTTTCAACCATTCCCTAAACCAGCTAATTGGCACAGCTCATCATCCAGGTAGATGAGCTAATTTGTGAAATCACCTGTTTTAAGTGCCCAGGTAGATGAAATACCAGGATTTTACTTTCTGAGGCTAGCATGTCCACCTCTGAATTTTAGCAAAAGCACTACACACTGTAAGAGAGTATACAAGTATACTAGCATACATTGTACTCACTGTATCAAGAGTATGGACGGAGACAGCGAGTGATGTCGCACAGCAACGATATTTTGATTTGGGGGGAAAACATCCATGTTTATCCACTGGCAAGAAGCTGTTAAAATTTCTTAAACAGTGAGCCAGAAGTACTCAATGACATGCCATTCCAATATTTCGATTTGCTAAATTTAAATTTAGAGGCAAAGTCTTGGTAAACAAAAAAGAAATGCATTTGCTTGGTTTGAAACTTACAAGTTGCCCTTACAAAATACCAGCAGACTATTGGCAAAAGAGTCTAAGCAATGGCCATCGCAGTAATGTCCGGATGTGTGACACACCTTATCAAAAATCCACATAAGTACATAAGGGGCTCATACTCTGCATGCTGTATGGAGTATGAATGTAAACATAATTCCAAGCACAGCTCCTGAGTTATGTGTAGCTCACCTAAGCCATCTACTGTAGCTTGCTATCTAAACGAACTGATGTCTGACCAGGCTGAAATGTCAGTTCCCCTCACTGTTAAATGAATTATCAGCCAAATGCTGGATAACTCAGTAGCAGTGTTTGGAGTTACGTTTTTTTCAGAATGTCATACTTTACAGCATAGTCTACTTTATAAGCTTCTGATGTAGGCTACTTTGTATAACACATGACAACTGGTTACTTTAATACTAAAAGTATGACGTAAGCTCAAAAGACACTTCTATCGAAAATTACGGGATAATGGCCCACATGTGGCCTTGGCTTTTAATTTTGGTCACAGCATAATGAGGAAAATGATGTGATTTCCAACCAATTGCTGACATGTTTCCAAGAAAGAGCCTTGCTGAGTTGAAAAAGAGAGCATGACACGAAAAAATGGAAAAGTGGGAACACGATCGTGACACTGTACAATAGACAGAGGGAGCAAAAGACTCGAGGACAACCAAGGAACAGAAAGAAGAAGGAAAAAAAAACAATGTCAAAGTCCGGGAATGGAGAGGGGGGAAGATGGCACGCCACCCCATTTTTAGCTAGTTGGGCCTTTTATTAAGACTGCTGAAAGGAGCTGACGGAGAGGAGAGAGGGAAGAGGAGAGAGGGAAGAGGAGAGGTGCTCTTTTATGGGGACTTAAAGGGGGACCAGGGAGAGAAGGTGTTGTGGCAGGGGGGGTTGGGGGTGGCTGGGCTGGTGGTTCAGAGGCAATCAGCACATTACAAAATTACATCGCATTTCAACCCCCCCACACCACACCACCCTCCACCCTTCAGCCCCCACCCCCATCCCAAGCCTTATCCAGCTGCTGGTGGCCAAATTACCCCCATTCAGAGACTGTTATCCTCTTGTAGTGGAGGAGTCGCACCCACCCCTGACACCCACACATCTGCCCCCCTCCCCCTCCACGCGCCCCCCCCCCCCCTTCCACATGATTCGGAAAACATGGACGAGGGTGAAAATTGAATAGAGCGCCAAGGCTGCCTCTGGCGTGGCCATCTTTGAAGAGCAGGTTTCTGGGGCTCTTTGTCAAGGCGAGGGGAAAAGGAGGGAATGGAAGGAGAATTACTGGCAGGAGCTGAGCTTGGTGGCTGGTGTCAGGTAGCCAAGGCCAGGCAGCAGCTGTCTTTCAGACCCCTTACCTGTTATACTTACCTGTGTGTGTTTGATGTGTGTGTGTGTGATGTGTGTGTTTGTGTGCACGTGCATGTGTGTGTGAGTGAGTGCATGCGTGCATACGTGCGTGCACACGTGCATGCATACGTGCGTGCGTGCATGCATGCATGTGTGTAAGAAAGTAAGAGTGACAGAGATGGAAAGATGGAAAGAGGAAGAGAGAAAGAGAGAGAGATAGATAGACTACATGCAAGCACATTTATGATGGTGTGAAAGTGAGTTAGAGACAGAACGAGAAAAAGAAAGAGAAAGGTAGATCACTGAAGATGAGACTGACTTCAACATCTAAACTGCAGGGGCTTTTATCTACCAAAAAGTCTTTTTCCTGACATGAATTCTACCATCGTGACAGCACCGTTTTTATGTAGTAATCATCATGGTCAGGCCAAATGAGAGCATATCTGCAATCTCTAAAACTAATTCAGTTCCACGAGTACTTTTCATGAAATCCAAACCTATAACTCATCTTTTTTTTCTCAAAAGGTGACTACATTTTAAACTTTGTTTAAGTTTCAATAAAGTCACTCAAAAGTGTGTGGAGAGACGCGAGGGCATGCTGCTTTGACAGAGTTCAGGAAATACTACAGCATGTATACTGCCGTGACCAGCGGTGATTGACACTGACACACCTTACAAAATAAATGTTGAAGTACAGAATTGGAATGTTTAAAAACTAAGGAAGTTAGACAGGTGGGCATGCCCTTTTACAGAGCAAAACTTTGCATTCTGAACTGTGCTTTACCTCCAAGGCTCATGCCTGCCTCGAAGCACTTCTTCAGGCGACAGGATGGACAGTTCTTCCTCCTCAGCTTGTCGATGGTGCAGTCATTTCTGCTCGCACACAGATACTTCTGTTTACCTGACAGTGATTGACAGCCAAGGCAAGGATGGGGGTGGGAGAGGTGGGAGGGAGAAGATGGGGAAAACTTTCAGCACGGCTGTGAGAAATTGACAGCTACATTATTTGAACAGTAGTGTGTGTTCATTTGAAGCTTCTTTTTTTCAGGTGATATAGCCTTGGGCAAAAGGACAACCATAACCAAAAAAAGTACATTAATGTATTTAACAAGCATTTTATCAAGCTAGATGGTTTTATATACAAGCACATATTATATAATCTAACCAATAGCATGAAAGGCTCCTACATTATTAATTGGTCTCAGTTTTGTTATGCTTCGTTATACTTAGTTATGGTTTGTTATGTTGCACTTGGGAAACATGTGACTATAGCACATCCTTTGGGTCATCATGTAAAGCAGCCTTGTAGGTGGTGACTTTAAACCATGTAATATTTTATGAATTACACATTACTACAGTAATTTACTACATCAACTGACAAATAGGTTTGATGTCAGGAAGTTCACATCAGGAAGTTCTTTCTGTTCACACAATCTTTAGGACTCCTGCAAGCTATTGCTCGATGCAACATACAGTAACAAATTATCTCATGTCTTTTCCACTGGCCTTTCCTACATGATACCTACTTGACCATGGATGTGGTGGTGATTGCAAACAATCTGGAAAAACTCTTTGATAATGTAATACAGTTGGACATAAAAGTAGGGGAATAAAATATCAAGCAGGATTCAGTCTGGTGAACTGCAAAATATGGAATGGTGTCAATGAATCCAAGCTAAAAGTACACACGATTAAAAACTTTGAAACTGCTAAGCTAAACTGTTGAAACAGTGCTTTAATCACATGACATAAGCACTGACTGCCAAGTCAAGGGAATGAATATATGAGCTTAACCCAGAGCAAACAGTGGGATAATGTGGCAATATACTGAGACAGTTTCTGTGATAAGAAGCTATTAATGCACCACTCCTGGGACTAGATGAATGTAATGATACTGCTGACTCGTACACACATTAGGACTGCTGGTGAGATAGCCAACTACACAGATCTAACCAAGCAAATGTAGATACTGTATGTGTGATAAAGAATCAGCTGCCGTTTTATTCCTGATTATTCTGTGATAAGCTCACGTTTACAGTGCATCAAAGTCCCTGATGCGAAGCAGAGAGCGACTAGGACGAGTGTGAAAACAAAAACAGTGACCACAGGTCAGCTGTTGTTGCTCCTGTCAGCATTCCTGCAAATGGAGATACTTATTCTGCCTTTTAGTGAGCGCACTATATCAAAAATGGAGTGTAATTTATAAACTCTAAAGTTACATAATGCAGCACGTGCCCATGATAGTGGAAGTGTTTGCTTATGCATCTCTGAGTGAGTGCATGTGTCTGCATACTACGTCTGTGATGGCACAAGTTGGCATGCTCCTGTAAGTTTGTTTACACAACATTTGTGTCCATGCACTTGCATGTGCACATCTGTTAGTACGTTTCTGTGTGTGTGTGTATGTGTGTGCATGTGTCCACATATGTGTGTGTGTGTGTTTCAGCATGCATGTGTGTTTGTGTGTGTTTCAGCATATGTGTGTGTGTGTGTGTGTGTGTGTGTGCATGTGCCTGCGTATGTGTGCGTGCATATGCATGTGTGTGTGTGTGTGTATGTGTCTACGTATGTATGCGTGCATAGGCGTGTGTGTGTGTGTGTGTGAGTGTGAGTGTGTTACCTTCTGCTGCCCTTTTGAAGAAGACCTTGCAGCTGCCGCAGGTGAGGGCTCCGTAGTGGCAGCCGGACGCCTCGTCCGAGCAGATGAGGCAGGTGCGGTGGGGTGGGAAGAAGAACTCCATCGGAAACATGTGCTCACGTCCGCCATCAAACCTACAGACACACACACACACACACACACACACACACACACACACACACACACACACACACACACACACACGTGCGCATGCAGGCACACACACACACGCACACATAAACACACACACGCAAGCACACATGTCAACAAACAAACACACACACACAAAGCAGCAAAGAATAACAATAAGCCAACAGGCAGCTCCGTCATATCCACTTACAAGCACAAAAGAAAGTTGGCTCCTTACATCGTTGGTTGCTATGTAACAAATAACACTTGTGTCAATGT
>CM059272.1:17600762-17990762 GCA_030347295.1 Setipinna tenuifilis
ATCCAGGCTGACACAGGCTGGCCCTGTGCTCTCACAGCTGACAGGACATACATGTGAGAAAGGGGATAATTCATTTCTATACTGACAGAGGCACAATGCTCACACAGTCTTTTTCCACTGTACTGTGTAGAAGAGCGAGAGCCCAGAGAGAAGAGCAACAGGGGTGCCAGGGAAACACAACAGCAACAGGACCTTCCCGCTGTGTGCCTGCTCAGAACTACACTAATTATAGCACAATAGAGGGGGAGACCAAAGGGTCTGCAGATTAGGCAGACAGAATATAACCAGTGCTTGAATTGGCTTTTCTAAGGAGAGTCCTAAGGCAGAGCCCTTCTTCACTCCCAGTGGTCAACATCTCACTCTGTTGTGTTACTATAAATACTGTAGTGGAGGGAGCTCAGCTCGGGCTGCCTGCATTGCCCAGGTGAGGAGACGGAGCTGAGCTCTGGAGAGCTCCAACCCAATTTAAAGTCTGATCAGAAGCATAAATAATTTTTCCCAGGACAAATCTTGATATCTCCTCAAAACAACTTTGTTGAACTCTATGTGTATTACTAACCTAACAACCAGCAACACGTTTTTTTTTTTTACCCAGCGTGATTTGTTTGAGAGCTCTTTGTTAGACACTTTCTAAAGAGAAGAAATTGCAAACAGTGGCTATTCATAGCAAGATTGTTTGCTGTCTAAAATGTGATGCTCAAGTTTGTCTGCCAACAGAAATCACCTCTCCGTGCTAAAACAATTACATAATTGCTTGGTGGGGTTCTGAAGCATTTCTGCCAGGATTTATTATCCCCAAAACAATCCGGCTATTATGTGCGACATCCAAATCACCCAACTGCCACTCAGAAACACACAGTGCCACTTTTCAAATGGCAAAGTGAATGGCCTTTGACAGCTTATCCGTTCCCCTTTTCTTTCCAAGCAAAAACAGAGGCCAGTGTCAGGGTGTGAGAGTAAAACGGTAGGATACTGAAGTTGAGGTAGTTTTTTCTGATCGCTTAAGCACATTTTTTGTACCTACTGGCTATTTTTTCAAAACACATCTTGCTTAACTCTGCAGAACTTTGTAAAAATGGTGTTTTTGTACCAAACAGTTAACACAAACCATCACACAATGTGGCAACTACACACTGATGGTATCAATGAAAAACACATATGGCTTTTGGTTTTTCTGCGCACAAGGTATGTCAGTTTGTGGTCATACACAGGGATCCAACTCAACACACAGGGATTCCAAGTTCAAATATGGATGTTCATTTACACACATCAATACAAACACAAAGTGTTTTTTTTTCAAGTGAAGACACAAGAAAACAGTCCATATTTTGTCATATCTCTGGGTCTGGCCACAAGTTTCATCAACATCGGATGCAATGTCTTCTAGGCACTGACAAAAAATATCTCCTGGAGTGCAGTATCAAGGCCTGGTCAATGTCTGTGATGGAGTGTCATCACTAGGGTTGTGTGTGTGTGCTCTGACTGCCATACCAACAAGCCTGGCTCTTTGGCATTGCAGTCAAAGTGCATGTTTGGTACCTCAGAGACCTGAGTTCAAAGCCAGGTGGGGTGACTTTTCGTCCCTTCACTACAATATCCCTGTATGCCTCCTCCATTGCCTGTAAAAGGGCCATGTGTTGATGGGGATGATGGTCATAGACTTTCCAGCACAAGGCAGACAAGGTGAATGATGAACAACACCACTTTGACTTATAGCTGCACACATAGTTATGTTACCACCATATTGTCCTCTGATTAGCAATGATACTACAGCATTATACCTTATGATGCTTGCTACACTGTATATCGGCTCAGGTTATGCTAAACCTGTTGGCCAGCTTTCTTCAGGGTCATTCCATGGTCCACTATGTACCGTAGCTCTGATGTCATCAGTAATTCTGTTTCTTACTTTTCTTACCCTTCCTCCTTCCTCTTCCTCTTCCTATCCTTGTCCTCCTCTTGCTTCTTCACCTCCTTGTCCTCTTCCTCTACCTTCATGTCCTTGTCCTTGTTGTCCTCTCTCTCTTGCTTCTTTATCTCCACATCCTCTTCCTCCTGCTTCTTCACCTCCACATCCTCTTTCTCGCCCTCCTCTAATTCTGCTAGGAGTGTGTTGAGTGTTAAGTAGTGAGCTGTGTTTACAGTTCCACAAAAAGAGTGCTGTGCAGTGAATTGTGTTTACACTTTTGTGTCCCAAAATTACAAACTGAGTGCAAAGCAGAGTTTGTGCTATTAGTTTTGCGAAGCCAGTGAGGGGTTTTGCTATAAGTATTCATAGTTTTAGAAATTGTGCTACAAGAATCACTGTTTGTGTTTAAGCATTTAGAATTAAAAAATGTAAAACAAATGTACTTTCTCAAAGGCAGGAAAAACCTACATTTTCTGATTTGGTCACACTGTTATCAAAGACAGCCTACCCTCAGGTCATAACATTCCTCGTTATTCTTGCTATTCTAAAGTAAAACATCTTTCCAAAATAGTTTACCAAACAATCCATACAGTTATGTCTTCTGCTTTTTTTAAAGGGAAACATGAACAGCTTTTTCTGAATGCTGAATGCAACATCTTGTGGCCACACCCAGAGAGAGGAGAACATGGAGATTGTTTTTTTTTCTCTCAGTGAAATTATTGTATGTTTTCTTGTGTTTTCACTTGGAAACAACACTTTGTGTTTGTATTGATGTGTGTAAATAAACATCCATACTTGAACTTCACTGATCCCTGTGTGTTGAGCTGAATCCCTGTGTATGACATCAAACTGACATACCTTGTGCATAGAAAAACCAAAAGCCAGATGTGTTTTCATTGACACCATCAGCGTGTAGTTGCTGCATTGTGTTCTAATGGTTAAGTACCACTGAATTTTAAATTAACCAATAAAATTATCTAACAAATAAGTACACAGACATCATATTCATCTTAAGACAACAATCATAACTCAACAAATAAGAATAAAAATCACTCCCTTCTCTTGTGTTATCAAACTTGTGTAAGAATTTGTCACTCCACAGCACTTGTCATTAAAGGTGCACTCATAAGAATGAAATAAAGCATTCTGGACTAATACCTGTCATATTAAATGTGATGTGCTGTCCAACCTTACCAAACACTATTGGCACCTTGGTGACTCTGTTTCAGATATATCAATCATGCATTTATCTACAGACATACAGACAGGAGTGTGTGGTAAAAGGGGCCAATACCATAGGGATAGGAAACATTGTATAAGAGGTCAAGATTAAGTCTGGAAGATTTTTTTATTGTTTATCTTTATGGCAGGTAGGTGTACCATCCTCAGTTTTAAAGTTGCCTCACACTCCTGTGTTTGCTTTAAGTCACTTGGAAATGATATTGACTATTTGTTTATGTAACTGTTTGTTTATTCATTTATTTATTTCATACTATATGCTATACCACCTGACAACCTGTGTGTGACTAACATAATGAAAAGCACTCTGTACCTGGCTGATTGAATTTAATACAATCAATGTTATTTTACACTAAGATCTCAATCTTCACTTCTAGGCTCCTGACAATGGGTGTGTACTTACATCATATATCTGATGAACTATCCATAATTGGTATTTTATATCATTTCATTTTCTTATATCTATGCACAGTGGATTTGTGTTCTTAATGCTGCTGTCTTGAATCCAGCACTTAAGAAAACTTTAGGATCAAACATTGGTAAAGAACAAAATCTGCCTCCTCTTCATGTAAAGCTGACAACCTCTTCGTCCCTATTTCCACCTGTCACCCCATTATCTTTAAAGATGGCTGTGTCCACCACATCACCCCACTTAATTAATCTGTTAACAAGGACTACATGATGTGTGGGAGGGTCCTAATCAGAATGAGACAGTGACCAACGTTGTGCTTACCTTCCCTCGGTGTAGGATGACATGTCCAGCCATTGTCCAACGTCATTTTTCACGCACCCCGATGCTGGATAAGGCATTCGGGACACCATCCCACTGGCATACCACTGTTCTGAACTGGTCCTTTCCCGAGCCATCAGTCCACCGCCACCGTAGTCGTATGATTTAGATATATACGGAGGCTGTACACCGGAGCAATATGAGTGTATGGCCTGTCGATAAGGGCTGTAGGAAGCATTGATGTTCTCGGCATGCTGGTGAGGGTATCCCCAAACTGCTGGGACTTCACTAGTCATCGCTTCGGACTTGATCTTCTTGTTGTAATGGTTTGCGTAATATTTCTCCTCGGCTGTCTCTGCATCATCCGTGCTGTACACTGTGGGCTTGTAGATAGCATGCGGTGGGCTGCTGACAGATCGTGCAGGCAGAGGCTCGACGGAGCTGAAGTTTGTCAAGTTGGTGGGCAGCAACTGTTCAAACTGATAACGAGAAGTATCCATGATCAAAATTGAATCTTTAGCGAAGTCAGTGCATGTTGTGCTCTGCGTGAACTCACTTTCGGGCCAGCCAGAGCGAGAGGGCGTGAGGTCCTGCAAGGTCTCCACTCCCCCTGTCAAACAGCTGCCATCTGCAGGCCTACTTTTAAACATCCCCAGTATTTTACCGTCTCTTGCAGGATTTCTGTATTCTGTCATGGGGGCGCCTGCCACGGACCCACCTCCGGTCCCGCTGTCCAGTAACGGCACCTCAAATAAGTTTCCCTCACTCTGGTCAGGGGGCGAGAGAGAAGGCGCAGGGATTTCCTGGTCACCCACTTCGCTGGACTCCATAGTCAACCCTAGTGAAACGGAGACCGCGTTGCACAGCTCTCTCGCTGTCTCTGAGATGGTGGTGCTGGTACAACCAGGAGGAGAACTGTTTGCCACACATGCGTCACCGTTAGAATTTAACTTGAGCGTGTGACGGGGCGAAGATGGTCCACACGAGTTAAGGTCTGTGCAAAGTGACTGCGAATTGGTTTGACAGACAGCAAACTCTCTGCCGTCTGCGCGCTCGCTGTCGCCAGCTGTATGTAAAAACTTTTCTGTGTCAGCTGAGTTTTTGGTGACATTATTGCGACTTGTCCCAAAGTCGACAGTCCTGCCAGCACTTCCCACTTTCGCGGTAACTTCATAACCAGACACATACGTAGTCCCAGAGCATGCTCCTTCACGGGGAGGCTGCCAGCTAGTTTGGCGCATTTCCCGCGTGTGTATTTGTTGCAAGAAGCTGCACTTGGAGCTTGAGAAGTCCAGTCTGTCGTGGTAGGCAGTGCTAGTTTGCCGTGCGAGTCGCACGTTGTGGAAAGGGCTTGGATAAGATCCGCGAAAAACTGTGTTAGGGGAGTTATAAACTCCTCCTAATCCTACTGGTATCTCCATAGCCCAAAGCAGCGCTCACTAGCGCAGCTATAGGCCGTATATTTCAAGAATCCCAGAAAAACGTCACTCTAAGAACTTCATTAACATCCACTGTGATTTCCATGCAAATGCTAGTCACAATGACACAAGGTAGTCTACGCATGGCCTTGCATTTTGATTAATAAAATGCTGTGACATGTGTGAATTATCATGTTAAATTAACAAAATGTTGACCAAAATCAGTGTTCTTTCAGTAACAGCGCGCAAAAAGTTCTAAAAATGATTTCCTGTGTGCAGTAGGCCCTGAGAATTATGCTCACCAGGCAGAAATGGATCTTGTCGTTTACTTCGCACGATTCCGCTGTTGTGCTGAAGTGTTTATCCGTCGGCTATCCTGTCCAGTAACACCCCTTCAAGAGCGAGCAGACCAAGCAGCTGTCAATAATTGATCAGTATGGAATTCTATTACTTTAAACAAGAAAACAAGTGCCAAGACGCTACCGTCTCGGGATGTGTTGTTCAGCGTACGGATCCTAACTTTACTGTGATAAAAGTTCAGTGAGGAACGGCGCTTAGTCCTTGAGCGCTGTCACTGACAAACTGAAAGAGCTTGGCGTTCTGCCCCTTTGACTAAATATTACATTCTTTGGATTTACGCCCATGAGTCGGTGTGAATAACTTACACATCGGAAGAGGCCAATGGGCATCACTTTGCAAGTATAAAAAAAAACATAGACTGAAAAAAACTCATTAGTTTGCGTCATTACGTCATTCTTACAGGTCTTGTGGAGCGCAGTGGGCGAGTGTTAACGTCCTTAAATGTTATCCAGCGATTCCAGCCGACAGCTATGGACAGCCTTCCCTCTATAAAAGTTTTACCAACAATTACTATTTTACGGAGGATTTCAGCCATTTAATTTAATGCTTCATGTAATACTATGTAATAAAAAAACAGTTATAATATATTTGATATAACACATGCCATTGCAGTGGGCATTATGTATCTTACATGTCTTGATGTAATGACATGTGTTCGCCAGAGAATTGCACTACATAGACTCAATTAATGGTTTGAGTTTCTGCCTTTTTTGTATTCCATTTCTATATGACTGGCATATTTTTTTGTACTCTGAAAATCTTTTATTTATATATTTGTGCATGTAGGCTGTACAGTGTAAGTATATAACATGTAGGCCTATGTATATTTACTTATTTATTTATACTTATTCATTCACTCATGTATATGACTGACCATGAAACCAAGGGGAGACCACACACAAGCTTTAGACTTTACACATTCTAAGTCAAGTAAATGTACAAAACCTATTCATTTTACATTTATACCATTTTACATTTATGAGACTTAGATATGCAGACTCCAGTAGTGGCAGAGTATCACCTCTGACCTGATAATGGTACACATACCACAGAGGCTATGAAATAAATGTGTTGCAGTATATCTTATTTATAAAGCATGCTCAGGTCCTACTCATTATTTTCTACAATAGCAGCTCTGTATAATTCTGTTTAACAGAAAAGACGAACTTGAACTCCCAGCATATACATTTCACACACACTTTTTAAATAAATGGAAATGAAATATTTATTACCACTTAAACGGCCTTTTCTGTTGCATGTCATAGTTATTTGACACTGTAACATCCACACCAGATCATAAAAAGAAAACAGTACATTGTTAAGTCATCATATATTACAAACTCATCTTTTTAAAACATAGGGGTTGGCAAACCCTAGGAATCATAGATTGTTACTATCATTATCATCATACTCATCATTGCTTTTATTATCAGGAGCCTATAATAATATAGTAGTTGAAATGTGTTGTTTTTAATAGCACTGTATCCAGCTTTTGCTGGTCATCCAGTGTACCTCTACATTTTTATTATATTATCTGTATACAGTCATTTAAGTTTTCTAGGGGCATGTAAACATTTTGAAGCAAATCCTCAGCCCTTAGTCTTAAAATCTGATCAATATCAGGTCACCCCTGGAGACTCAAACACATAGCCATGCTCACAGCGAGCACCAAGGGAGGTTCCTTCCCGCAACCACAAATGCAACATTTATAACAAAAGGGAGCCTTCCTGGCCATGTATTTTGAGCTGGATGTGTTTACAAGGAGTCTACTCCCTTTGTGTTTCCCCTTACATGGCTAAATTGAGTAAGTGACCGTCTGTCCTTTTGTCTTTGATGGCTTAATGCTCTTAGCATCTCCAGATCCTGTCCCCCTCTTTAAGGTGACACACAAGGACTTTATATGCTGGAACATGATAACAGAATACTAGATGCAACTGCAGTCTTGTAACTATTTGAAATTAGAACACAATGAAAGCATAACAACACATGATAGATAGTTCTAAGTGGGAAAAGAATATTCTGTGATTTGGTTATGAGGACACTAAATCGCTTGACCTGAAAATGGTACAGCCTGGATTGTGCTAAATGATTAATTACTATTATTACTATTGCTATTGCTGTTACTATTACTATTGCTGTTACTGTTACTATTAGTGTTACTATTACTATTATTACTATTACTATTACTATTATTACTATTACTATTATTTTAACAGAAGGACTAGCATCATTTAGGGATAGGGACATGTGGATGTATTTCTGGCCCAGGTGTCTTTTTCTCACCTCAAGGGTAAAATAATCTGGGAAGGCCATTTGTAATGAAGCAATTTATAATGAGATATAAAAGAACAAGGTATAGTCTCTATCATGGTTTGACTTTTATGATGTTGCTCTCTCAGATGCAGTAGCCTACCTTCCAGGCATCAAGACAGGGAAGCAAGGTGAGTAGGGTTAGGTGAGGTGGTGAGGGAGTACCATATCATCTAACAGCAGAAGACGGTGAGCCCCAGGAGGCTGGCCAGGTCATTAATTAATTATATAAACTGTGAGTTGTCCTGCTGTGTCAACAAATGTAAGAATGAAGGGTGTCTAATAAGACATACAGTACAGTTAGCATGTTTTGGTTCCTGTAAAGACCGGCTCCAACACCGCAGGTCGTTCTATCACATCTTGAATAGCTGTACTGATTATTTTGTAGCAGACAGACATTGAACATTTCCCTGACAAATAAGAAAAAGTTCCAGGCAAGGTGAAAGTGGGAGCACCTGCCACCCATACCATTTTCAGACTGCAAGATATCCTATTAGATTTAAGAGAGATTATTGAATGTTCTTAGTACTCAGGAAACACACACACACACACACACACACACACACACACGCACACACACACACACACACACACGCGCGCGCACACATACACACACACACACACACACACTCAGTGAACCTGTTGCCAGGTAACATGTATTCTATCGGCTCCAGACAGAGATTGCCTGCCATTTGAAAGTAAAAAACTACGCTGCCGTTTTTGTGCAATTTTCTTTACACTATGACTTTTTGGCTTGGATGACCAGAAAATAAAAATTTTGTAGACTAATATCTGTAAACAATTTATGCCCAATTCTGCATTAAACTCTCTCATTGTCACTACAGATACTTCTGTCAGTACATTTAGATGTTATACACTGTAAGCACAATGAACTTTGCAACCTGCACAATGTATACATTTTTTGTGTGTTTCTTTCCAGTTCAAATATGGCTGTTGAGCTCCTAAACTAAATTTAAAAACAGAGGTTTCAATAAAAGGTTGACTGCAAAACGTCCAGTGTCTCAGACACAACCATCTGAATACTCACAGTGCACTTCATGTTGCCAAAAAAAGGTCAGTGTGTACTTATGCACCAAGGCCAGCAAGAGTAAGTCTGGAAGTATGCTAACTGAGACATAAGTTGTATTGAATTTAGGTGTGATTCCAAATATGTCTTCCTGCCTCTTTCCTACAACTCATTATTTAGCCATCTCAAAGTTTCCATGCACAGCCTGAACAAGTCAGATGCAAGAAGATTGCAGAAACATATCATGTAAAAGGAACATTTTTTTCCATTTAATTCCCTATTCTGTCGTGTTGCTAAACATGAAAATATGGCATCACCACTAACCTCCATTACCGCTGTCAGTTCTGGGTAAAATATCCATCACATGAATGAGTGAGCTCACTGGAAGAAGCAAAAGTGTCTGTTTTAAGAAGTGTTTAAGAAGTGATTTAAAACAGAGGGGATTCTTTGCTGCTTTATGGTATTATACCAAAATTCTCAGCCATTTTGATTACTTTAGTGTTCCCATTTACTTAACAATAAAAATGTATGTGTACACAGAAGTGTTGGAAATGCAAAGGTCACCAGTTGACAATGAAACATGAAATCTCATTCATCATTCTGACCAGTGGCAATCATCTCATCTCAACATTGCTTGCAGTCTCACATGATGACTGCCTTTCTAGAGTAGCATATTAGACGTCTGTGTAACTGTTGTATGTGTGTGTGTGAGTGTGTGTGTGTGTCCCACACAAATGGGACACAGCCCTCACTTCTGCCCCCCCCCCCAAACACACACACACACACACGCACCCACGGCTTTCTGCACACTTTAATTCCGGTTCCTCTCTTCTAGCCACTTTAATTCCGGTTCCTCAGCTTACCGCCTCATTGCCCCCCTCACCCCTTTCCTCACACATACATGTATGTTTGCCCCATCCCCACCTTGGCACAGCCTTACCATCCCCCCTCCCACACAGACACCCACACAAACACAGTGTGCAGGTTAAAGCCCTTGCCCCCCCCCCCCCCGCCCCACACACACACACACATGCTGGCCCCCAGTCGCTGGATGTCACCGGAGATACCCCCACCCCCAACCACAGAATCCTATTCCCTTAGTGCGTGTGCGTATCTGTCTGTCTGAGTGTGTCTTTGTGTTTGTTATGTTGTGTTTCTGGTTGTTAGTCATAAACCTGTCTTCCTGAAGAACCAGCATGGCCTGCCTGTAAATATTTGTTTAAGCCAAAGGTCTGCATCCACCAGACCATCCAGAATGAACCAAACCAGCACTGACCCTACTCCAAAGTCTCCCCACTGTGTCTTTTCCCATGCCTTCTTTCTGGTCCACTTGTGAGCCATATGTGTCTGTCTCTCTCTCCTTTTGCCATACCAGCTCTGCCACTCCACCTCTGCGCTTGTTTCATTGCCTACTCCAAGAAGACACTGCCACTCTATGGTTTGTTTTGGTATTGCACCCTATCTTTAGACATGTAAAATCTGTAAAAAAAAAAAAAAAAAAAACATTTTATGTGTTGCTTAATTATTCAGTCATTCAACTGCTATGCAAATAGCAATCCTCAGCAATTGGTAGAAAAGGCCTTCTCAGATGTATTTTTTGGTTGGCAGGTAAATGGGACATCAACTGTTCAAACCGTTTTATACATGTCATGTATTTTGCAAGGTGGCAAGTGAACGGTGTTGGGCCTTGCTACCCCCCCCCCTTCTTACACACACCGGCACACACAAACACACACAAAAATGTTTTTTAGAGTCACTCCCGAAACATGGCTGTCATCAGAAGCTGCAGTACTTACCCATGTATAGGTGCATTTAGTATTACCATTATGTACAGTCAAATCAGGCTAAAACTTCAGTTTTGATTTGCAGCTCTTTTGCTCTTCTACTATTAAAGTCTGCTAGTTTAAGGCAAGTCAATCTGGTGGTTTGCTCTAAAGGTCTCAAATGCCATATAATATGACAAGATAACATCAGAAATTGCTCATGTACACTCAAAACAAAGATGCTAACGTGAACGTGTAACAGAACAAAAACCCCATTAATGGCTGTGTTGACATCCCTTTTTAAGAGGGGGGAGATAGAGTGGTGTGATAGTGGCCAAGTAGAAAGGAGTGAATATGTGGGAGAGCAGCTGAAATGAAAAAGTGCAAGGTTTTTTTTTTTTTGCGAGTCTAAATGCCAAGGTTAAAACCGGACGCCAGTCTCATTCCTTTTATAATTCAAGGTTACAAACAGCACTATCTAGTCATGGTGTTGTTTCCATCTTTGGATGAAAGCACAACTCTTTACGGAAAGACTTGTAGTCTTTTGTATTATCACAAGCATGCAGACAGAGATATACAAACACAGACACAGTTGCTGAATGCATCAAATAACCACTAGGGAATGTTAGCATTATAAAGCTAGAGGAACTATGTTAAAAAAGAGACTGGATGCTTTTAATGTGTGTGTGTGTGTGTGTGTGTATGAACGGTGTGTGTTATTACTAACACTAACCCTCCAAATGTCAGTGGTACGATCACTTGGCATGATCCTGATCCACTTGGCTAGTGTCCCACCATGCCAACAGCAGGTTCTCTTAGGCAAGATTCCTGACCTATAGTAGCCAGCAGTAATAGTACACAAACACAAAATACAACTGACAAATACTCCCACTACCGCACATGCACATACTAAGCTTCCCATCAATATAAAACAAAGATTTAATAATAATAAAAATAATACTAAAACTCACTGCTAAAATAAATAAAAGCCACAACTCTTTTGTGCACAATGTGTGCTGTCACTTGTTCACTGTCTAAGGAGAGTTTGCCACATTTATGTTTCTCATAAATCCTGAAGACTTTGATGGGCCTGAGTGGTTATCTGACAGAAGCTTGTTGTAGACTCTTGGGAGGCGTCTGCGATCTCGGTTCAGTGAGGGGCTCTTCATTCACACTCACACAGCACAGGAAGCATGTTGTCTACTACTGATCAGAGTTTGACAGTTCTAATTTCACACAAATGGACCAGCACATTCACTTACACACGCACACACACACACACACACACACACACACACACACACACACACACACACACACACACACACACACACACACACACACACACACACACACACACACACAAATATTTCCAAGCCCTGTCACTATAGCCTTCATGCATGCTCCCTGATTGAGTACAAGAGAGCAACACCACTGTAGTGGTAGTGTACCACTGGCAGGTTAAGTGTCTGTGTAGGTCCACTGGTCAAAGTACTCATTCACATCAGTGAGTGATTAAAGTGTTTGAGGGAGGGAGACAAACAAAGGAACAAAGGAACAAAGGCGTAGACTCAGTCCTTCAGGCTGGGATGCGGTCTGGTGTGCTGGCCCAACAAGAGTCACTCCATGTGGGCTTTTGAAGTTGTGTTGAAGTGGGTCATGATGCAGTGTTGCTAATGCTAAGAGTGCTGACATGTGTGTGTGTGTGTGTGTGGGTGTGTGTGTGTGTGTGTGTGTGTGTGTCTGTGTGGGTGTCTGTCTGTCTGTATATGCATGTCTTTGTGTGTGTGTGTGTGTGTGTGTGTGTGTGTGTGTGTGTGTGTGTGTGTGTGTGTGTGTGTGTGTGTGTGTGTGTGTGTGTGTGTGTGTGTGTGTGTATGTGTGTTTATATGTCAGTCTGTTTGCGTCTGTGTGTCCTTTTTCCTGCTGCAGGTGTTAAATGTTTCAGTCAGTGTTATCTTTGGTATTTCTGAATCGTCCAAGCTGCCTTTGGCGCCAGCTGACGGCCTTCAGGGCTCCATTCCCACCAGGATAGGAGGCGCTGCAGCAGCTCACTGGGTAGAATAGGGCTGGAAGGATGTGCTTCTCTCAAAAGTCTCACTCTTCTTTAACTCAACATTTTACTGCTCCAAACATCTACAGCAGGGGTGGCCAAACTACAACCTGGGGGCCAATTGCGGCCTGTTGCTCTTATTTAAGTCGCCCGCCATGAAGTCTTAAAATAAAATGTAATGTTGCCCCTTTATTACATTAATCTAATATTACATATGCATCACACATCATAGAGATTTTGAATAACACTGGTAGGGATACAAATCTGTTTTCCATTGAAAAGATAATTTGCTCAAAAAAGACGCCCATCCAAGTTACTGTGATGTGCTTGTCAGTAGTAACATTAAGTACTACAGCACAAAAGTTTGGCCACCCCTGATCTACAGATTACATTACAATACCTTACACTTAGCAGACACTGCTATACAAGATGACCTACTATAGAGGACACAAATCAAACTTGAAACTGCTACATTGGTAAAATGTTACCAAAGTGTCACTTTTTTATCGTCTCTGTTTGTTGAAGACTGGTATATGTTGTAAAGGAGACAGAAATATAAAGACAGACATAAACATGTGGACACACTCACTGCAAGACGGCACCAGATTGGCTTTTTTTGCATCACTCATGTCATGCTGTTCTTCATTTCCGTCATTCCATCTATTTACAAACCACTGTGCCCTTCAAATTCTCATCTTACTGGGTATCAGAACATCTCCACTCTGGAAAATCCAAACCAAATATCCAAGTCAATTTGTTTTCAATATAAGTGAAGCCAGTAAAGTAACTATTTTGTGCATAACCCATGTGATTGAAAACATGTTGTAATAGGAAAAGAAAAAAAAAAAACGTTTTTTGGCTAATCTTACACACTACAGCTCTTATATCCTTTTGCTAGATGGCTTTTGTACACAAAATCTCAGACTGTACGCAAAAAAACATCTGGGGCTTAGAGATTCTTCCAATGACAGCATTAATAAATGGCTAGTTGGTGCTAAAAAAAAGTCTTATTAATGAATCAGTAAACAATTCAACCAAATAACTAAAGTTTAACTGAAAGACTATTAAATTCTATCTAACTTACTAACATCCATTTTTGCCTGATATTGTATGACCTGACAAGTAAAGATAAAGTGATCCACAGAAGCAAAAATTAGAGACCTTGCCTCAGTTTCAGTTCACGAAAGTGCGATGGTATCATAGTCACCATGGCATTGAGAAAGAAGCAGAAAAAAATGAAAGAATTATTCATGCTTCTCTGATTAAAAGTGCATCAGAGTTCAGCTGGGCAACCTTGGCCCAGCGCTCCAGTAAAAGTCCTGTGTAGCTGCACACATTCAGAGGGCAATTGTGGTGTCTAAGAGACGTCCAAACATCCAGAAAAAAAGAAGGCAACGCGGTGATATGATCTCCCAATACCAGCCGTATGACCCTTAGTGCAGAGCAGCCAGACAGCTTTATCAGTCAAAAAAGACATAGACATCACATCCGTTTTCATTAAATTCCACCACATTCTCTATCTGTATGTATAAAATAGAGCCAAAAAGCAGAGATGGTATTTCACCAAACTAGCACATGAACAAAAGGTCAACACATGGTGGCAGACAAGAACATTTGCATAACGTCTGTATTAATTACTCTACAATGAAGTGTACTTGAACTGATGGATGAAACCAGCCCTCCATCACACCCACAGGCTTGCACTGTAGAGTCCTGAGTAAATACATCTAATTTATTGGTTCACATAAAAACTGTGACTTTATCGGTTTATTTTCGAGGTTGATGGATTGTTATGACCAATGACTTTGGAAAAAGAATGTACAGTCTTTGCTGGGTCAAAAAGGAAGTCATCAGTAGAATCTCCTAACAAAAAGGCTCTTTTAGAGTCCTAACCAAACAAGGATGTTTCAGGGCAGATCTAGTTGATCGTCTCCTTGCTACATCTGTTTGGCTCCAAAAAACTGATTGCGGTACAGCCTTGAGCTCCATGGATGTCACTGTGCTGTGCACATATTTTGCAGTCATTGTTTACAACACTGCAGTGTGATGTTGCAGCTGAATTAACACTGTGACAAGGATGTGTTATTGATGCATATAGTATTGGTAAGGTTGAGAAACAGGTCTTTCTATCTAAAGCATATCTTACCAGATGCTGTTTCTGATTTATAGTATCTCAGCAGAGTCAGTAAACCTATTCAGTCATGTATTTACATTTCTCATATCACTTTCATTGTATAACACACAAGCACACACCTCATTGCATCATAAAATACAAGTGCTATGCAGCTGCAGTATTAAAAAAGATTTTAAAAGATAACAGAACCATTGGTGTTTTATATAAAACTTTATTTTACAAGTACAAGAGTGTGTCACTGTATGCAACATTGAAATCTGGCATGACACAGGGCTGCCCGGTAGATGTAAAACAGATTAAGGTCAAAGTTCAGGTCAGGCTGCCCTGTACTGGCAGAGAGGTTTATGAGGTTATCTGAGTATCAACAAGAGCAGACAAGCAGGCAGCACTTCAAAAGTAATCCTGCCAAACCAAAGTTCTCCGCTTGTTCAGCTGGCTGACGGGCTGACTGCCTTTGGTTGACAGCCAAGTGTGGAGTTTGATCTGGTTAATAGTGCCACTACTCAGGAGACGGAGAAGAGGGACGTGCTGAGTGTAGTGTTTCACCTTTGGGTCACAACAGTATGGCCCTAAGTCAAGGACATTCCACTATGATGTGTCCTTAATGGGGAAGGAGGTTAAGGGAGTAGCTGCTGGAAGACTTCGAGGGACTACTGGAACTTGAAGTGTGTCAGAGTGCCCCCTAGTGGCTACAGAGAATGCATACACCTATTTATTTTTCACACAGGCTTATTATTACTCCACTCCAAAAACACGTATGGAGGGTGGGTGTTCTGGGACGACCCTGCAGCAACAAGGGCCTTCACAGAACTTATTGCAGAAAACCCAACCTGCAGAAACCTATTTCATGGTCAACAAAGCCGACTTACCTACTGTGGAACCTGACCTCTCCTTTGGAAAACAACATAATTAATATACTCCCTTTTGAGGCGGATAAGCTATTTAAATAAAAAAACTGTTTTGTCATGTAGGTGTCCCGCCGGTGTGGAAAGAAATTGGGGCAACGATAAGCATCCGGAGCCGTTGCATTAGTGGGGTTCACAGGAGATGACGATGGCCTGCAATTTGGGTACCATGCAGAACATGTTGAGACATGCCCGACCACTGATATGAACTGAAGTTGAAAGCTGAACCCAACGCACTTCTTATCTCACCAAGTAACGGGACGTAAAGACGATTCAGATACTCTGTCAAACTTGTCAAAGGTCAATGATAAAGGTACGCATTTTTTTATTTCCACCTTAATGAATTAAATAGAGAAGCGGTGTGAGTGATGCGCTTGTTGCCGAGTGTCACGTTACAGCAGCAACTGCTGACTCACTTTAGCCTACGTGCCACCACAACACGCGTGTTTCTTTTTAGACACGTCTGATTATTGCGCGAAAACATTGGTGTATAGCCTAATTATAACCCTTTAGTTAATACTCTGTTTCAGCGTCTCCCTACGCGATGAATCTGGTTTATCTTTCTTATTTACTGGATAAATTACATTTATTTAAGGAATGGCAGTGTCGGCACGGGTCAGTGTTTTATAACTGTTCACAGTCAACCCAACTTAAATATTAGTTGTTTGCCTTAGTAAAAAGTTTCGTTTTACAGATAGAACGCGTGTTTATAATCACCAGAAAAGACATAAACAGAATTAACTATGTATGAATATCCTACATTATGTACATCAGGTGAACCAGTATTTCGGCCCATTAAATGTATTCTGATGGATTCGAAAAAGAGCCTTCGCAGTGCTTTCAGAATAATTATTAATCGATCATTTTCGAATCCTTTTCAGAGAACACCACGACCTCACATGTGTAAAGACGCCTGGTTAAGTTACTCCGTTATCCTGCTCTGGAAAGTGTACGCATGTTCTGAAGCAGATACACAACTTGCCAACATATTTTAATTTATATAAATTAATAGTTATTATGGTATAATATTAATTAATTTGTTTATTTATTTATTTAAAATATTTTTAAAAACAGACCTGACCACTTGATTGAACACAATGGATTGCTCTGAAAATCAGTATTATGACAGTGGAGGATGCCATTCATGTGTGCAGTGTCCACCGGGACAGGAACTCACAGAGGTAAGTAACAAAAACAGTAGGTTTTCTCTTTCTTTCTTTCTTTCTTTCTTTCGTTCTTTCTTTGTGTTACTAAAAAATGTTTTTGAGAGATGTTCAGACATCCGCACCTCACTCAAGGCTTTGTAAAAAGGTTAACAGGCTGGTAACGCAGCTGTTGTTCAAGACAACCTTATAAAAACAGGCTTCTGAGGTCAGCAGGTCTGGGGCAAGTTTAGGCTGTCAAATCCCTCAGCGTCATTGGAGAAGAATCTCACTGGAACACCCTGCACAGGTTTACACTAGTCCACAGGACAGGGAAGGCTGATGGTGAGGGAAAGACATGCAGAAAGAGAGTGAGAGAAGAGAGGAGAGGAGAGGAGAGGCGTGACAGTGAAGGGTGAAAGAAAAGATATGGGAATGATGCCAATGAGAAAAGTTAATAGGGTAGGAAAATTGAAAATAACAAAGAACAGGGAATGAAAGGGGAGCACTGTTTTAAAAAATGCGCTTAAAGGAGTTCGACATAGACAAGGGATAGAGAGGAAATTTATCATGACATAGTCCAACACACACACACACACTCCCCGCATTTGCCCCTGTTTTCTTGCTATCCCTCTGCTGGTCCAGTATGACAGACATTACAGCATTATTGGCTTACTGCACCAGACTGATCAGCGTCAACATCTCTGTTAAACGCAAATAGTCAAACATCCAAACAGCTTCAGACAAGCATGGCACCTTTTTATCAGTTTTTAGTGCTTGAATAAGGGTGAAATCAATGCAGCTCAAAGTAAATGTTAGAGCTGCAATGTATGAGTCACCCACACCCACTTTACCGGAAGACTTTAAATCACTGTATTATGTGTGCTCACCAGGGGCCTAGATTTGCTCTTGACATTGGTGGGGACCTATTAATTACCCCCCCCCCCCCCCCCTCCCCCAACCACCTCCACCACCACAAATTATAAAATGTTGAATAGAATATTGAACTAATGTTAAACTTGGCTCTGCCACCTGCCAAAATAGGCCATGCATGCCAGTTAAGAAAAAAAAATGGATAGCTACTTCAGTCTTTCTGAGTCACTATGCAGATCTTGAAATCATCATTAAAGTTTGTACAGTCTGCAGTGTTTGTACAATGTTAAACATGTCAATTTAACAGGCACTGTAGGCTAATAATATCCTTAAGAAAACTGACAGTTGGCATTGTGGTTGTGCATGTTATGAATAGCTGGTACAGACGATTTTAGCCTGCTGTAGGCATGCTGTGTGCCAAAGCCATTAAAGTTGTCATGAACGTTGTTGTGGCACTCATTTCAGTAGCAATCTCGACTTTGTGACTTGCAGGTTTCTTTGAGAAGTAGCTCCTTATGTCCGCCTTCTTCTTTTCAGCTGCCATCGCTCGCCACCTGCCTCTTTACTTGCTACTCGTTTTGGACAAGTTCTGCTTCTAGTTTTGGCACTGCTAACAACAAATGGAGTCTCACGTGAAAGCAGGGGACAGCCAGTCACATTGACAATATGTGTTAGGACTTCGGTAGAGAACTTAATTTAACCATCTCTGTGCTGCTAGGTAATGAGACGTTGACTGATGGTTTTTTTGTGTTTTTTTTTTGAGGGGGGTCAAATTATTAGTAGGGACAAATCAATAATTGCTGTATATTGGTCGGGAAGCCTCCCCTTAGTCCATGCCAATTCTACGTCCTTGATACATTAGTGCATTAATAATTTTAAAAAGCTGCATGTTGAGGCAGAGCAAATTACAGGAGCGTGAGTCACACTCGGGCTGTGTTTTCTCCACAGGATTGTGGGTACGGCTATGGGGCGCTGGCACGCTGCAAGCCCTGCGATGGCCGCTGGTTTAAGGAGGCCTGGGGGTCCCACGGGTGCCAAATGTGCCAGGCATGCCGACGCGTCAACAGGCGAGAGCGATCACCTTGCACACCCACCAGGAATGCTGTGTGTGGAGAATGCCTACCGGGGTGAGTTTGCCAGGGGCAGGTCTATGCCTGTGTAATACTTAACTAGTGGGTTCATTCACTTACGCTCACTCACACGAACTTGGTTGGCTCTTCGGTGCAGGAATGTATTTTAATAAATTTTCACTGCCAACATGAACTACTGGGCTGCTTACCAGTACCGCTCTGACTCTCCTCTATCTTTCACGCAACACCTTCAACAAAACCTCAACAACTCATTGACCCGCCACAGGAGCCTCATTTCCTGTGCAACCCTATATTCCCTCCTTTCAAAATAAAAATCTCTCTAGAGAGACACAAAAAAGCTGTGAGCGCTCAGGAGACTTGCAAAAAATATTACTCAGGTGCTCTTCTGTACCAGGTGAAGTCACTGTAGATTTCGTGCTACACCTGTAACATGTTGCCAGGAGGATAGAGGTGATGGGACAGGACACTGCTAGAAATTTCCGGCCCCTATGAAAGAACCCCCGCTATTAAGGAGAACATTAGTAGTTGAAGAGGTCCCATTATCGACATATCACCTATTATCAGCCACTTCCCTGCTGTTCCACTTAAAACAATGCTTTACCTGGTGAAAAAGACAGTGAAAACAGACCACAAACTTTCGGTGGGAGTAAGTGAACTTAACATTTATTTTAAACTGATTTTGCATTCAAAGTCCTATGAAAAGCTTTACACCGCACAGAAATAAAACAGGAGACTTGCAGAGGCGGACATTTGAGGTGGTTCAGAGAAAGTCTAAATTCCACCCACATATTTGTTCCAGCCTGTTCCCTAAACCAGCAGATCCTAATTAATTAACACAGCTTTTTAGATGAGCTAATTAGTGGAGTGGAATCGCCCCTGTAGGAGCACAGACAGGAAGAATACATGACAGGACTTTTGCTTTTGCAAGCTGCTTTGTCCACATCTGCTAATTTGGCCTTCGGGCCCACTGGATCAGTGGTGGACGAAGTACACACAGTATGTACTTGAGTGAAAGTACAGATACCTTGCATTAAATATTACTCCAGTAAAAGTCAAAGTATTCACTTCAAGTTTTCACTTCAGTAGAAGTACAAAAGTATTTGCCTTCAAAAATACTTAAGTATTAAAAGTAAAAGTAAAAAGAATTATGGTTGGGATGGATTTTTGTTACCTTCATATCAAACCCCCTACTCAATCGACAGGTTAACAATGAAACAGTGCCTTACATTTGCCTATCAAACACAAAATACTGAAAAATATTATATTTAAGTAAGACCAAGTTGTTTCGAAGCAATACCATGAAAAGGCAAGTTTCATTACTTAATTTTATTTTTATTTTAAGAAGTCAAAAAGTAAACCCTCCTCAACCTAGGTCAGTCACAGCAAAATGCCAATACAGAATCTAGAAAAAGAATATAAGAGGTAGTACTGTTCTGGACATCATAGAGGCATTGGGCTTAAGATTTTTCAGGAGATCCTGAAAGGATGGCTGGTCCACCACACTGAAGGGCTGGAGACTCTGCACCACAAAGTTGATTACAGCTTGATCCACACACTTTTGATTCACCACAGGTGCTTCATCCAATTTTAACTGCTTCATAGGCTTTGATGATGCACCATCCTCAGTTTTGGCTTTCCTCTTCCAAGGGGCTGTCATGGCCATGTACCTGGGGAGTTGACTTGCATGTTTTCTCTGAGGAAAGAAAAAAAGAATCTTAAGAACCACACATGTTCACATAATGCCAACATTGATAGATTAACACTGGGCATCTCAAAAAAATAACACTCATTGTAAAGTTGGTGTTCATTAAAATGCATATCAAAATGTAACATGGTAGAAGTTCTGATAGGATCGGACATTGATTCTGCTCCAGATATAAACAATTATCTTGGTATAAATGCATTCCATTTGATTGGCTTCTGTGAATTCAGGGACTGCTGCTGCTCTTAATGTGGACTAAAGACATGCAGTGACTAAATCATGCATGTACTTCCACTTACTATAATTATTAGATAGTACACTTCAAATATAATAATAATAATAATAATAATAATAATAATAATAATACGACTAATAATAATACCCAACTTTAATACATATACAATGATATCTAGACTGTGTAGATAGTGTGTAGTCAAGGCTCGTCTACTACACCTAGTTAAGTAAGTAAAGGTAAACGCCCAACTGTTTACTGGCGGGTGGTAACCCAACGAATCGTCTTGTCGGTTACCACAACTAGGCCTATACGATTTACGATAGATACATTTCAGATTCTCTGCAGCTACTCAATTCAATTTGTCCTAAGCGCTGCTGGCCACATACCAGTAGGCCTACCTCTTATAACAAAAGTCAGGATGTATTCATATTCAATCATAGTGTCGTGGTTGGCAGTGGCACCACGAACGCCCAAAGGTGTACCCATACCAACTCCAAACTGGCACTTAGCATCCCCAAATAGTTAGCAATTTGGAAACTGGCATATTGCTTTCAATAAAAGCGTCAGTTAAATGTAATGTATTATTGACATGTGGTATAGTTTACTGGTGTATACACTGTATGTAGTTAAACCCCTCTGTTAGTACTTAATGGCGAACTTACCTCGACGTGTTTTTTCAAGTTCGATGGCGAATTCTTGAATGATGAAAGCGAGGTGGTTTTCGGTAGGCAGAGAAGACACTTGAAATAATATGAGTCATTTTTCTGTTCTTTAAATTCAAACAATTCTGCCAAATACGGCCAGGGGTGCTGGGAAAAGGCCATCTTTCGGCACAGCCATAGTTTTTGCTTTAAATCCTAGGGCATTTTAAAGCTACCACATTCCACACTGTTTCTCCTACCCATACCAACTTATCGACCGACTATGACAAGACGACAGGAAGCACAACTAATACCGCGCTGAGCTCTGATCGGCTCTGATTGATCATATTCTGTTACGTCACGTTACACTTTGACCTTTCAATGTTTTATTTTAGCCTTGATTTAAAAAAATGGAACGAGAGGGAAATGTAAATGTAACGGAGTGAAAAGTAGTAAGTACCACTTTGAAATGTAGTCAAGTCAAAGTATAAAGTCTTAACAGATAAAATTACTTGAGTAAAGTACAGGTACATGCGTATGCTACTTAAGTACAGTAACGGATTACATGTACTTCGTTACTGTCCACCACTGCACTGGATGCACAAGGCCTAATTTACAGAGTCATTGTTTGTGCAAGACAGCTAAAAAATGTGTTGTGTGACATTTTGGTGCTTTATATTGTAAGAGCTGGCGCACTGACTCTTGAGTAGACTTTGAGTGGTGAAACTAAATGGAAGGGCTGTTAATATTCTCCTGTTACTGTGTACTCTCTTAATGTTATTTATGTTTGACTTCCTGCAGGTTTTACAGTAAGAGGCGTCTGGATGGCCTGCAGGATTTAGAGTGCATGCCATGTGGCTCTCCCCCCTTCCAGAACCCAGTCTGCAGCAGTAAGCACTAAGCACAGTCTCCTAGGCTACCGCCACTGTACCCGTGTGTGTGTGCTGCTCAGTCCAGAGAAGCACATTGCAATAGCATGAAGGGCACATCCTGTTGATAGACACACCACCTAGCAACGCAGCATCATTACACCCATATCATACGTGATAACATAACCTCCCTCTAGAAATGGATTTCCATGTTTTTTTTTGCCTGTCATTGTTAGAGGTGGACATCCTGAGTACAAAAAGTTTAAAGTCCTGCCACATATCTGTTTCAGCCAATTCACTGATCCTAATCAGTACAACTCTATGGCCAGGTAGATGAGCTTATTAAGGAAATCACCTGTCCTAAGATTACAGACAAAAGGAGGACATGGCAGGACTTTTACTTTCTCAAGCCGGCCTGTCTGCCTCCGGTCATTTTGGAAGTTATTCTACTGTAAAATATTCAGTCTATTTGCCCATCTTTGTTGGTGCACTGTGGCCTGATTGTCTGTTCTTGTGGCTTTCCTTTTCAGGAAGTAGCGGAGTAGATGTGGAAAAAGTCTGGACTCTGGAGGTCACGCCTCAGCCTTCCACAGCTGTGACTGCCTCCATTTGTGTCTCACTTGTTGCCATGGTGATGCTGCTTTCTGTCACCTTATCAGCGTATCGCAGATATGCTTCACTCAGGAAACTTTTCAAAGGTTCGCATGCACATGAGACTCTTTCAGCGACCTGTAGCACCTTAATTTTGTGAGCTCTAAAGGATATTATCACCCTTAACAATGAAATGATCTTTTCTGATTGGCTGATAAGATGGGAATTGGCTGATAAGGTGGGAATTAACTTTGTATAACTGGCTAGCTTTGAAATAGATCTCACCATAGAATCACCATAACGCATTCCATATCAATGCACTTATGAATGGTAACAATGACAACTCATGTAGCCACATGAGCAGTTAAATGACTCTTCCATGCACTACTTTTTCCTAACAGATGCTATAAAGTAGCAAATCAACCATTTATTTCGGTAGTTTATGCATATAACATTTTATCATACATACAAACGGGAGATAAAAGGGATAAGAGCTTGGCGGAGGCAACTCCACTTGGCTTTGTGGAGATATGTGTACATAAATGAAAATATTGTGTGTATATATATATATATATATATATTTATAAATATAAATATATAAGAGTGTGAATCATGGTGAAAAACAACGTAAATGTCTAAAGACGACGCCTCTCTCCTCTCTCCTCTGTACAGTAATTGCAGGCTGCCTGCTTCCATCACCCAGCAGCAATGAAGATGACAAAGACAGCCCCCCCGTCTCCACGGAAACACGGTGCACTCTGACCCAGGAGGCTCAGGGCTCAGGTACTCAGGAAGCAAGTCCAATTCAGGGGGGATTAGATGCTGATCCAATGTTGGCCATTTTTGTTGAAACCAATTTCTCACTTTCTTTAAAGAGTTAAGTGTACAACATTAAGAGCGGTTGTCTGTAACTATCAAGGATGTCGCGCGGTTCGCAAAAAATCGAATTTTTGTTTTTGTACCCAAACAATAGCATTTGATGACTTATATCACCTGTGAAAGTTTGAGTCTGATCAGATAAATATTTTGGGAGAACGAGGGCCCAGAAGTTTTGGGCAGAATCGGACTGTATTTTACGCTAATTTCACCATGCTTGACATTTTGACAAAAATATTAAAATAGAGCAAGAATCTTAAAACCAAAGAGTTCCACAACAAAACTAGAGATATTTGTGAGTAATTTGAGGTGTTTTATTAGTTCGTATGACAAAATCTGAATATTTTAGGGATTTTTACTTTATTGTCATTTTACGCTTAGAGTTTTCAGCGGTCAAATTCGAAGGCTTATAAATCCAAAAGTACCCGGAAATTGTCAAATTTTAAACTTCGCAGTCGAAGAGTAATACTTTTACTTGGTATTCGTGAAATAAAATTTTTGGGCACTGCAAAAACAAATCTCTGGGAAGACCCGATTAAAGTTGCGTTTTGGACGATTTCGGCACTCAAAAAGCTTCGTGGGGTCACGACCCGATCGTACATGGATCTCAAATACTAACTTCCCAAAGACTTACAAACCAGTTCAAATACTTAAAAACACTTTTATTAAGCTACTGTTTCACTTACAAGCCTCATTGTATAGTACAGAGTTCAATTTTGAGCTTAGCATTCCCTGGGAACTCTACAAACAATAACAAAGTGTACATGCTTATACCTTCGACACATAAACATTGAAACACGATGGAAAACAGCTACATTTGAAACTAGATAGAGGTAGAAATCAATGCCAAACAATGTCTATACCTTAAAGAGGACTATCAATGGGAAATCTAGCTGTATTGTAGGCCCATTCGTGAGTATTATTGTGCCGATCTCCTGCGTGATGATTTGAATTACAACTGAATGATGGAATCATGTGCCTTGGAGGAAAAGCATTTCAGACTGAGCTACAGTTAGCCCTCTATCTCCGACAGGGGTTGTTGTCTTGTGAGGGGAGAATTCTTGTGGGACTGCACACGACTTTTTTGAACCCAAACGAAAGTAAATCCCATTCACATCCCTATGTCTGGGACACACGCTAAGTGACAGGGATTCGTCCTTCTTGAAAATACCTGATGGATTAAGCAAAAAAAAAAAAAAAAACGGCGTTATGCAGGTGATCATGTCTGTTACAATTTCTACTGAATAATTAGGTTTGATGCAGCTTTTGGCGGCTCGGGTTTATCAGTATTTGTTTATTTTCTCATTATTTTATAAAACTATACACCGTCTTCAGTCGAGAAATACATGTATGATTGAATTAGTGTAATGATTAATAAACATCTAACAAATTAGGCTCGTGTTTCAGCCTGTGGTACATTTGCCCCCACCCCCACCCCCACGCCTCACATCAAAGGCCCAAAAGTGAGCGCACAAAAAGAAAAAGTTAGTGAAATTAATTAACAGCATGTAGATGATCCAGGACTCGTATCTTGAGGTAAACTGAGTGAACTTGCAGTAACTTAACTGCGCGAGCTAGGAGAAGTTCGGCTTCAGTAGACAAAGCTCCATCACTAATCTTCAGCATCCTTTTGTGAGAGGAAATATCCTTGCCACAGTCGCTTATAGAAACAATCTCCAGCAAGGAAGGATTGCGCGAACTCGCGCCACATGGCCCATCAACAAACCTTGAGTACTCGCAGGAGATTTCCATTATAAAAGAGGAATCGCGTGAAGACAGGTTTCAACAGCATGGATACAGGTCGTTAACAATTATTTTTAATCGAAACCCACAATAATTTCGAGCTTGATATTTATTCAAAGAAAATCACTGTTTTGGGATTTCGATTTGGATTTTAGCTTCTTTTTCTTCATGCTAGCTGGAATTTTCCAAAAGCATGGTAACCCTGTGGACAGGGTCACGCATTCCTCCAAGGCACATGATTCCATCATTCATTTGTAATTCAAATCATCACGCAGGAGATCGGCACAATAATACTCACGAATGGGCCTACAATACAGCTAGATTTCCCATTGATAGTCCTCTTTAAGGTATAGACATTGTTTGGCATTGATTTTTACCTCTATCTAGTTTCAAATGTAGCTGTTTTCCATCGTGTTTCAATGTTTATGTGTCGAACGGTATAAGCATGTACACTTTGTTATTGTTTGTAGAGTTCCCAGGGAATGCTAAGCTCAAAATTGAACTCTGTACCATACAATGAGGCTTGTAAGTGAAACAGTAGCTTATTAAAAGTGTTTTTAAGTATTTGAACTGGTTTGTAAGTCTTTGGGAAGTTAGTATTTGAGATCCATGTCCGATCGGGTCGTGACCCCACAAAGCTTTTAGAGTGCCAAAATCGTCCAAAACGCAACTTTAATCGGGTCTTCCCAGAGATTTGTTTTTGCAGTGCCCAAAAATGTTATTTCACGAATACCAAGTAAAAGTATTACTCTTCGACTGCAAAGTTTAAAATTTGACAATTTCCGGGTACTTTTGGATTTATAAGCCTTCGAATTTGACCGCTGAAAACTCTAAGCGTAAAATGACAATAAAGTAAAAATCCCTAAAATATTCAGATTTTGTCATACGAACTAATAAAACACCTCAAATTACTCACAAATATCTCTAGTTTTGTTGTGGAACTCTTTGGTTTTAAGATTCTTGCTCTATTTTAATATTTTTGTCAAAATGTCAAGCATGGTGAAATTAGCGTAAAATACAGTCCGATTCTGCCCAAAACCTTTGGGCCCTCGTTCTCCCAAAATATTTATCTGATCAGACTCAAACTTTCACAGGTGATATAAGTCATCAAATGCTATTGTTTGGGTACAAAAAAAAAAATTCGATTTTTTGCGAACCGCGCGACATCCTTGATAGTTACAGACAACCGCTCTTAAGTGTACAACGTTGCTGTTTGTATGTGCAGTGTGCCAAAAATAGATGTTTAAACTGACTGCATTGAATGCTCTGTCTGGCTTTTGGTTCTATTTAGATCTTCTCTTTTAAATTTCTTGTGCTGACACTGAAATGGTATCTGTAGAATTACTTGCTGGTTCGATAGTGAGGGACATGTTTTAATGTAAAGCTGGATTTCTGCAGTGCATGTGTGTGTGTGTGTGTGTGTGTGTCAAAGTCAAAGTCAGCTTTATGTGTCAAAAGCCATATGTACACAGGATTTGAAATTGCAGCGCTCCCTTGGTCCACTGTGAACATTACGTGTGTCAAGGAGTGGTCTGCACACTGGGCATGAGCTCCATAAAAACAATACTTTATTTCATTTAATAAAAGGCAACGTTTCGATCCACCAGTGGGATCTTCCTCAGGCAAGGAAGGAAGATCCCACTGGTGGATCGAAACGTTGCCTTTTATTAAATGAAATAAAGTATTGTTTTTATGGAGCTCATGCCCAGTGTGCAGACCACTCCTTGACACACGTACTGCTATTGTCTAGCACCTGGATTACTGCCTTTGTGGATGTGCACGCCGTACCCCAACTTCCACTGTGAACATTAGACAAGTGTGTGTGTGTCCCTTTGATATCTACATATCTATATTTGTGTGCATTTCTATTTTTATCTGAAGTGATTTGCCTCCACACAAATCAGTGTACAGCTAGATGGTTGATTACATGGGGATTCATTTTGCAAACATTAGAGTGCTTCTCATCTGTTTATCTCATCGGAGGAACTAATTCATTTTAAATACACAACTGTTGGTGTTTAATCCCTTTCCTTATGCACCCAGATATGATGCCCAGGGAAGCAAGCATCGATGAGGGGTCATCCAAGGAGGTGGACGGCAGATTTCCTGTCATGCCCACCATGCTGTGTGTGCCCGCGGACTGCTTGTCATGCCCTCTGCACCAGTCCGTCCCCAGCGACTGTCCATCCGGGTCTGCTTCACAGCTCTCATCTGGGCTGCCCAGATCACTGCTCACGAGTTGTGAACTTGCAGCACCGACATTCGCCACCAGAGGGCATCATTGTGCCTCGGCGCGGGGCTTGGGGCCACACGTGCAGCAGCACCATTCCCCTGTGGAGTGCACCGAGCTGGATGTCCATGAGTCATTTAATCTACTGCAAGTGGAGCTCCAGCACACCTCTGCTGGGTCAGGGCCAGGGCCAGGGGCAGAGGCAGAGGCAGAGGCAGAGGCAGAGGCAGGCCTGCGGGGGGGAGGTGATGATGAGCCCTCCCTCGACCTGTACTCCTCCATACCCCCGGACACCGGCAGAGAGCCACACGTCTCTTCAGAGATGGGGGGGCCCAGAGGCACAGAGGAAGCCAGTCCTGTTGATGAGTATCCAGTAAGATAAAAAGAGTGGGAGAGATTAAATGGGAGGAGGGTGGGCACAGATGAAAGGAGGGTGGTCACGACGGATGAAAGTGTGTGATCGCTGATGCTGATGCGTTTTCAAATTAGACAGTTGAAATAAGGACACTACAGGAAATTAAGACTAGAATGTTTAAAACTATTTTGATGAAAAGTGTGTGTGTGTGCGTGTGTGTGTGTGTGTGTGTGTGTCTGATATGTTGTAATGTGTGTAAGCCTACATAGCCTCTTGCCATGAGTGCTAACAGCTATGCTGACAGCATCACCTGAAAGCTTTTTTATATTAATTGGAAGGTCCAGTATTAGATACAAGATAATTTTACCTTCCATCTGGCACTGAACAATGGACTCATAGTGTCACTTTTGCCCAACCACCATCCATAATTCATCCATATAATGAAGTCTCATTTTGTTTTTGGGCCGGGAGTAGAACACTTACATACAGCTCTGTACTAATAATCACTAAGTTTCAATTCACCTTTTTACAGATATTCAACGTCTTTCATTTACTTCAAAGGACCTACGCCATCATGCAAGGTAGACCAGACCATTTTATGACACTTTTTATGTTGTTGTGTTGTGTACAGTTTTTTTTTCTTAAGCACATTTTTTGTACCTATTGGCCATGTTTGAGTTATGGATTGTGTTTACTCTTTTGCAAAGTGTATGTGTTTTACAAAATTGCAAACTGAGTGCAAAACAGAGTTTGTGCTATTAGGTTTTGCAAACTGAGTGAGGGGTTTTGCTGTAAACAATAATAGTTTTAGAAATTGTGCTACCAAGAATCACTGTAACCTGAAAGCACTGTAATCACCCCTGCCACTTTTGCCAGCTGTGCAGAGTGAAGTGATTTCTGTTCCTGGCCATTTCAGGTGGTCAGGTCTGACCCGCTAAGGGCTTGGCTGTGAGGCTCCGTCAGATGCACAGTTGTCAACTATTCTCACATGTGTACAGACATAGAAAGGCAGAGAGTGGTGACACGCCGTTATCAAGCTCCCGCTAATAGCTGTTGGCAAAATGCCAGCCATGTGTTCACATGCATGCATGGGCTTTTGGGGATCGAGAGTTCAGATAGACTGCCATTAGCAGACAAAAGAGAGGCACTCCACGTCACGTGCAGTATCCTCAGGCTGAGACAGTTGCACTCAGTGTCCCATGTGCACTGACGGGAAACAAAGGAAGGGACTGTGGCTGACAATTTAGTCATCCTCCACTGCAGTGAGCTCAGTCAGTGTTGCAGTGAGAAAGAGGCCAGTCCAGGTGACATATGTCACTCAATGTGACTAGGGTGTTGCAGAGCTTGTTTCATACTGTACGTACATCAAAACAATTGTGTAGACGAGTGTTGTCTACTCTTGCTTTGGTCACACGTTGCTTTGATCACACCCAATATGGATTGTTCTATGGAAGTGTTTAATTTTAGAACTTATTTTTGTCACCAGCACAAAACTATGAAGGCCTGTGGTACCACAACATCTATCTACAGGTTTTTTTTGTTTTGTTTTTTGTCAAGCGACACTAGTCACCTGAACAGTAAATTGCCTGTAGCCCTGCGTGGTCTAACCTGATGGCAGTTCTGATTTTGCTTTGCCTGTGCCCTCCTCTAATTAAGCTGCAATAACTCTGTGTAATTAGTGTGCAATATCACTGTACATAAAAACACATTTATTACTGGCCTCAGAACTGTGCACCCAACCCCCGTTTTTTTTTTTTTTTTCACTTTTTTATTCTCTATCTTGTCTTGCACTGCTATTTATTTATTCTATGTTGTAAATATTCTTCAAACACGTCTGCACTGGAATAGGAGTTGCTTTCAATCTCATTGTGCATGTGGTTAGTGCACATTGTACATGTGTATAGTTACAGTAAAAGGCATTCTAATCTATTCTCTGCATTCTATTCTATTCTATTCCATTCTATTCTATTCTATTGTATTCTATTCTATTCTATGCATTCTATTCTATTCTATTCTATTCTATTCTATGCATTCTATTCTATGCATTCTATTCCATTCTGTGCATTCTATTCTGCTAGGTGTGCCTTTGAGGGCACTTCCGGTGCTGCTGGTGCGTCGCCTGGCTCACAGGCTGGATCCCGTCTTCCCCGGAGTGCAGGGCTACCAGCAGCTGGCGCAGTCTCTGGGGGTGCCTGCGGAGACGGCCAGAGGGCTCCAGGGGTTCGAGCACGTCTTCCACTACCTCTCCTCCTGCACGCTGCTCAGCGTGCCGGACCTGCTGAGCGCCCTCCATCGGCTGCAGAGACTGGACGCCCTCTCACTACTGTGTGAGCACTGCACTGCACACGGAGGAGTCTCAGGGACCCCACAGACCGAAGTGGCCCAGCAGGAGTGGGCAGCTCAAAATGCCCCAGCTGAAGTGGCCCAGCAGGGGTAGGGAGCTCGAAGAGACCCAGCCGAAGTGGCTCAGCAGGTGGTGCTTTGGGAATGCAGGACTAATAACGGACTTGTTCAGACTGTACAGACTTCACGATGGCTCATTTGTACACATATTTGTAAAAAAAAAAAAAAGAGTCACGCACATTAAACGTTTAAAGTAGGTGCTGGGTTTTAAAAGAGGACTAGATGAACATGAATAAAAGTCCACACACTGAGAGCTCCAGTGGATAAAAGGTTTAATCACCACCAGTGTCATGTTTTGGGCCACACTGCCCTTTTTCAGACAAGAAAGAATTACGTAACAGACAGCACAACCATGTACCCATTAGGGGAGCATCTAACATGTGACATGATGCAAGTATGAATTAATTAAGTGAAAAGTGTTTATACCCAGGTGCAAAAGTGCAAAATGCAAAAAAGCGACATACAGACATCAAGGTCTCACAGCATAACAATTTCTTTCACCATGAAAGGCTCCAGTTTCCTTCTTTCCTATTGGTACATGTTTTAGTTCATGTCAGTTGCTTGGAATTCTGAGTTAACACAAATGCTATGTTAAAGTAACATTCAAAGCACAAAGGTCTGTCAGATCCACACAGGTCTGTCTTAAATGACAGTTTTCTCTTCGATTGTTTGATTGTATGTTGTTTATTTATTCTGAATATACTTGATCAAAAATATTTTTTCTGCCGAGAAGCGTGTAAATAATATTGTTTTAACACAGTTGATTGATGGATTAAGCCACGCGTCATCTTTTTTATTTTACTTTTTGAAAGGTTTCTACTTAATACTACAGTCTTTGTTGTAAAGAGTGTGTTTCTGATGTAATGTGGAAAAAAAAACAAGTTTTTGGTTAATGCAATTTTACAAGTGTGATTAGAACCCAATGTTATTCATTACACACACACACACACACACACACACACTACACAGAAGTGACAAGACCTTATTGTAGGACATCATTGTCACAATCAGTGATTTATGATTATCTATGATTAATCTTAATTAGTGGACATATCGTTGAAGATGCACTCATGACCTAGTCAGCAGCAGGGAATCCAATCAATAGAGCAGGCCATCAACCTCTCTATGGCACATAATCATACATTTATGTTTACGTTTACATTGCCTATGTAGAAATGCAATTCATATTTCTCCCAAGGTCATCTCCTGAGCGTGATTACTTTACTCCCAAGGTTGTCAGTTTAAGATAAGATAAGATAAATAAAAAAGGTAACACTTTAATCTCTGGGGTCTGCTAATTTCCTCCACAAAGAGTTTTAGGTGTTACTGTTTCAGCTATTAAAATTCATTCATTTGCATCGTGATGGAGAGGAAAAAAAATGTTTTATTTCTATTTCTCTGTTTACTGTAATTATAGAATCACTTTGACACTCTGTACTGGCACAGTCTCCACTTTGTTGTTGTGAAAAAAAAATCCACTAGAAGTTTCTCTAGCTCAACAGTAATGATGACAAGGATAACAACAGACATCTGTCCCAGTGTTTGCTATGTATGTCTTTTCCCCTGCTTGTTATGCATGTATGCACCAGGGAAGGGCCTTCCCATGCAAGCAAATGCATTAGAAAGTCTCAAAAAGAGTGCAGTTGGTTAAGTTGAGTACACCAAGGAGCCAGGTTCGATATCAGCTTGAGGTCATTTTCCAATCCCTTCCCCATCTCTCTCTCCCGCTGATTTCCTGTCATCTCTCAATCGTCCTATCTGATTAAAGGGAATAAAAAAAAAAAAAAACAATACTTAAAAGAGACAATACATCTTAATCTTACATATAAGTCGATATAAGTGTGTTGATGTCTTGTGACAAACTCAAGTACAGGAATAAATTCCACACTAGCAATAAGTGTGCTCCCTTGAGGAGCATCATGCCTCAGTTCAAATATTTTGACTGTGGAAGCTACAGATGGTTATCTTAATGACACATTTGCAGCTTGACTGTAATAACATCCTTTATCATTTTTGTATTTTTGTTTCACTCTGTTTTTTATCATCTAAATAACCATTTAAATAAAATCTTTATATTAAGCAAGAAAAGGGAGTGGTTTAACTTGCTGTCTACCTCAATCCGTTACACCTTAAGTGAGAGCAGCACAATCAGTAGGCTAATCTCAATTCACCGGCAGCCTCTGGTGCTTGCCTCCTCACCTCACTAAACTACTGGCAGACCTATGTCTTTCTTTACACTCTAAAAAAAGGTTCTTAAATGGTTCTTTACATCTCTGGATGGTCCCATGGAGAGTGACACAACCAAACCACGACCAAAGATTGGGTAAAGGCAGATCATTTTAAACTTCAGCAGAGTCTACACCTCCAGGAAGAAAACGTTTCTCAATACAGCACAGCCAGAAATGAAGTGTAGTACGAGGGCCTGGTTTACCAAGCTAAATGAAGTGTCCCTCACGGGTCTGTGTGCGTGTGTACCCCTTCTGTTATCCATTTGCATGTGTGAAGCCTCTATCTACAACTGATAACATCAGTGAATCCCACAGTTGACACAACTCCCAGTTAACCACCTATATATAGTATGTGAGGAAACAAAGGCCACAAGCTTGCGTGCAAAAACGCATGTGTGACCTAAGGGGCCCCTTGGTCAGATTATCCATCACCATCGTGTGTTTCTGCTGCAGGGCTCTCAGGTTTTATACATCAAGGGTGAGACACACACCAATGTGTCATCTGTCACACTCTCAAGCCACACTTGTCTTTTTGCACGCAAGCAAAATCAGGGCTAAATCAAGGGTAAATGATGGACAGATACCAGCTATATCTGGGCTATATCAGGGCCACATCAGGAATATATCAGGGCCATTTCGGGGCTAAATCAGGGCTACATCAGGGCCACATGATGGCTAAATCAGGGCTACATCAAGGGTGAATCGGGGCCAGATACAGGCTATATCTAGGCCACATCAGGACCACATCTGGGCCACATCAGGGCTGCATCTTGGCCATGTCTTTGTTTCCTCAGATATAGGTAGGTTATTAACTGGGAGTTGAGTCAGCTATGGGATTCATTGATGTTATCAGTTGTAGATAGAGGCTTCACACATGCAACATGCACATAACAAACATGCATGTTAAACAGCACTCTGTATCCAAACGGGCACACACGTTTAGGTTAATGCATAGTGGTAGGGCATAGCGAACAATAACAAAAAAATTGATCAATGCTACTAGAATGACACATTACACTGTTCTCTGCCATATGGGGTGAAGACTTAGGCTAAGTCATACAGCCTGCAGAAAACCAGAGACTGAAAATGAGTAGAACTTTGAAGAAGAGAATAACAACAGACATTTTAAATAACTTTAAGTTGCTGTCCTTTCTGCCATTGGACTATACATGAATGCAGCGATGGATGTAGTACCCCTCTCATTAATATGACATGAATGGCTTAGTATCAGATAGCATCAATGCACTAATAATCTTTGAATAATTCCAAAAGCTAAGACTAGACTTCTATTAGATTTCTAGTTAGGATTTCTATTATTGTATTATGTTGACATTATAAGAAAAGGCAATGAATTGAGTGGCAAATGAGCCTAGCATACTAGAGGCATATTCAAGTCAGATTCACTGGAATATTAAGCTTTGACAAATGACAAGGTAAGGGTTTATTATCAGAAATGTATTCATGTTTACACCACGAAGAATGACAAAAACGTCACTATTGTTTTACAGCTGTCACCAATTGCCAAAAATAAGGCATACAAGTTACAACATTTGCAACACTTGCAAAGACATCAATAATGACCTTTGATGATGGCATACAAAATCTGAAGCATCTCCACACTATTGTCCTGCTTTACAAGAAACAAAAATGCACAATACCAGCATACAAATTCCTCATACAAGGCACAGGCATCAGCAACTTGGATGCAGCTTGGCTGACATTTGCTGCTTAGCAACCATTCACCCAATATGATTTTTTCAATTTGATCCTGTTTTTTTTATTATTTATATGACAGTGAATAGTGGGAGAATAAATGACTGGCAGAGAGTACTGGGAGAGAGTGAAATACGGGTGCTTTAACCACTTAACCATTCATTTTACCAGCCAAAGAGCACTAAGACAGCCCATTCATTCATATGCACTTGCATCTCAGTGCTTGTGTGCATACAAACCAAATGTTACCATATCCTGAATATTTATGCAAAATATGGACTGCATGCCAATACCTTCTTGATTGCCTTATCACAATAAACAGACATATGAATGGTACAGCATCAAAAGCTGAATCTCATAACAAGGGCCTAAAGCTACAGTTATTATGTATGATATGTAGCCAAAATATGTGGCTCATGATGTCAGTTATGGTTTATTTCTGTTACTTTTAAGGTGCTGGTTTTCGTTTTGTGATTGAGTTTTTGTTTTCTCATTTGTGTGTATGTGTATGTGTTTTGCTAGATATTGTAAATTTCATGTCCACCTGTAGGTGATAATCTTTACCAATGAGTTTATGACAATAACTTATACATACACATGCGAATGCACATTGGAAATAAGGCATGAGTAGAGCATTGTATCAAAAACTTCAAATACTGCAAGATACTGCAAAACCCTGTAGATATCTAAACATCTAAATAATCTGTTTTTTGCAATAACATAATAAAGACTACATTCTATACCACTTCCATAACCTTTTAAGGTACACAAGAAGGAAACACTTTGCTATGTCCTCTGATCAGACTATGTTACTGTACATTGAAAGCCATTGCAAAAATATGTGGAATTAACTCTTTTCTCCTTCATTATTTACAATCATTATTTACAAAACTGACAACATTAGAAATACAAGACACATTGGGTTCCTTTTTTAAAGCTAAATGTAAAATTCTTTTTTTTTTTTTTAAAAAGCACAAAATGCCACTGATAACTGAACCACAACATCAAATGAGAATTTGTTGAACACAGAGAATTGAACACATTTCAATGACAGGTTGATGACAGCCTTTCCGAGTTAAGTGCAGTGAAGCACATTTCAATCATGTTATTCCACGTCCTTGAATGTCATTAAATCAAGTTATACCTTATCTTCATCTGGGTCTTTTTTTGAGAGAACCCCATTTCATCCATACAACATGAGACTCAAAATTCACTGAACTTTGTACACGACTTTAGTGTAAAGAAGGATTCTTGATTACTTTTTGTTTTTAAAAACAAATATCAATAGAAGTGATACAGTATGTTAAGCCTCAACCATCCCCATAATGCATGTCAAAACTATATTACACAGTACCTAATCAGAGTAATTGTTTGTGCGTATTCACTTTGTGAATAAGTGGTGCATTTTTAGAAAAAAAAAATTGAGGCATGACAAAAGGTTAATTTAAAAACACTTCTCATGAACAACATTATGAAATACATTATGCTGTCATTCTCTTAATGGAATGACACCATGAGCTAGCTTGGACTGTATTTTTAATTGAACATTCATATGCTCTTGTGCTTAACATGAGGTAAGGTTAAAGTTATGTTATACAGTAGGCTACAATCTGTTTGTGTGTTCCCACAGACACTACAGCAACTGTTAAAAGCAAAGCATTCTCCACCTTGTGAAAATCTTTTAATTTCAGGGCCACCATCAGTGCAGAAAATGATGTGCTACAGAGACACTATCAGGTAAAAGGAGATGCTGCTCACTCAATAAGATGACTTTCAATGAACAGTGACTTGCTCACTGCCACATATCACTGATAGTGATTTAAAATGACAGCAGCATGTAGCCTTGTGTATCACATCTGTGACGCTACTGCCTCACTAAGCCTCTGAAAGCTTCAAACATGCAGAGAGAGAATAGAACATTCCCTTTGCTGCTCACAGCATCTTCAGCGTCTGGTCCCCAAATCCCCCTCCGTTCCCATCGTACATATCTTAGCTGGGCTGGGGCGCGGCCTTAGATCTCCTCTTGAAATGCAAGGCTTTGAGCTCGGCCCTGAAGCTGTGGTTGAGCCAGCAGTAGATGAAGGGGTTGTAGCAGGTGCTGCTGGTGGCGAACCAGTGAAAGGAGAAGTACACGCCGTTGTTGGCCTGGATGACCTTGCTGGAGAGCAGCACTACGTAGCAGTTGAGGGGGAACCAGCAGATGGCGAATATGGCCACCACCAGCACCAGCATCTTGATGGTCATGCGCTTGCGTCGGCGGTGCGCGGCTGACTGGGCCAGTGTCACGTCACCGATGGTGTTGTGCATCCACACCTTCTTGGCCACGATGATGTACGCCACGGAGATGATGGACAGGGGCAAGACATACAGCAAGAAGAAGGTGGCTAGATCCAGGTACTTCCAAAAGAGGTCAGATGGGGCTGGGAAACTGGGCAAGCAGATAACTCGTACCTCACTGGTAGAGAGAGAAAGACAGAGAGAGAGACAAAGACAAAGAAAGAGAGTCAATCAATCATCAAAACAAACAGAAGGTGAAGCGGCATATTTATGTAACTTCCTGTCCGCCCTATGGGCAAACCTAAATGTGGACCATTCGCCTAATTCCCAACTAATTGTACACCCTGGAGTACAATTCTTGTTGCCAAGTAACAGCGAGTGATTGTTTATGGCCCATGCTGATACAGTCAAGGGAAACACAAACGCGATGATGATTGGCTCAGCATATCATTAAGGTTTGTCTGGAAATGGGGAAAAGATGTAATCTTACCCGTACTCAAAGCGCAGCAGTTGCTGATAAATTGCGTGAGGGAGAGAGAAGCAGGATGCCATAGCCCATATTACGGCAATCCACACCAGACCTCGCTCACGAGACATCCGCTGCTTCATAGGGTGTATAATGAGCTGGAGACACACACACACAGGCATACGCACACACAGTTAAGTGATATTGTGATTTTCGAATTACCCACTGCAGAGTCATCAGGATGTTAATTAGCAGATGACACTGAAAAAAAAACTGGTCAACGTGGTTAGTCATGCTGCTGGCTGTGTGTTTATGCCATATAATTAACTGTATAGACAAAAGCCTTATACTCATCTACTTGCATATAGCTGCCCAAATTAAAATCATCAATATTGACAGTTCAGTTGCAGACTTACTGCATCTGGGTTACAACTCAGGCTAAAGAAGAAAGGCTGATAAAACAGCTGGTTCTACAGTAGGTACATTCAAGGCCCAGGCTGCGCTCTCTCTTTGGAGCTCATGGAACTAATACCATCAACTGAAACTAGGCCATTTGTTTTTTTTGTCTGCATTGCTGGCCTGGACTGTGAATATGGCAAAACTGCCCAAAACATGAAGATGAAGGACAGAAATAGAAACAAGTGGGCTCTCCATGTTACCTGGTGTCGGTCCACAGCAATGGCCACCAGGGTCAGCGCGGACACGTGCACAGAGCAGTACTGGGCGAAGCGGCTGACGTGACACATCACCTTGCCGAACGCCCAGGTGCTGTGTACAAACCGCACCTGCAGCGTCAAAACAGGCATCAGTCTATTTGCACTTATTCATATGTGTGAGCTTTGTGGCTATAGCACCGCTCCCCAGGGAGAGAAGCATCAGCTTAATGATGTGAAAGTAACATGTATTCAAAACTCTCATTTTGTCCTGTGCCATAGTCAGTGTGAAGTCTTTCCTGTGTTTTTTCCAGAAGAGCTATGTACATGAACGAAAGAGGAAGGCGCACACACAAATTGCAATGCTTCCTAAGGAAAATGTAAATGCTACTGGGGATTTCAACCCCCCAATCAGAGTCCAATTGATTATAAAAGTTACAGAAATCAAGCTCCGTGTACTACACTGTAAAACAAAGTAACAAAATAACATGTTTTAGTATGTGGCAAGGCGCTCCCTTAATTGATCATTTCTGTCAAATTTGACAAATTTTCAATCATGTTTGGAATTAGGACACAACCATTATGTGATCCATACAAATAGCTAAACAGGACTTCAGTACAGTGAACCACAGAAAATGGTATTAAATCTCGCAGTCTATGTATTATTTCTTGCTATGTTTCTATTGCTTCTAGGGCCTACTCCACCCACTGAATGCTACCGAACATAAAAGCTGCCTAAATTGCTTTGATCTTTTGTGCACAATTTGGCCACCTGTAGTTTTTTTTTCTCTTTGCAGTTGTACAGCTACCTTCCAAGTTATCTTGTACATGCTACACACAAGGTTGCTGTCACCTGTTTGATCAGGGTAACGCTGCAACACTTTAACAGGGTCCTTATGATATATGAACAGATACATTTTTCATAAACATATAGAACACCAGAACACACTTGGTTTTTACAAGTCATAAAAAAGGTTATTACCTACGTATATTATAAATTAATCTTTTAACAATACTGTGAACCAACCATCTTTGGTTTGCATCATTTGTAAATAAATAAATAAATAAGACATTCATGACTTTAGAGAAGTCTACAGAAATCAAAGATGCTGTCTGAGACTATGTTACAATTGGCTGGAATTGTTTATTGCTGTATCGTCATCACTACGTTTGTTTCTTATTGACACAAAGGTTTTGATGTAAGATTTGCAAAGATTTTGTATTTCTATAGAGATGTTCCCAAAAGTGTTTCCAAAGCTTTGGTTCGACAGTCTGCTGCTATATTAACCAATCGTGGCCAATTAAATGCAAATTAAGCCTACACCGATTACGTGCAAATATATGGCTATTCCATATGGGTCCCTGGCAAGATTTGATGAAACGACTGTTAATCAGCCAATATACATGTTTGGCAACGACCAATCATCTCAGGCTTCTGTGATATCTCTGCAGAAAAGGGTTGGTACATGTATTCAATGTATAATAGGTTCGTTTGACCCTAACAATTCTACACTGAATAGATTTATCAACCTGTTTTGCACAGATATGAACTCCACTAAGACGCAACGTTTCTTGAGAAAACAGTGAGTGTATGAGTCCAAACCAAATGTCAAAATATGCAACTTATTATAGATAAATGATAAACATATAGTCGGTTTTAAATACACAAGTAGGCCTACATCTGCTACTAATTCAGACACGCAAACTTCCGCCAAAACCTTTACATTCAAAAGCATCCATCCACTTCACACCTTTCCAACGAGAGTAGCCTACTTACAACACCCAGAAAGGTAAAACACGGTGTGCCTGTCGCAAAGGACATATACCATTGCTAATCAACTGATTATCTGTAGGCTACTGTCCCCAATTGAAACAAATATTCTTAAATCAGACTTTTTAAGTCCTTTTTTTTTACAAAAACATTACAATGTGCGCACTGTTATACACTTTGTCACTTTGCCCTGAAAACTACACTTGTACAAATCTCTGTCGGAAAGAGGCGCACAGCAGAATCCACCAACGAACGGCCACCAAAATCATCCACACATTCTTTCTTTTCCTAACAAGTGAAAGAAATATAAAAAAGATGCTGTGCAGTATTCCGTTAAATGTCTATATGAGGTGGCCAACTTACCAAAGTGAACGGGGTGTTGAGAAGCGTGATCATCAGGTCTGCAATCGCTAAGTTCATTATGAACAAACTGGTTACTGAGTGCATCCTTTTGTTTTTAATAACAACATGGCACACCACACTATTACCAAAGAGTGATATAACGATGATCACGGAATACGCGACGATTAGAAGAGCTTTCATGGTGGGGTTCTGTGATTCCATCTCATCCTTTGCACCACTGTCGTACAGTTCATCATCCAGAGAAAAATTCCAGAACGTTGAGTGATTCATAAAAAAGAATTGAGAAAAATAGCCCAGTGATGTATTTTTAAGACCCATTGTCCAACGCAAAGAGTTACAGGGGTAACGAGAAGTTGCTACAGTATGTCAAGCAAAGGAGATGTAGTCCCAGCACTGTTAGATTTCTTCTAAGCGCTTCCTCCCGGCGACGTGTTGTCAAGACGTCACTGGACTGGGTGGTTAGGCAGCTGAAGTTCTAAATGCACATTTCTGTCGACGGACGGACAGACAGACGGAAAATGTTAAGTCGTATATTTTCAGCCAGTTTTGAAAAATGTGAACAATGATGGTGGTGATAATTGATTTATAATACTATTGTAACTGCCCTTCAACTGTCCTGTTGTAGGCAGACAGCTGCATCAACTAACACTCTTCATTAAACTGTAATATATTTCTATAATATGTAAATATTTATTTGAATAATGCAGAAGGATAGGTGACAGATATGGACTAAATAAAGTAAGTGGTTGTCTCTTCAATATAAATGGTCTTCAAAAAACTGAAGGAAATGCAAAAAGTTTTGCAACTGCCCTTATTCTCCCCTACATCATGTTTGACTAGTTAAGGCAACTGAATGCAGTTCATTCAAAAAGGTATTTTATAGGCTACATTTGTTCGTTTTCTATTTTCAGGACTCCGTTCCTTGTTTTTAAAAATCTATTACATTTAACACCTCAAAGGATTGAGGTTGACAGTATGCAAAAATAAGGAAAGGGAGGAATGCACACTCACAGTGAGGTGTAGGCTAGGACAGATTGTAGACTTGAAATATTATAGCCACACTCTCCATGTTAATTTGACAACTTCATAACTTTAATTTGATAACCTGACAAAGGCCATGGAACCACAAAGTCAGCAATAAAAACATTACGCAGAGTGTGCATCTACAGTCTTTTAAGTATACAAAAAACGACACTTAATTCAGCAGCATTTTAACCCGAACATACCATATACTAGACTATCAGTTTCTTTCTTATGAATAAGAAATGGGAAGTGTTAAATATAGGAACATCTGCCTACCACCATTACTGCAAGGGAAAACGTATGCCATCTTTGCTGTTGGTGCTGTTATCTAATCAACTCACACACAAAAACTGATTGTGGGATGAATAACTCTTATCTAACCTGTTACCATTAGCTAAATATTCCTTCCGGTTCTCAATTACTTTTGAGCCGCCCTTAATCCCCACCACTTAAGTCTCCTCAAAGCCAACAAAGAAGAAATTGGGTCCTCTGACCATGGCCTTATCAGAGAGACAGATTATAATAATTACTCATGACAGACATGGATAGCTAATAACATTAATAGCAGTTGCTGTCGTAGAGACTTAGAGTGTGGGAGCTGCCACAGCTGCTTTATTGTCCTCAGACAAGTAAACACATGGGAACTGTATGCTCACAATAATGTGTCTTCACCAATTCAAGTTTTGCTTGGTTATCTCCATTTATACAGCTGAAGCACTTAACATCTACAAGAACTCGAACTGTATGCTTACAATAATGTGTCTTCAGCAATTGAAGTTTTGCTTAGTTATCTCCATTTATACTAGCCTGGGCACGCCCATACTTCCTGTGCCGCTGCATTTGAATTTCGCTTGCAAAGTCAGTCTGGCCAAGCTCCCATTCAACACCGTTTCTACATTAACAGAGAAACTGGGACCAATGAAAATCTAGCATTTCAAAAAGGCAATGATGCGGTAGTTTAGTGACCGGAAATCTACCTCAGTCACTGTCAACATGGCGAACGTGGAGCAACGGCAAGATTTCAATGTAGCTGTAGCTGCTGTTTTGGAAGATGGATGAACATGTTAGCCAACGAAGTCTACAAAGAAAATCTCCTTAGCATTGTTGTCGACGAGGTTCATCTGACTTATAAATGGTAAGTGTTGCCAAGTCAACCCAGTTTACAGTATGTAAATAGCAGAACAACACAGTAATATCTTGCAAAGTTGTAGAGCTATTTCATTGATCGATATAGCTCGTTCAATAGCTGCACGTTACATTGTCAGCGATAGCATATGGAATTTCGAGCTTTTGTGCAGTTACGTTTTTGTTTACTCATATGCACGTTACTATTCTCTGACTTATACATGGACACTAACGTGATTGGTCGAAGCTTCGTCCAGTAGCAAACACAGGCATTTCACACACGTGGGTTAAGCCCGCCCTCTGAGAAATGGGTTTACAACACAGCTTGGCCAGACCAATGTTCGCAGAGCATTGATAAGTCGCGTTAGCCAGGCTAATTTATACAGCTGAAGCACTCAAAATCCACAAGGACTCTGAAAAACAATAGCACCCAGATACAAAAAATAGAAATTGTCCAAGCCACCCTATGTGCAGAACTCCACACATGCTTTTACGTATTGAGTGATAGCCTATTCCCTTGCAGGTTATAACCCAACAGTCTTTGTTCACACCAGCCCCATCTCAGAGAACCGAAAGGCCACAGCACAGCAAATGTCAGGCCATGGATGGGTATTTGTGGTGTGAATTATTCTGTTGGCACAGATGGGACCCCTGCTGGCTCCTTTGTAGCAAATTGATCATTATGACAATCAGTAGACGCTTTTATACAAACCGACGACTAGAAGGTCACACAAAAGTGGAGGTTTGAAGGTCATTAACTAACATACAACATACAGCTACATGAAGGTTTAGGTTGGAAGGTCAGTGCTAACTGAATCCATGAGATCCACTTCATGCCTATTAGTGAGTGAGTGAGAGAGAGAGACAGAGACAGAGAGAGACAGTGAGAGAGAGAAAGAGAGAGAGAGAGAGAGAGAGAGAGAGAGAGGTTTAACACTCCTTTATTAAACCATTGTCAAATAATTACAAAACCACGTCCACTGCACAGCTTACATTTTTAAACCACTAAAATTTGGAGGTATCCCCTCCCTCATTACACATTTAACCCCACCGTACCATCAGCGGTGACATGGCACAACATTTCCCCTACCCCCCACACAGCCACAAAACAATCAACATCATCAATTAATTTATAGTAGGCATATTCAACATTCACACGTGCAGCCACCATTTCCTTAAAAACCTCAACTGGGTCACAGGAACCAGCATCAATTAACTTGTTTCTCCGGGTTTTCCAAATAGCCATCTTGGCTGAGCCTATCAAGAAGTTCATTAAGCAGATTTTATTCTTCTTCCTTGCACTATACACAGGCCCACTAATGAAAAACTTTTCAGAGAAAGTGCCCCCAAGTTTTTGTATCCACACTCAGAGGTGATCAAAAAGTCCCCCTAACCTCCTACAATTTAAAAATAAGTGCATAGCCACATAGTTTCACCCCCCCCCCACAAAAAGGACAGAGTTTTCCAACTGCTGGATTCAGGTGTGCCACGTGTCTGTTTGTAGCTATAGCCTCGTGAACGAGCCTCCACTGCAGATCGGCCGTACGTTTTTCAATTGGAGGCTTATAAAAAGCCCTCCAACAACCCCTCAAGGAGAAACCTGGCCCAAACACTTCTGACCACCTCCACCCCGCTTTCCTCCTCAGCACAGACTGATACTGGACTTTAACACAGGTCATGTAGAGGGCTTTCTTATTGAAGTCCTGGAAGGGCGTTACTTCTGGGACTCCAAAAGTGCCCCACCCCTCTTCATGGTCATCTTCTCCCACTCCCACCGCAGGTAGAACCGATAATGATGGGCATTGATAGTTCACTTCCCAGCATACTGGGGACTGTAACTCCAGGGCCTCTCTACAAGCCCCAGGCAGCGCTGACTTAAGTTCCTCTAGCACCCTCTCCAAGAGGCGCATGGATTGGATGCCAGTCCTCTGCTGCAGTGCAGTTGCAGTTCTCCAACTGCCTCCATCCCTCAGGTGCGCCAGCACACAGATGCCAGCCCTAACAAAGGAACTTTGGACACTGGCAGATGACAGGGTCCTCGTTCTCAACAGGCTATTGTGGAATAAGGGTTCCCCCATTATCCACTCCCCTGCTTGTGCAGTAACCCTTCTGACCTTGAAGGCCATTTGCCAGGCCCGCAACATGGACCTGTAGTAGGGAGTCAGCTGGTGCAAGTCCAACCCTTCAAGGTTTAACAGAAAAAGTGTTGGTCATAACCCATCCGAGTTCCCTCCCTTAGCAGACCACAAGCAGCTGCAGCCCACACCACATCAGTCCCGTAGAGAAAGAGAGAGAGCGAGAGAGAGAGAGATGGAGTAGCTAGGAAACTGTGTAAGTTTAAAAACTTTCCAGGATGAAAGAGTTGTGTTTAACAGCTAATCCATTCTTGTCTGCCCTTTTCTACTGTATTGACTAATTAGCAGCCTATGGTCATGTGTGAATAAGCACAGCTGCTGTCTAGCTCTAGTCATTGTCACAGGTGTTAAAGTGTTTTTACTATAATGATTTTTCTCTTCAATCAGTGGGTTGTTAATAACACCATTATATAGTAGTAAGTTGTTGGTCTCTTAAACATGATAAACAGATCATTTTCTTGCCTGTGGTAATAAGCACATGTGAGGAGGCCAGTCACAAGGTACTGTATATGGGGCAGAGAAGTTTAAGTATGTATTGGTTAAAGCAAGAAAATAGGAATGAACCATCCCAAAAACGCTATTGGTGACCTTTTACCTGGAGTTGAAACACATATTTTAAGTTGACCTCTATTCCACAATGTACATCATTTGACTGTTAACTGTTGCACTGGGCTTTTGTCCATTGCACATCCAGTTTGACGTAATACGGAGGTAACTGGCCTGTACTTTCCGGGCGGGAGTACTTCCCTTCCTAACAAATCTAACCCCCACTTACCAACGCTGTCCGGTACCCTGTCTGCACTAACTTTGTTACGCTTTTGTTTACGCTGTTCCCCTCTGCATATCTGTAGCTTGATTGGTGTCCGTGCTTTGGATTAAAGCATCTACTAAGCAGTGCTCAAGTTGAGGAGGAATGGGGGGGGATTGTGGCATCCCCCCTGCAATAAAAACCGTCAACACCCCCCCCCCCTTTCTAAAATTGTCATCCCCTTTCCATCCCTTGTGCCATTTGATGTTTACTGTGATGTAAGTAATGTAATGTGATGGCAAGCTACTAAAAAACACTTCATGAGCTCTACTCAGCTTATTTAGTCCTTTTTTAAACTGCTGTTTTGCACCACTTGTGATAATTGTGTTTCTTTTGTAAGATGGTGAGAAACTCAAACAGCAGTTGCATTAGTAGCCATGTCAATTCCTTTCACAAGTGTGTGACTAAAAGGATTTGCTTCTTAAATGGAGTCTATGCTGTGTGTGCACTGTGCTGTCTTTTCACTGGGAGTGAGACTCAGCGGCGCCCCCAGGGGGTGAAAAGTTAGGATGACCACTGAGAATGGGGCCTTTGTGAACACCATTCATAGTGTTATTGCTAATAAAGGGCCCCTGGTGAGACCCACTTATGCAGACTTGCTTTGATGTAGTTGCCTTTACAGTTGAGAAATCTTGTTCTAAAATTTGTAAGATTCACAGTCGTCTTTTACCAACAGTAATTTAGCAGTAGGAATATTGAATTTACATAAATGCATTTTATGATGTTTTTGATATTTTATGTTTGTATGTACAATGCAACTGATAGGCTATTAAACCAGAAAAGCCTGAATGCATAACGGCTTGGCCACAGACACATTATCATATGTTAACATCTAGTGTCATGTGTAGGCATGCATTGTGTTCAATGGGCGTGTAATTGGATAGTGGTGTATACAGCATCTTCCTCTTTTTTGGTTTGTGTATGCAGCAGTTCAGAACAAGGACAGACTCCTGTCTTGTGTTCAGTTCAGCAGCTCTTCATCTTTTGTTCCATTGTAGGAAAGCAACCGCTACAAAGCTATTTAAAAAACAAACTGATTTAACCCATTTCAACATATTTCATTATTCTGTGCAATGGGAGCACTCGCAACACTCCTTTCATTTTTAAGCTTTTAAGTGTGCAAATAGGCCTTACTGACCAATTCATATGATTTAAAAAAGCACTATGTTGTTTTTCCCCAATCACAATTGACTGACTATAAAACTTTCAATTTCACCAACCTAACCAACAATAAAATGAAAGGGGCATAATGTTTGTGCATTAGGAAGGTCTAAGGAGTAAAATCGATGTACTGACATTTTGAGAAAAAAATGGGATTAAATGGTTTAAAACAGAACTGGTACCTTTATGTTGCTCTTCATAGTCGGCAGGGTGTCTTATCATGTTCGTCATCTTCTCATGTTTGTGCTAGATGTCAGGGCTTATTCGTGTGCAAATGGTGTTTTTTTTATTAATGTCCAAACAACATGGCTTTGTCATGCAAATAAAATGTCACTAATTTTCATGATGCAGTGTGAATTAATGCCATGCCATGTTGACATCATTATGTGTAATTTACACACATTATTCAAAGCATACAGTTCAATGTGGGCTAACCTGACCCGAAACTGATGGGAAATGTGTATTATCTGCTGTATTTTAGAAATAAGCAAAACCATTTTATTCTTCACCACTCCACCTATTTGCACCCACTCCACCTATTACTTCCTGTTAATGACATCATAGAACAGAATGTTGATTAAGATGGAGCCTGTTCTTAGTAGTTTTAGAAATGTGCTGATGTGAAGGTAGAGCAGTGAGGCTGAGGTGTGAGGTTTAAACTCTAACATCGTGTGAACATTTATATGAAGACCAAAAGCCTTTCATATGTCAGCAGGTGCAATCGATGTGTGACTCCACAGGCTACCTATTCACAGCTTCAAACATTAAAAAGACCTGATTGGCATGTACCTTTCAGAAGAGACTGCCTACACAGTTTTGCATTTAAATTTGAAAACAATAGAGCTACATTCACCTTTGGAACAGTACAATAGTACAACCTGAGCCCTAATAAAGATGCAATGAAGTACAAGTACACACAAGTAAAGATTTTCTACAAATAACATTTTCAGCATTACATTTCTTCAAACTTTCAACCACTCTGTCAGTAAAGATACAGTATTCAGTTCTGTCCTCGACAAATAGATGTTCAGCACAGCAGTGCATTATCTAGGGCTTTCAAGCCCTCATAATGTAAGGGTACAGACTCCAGCAAAGCATGCGCTCTGTGACATCTTTCAGACAGTCTGTGTCTGCCGTCTGTCACAGGCCATCTGCTCACTATTATGGAGGACTGACAGCTCAAGGGGCCACAATTTATTCCAACATTTTCACATGGCGAAACGTGGATCACCAACTTTGATAACATGCTATGAATAAAGTGAATCAAAAATAAAAATATACACTGAGCCTGTATGGACCTTAAAGCCTATACCAAATAGTACATCTGAAATTGTAAGAAATGAAATAAACATCCATCTAAAGACATTTTAATGACAATGTGTTAAGCACTACAGAGCCCATTAACTCAACTTTATCTTTTTAGTCATTTTATTGCATGAAATTTAGCAATACCAGTCCTTGTAAGGGCATTTTGAAATAGCTTAAGAAAGACTGGAAGATCACTGCAGGCATGTGTAAAGATCAAACATGGCATACGGCGCTTGTTGCCACACACACAAGTTCTCCAATAGTCTAGCCGTCATGTCAAACTCCTCTCTGAATTGTTCTTCCCTGGTGAAAAGTGACCCCTCTCTTGGGGTATTTGACAAACTGACACCCCCTTATATCGAGTGTCCAACACAGCCTGTCAAATACACTAAGAGGGGGGCCTTCAGGTAGCCTGCGAGGACCGGTGAGATGAAACTAAAGAAAGGGGAAAAAAGGAGAAGAAAAGACAAAAAACCATAAGGCAGACAAGTATACACCTATAAAAACATTTCTTACATATTAACAAGCACATATATGTGATTACAATGTTATCTGAATACAGTCACTTAACTACTTATGAATACACGTGATAGGTATCAGTATAGATGCAAAATAGATTCATTTAACTATCCATCACATCAGGTTAAGGTAGTTTGAAATGCATAATTTATGCATCTATGCATCTATGAAATGCATAATTTTTGCATCTGTGCATCTACACATGAACTGCTTGTTTGCACTACAGCATGCAAATTACCACAAACATGTCACTTGTCCCTGAAATGCCATACAGAAGTGAGTGCCCATTAAAATGTAGAAGAAAACATGTAATTTTAAGAGATAGAGATGATCACATATCACACTATGAGTGCAGCATGGATGTCAAACGGTTCAGTTATCTGCCATGCTGACTCTTCATTTCCATTTCTGCTTGTAAGTGTGACTTTACAACAGGAAGTTAGAGTCTTTCCTCCGGCAAAAGACTAATTTTCTGCTAACAGAATGCCAATAATGCAGATTAAGTTTAGAACAATGGCTATTATACAAACCACAATTGACATTTGCAACCGTGTAGCTTACATAAAACTTGTAAGGATATGAAAAGGTTAAGGTGCATTCTTTTTCAAAGTCTGATTTAAGACATTCGGTAAAAAAACGGTTTTGCTTGGTTATGATATTGAGTGAGACGCACAAAAGATGTGGACTACCTGCGGAAGATCCAGAGGCGACCTTGCGCACAGTGCGTTTTTAGCGCCGCCGCTGTGCTCCCCAAACCTGTCAGAGTGCCCCCGCCTCGCGGTGTCACGGATGCCCTGGAAGCGATGCGCCCTCACGACGAGAGAGGCAGGAGACACTATGGCTGCGGAGCGTCATCTGATGATTATTAAGAAGAGTAACGTCTGTAAAGAGGAAGCCAAAATGGGGAAGATAACTGTTAGGCCAGCTAACAGGAAATATCTGGAACCGAAGTGACAACAGGTCGTGGTTGTGAAACACTGCAAAAGGCGCTTTGAATTCAGAGGTTATGTTCTCTGCACTATCAGCTAGAACCTTTTCTTTTAATGACGGATTGCAATGAAGTTGTCTCTCAACAGTGGAAAGTATGTTACATCTTGAAAGAGAATATACGTTTTACACTATTGCCTCAAGCCATTGACTATTTTTGACACGTGGCCATGAGCTTGGCGCTTAAACGTGCACGCCATCTCCACATGTTGCTTTTAAGCACAGAACATCTCATTTTCTTTTCTATTGTCAGAACTCTTAGAATAAACAGCTTTTGTGAATCATGAGTAGATTAAATAGAGCATGTTTCATCAAAGTAACATGAAAAGCCTGTATGGCCATGAGCTTGGCGCTTAAAGGTGCACGCCATTTCCACATGTTGCTTTTTAAGCACAGAACATCTCATTTTCTTTTCTATTGCCAGAACTCTTAGAATAAACAGCTTTTGTGAATCATGAGCAGATTAAATAGAGCATGTTTCATCAAAGTAAGCCTGTATCTATGTAGCCACTGACAAATCTTTACTGTGTTCAACACCACATTTAATTGAAGAGAATCATGGAAAAATACTGGTGAACTCAGAAACTGTTCACTGAAGTACTTCAATAGAAACACACTTTCAGCATCCTCAAGGATGTTAATGGAGGCACTCAACTGGAGAACTCACGGCAATGAAGTCTTATGTAACAAAAGCATTTCTGGAGTCAGTTCCTAGTTGAGCTTTTGCCATGCAACATAGCAAAGACATATCTACAGTATAGGCCTATATAATGCTTTGTTCATGTTTGCGTCTTAGGTCTAACTTTGAATGCAGATCACATAATAACATGAGTCATGTCCAATGAGTTTACCCTGAAAAAAACTGCTTAGGACTTGCTTAAGAGGTTTGACATTTTCAGAAAATTAAAAATTATGTTCTCTTATAGTTCTTATCTAACCTTCCTGACCAAAAGCCTGACCCTATAAAAAACTCCTATTGAGCATGCAGTTTATGTTTACTGACTGCTTTGATCATTTCTGATAAAATTAACATGAACAAACAGAACAGATTCTTAGTACAAATGTATGGTCGTTCACTGCTTTGTTTTTACTAATTTAGATATGTTCCTACCCAGCTACCTTTCAAGGTTTCCGCAAATGCAACGCAATCCTGCTTGACAAAACAGAAAAGGGCACTTTTAATGCTACCAGCTTTCTGCATGACTAAATAAGAAGGTCTTTTATGATTGGTGTCTTCTGTGCCTTTCTGATGCATAATTAAAGATCATTTTGCTTTTCATGTCTTGATTAGAAGCTGATTGAAAGGTTCTTGTGACATCCCTCTGCCTCCCCTGTCCATGTGGCCCTCACATGCTGTCAAATTAGACAGAGAGAGAGAGAGAGAGAGAGAGAGAGAGAGAGAGAGAGAGATGCATGAAATGTGTGCCGATGTATGTTTAATCCCATGTATTGTGAATGTCCATTCAATCTGTTTCAGAATTGAAATGAGGTTGGGCTATAATGTTATAGCTTCGAGAAACCACAAGATAGTTAATGCAATGATGCAATTGTGTTCTTAAAGTGAAGATAGATACTCTTCTGTTCCAATCTACCAACCTAACGGCTGGATCAAAGACAACAGCCCAACAAAAGTCGAAAATAATCCAATAAATGGTCAAACTGCCAAAAACCTTTAACTACTTTAACTAAAAATGTAACCCAGTGTTTTTCAGAGTGTTTTATTTATGATAAGTTAGCATAGTGAATGTTAGTGTGAGACTGCCAGTAAGCACACAACAGAACAGGAAATGAGGAGAAGCTCATGTGAAATGCTGTGGCCTCACTCTGCCACAGTTCAGATGGCTATCTATCAGCTATGTGCAAAGCAGTCACACATCTTCACTCACATCACACACAAATGTGCATACAACATAAATAGATATATTTGTGTGTGTGTGTGTGTGTGAGAGAGAGAGAGACAGAGAGAGAGAGATATCTGTTTTAATTAAAACAGTCTGTGAGTGGTCTGGATGTTTAAAAAACACAATAGTGATTGTAGTTATGCCTGTATTATGCTTTTGTAGGGGTTGGCTGGGCTAAAAAAATTGGTCCTCAGGACAATGTATTACACTGTTGGTCGTTTCTCTTAAATGGAAGAAATACCATCCAAATATCCATTCATCTATCAATAAGTAAGCACTCTCTTACAGTGTAGCTTATTAAAAACAAACATAGTTTTCACTCCCTGTTTACTAGTGTAGCACTGCAAGACTCTGATGACACATTGTGTTCAGAATGAGCACATTCTGAAGGACTCATGGGATGCCTGTTGCCTTGGAAAAGCTTTCATGGCTGTCAGCATTAGTTTTTGAACACGTCTGAAAGGTATCATTTTCAATTGACCTTTATTCTCGCCGTGTGTCAGTTGGGAGCAGTTGCTGTGGCAGCCATGTATAGGATGCAGTTTGAAGGGTGTAGCTGCAAGACATGGAGGATGGAGGGGGGCCACACCTCAGATATACGTATACATCATAGCCCAGGGCTGTGTATTTGCAGTCCGTAACAACCACTCTGCACAGCCATGGTGGACTCATGAAAGCATGTAGGGCGTGAAGTGGCCAGAAGTGACGGTTGGAAAATTGTATCAGACGTGGCGATCGCAGTGAGGGGAGGTGTGCAATCAGGATTTCACCACGCCACGCCACGCCACGGCATGCTAGAGCTACAGCTACAGATATGGCTACAGCAACGGCAGCGGCAGCAGCAAACTGGAGGTGCTGAGTGATGCCTCAAGGGGAAGTAGCTGACCAAAACCACGGAGGGCTGTTGCCACAGAAGCGACCGTTGATTGTCATCACCGCGCTCATCTGAGCAAGAGAGAAGACAAGGGGAGGAGAAGAGACATAGGAGAAAAAAAGAGCCCTCGTCAAAAGGGCACACATTTTAACTCTCAAATGTTAAAAATTACAGGCCCCTCCGGATTGTTTTTAAATGTCATGAGCATTTGTGAAAGAGGGGCTCCTTTGGCAAGGCATAATAATGTATTATGGGAATAATAATAATATAATAGTAGGAAGGTAAAGACTCAAGAAGCCACAAGAGTGAGATCATAGTGTGATGGTGACACTGACAGGATTGACCCAGACCAATGAGTTGTGTAAGGAACAGGAAGGAGTAGAGCTCACTCTCAATGACTTTAGCTTTTAGATTTTGGTCGATGAATTTTGCATACAGTTTAAAAAATTATAAAATAACATTTGAGTCAGCCATTGTGTTTTGTATACTCATTTACACTAATGTTAGTGGGATGCTTTTGTCTTTACTTCTTTACTGCTGACACTAGAAGCTCTGTCTATGAGGTGGTTTTGACCCTTTCTGCTCATTAGAATGCATGCAACTGTATTTTTCATTACCGTTTACATTTCAAAAAGATAACATAAAAGTTGTACCTTGTGTGATAACTTTGGTAGGTTCTGTTCTTACGTCAAAGTCAAAGTCAAAGTCAGCTTTATTGTCAAAAACCACATGTACAGGTTGCACACACAGACTTTGAAATTGCAGTGCTCCCTAGGCCCATATAAACTCAACTGTGTACTTGAAATACCATCAGGATGGGTACCTAGGTTATAGTCGGTGTTAAACATCAGTAAGAAACAAATTCATTATATTCCCTATATAACCCTACTGTCAGTTATCATCACATTTGCAAATTTAGAGCTGTGTAGAGCATATATGTGTATTTACATTTGACTTTGACTTCCTGTTAAAGTCAGGACATGCTATGTCAGACTAAGGACAACTTCACTTTTCAGTCCGTTTGAATGTTGATTGAGATCATGTCTGATCAGTGATTTCAGATTCAGATGTAGGACACAGTGCTGCAAAGTGCTGCAAAGACACCCATTTTAGCAGATGTTAAATGTCATGAAAACTCTTTCCTGAAAGAGCTCAGAGTAGCTGGAGATACAGTTGTAACTGCACATACCACGCCTGCAGAGGGAGCAAGAGAGAGAGAGAGAGAAAGAGAGAGAGAGAGAGAGAGAGAGAGAGAGAGAGAGAGAGAGAGAGAGAGAGAGAGAGAGAAAGGGAACAAATACACTTCACACACACACACCACCAGAAGAAAACCTCCTACAATTAGACCCTCATGGCCCCCTTTTCAGTAACATGAGATTTTCAATGTTTACAAAACCGGTGACATTTAGGAGCTGTTGCAGGTATGGCTTGAGAAGAAGCTGCTTTGGGAAATACAGCAGAGCAAAAGTGCTGAAAAAGAGGTGGCAGACGACCTCATGTGGGATGGGGTGGGGAGGGGGTGGTGGGGTGGAGGGGATAGGGGGGGTGGGTGTCCCTGGGTGCTTGCAAAGGAAAGGGAGTCTGTCTCTGTCTTTCTGTGCCCTTATTTGGTCACCACAGAGGAAACTCTGGGGATAGCAGAGGGAACAAGGGAGAGAGGGAGAGAGATGGAGAGGGAGGAAAAGGGGGGGGGGGGGGGGCGGGGGGGGGGGCAGATTAAGGCGGAGGTACTAGACTGGTAGGAGACGGGACGGGTTGGACAGGGATGGGTAATGGGAGGGGAGCAGGACTGGGAATGGGAGAGAGAGAGAGAGAGAGAGAGAGAGAAAAGAGAGAGAGAGTGGGAGAGAGAGAAAGGAAATGGTTTCGAAGGGGGCTAGAGGGGATGTGCCAGTGTCCAGTATCCAGACCAGTCTGACTCCTGCCTGGGGTTTGGCTGCTGAGTAAGGGCGTTTGTGTGTGCTAGCGTTAGTGGGGCGGTAGGGGTAGCTGGGCAATGGTGGTGTCTGGGCCAGGCTGAAGATGAGTCCCCAGCACAGGGCCAGTCCCCACGACAACACATCACAGCAGGGAGAGGAGGCCAGCGCACATGAGAAAAAGGCAAGTAATTATGTGTGTGTGTGTGTGTGTGTGTGCGTGCGTGTGTGTGTGTGTGTGTGTGTGTGTGTACGTATGTATAAGTGACAGAGAGCAAAAGACAGATAGAGAATGTGCGTGAGAGTGAAAGAGAAAGAATGCATGTGGTGCATTTGAGTGTATGTGTTTGAGGTATGAGAGACATAGAGAGAGAGTATGTGTATGTGTATGTGTGTGTGTGTGTGGGGTGGGTGTATGTGTGTGGCTGTGTGTGTGTGTGTGTGGGGGTGGTGGTGGTGTAGGCAGAGGGTTCGTCCGGGGGAGGGGGGGGGGGGGGTGAGTGGGATCGTGCAGCGTTAGTATAAAGCATGCGTATAAAGCTACCATTCTCTGTGACTGTGTATGCTCCCATGTCCCCATGTAACATGTTTTAATGAATATTGAAGGCCAGCAATCTCATATCGACCTCAAAAGAGGACGCTTACCAGGGAGACCAGCGAGAGTGTACAAAAGAGATAAGGAGCCAAACTAAATTTAAAAACCTAAAAAACGAGGCCAGCCAATTTCTGGTATCTATAAATGACAGCTTCATTAAGAAAATGTTAAGTAAACAGACGTCCTAAGACCAAGTCATTTTTTTATAGTCAAATTCTACATAGTCTGTCAAATAGATGTTTTTTCATTTTTGCCTTACATAAGGTATACAATTTGGCATGTTTGCGTTACAGAAGATTCTGGCACACAGGGTCAACCTTGTTGCAGTTGTTCTGCACTGAGTGACATTACAGTTGCATTGGCAGTTGCAATATTTATTTTAAGGTCAATTTAATGTTTTTCCGCCGGTAAGCAGGTAAAAAAACAAACTACTACTCCTCTATGTTTATTACACACAATATACAGAATGATCTACAAAGTAATACAGATCAAGTCAGGTAGCAGGAAGCACTGCAGTCAAACTGAAGAACAAACAAGCATGGCGTTCATGGAAAAAAAAAAAAAATTGGAAGGTTTCCATGAGTGCGGGGTTATTCACAAGGCCAAGGAAGTGGAAGTATGTCCGAGATACATGTACAATGACACGGGCATGCCGGTGGCTTCAACGGTGCTGGAAAATGAGATATTGAGCTGTGGCCAGCGTGTGCTCCTGAGCTACCTGCAGAACTGAGAGCCCCATGCCTCCCCATTATCACGCTTACCACAGTGGCCCCCGGCTGGGCTGCACTGGGCTGAGCTGCTCCTGATTGCCAATTCTTTTTTTTTTTCTTCTCTTTTTCGCCGGGCTGATTTCCAGTGCCAGGTGTAGCGCCCCAGCAGAGCCCTGAGCCTTAGCTGCTGGTGATGGATTGCTCTGAGGTGGAGGCATTACAGGAGCCTCCCTACCAATTATAGATCTATCAATCTGTGCTGCATCCATTCCAAAAAGCTCCCCGAAATGTCAAATGCTTTTGCACACTCAAAACAGGAAACAGGTGTCAGTACGACAGATGGCAAATGCAGGTAATGACAGTTTCCTGGTCCTGGGTTTTTCTCTGCAGGCAGGTCAAAAGAAGGAAAAAAAAACAGTAAATAGGGTAAATGTCACAAGAGTGGGCTATTCCACTTTGATCCTGTAATCATACAGTGATACAGGATATAAAGGTCAATCAGGCAAATGCAAATGCGGTTATGAAAAGTACCTGTGGTTCACTGCACATGCATAAAGATACTTTATTCTTTATTTTACGGCGATGTGTTTTTTGTGGAAAACATTTTAGACTTAGACTTAGTTTTACAGGTCCTCTGTTGATAGAAATTGTGGCTTTGAGCAGCAGGGGTGCAGTAAGATGAAGTCAGATGAGTTGCACACCTCATCATTGTACAGTCAGCAGGGCTCTGGCTAAATTAAATATTTTATCTTGGCGGTAGGTAGATGGTAAACAAGTACACATTCTCAGGGAGGAAAACGCTCCTGTCTCTGCGGCCTCTTAAGGTTAGCAATGAGGGAGTAGAAAAACACTGCGATAACAGAAAAGAAAGGGAAGTAAAAAAAAATAGAGAAATGGCGGCGCGAAAGATGAGATATAAAAACAGTGGAGTAAAGCAGAAAAACAAAGTAGTAGAGCAGTTGAATTTAGGGGTTGTGGTGAAATTGTAAATGACTGTTTACCACCCCCCCCCCCTCTCTCTCAGGTTTCTTTGAATCAGTTTTAGTTATGACTGTGTCAGTGTGAATTTCAAATTTATAGCAGTACGTAGGTGAGAAAATGCCCGAACTCTTTGTATCAAGCAGACCCTTGATAGAAAAAGAAGGAAACAATTGAGAGGGATTTTAAAGGCTAAAAGTGTAAGGTGGTTTACTGTATCCAAAAACTTCAGAACTGTGAGCACTGATGTCTGAAGGACAACCAAACTATGTTATGAATATATTCATTACATTTGAAGATTTGTTACATTGAGTTTGTGTTGGTTAGGTGTTAACAGACACCCCAACCTGCAAAATTACTACACGGTACTGTCACTTTCACTCTCTCTTGCTCCCCCCGTCTCCCTGTCACTTGATGCTACAAATGTCTACGAGTTGCGGGAGATTTATATTATTAGCAGGTATCCGGGAAGTGCTTTTCAAATGCGGAAGACTACCAGGGGTCACGGGACACTTGAGATGTGTGTGTTAATGGTGATGGAAAGATAACCAAGACAGACACAGGGACACAGATGACCCAGGGGCCACAGTAGCAGTGATGAGATAGAATGAGAGAATGGTTAATGAATCCAAGTATAATGGGAGGTATTTCCTATCCTATCCTAGTCATGGTCCATCCAAGCCCCGGGCGAAACGGGCGTGCAGGTTGTCATAGCAACTTCATTATGAGGCCTGACACCTCATGGATTGCCTCAGAAAGACACTCGAATGACTCATCCTTATTTGGCATGCTGTGACAATTCTACTGCCATTATTTATTATTGAATATAGAAGATGATGCTTGTTTATATTTGATGTGCATTACTGCATTTGCCCAGATATAATCAATGATGACAATGATGTGGAATTTATTGACAGAGCTTAAGTTTATTTCAGCAGGAAGTCTGTCTGCAAATATATAATATTTATATATTATACAAAAGCCGTATTTAACGGTATATTTTTAATTAGGAATATTCTGGCAAGGCAGCAGATCTTTCCCTGTAAACTGGGTCTGAAAAAATGTGCACCATGTGTTTACTATAGATCATATAAGGGAACAGGATAAACCCTCTGTGACGTCACGCATAGACTGAATGAGACTTAAGTTGGTGCTGCCATCTTTTCCATTTCATTCTATGGAAATCACCCCCTCAGACTAATTATGGACCCCAAAACTACTGAAACATATCAAAACTGTTTTTTGAACCAGGCTGTAGATACATTTATTTTTGCTGTGAAAACTGACTTTTTAACATGGGACTCCACAAGAAGTTGCTCACTTGTGCAGTCAGCCCCCAATGGACGTGTAAGGTATTGCAACTTTAGAACATTCAGTTTTGGCTTCATTGTTCAAAGTTGCAGCATGGTATTTAGTCAAGGGGGTATTAGGTATGAGTTAAGTAAAAAAAAAAAAAAGACATATCTGATATGGACAAACCCCAAAAAGGCCATGTTCAATATCTTGTGAGAAAACCATCTAAACTCAGGCAACAAAGACCCCATCAAAGTCCCAGCAATTGTCCCTTTGAATATGAACATGGCTTGTGGTGGTGCTAATGAGGTCTTGGTTTCTTCTTTGTTCACAGAAGATGAAGACAATGCTACAGAGGCGGAGGACTGCCCAGTCTGTCATCAGCAGAGCACTCAGCAAGCCCAGAGCTCACAACAGGTCAAAGTCAAAGTGAAGTTCGCTACCTGTGTCCTGTAAAAGCTTACACATAAATACATACATACATACATACATACATACATACATACATACATACATACATACATACATACATACATACATACATACATACATACATACATACATACATACATACATACATACATACATACATACATTCTCACACACACACACACACATGCGCGCGTGCACACACACACACACACACACATGCACGTGCACATACACACACACACACACACACACACACACACACACACGCACACACACAAGCAAGTGCAAAGCTAGAGACTATGAGGAATGTTTACTAGAGTCGGTGAAAATACTGACATGAGCATTGCATGAGAGAATGTAAGATAGCTAAAGAATGTTTTGCTAGTGTAAGTAACCATCTGGCCCCAATGTCTCAAGGTGATACACTATTGACACTGTTAATAGCTCAGCTATTAGCTCACCTAGTAGCACATGACCACCATAACCTGAGCTGCTGCAGGTTGCAGGGTCACGTCTGGGCTGACACAGGGTTGGAAAACAGAGTGTCTGCACACTGGTATAGATCCTAAAAGGTTTATTCAATTCACAATGACTGTGTTTTGACCCACAAGGGTCTTCATTTGGCCCAAGACGGTCAGCCCTGACATAGGATTAAGAGAGGTGAGAGGTGGTCTCGCCCGGGGCGTAAAACACTATAGAACCACCACTGTCTGACTGTGTGGAGAACCCAAATAATTCTTCGGTAACACACGTTTTCCACAAAGTGTTTGAGATGCTATTTCTTTTGAGTGTTTCTATGAGTTTGCCTTAAACACTGAAATATGTCATTTTCTTTTATAGTCAGATTACAAGGCCCTATGGCTGTTTAAGTGAACTAGCGTTCTTCATGCCCCTTGTCACTTTGTTTTCATTATATACCCATGTTCCAGTCATTTCTTTTCTTATCATAAAAACCTAACCAGTGAAAGACAAGTTTAGTCACTCTGGCACGACTCCTTTGAGAAACCCACGATGTTGTTACTGTGCTTGTTTGTCTGATGGTCATTCCTGTCAGTACACCAAGACTCATGTTCAGTTCTCATTCTGAAATGTTTTCTTCACTGTCAGACATGTTTCTTATTTCATTAGTATGCCTTGAGTCACATTGACATTTCTCTTGCTTGCTGTATTCTTGCATGTATTCTCAGCAGCTTTCCCTTCCCCACACTTGTTCAAATAAGTCAGTAATACATTCTATCTGCACATCGAATTCTATGCTCTGACAATCAAATGCTTTGAGCTGAGCTTTTTTTGTCTGGTGTCTTTGTAAATGGTTTTGAATTGGGAGGGGGAAAAGAAGTACAATACCCTTACTCTGGCTGCTTGTCCGCTGCTTTCATAGTCTGTTTTTGCATAAGTGCCTTTCCACAACCCCTTCTGTTGGTTTTTGCCCTAGTAAGTATGTCTCTGTTCCTCTTCACAGCAGCATCCAATTCTCACTCTCTGACTGGGTATTTAGTTTTATTTGTTCTGTCTCTGTTTAATGTCTGTTGTCTATTGACCGTTTTTTTTTTTTCCCTTCGCCTTCCAGTCATAGCCACACGCTGTTACTTGCATCACAAGCCAGGTCATACAGTCTAATCTGTATCTACAGTCTCCAAATCATTTGGCATTCAGTCGGGAGCCACTTACTGTTTCACTCTCAATCACTCCCTCTTTCCCCTCTGCGTAACTTGTGCAAATGACGCATGCGAGTGGTTCGGTGTGTGGGGGTTTGTAAGTCTGTCGTTTCCTCGGCATTCCTGCCTTTATTTGGCCTCTGAGTGCCTCTTGTGCGCTAGCTGTGCCTAAGAGGCTAACATAAACAGCAGAGGAAAAACACCAGGGCGGGTCACGCTGTCACACCTACCTCAAATCAACCAGCGTGAGGCTCTCTGGGTATCCAGACTTCATTTATCTCCTGATGGGTAGCCACTGCTACCTGGGACAAAGGCTGAGATAGTGGGATCTTGGTCAGAAAGGCTTCTTTTCACCTCTTTGTGTGTGTGTGTGTGTGTGTGTGTGTGTGTGTGTGTGTGTGTGTGTGTGTGTGTGTGTGGGTATAAAACAGAAATGCAAACCTTTCTCTGGTTCATCTTGGTGCACGCTGTGCTCCATAACAATATAGCCTGCAATGAACTTTGTACAGGCTGTGATATATAGTTCTTTAGTTATTACGTCCGCCAAGGAGGTGATGTTTTTGCCAGCCTTTATCTGTCTGTTTATCTGCATGGCTCTCAGAACAATAACTAAAAATGAGAAATTTGTGAAATTGGTACAGTATGTCAGTATGCCTCAGGGTGATTCTATTTTGGTGAAAATTGGTTCATTGGTTACCTCACAAATAATTCCCAAAAATCTTGAAAAATCTGTATCTCTTAACCTTGGCGAGATTTTCAAAAATCATATCTCACTCAATTTTTTCCCTGATTGTTCAATTTTGCCTGATAAACCAGCCCCTCGTACTTCATTTAATTTTGTACAAATTTGGTCCTGACGTATGCAATTACTCTGGCTATAAGCCTGCCTACGCACTACAATTCAAATGTAGCACACAAAGTCAACATTGCTCACTCCCTCCCTCCCTCTATTCGCTGATTGGTTAGGCAAGATTCTGCCTGAGAAAAACATGTCAATGGAACCTCAGCCAGGCCCTCTGTAATGGAATGAAGAATGAGGGGCTGGTTTACCAGGCTATTTATTTCTTATCCTTCAAGTTCATTTTTTTGTGATTGTCATGGTGATGCAATTCATTTGAGGTGAAAAGAAGGTCATGCTCTGTTTTATGCAGATGCATCCAACTGTCCCCTCTCACAAAAACATGCTCACCTTGCAGGATGGAGATCCACTGAACGCTGCTTGGCTAGTGTCAGTCACAGTGAAATTAATGAAAAGTGCACCTGGCTCATTGGCATTCAATTTCAATTATTTTTGTCTAGTCTGAGCAAGCCTGAGCACTTCATTTTAATGATTGGGCCTGCAGCCACCATTGCGAGAAATAGTGGTGACGTCACGTCCCACACTCCTAAAAACACGAGTACGACCGTCCACACAATACACACAGTACAGCTTGCCTGAAGAGAGGCAGGGAGACATTTGTTTTTTAAGCTGGCAAGTGGTGACTCACCGCTTTTTATGTAACTGTGCTGTCGGAACCCGTTTCTATAGAGGTCGCATTTGGCAGATGCCACTGTCACGTTGACTTTTACAGAGATCCGTGTCTGCCCTGTTGTCAGAGAAACCACAGAAAGAAAGAAACACCACAGGAGCTTATAATGTGAATGCATCTATCATGTACCATCTAGAATGAATGCATGAACACACATTGCGCTTGTTTATAGGCAATCTAATATGTGTATGGCAATCTATTGAACATCATTACGTTTCTGTTTTGTTGCTTTTTAATATTAATGATGCTATCAATATTAAATGGAAAAAAGCAGAAGAAATTACAGTTTCCAAACTTTTTCCCTTTTTTACTGTTAAATTTGCAATGCATGAACACACACACACACACACACACACACACACACACACACCACACACACACTTATCTGCCCAATCAGTGTTAATCATAGGCCTTCAACAAACTCAATTTGCCCAATCCAAATACTTCTCTGCTTGACCAGCGCCTCTGCCGTGTCTCCGTCATCCACAGGGCTGGCATCTCTACAGAACGGCGGCCATGGAACGTGAATCAGCAGCCAGACATGTCCGTCACTCACGGTTCCTTCTTCGTCATGGAGGAACACGTCCACCTCACAAACGGCCAGCAGACCCAGGAAAGACACCTCTTCCTCTTCACTGACGTCCTCATCATCGCTAAGTCCAAGTGAGGAAAATGACACAAGCATACAAATCTCTCTTAATGTACAAATGTGTCCCCAGTGATACTCCATTTTGTCTATACAGTTAAGCACAAGCTGTTTTTCTTTTTCAAATTTCTATGGCTAGATGGTAAATGCTAAAAGTTTCTAACAAAAAGTTCTCCATATGTGTACTGTAATATATTTTTCATCATGGTGGTAATTATCACATTGGATTGAAATGCACTCAAAATTTACCAATACTGTTTCCAGGGAACATTATGCTCAAGCACATTTATATAACTAAGTGTAACTAAGTTCCTAGCTTAAGTTCATGTGCTTCCTTTTAGAAGTATAATCAAACTACATTACCTGTCATTGCAGGATCCTGTTTATGATAACCCACTTAACACCTACACATACAGTCTGTTCCATATCGCCTACTTACCGTTAATGTGAAACAGTGCTTACCGCACATATTCTGCCTACTCTCGCAGTGTGAAAAGCACACTAAACCTAAGTATACAGAAGACATAGGCGAAATGTTTACAGCCATAGCCATCTATTACGAGGGTACAAAACCCACTCCCAGGAAAAAGAGGGAACACTGTTGAAAGCCGGAAAGAAAGGCTGAGGAAGGATAATTAGGAAGGCTGTAAAGACTGTGAGTGAGTGACTGACTCGTATGTGAAAATAATGGCCCCATTACATTCATCCAAAAATGACATCTGAAACTTGAACACCTACCGAGCAAAATTTGTCTCCACTAAGAAGATCAATGATTAGCACATTGAGAACAAGACGTGGAACACACACAAAGTAGTCTTTATCGCTGGATTCATATGTGCACACTCAGATGCTGTGCATTATAATAGAGCTGATTGCTTCGTGTTAATTATTTGCAGAAATAGCTTCTTATTTTACATTTTACAAGCAGCTTTTGAAAAAAAAAACCATGATGACATAACTAAACATTGTTAAAAAACATTTAATTTTTTAACGTTTAATGAAATAAATATATTATTGGCACTAAAATTCTTTTTGATAGCACAGTTGTCGTTTTTAAACTTCAACGTTCTTAAGGAGCTGTATTAGTCAGAGTGTTCACTGGGGGCATCATGGCCATTGCATTGTGTTGCAGACATGACGTGTTATTTCAATTTAGCAACCTCCATTTTTATTTGCTGTATGCTCCTCAGTTTCAAATGCAGACCGAAACACTGACTTTTACATGTCATTGTACTCATAGTTCAGTGCAAGCAAACAAAATTCAGCTTGAAGAGTACTGTTTTTGAGAAATAACTTGAAGGTGTACCACCATTCATAAGCAATGTTTTGTTGTGATAATAAGAAGAATAAAAGAAAATCCTGGCATTATTTCATGTGTATTTTTGTATTTTCAAAATACAAAATACTTGTATTTTATCAATATGATACATTTTCTAGACCAGTATTTTTGTATTATATTTTGACACATTTTTTGACCAAGTATTTGTATTTTGTATCAAAATACTTTATGATGTATTTGTGCCCAGCTATGGATGTACATTACATGTACACTACGGCCATGTGACTCACACAATTCTCTGACAATTGAGAGAATAGTATTCTTTTGCATTGTTTGACACACAACCTTGGACATGTGAGCAGGAGTTTGTTAGCCACCTAGTAAAGCAGCCCTTCGTACTTCATTTCTATTTCGTACAGAGGGTCTGGCTGTGCAGTATTGAGAAACATTTTCCTCCAGGAGGAAGTCTAGACTCTGCTGAAGTTTAAAATAATCTGCCTTTACCCAATCAATAATGTCTGGTTCTGACATATGCAATTAGTCTGGCTGTAAGCCTGCCTACGCACTACTGCCTGATTCTGCCTGAGAAAACTCATAGGATCAATAGGAACACAGCCAGACCCTCTGGACAAATGGAATGGAGTACAAGGCTCTGGTTTACCAGGCTAGGAGTGTGTATGACTTAATTTGGGTGACTGTCCCTGCCCTGTCCTGCCCTGCCCTCTGCCCTCAGGTCTTCAGCGAGTCTGAAAGTGAAGGCTCAGGTGCGACTGAGCGAGATGTGGCTGGCTTCCTGTGTGGAGCAGGTCACTGAGCGCAAACTCAGCTCCAAAAACTCTTTTGTGATTGGCTGGCCCACAACCAACTATGTCGTTACCCTAAGGTAGGACAAGACACCGAGCATGAGGAGATCTCTTTGTTTTCTGCACCCCATGGGTTTGTAAATGCTTTGACAGACCATGTGAAAACTGTGAAGTTTTTTTTTTCACATTGACAAACCATGCTTTGTTTGTATTGCCACTGAGGTGACATTTCAAGAATAGAAACAGCTGGTGTTACCTAGGATGTTGCTCTAGCTTAATTTGTGCTGAACAGTGTTGCTTCTACTTGCATTTTTCATTGGCAACATAACAAGTGCAGTGTTTTTTTCAAGTAAAGGTGGTAATGTCATGAAAACAAAATAGATACTTTAAATCAGTGATTGTTAAACTGGGGTACGAGTAAATTTGGGTACGAGTAAATTTGTGAAGGGGTCTTAGCTCTTAGCAGCAAAAGATTATCGTTCAGGTACAGACATCAATGGAAAAAAGATCTTACATTTAAACTACCCCTATTACAATCCAATGGACTTAATGTGGTGGCAGGTACCACCACATAACATTTGTTCACATTCTGTTTACAATGCACAGCTATACACAACAATATACAGCTATTTTGCTTAACAGAGGCTGAAAAAAGAATGCACAGATATGCTGACTCAAAAGCGAGATGTATGGAACTAGCGACTAACTATAGTCACAATTAGCTTAGAACAGTTAACAGAGTAGCACTTTGTCCAGTCAGTCAGGTAGAAAACAAGTTAGCATGTGATTGAAAGATGAACAAGTTTGTCTTAATGATCAATACACACAAATTAGCATAAAACACGTGTGGTAACTGTGGGGCAAGTGGGACAATGGATTTCACCGCATTCACTGGTGCGGAGGGGAATGTATTTTGATGTGTAACGGTCACTCTGTTCCCCATCATAGCTGAATACCACTTATCAGTATCCCCTGTTATATGAGCACCATGTTATCCAGTGTTCCTGTTCCTATGGCACTTTTAAAAACAGAATTCTATCAAAGTTTTTTTTTTCAGTCAAGGTATCAGTGTACAGTGAAAACATAAAAATGAATGAAATAATAATGGTCATAAGAGTAATTGATGATGAACTTTCCCATGCAATGGCAATGTTTTCTTTTTTTAATAGTTCCACAGAAGCAAAGGAGAAATGGCTCTCAACTCTGAAATGGTGAGTTGTAGGACTACAGATGGTCCACTGACATGTTCATGTTCAGTGACACATCATAGAACGGATCAAATTTATTTTTATGAAGTCATGTCATTATCTGAACAAGACATTCAATATTTCACTTTAATCCTTGCAGGTACATCATTCAATCAAGGCAAAATGAACTCCCTTCTAAAATCGTGATGAGAGTCACAGTGCTGGATGACAGTGTCACGGTGAGTTCATTCACAGTTAATTCACCAAAACACCTGTCACATTCCCTGATTCATGATGTAGAGCAATGAAGGTTGAAAGAAAAGAATCGTATAAAGAAAAAAATCCAAAGCAGAGTGGATCAAAAAATTAATTACAAAGATCAGGCAGGCAAGGCAGGCACTTCAGTATGTTGCTATTTCCAAATGGCTCTGTCGCTAGCTCCATTTTTAATCCATTACCGTTCCAAATCTCAAAAACAAGGACTAAAACTAAAATTAAACTCACAATTATTATCCATATATAACAGGGTATGTCTGCTCTGTTAAAGCGACTTAACGTAGCATAAACATTTGAACAAAAGTGGAGGTCAAAGATATCACCACAGCACATATCTGAATTCCAAATGAAACACCATGTTTCGTCTGAAAGAAAATGGCTAAAATAATTTAATGCATGGTAACTTTTTTTAAGGTTCTTTTTTTAAAGGATCTACATAACACTATGTACTTACACTGTACATACCTACACTAACCCTATGTGACAGTGTAAATACATAATGTTACATATTGTTACACACTTTGTTCCCTCATTGATGTAACAGGGACAGTAAAATAAAGTGTGCCCTAATACATATTTACCATGTGTATCATGTTGTTAAAAATATTTTGCAGGGCTCGAATGTTTTGCAGGGCAGTCATATATTGAGCACACATTTAAATTGTATGAGCAAATGTGCCAAACATGTTTCTAAAATCTTTTTTTTTAGACTGCAGCACTTCAGCTTGATAGCAGCACCACTGCTGAAAATGTCACCCAGATGATCGCTCTTCAGCATGGATTAAAAGTAAGTGGCTGCCAGCAGCACTAGATTAGCTGATGGCAATCGATGTTTCTTTCAGAGGGAGTTGTGACACATGGCTGGAATGAATAGGAAGGTATTTCCACAGTGGCTTTGCGCCATGAGAGAACTGGGAACAGGTTGACAGTGACACTGAGAAATAGTGTGCTGATGTAGGTTGGCACTGAGGAGATGTGTCAGATAAGCCTGCAGTCTGCCAATTATTGATGCTATGTCAGCTAGTGCACTGTGATTTACAGTATTGATTCTTTTTCCCCTCTGTGAGGAAGAGAACTATATATCTGAGTAATTGTGCTGTGTTGCCCAACAGGCATGTACTGTATAGCAACAAGTAAGAGCCTGTTCATGGGGACACACAGACGGACCTCAGATAGGTGTCCCTGAGACCAACATGAATGCAGCATACAGGCTGTGGGGTTGAATAAGCCTACACAGCACTCTACACAGGCACCATGGTCTTTCAGTGTAAGAGGCAGGGGATCAATATCCACCGAAAAATGTATGTGAAAACGATCATAATAAAGAAACCATGTGAAAACTTTCAAAGAACACCAACAACTGAGAGTGACACTTGTGATGATATAATTAGCAATGGCATGCTAGAAAAAGTTTTCTTTTATGGTTGCAATATTGGTTTATATTGTGTTTCATGTTCACAATGTGTTTCAGCCAAGAGTACAGACCTAAACAGTGCACATTCTGGATAGCTGGCGGAAGAGATAAGTTAGTTTGTCCTTCACATAAATACCATCAAAATGAATTTGAAGATAATAAAAGCACACCTTAAAAGGTAACTAATTCTTCTGTATTCAGTACACACAAATAGGACCACCAAAGAATTTCCTTGAAATTAGCCCTACAGATATTATTACTGGACAGTCATAACTATTTGCCAGTTGGCATACGGATTAAAACCATTATAAACCATTATTTGGTTTATAAGAAAATATGTGGTGCCACAGACCTTACCTTTATAAAAATACATCTGTGTGATACATCTTTCCGTTCGTTCCCTTTTGGTCCTCATAGTCCTGAATAAACCATTGAAAGGAAAATAAGGTGGAAAATAATGTACAACTTGAGGAGTAACATGCTGAACAACAGAAATTTGGACCGTGACCCATGGTTTGGACTGTGACCCACACACTGCTCAGTTTGTAGGAATCGTAAAGGAAATGAGAAATTGGAGTGTCTTGAAAAATTGGAGTGTCTTCCTTTAAAAAAGCCAAAGCATAAATAATTTGAATTCAGTGATTGCTATCTCTGATTGTTTTCAGGCATTTTTGGTATGAATGATGACTCATATACTTCATAATCAGTTATTTCAGTGCTTCATATGACAATTTAAGCAGTCGTCATCCTTGTTGTCTTGAGGAGTGTGTCAAGTAGTGGGGAAAGTAAGGCTAGTATGAGAACTTCACTGCTCCTTTCAAGACATTATAACTAACTGCCACTACAACTAAACCCTTACCTGCATCACTGAGCTGCTTTATTGTTTATGATTTCTGTGTGTTTTATTTATTCTTTATGATCCTCCTTGGCTTATATGGGTGTTTAGAATGCTGTCATATGCGTGAACAGTGTTTTTTGTATATCAAAGGTGGTGGGGGTAAGCATCTTGTTAGCTATTAGCTTTGCATCTGAATGTCGTAGCCTAGCAGTTGTGCCCCTAAGCCACCATTTCTCTCTTTCTTTCTCTCTCGCTCTCTCTTTATTTCTCCCTCTTGTCCCCTTCTCTTTATCTCTCTGTCTCCCTCCCTCTTACTTATCTCCCCATGGCACACCATCCCAGAGGCTGGTTTGATTGACAGCTGTGTTTGTCTTAATGTTGTTCGGGAAGGCATTTCCTGTCTTTTTTTTTTTTGGCCTCGGGTCCTTCCTGCCCAGCCGATATGAGGCCATTTCCTGTTCCAGTTCCCTAACCAGCCTTGCCCATTTTTCTCCTCCTCCCCCCCCCCACCCCCCCAGGGACCCCCGGCGGACTATCAGCTCTGGCTGGAAACAGCTGGGGAGGAAACCCCATGTGTCCTCATCGGTAAGCATGACATCATGCACACACACACACACACACACACCACTAGGGAAGGCAGAGAGTGGTGAGGTGGGGCTGGGGAGCGATATTGGCCGCATATATTTAAGGCTGTCGGTGAACAGTTAACGCTTTTTCCTGGGGTTTTTTTTTTTTTTTCCAGCTAATAAAAAAATCACATGCTCGATGTAAATAAAAAAAGTCCTTCCCTAAAATGACGAACTGGAGGAGATAGTAAAGTATGAGAGAGAAAAGTGTGTGTATAGGTTACAGTGCGTGTGAGAGAGAGAGAAATAGAAAGATAGATAGAAAGAAAGATAGAATGATAGAGAGAGAGAGAGAGTATGGGAAAGCATTTTTGCATCAGTGCCATCAGTGGGAGGAAACAAGGGAAATTGTCTTAGTTCAGTCATGGCTTGGGGATTTTATTCTTCCTGTCTTTTCGTGCCCAGGATCTCTAGAGTAGGTCTTTGATCACTCGGCTAGAAGGGTAATCATAGGCCATATTCTCCCCATGAGATCAGAAGGCTCCACACATAGCTGTTTTTATCTCTAACACTGGCACTGCTGGTTTATGTTTTTAGGAATAACTTGGAGGATTTTGTTGGCGGCTTAGTCATTCTTTGTCGCCCTCACAAACACACACACACACACAAACACACACACATATACAAATAACTACACAGACATGTATCTGTGTTCGCACAGCTTGTGTTTACACAGACACACACACACACACAAATAACAAACCCAGACATACAACCACACACACACAGATTCACAAATACACAAAAAAACACACACATACACACACACACACTTACATAAGTACGCAGACAGACAGGCACACACAAACACAGATACACACAAACACATACACATACACATGCAAATACGCACACCCAGACGCAGACACACACAAACAAACACACGTGCGCGCACACACACACACACACACACACACACACACACACAAACAGACACACACACACACGCACGCACACACACACACACACACACACACACACACGCACACACACACATTTAAAACACTAGGTGGGTTTTCATGCAACTTGTTTGCATCATTTATGTACATTCATAGAAATTAATCATGTTAAATGTTAATGTTGCACATTAGTGACTGTTTTCATCATCTGTGTTAATCTATACATCGCTTGTGAACGTGAAATCTATCTAGAGGAATATAGTTATAATATTTTCCATTTTTCCATCCTTATAGTATTTTCAACTGTGCAGGTGTGCCTTAGTATATCCATAGTGATATTTTTGTTATTAGAATCTCTGGCCAGGGGTGTAAGGTACTAAGATAAAAGTTATGGAAATATCCTCTAAACCTAAATGACTGTGCATGCAGTGTTGCACTTTCATACATCTCTCTTATAGCAATTTTTATTGGTCAAAGAATGTTAAATGTCAGTGCAGCTGACACACAGCAACTTGTTGCATATAGTAGTACTTTAGCCTAGCCGTGTAGCTGCCCATTAATGCTGTTGGCAGTCATGTTGTATATTTTAAAGCTATTAAAAAAACAAAACATGGACAAATACTTGAACAAGAGGTCTTACCATTAACCTGGCCCACAACACATTGCCACACTAAACAACCGAAAAAAAAGAAAGTTCAGCAACACCATCAAATCACATTACATGTGATGTGAAAAGCAATAAACCAAACTTCCCCTAGCAAATCATATTTTCATATGTATTGGGGGAGCTAAATGCTAAAGCATTTACAACCTAAATTACTTATTTGAATGATAAAAGCATATTGAAAAGTTGAGTAGAAGCTTTCTGGCAGAATTGTTAGCATTAGTAGAAAAGTATTCTTTTTTAAGCAATGAAGTATGACAAAATATCTCAATCCTTTGTTCCCACAAGAGGAATAATGATATAGATGTCAGAATAGCGTCTCAGGTGGTAGATTTAGATGTTAATGAGATTTAGGTGACCTGCTAGTCATCCATCTGTGTGAATTTATTACCAACCCTGACTCACTCAGCTGCACATCATTACAGGCAACGGACATCTGCCAATCCCCCAGCCCACAGCTACCATAATTCTGCTCTCATCTTCAGTCTCCCCTCTTCTCTCAGAATTATATTATCACCTTCCCCACCTCTCTCTCCTTCAAACACAAAGCCAGAGATATCACCTATACTCTGTAATTCAGGCTCTCGCAGAAGTGCCACCTCCCCCTCTCTCCTCTCTAAACAGACACAAAGGCACAAGATATCGTGCGGTAATACAGCTAGTTTTCAAACCCAACCTCTCACAGAGTTACACTATTTGTTGTTAGGTAACGAGTTGTTAGGTACGAGTTAGGTAAAATGTTACTATTTTGTGTCAAGTCATATATAGACATAAGTTAACATAACTTAAAAAACAATAGTTACATTTACCTAACTCATTTGAGGTAAGACGTTTCTACCAATTTCTCAAGTAAGATAGACTTCCCCTCTTACAAGATTCTCACTCCTCCTCCTCCCTCCCTCCTCCCTCCTCCCTCTCCTCCAAACACAAGGCATGAGTTGCCATACAGCATCATCCTCCACCACCTGCGGCTGTCGGAGTGTCTGTCCGCGGTGAGGAGCAGCCTGCTGACTGCAGAGGGCACCCTGCACCTGGAGCTGGTGCCCAGGGAGATACCCGTGCCCCTCTTCACCCTCAGGCTCCGCAGCTCCAGGCATGCCCACAGCCAGCCCGGTACGTTTCACCCTCAGACCACAAAACACAAAGGCGCTAGCCCCACTAGCCCCGTGTTGTAATATTACAACATTTAACATCACACATTTAGTCACATGTATATACAATAAACCTTCAGGATTTGGATTTGGGATATCAATTGGATTTGGGATATCAAAATTGAACAAAAAAATCCATTTCTGATTTCTGCATCAGATATCTCCTGCACAATGAATTATGGTCAATCAATGGGCTGTACTGTAGCCACTATGTATAGGTGTCTGTATGGAGTGTGACCTGGCTGGACCGGTGACTAAATGGACATAATGCCAGATCAGACATATGACCCAGTGTCACGTTTTTTTTTCGTACTGAGACATATCATGTAGCCTGTCTGTGTTTTTGACATTCCTCAAATCTCAAACCTCAATTTTTTTCTTTGTTGCCAAAGCACTTAGTGTCACCAATGCTATTGCAGTAACTGATGCTTTTAAAAAATATAGTCGTTTTGAATCAAATGAAATCAGTGTGTGTGTGTGTGTGTGTGTGTGTGTGTGTGTGTGTGTGTGTGTGTGTGTGTGTGTATGTGTGTGTGTGTGTGTGTGTGTGTGTATGTGTGTGTGTGTGTGCGTGCGCGCGCATGTGCATGTGTGTGTGTGCCAATCGGTGTATGTGTGACTGACAGAGGAAGAGAGAGAGAGAGGGGAGAAAGACAGAGGGAGAGAGAGGTAGAATTCTGCTGTTTGTCAAGCTGTATTTATGTTTGCAGGGGGTGTTGTACCTGTTAGTTACTCACACATTAGAGAAGCATTTACCTACATACAGTATGACAGATGGTACGAAATGTCATGAATGCATTAAACCAGCTTTGGGGGGCCCCGCTTGCAAAAGGTTGAGAACCCCTAAATGCCAAAATTACAGATAGACCTGCATGTACCTGCATGTACATTTTTGTGTGTAAACACGTTAGTGCTTCATGTTGGTCTGTTTGTGTGCACGTGTGTGTGTGCACGTGTGTGTGCGTATGTATGTGTGTGTGTGTGTGTGTGTGTGTGTGTGTGTGTGTAAACACGTGCGTAGTGCACATATAAATCACAGTCCATATCAGGATCTCATGATCACTCTGGGGAGGTTAGGACCCCTGTGTACTTCCTGTGGTCTGCCCCCTGCTAACCCCTTTGCCCCCCTCACGCACAACCCCCTCCAGTGCACCTCTAAGCATGCCGGGTTTTGTTTAGCGTAAACACACTGATCAAAGGGCGATATGGGCACAGGCTTCATCATCCGCTAACCCTGCCATTTCCATAGTCAACAACCCACAACACAAAGCACACTAGCCTTCCTTGGCAAGACTGCCCCATACTCCCTCCATACTGCTGATATGGCTAAGATATTGGCTAAAGTTGGATGTGTGTGTGCTGCTGTATGTCTCATTAATTTCTGTTTGTCTTCGTTTTACCTTTTTACTTTTTTTTTACTTTTAGTTTTTTGCATCACTAATATTTCATTTAATTCAACGCTCTCTTACAAAAAAATAGTAAGTAACTAGACTGCATTCCCGCAGAAAATGCAAAAAGTGTGCTTGCATTTTACCATAGTTAGCATTGCTAGCATTGTTAACATAATGGCTAAATAGCCCCAGCTAATATAGGTACACAACACTGTTAGCACAGTTAATTACTTCATATTGTAGCATAGTTAGCATGATTAGCATTGTTAGCAATACTACTGACGAATACCAGCTGAGTCAACCAAGTAACACTTTTAACCCAGTTAATTATTTTGCATTTTAGCATAGTTAGCATTGCTAACATTGTTAGCATAATGGCTAAATAGCCTCAGGTAATATAGGTACACAACACTGTTAGCACAGTTTATTACTTCATATTTTACCATAGTTAGCATAATTAGCATTGTTAGCATTATTACCATTGTTAGCATTACTGCTAACGAATACTAGCAGAGTCAACCAAGTGACACTTTTAACCCAGTTAATTATTTTGCATTTTAGCATAGTTAGCATAGCTAGCATTGTTAGCATAACGGCTAACAAACGTTTGCTAGGTTAACAGAGTAGCACTGGCTACATAGATAACTACTAGAGATAACTACTATAGGCTGCAATACACTCCCATGGCAGAACATTATGCAGGCCTGGCATGGGGATTATGACATCACTCAAGAGTTCTATTCCTGAACATTCCACGTTTAAAAAATGGCAGTTGGTCCAGGTGCAACTGCCACAGTATTCTCTGCCTCTCTTTCACCATTTTTAAACTGTCCTGTTTCAAAAAGTTTAAGTAGTTGCCACATCAAAATTTCACAGCTCACAGCCAGATCCCAGACCTCTCTTACAAAGTTTAAATCAAGTTTATAGGTTAAACGGTTGAGTTTTGATCATTTAAAACTTCAGACATGCACCCTGACCTGTTTACAGTAAGATGATGAAATGTATGGCAAAATCCCATAGACTGTCTGACACCATTTTTAAACTGTCCTGCCTAAAACAGTTTAAGTAGTTGCCACATGAATTTTACACAGGTCACAGTCAGATCCCAGACCTCTCTTACAAACTTTAAATGAAGTTTATAGGTTAAGTGGTTGAGTTTTAATCATTAAAAAACCGAGTGGAGGTTAGAGTGAGGGCAGAGCTCACTCTAGCTGCCTGAACATTCCGCCATTCATTTCAATGGCGACAAAAGTTGCAGAAAAACGACAATAGCGGATGAACGACAAGAGGTACGATATACCAAAATGTAGGCGGTCTTGTCCAAACCGGGCCGGTCGTTTTAGAGTTGGAACGGTGTCTCTATCTCGAAAGCCTGAGGAGTAGTAACGTCTGAAAAATCTTGAGTGAGGGCAGAGCTCACTGTAGCTGCTAGAGTAGAGCAGTGTACTGTGACATCATCAGCCTGAACATTCCGCCATTCATTTCAATGGCGACAACGTTGCAGAAAAACGACAATAGCGGACGAACGACAAGAGGTACGGTTAATAGAACGGTGAGCGGTCATGTCCAAACCAGGCCGGTCGTTTTAGAGTTGGAACGGTGTCTCTATCTCGAAAGCCTGAGGAGTAGCAATGTCTGCAAAATCTGGTTCAGGAGAATAATAATAACTAGACTGCATTCCCGCAGAAAATGCAAAAAGTGTGCTTGCATTTTAGCATAGTTAGCATTGCTAGCAGTGTTAACATAATGGCTAAATAGCCCCAGCTAATATAGGTACACAACACTGTTAGCACAGTTAATTACTTCATATTTTAGCATAGTTAGCATGATTAGCATTGTTAGCAATACTACTGACGAATACCAGCTGAGTCAACCAAGTAACACTTTTAACCCAGTTAATTATTTTGCATTTTTGCATAGTTAGCATTGCTAGCATTGTTAGCATAATGCCTAAATAGCCTCAGGTAATATAGGTACACAACACTGTCAGCACAGTTAATTACTTCATATTTTAGCATAGTTAGCATAATTAGCATTGTTAGCATTATTAACATTGTTAGCATTACTGCTAACTAATACTAGCTGAGTCAACCAAGTGACACTTTTAACCCAGTTAATTATTTTGCATTTTAGCATAGTTAGCATAGCTAGCATTGTTAGCATAACGGCTAACAAACGTTTGCTAGGTTAACAGAGTAGCACTGACTACATAGATAACTACTAGAGATAACTACTATAGGCTGCAATACACTCCCATGGCAGAACATTAAGCAGGCCTGGCATAGGGATTATGACATCACTCGAGTTCTATTCCTGAACATTCCACGTTTAAAAAATGGCAGTTGGTCCAGGTGCAACTGCCACAGTATTGTCTGCCTCTCTTTCACCATTTTTAAACTGTCCTGTTTCAAAAAGTTTAAGTAGTTGCCACATCAAAATTTCACAGCTCACAGTCAGATCCCAGACCTCTCTTACAAAGTTTAAATCAAGTTTATAGGTTAAACAGTTGAGTTTTGATCATTTAAAACTTCAGACATGCACCCTGACCTGTTTACAGTAAGATGATGAAATGTATGGCAAAATCCCATAGACTGTCTGACACCATTTTTAAACTGTCCTGCCTCAAACAGTTTAAGTAGTTGCCACATGAATTTTACACAGGTCACAGTCAGATCCCAGACCTCTCTTACAAACTTCAAATCAAGTTTATAGGTTAAGTGGTTAAGTTTTAATCATTAAAAAACGAAGTGGAGGTTAGAGTGAGGGCAGAGCTCACTGTAGCTGCTAGAGTAGAGCAGTGTACTATGACATCATCAGCCTGAACATTCCGCCATTCATTTTCAATGGGCCAAAAAGTTGCAGAAAAACGACAATAACGGACGAACGACAAGAGGTACGGTATACAGAAATGTAGGCGGTCTTGTCCAAACCGGGCCGGTCGTTTTAGAGTTGGAACGGTGTCTCTATCTCGAAAGCCTGAGGAATAGTAACGTCTGAAAGATCTGGTTCAGGAGAAGAAGAATAAACGGTGGGATAACAATAAGTGTGCTTTTTGCAAGCACACTTAACTAGACTGCATTCCCGCAGAAAATGCAAAAAGTGTGCTTGCATTTTAGCAAAGTTAGCGTTGCCAGTAATGTTAGCATAACTGCTTAATAGCTTCAACTAATATAGCTACACAACACTGTAAGCACAGTTAATTACTTCACATTTAAGCATAGTTAGCATAATTAGCATAGTTAGCATAATTAGCATTGTTAGCATAATTAGCGTTATTAGCACAACTGTTAATGAATACTAGCTGAGTTAACCAAGTCACACTGTTAACCCAGTTAATTACTTTGCATTTTAGCATTGTTAGCATTGCTAGCATTGTTAGCATAATGGCTAAATAGCCTCAACTTATATAGCTACCCAACACTGTTAGCACAGTTAGTTACTTCACATTTTAGCATAGTTAGCATTATTAGCATAGTTACCATTATTAGCATTGTTAGCTTAACTGTTAACGAATACTAGCTGAGTCAACCAAGTAACACTTTTAACCCAGTTAATTATTTTGCATTTTAGCATAGTTAGCATAGCTAGCATTGTTAGCATTACGGCTCACAAACGTTTGCTAGGTTAACAGAGTAGCACTGACTACCTAGATAACTACTAGAGATAACTACTATAGGCTGCAATACACTCCCATGCCAGAACATTATGCAGGCCATGGCATGGGGATTATGACATCACTCAAGAGTTCTATTCCTGAACATTCCACATTTAAAAAATGGCAGTTGGTCCAGGTGCAACTTCCACAGTATTGTCTGCCTCTCTTTCACCATTTTTAAACTGTCCTGTTTCAAACAGTTTAAGTAGTTGCCGCATCAAAATTTCACACTTCACAGTCACATCCCAGACCTCTCTTACAAAGTTTAAATCAAGTTTCTAGGTTAAACGGTTGAGTTTTGATCATTTACAACTTCAGACATGCACCCTGACCTGTTTACAGTAAGATGATGAAATGTATGGCAAAATCCCATAGACTGTCTGACACAATTTTTAAACTGTCCTGCCTCAAACAGTTTAAGTAGTTGCCACATGAAATTTACACAGGTCACAGTCAGATCCGAGACCTCTCTTACAAAGTTTAAATCAAGTTTATAGGTTAAGCGGTTGAGTTTTAATCATTAAAAAACCGAGTGGAGGTTAGAGTGAAGGCAGAGCTCACTCTAGTTGCCTGAACATTCCGCCATTCATTTCAATGGCGACAAAAGTTGCAGAAAAACAACAATAGCGGACGAACGACAAGAGGTACGGTATAGCGAAATGTAGGCGGTCTTGTCCAAACCGGGCCGGTCGTTTTAGAGTTGGAACGGTGTCTCTATCTCGAAAGCCTGAGGAGTAGTAACGTCTGAAAAATCTTGAGTGAGGGCAGAGCTCACTGTAGCTGCTAGAGTAGAGCAGTGTACTGTGACATCATCAGCCTGAACATTCCGCCATTCATTTCAATGGCGACAAAGTTGCAGAAAAACGACAATAGCGGACAAACGACAAGAGGTACAGTTAATAGAACGGTGAGCGGTCATGTCCAAACCAGGCCGGTCGTTTTAGAGTTGGAACGGTGTCTCTATCTCGAAAGCCTGAGGAGTAGCAACGTCTGCAAAATCTGGTTCAGGAGAATAATAATAATAACTAGACTGCATTCCCGCAGAAAATGCAAAAAGTGTGCTTGCAAATATGCGTGCCAACATTCCGCCATTCATTTTCAATGGGCCAAGAAGTTGCAGAAAAACGACAATAACGGACGAACGACAAGAGGTACGGTATACCGAAATGTAGGCGGTCATGTCCAAACCGGGCCGGTCGTTTTAGAGTTGGAACGGTGTCTCTATCTCCAAAGCCTGATGACTAGTAGCGTCTTCAAGATCTGGTTCAGGAGAAGAAGAATAATAAACGGGGAGATAACAATAAGTGTGCTCTGCAAGCACACTTAATAAACGGGGAGATAACAATAAGTGTGCTCTGCAAGCACACTTAATAATAAACGGGGAGATAACAATAAGTGTGCTTTTTGCAAGCACACTTAACTAGACTGCATTCCCGCAGAAAATGCAAAAAGTGTGCTTGCATTTTAGCAAAGTTAGCATTGCCAGTAATGTTAGCATAACTGGTAAATAGCTTCAACTAATATAGCTACACAACACTGTAATCACAGTTAATTACTTCACATTTTAGCATAGTTAGCATAATTAACATTGTTAGCATAATTAGCGTTATTAGCACAACTGTTAACGAATACTAGCTGAGTTAACCAAGTAACACTGTTAACCCAGTTAATTACTTTGCATTTTAGCATAGTTAACATTGTTAGCATTGTTAGCATAATGGCTAAATAGCCTCAGCTAATATAGCTACACAACAATGTTATCACAGTTACTTACTTCACATTTTAGCATAGTTAACATAATTAGCATTGTTAGCATTATTAGCATTAACTGCTAACAAGTACAAGCTGAGTCAACCGAGTAACACTTTTAACCCAGTTAATTATTTTGGATTTTAGCATAGTTAGCATAGCTAGCATTGTTAGCATAGCTAGCATTGTTAACATAACGGCTAACAAACGTTTGCTAGGTTAACAGAGCAGCACTGACGACATAGATTACTACTAGAGAAAACTACTATAGGCTGCAGAACATTATGCAGGCCATGGCATGGGGATTATGACATCACTCAAGAGTTCTATTCCTGAACATTCCACATTTAAAAAATGGCAGTTGGTCCAGGTGCAACTGTCACAGTATTGTCTGCCTCTCTTTCACCATTTTTAAACTGTCCTGTTTCAAAAAGTTTAAGTAGTTGCCACATCAAAATTTCACAGCTCACAGTCAGATCCCAGACCTCTCTTACAAAGTTGAAATCAAGTTTCTAGGTTAAACGGTTGAGTTTTGATCATTTAAAACTTCAGACATGCACCCTGACCTGTTTACAGTAAGATGATGAAATGTATGGCAAAATCCCATAGACTGTCTGACACAATTTTTAAACTGTCCTATCTCAAACAGTTTAAGTAGTTGCCGCATGAAATTTACACAGGTCACAGTCAGATCCCAGACCTCTCTTACAAACTTTAAATCAAGTTTATAGGTTAAGCGGTTGAGTTTTAATCATTAAAAAAACGAGTGGAAGTTAGAGTGAGGGCAGAGCTCACTCTAGCTGCTAGAGTAGAGCAGTGTACTGTGACATCATCAGCCTGAACATTCCGCCATTCATTTTCAATGGCGGAAAAGTTGCAGAAAAACAACAATAACGGACGAACGACAAGAGGTACGGTATACAGAATTGTAGGCAGTCTTGTCCAAACCGGGCCGGTCGTTTTAGAGTTGGAACGGTGTCTCTATCTCGAAAGCCTAAGGAATAGTAACGTCTTCAAGATCTGGTCTAGGAGAATAATAATAACTAGACTGCATTCCCGCAGAAAATGCAAAAAGTGTGCTTGCAAATATGCGTGCCAACATTCTGCCATTCATTTTCAATGGGCCAAGAAGTTGCAGAAAAACGACAATAACGGACGAACGACAAGAGGTACGGTATACCGAAATGTAGGCGGTCATGTCCAAACCGGGCCGGTCGTTTTAGAGTTGGAACGGTGTCTCTATCTCCAAAGCCTGAGGACTAGTAGCGTCTTCAAGATCTGGTTCAGGAGAAGAAGAATAATAAACGGGGAGATAACAATAAGTGTGCTCTGCAAGCACACTTAATAACTAGACTGCATTCCCGCAGAAAATGCAAAAAGTGTGCTTGCAAATATGCGTGCCAACATTTCGCCATTCATTTTCAATGGGCCAAAAAGTTGCAGAAAAACAACAATAACGGACAAACGACAATAGGTACGGTATACCGAAATGTAGGCGGTCATGTCTAAACCGGGCCGGTCGTTTTAGAGTTGGAACGGTGTCTCTATCTCCAAAGCCTGAGGACTAGTAGCGTCTTCAAGATCTGGTCTAGGAGAATAATAATAAACGGGGAGATAACAATAAGTGTGCTCTGCAAGCACACTTAATAAACGGGGAGATAACAATAAGTGTGCTTTTTGCAAGCACACTTAATAAACGGGGAGATAACAACTAGACTGCATTCCCGCAGAAAATGCAAAAAGTGTGCTTGCAAATATGCGTGCCAACATTCTGCCATTCATTTTCAATGGGCCAAAAAGTTGCAGAAAAACGACAATAACGGACGAACGACAAGAGGTACGGTATACCGAAATGTAGGCGGTCATGTCCAAACCGGGCCTGATGTTTTAGAGTTGGAACGGTGTCTCTATCTCCAAAGCCTGAGGACTAGTAGCGTCTTCAAAATCTGGTCTAGGAGAATAATAATAACTAGACTGCATTCCCGCAGAAAATGCAAAAAGTGTGCTTGCATTTTAGCATAGTTAGCATAACTAGCAATGCTAATCTGCTAAATAGCTTCAGCTAATATAGCTACACAACACTGTAAGCACAGTTAATTACTTCACATTTTAGCATAGTTAGCATAATTAGCATTGTTAGCATAATTAGCGTTATTAGCAAAACTGTTAACGAATACTAGCTGAGTTAACCAAGTAACACTGTTAACCCAGTTAATTACTTTGCATTTTAGCATAGTTAGCATTGTTAGCATTGTTAGCATAATGGCTAAATAGCCTCAGCTAATATAGCTACACAACAATGTTATCACAGTTACTTACTTCACATTTTAGCATAGTTAGCATAATTACCATTGTTAGCATTATTAGCATAACTGTTAACAAGTACAAGCTGAGTCAACCGAGTAACACTTTTAACCCAGTTAATTATTTTGCATTTTAGCATAGTTAGCATAGTTAGCATTGTTAACATAATGGCTAACAAACGTTTGCTAGGTTAACAGAGCAGCACTGACTACATAGATAATTATACAGATAACTACTATAGGCTGCAATACACTCCCATGGCAGAACATTATGCAGGCCATGGCATGGGGATTATGACATCACTTTAGAGTTCTATTCCTGAACATTCCACATTTAAAAAATGGCAGTTGGTCCAGGTGCAACTGCCACAGTATTGTCTGCCTCTCTTTCACCATTTTTAAACTGTCCTGTTTCAAAAAGTTTAAGTAGTTGCCACATCAAAATTTCACAGCTCACAGTCAGATCCCAGACCTCTCTTACAAAGTTTAAATCAAGTTTATAGGTTAAACGGTTGAGTTTTGATCATTTAAAACTTCAGACATGCACCCTGACCTGTTTACAGTAAGATGATGAAATGTATGGCAAAATCCCATAGACTGTCTGACACCATTTTTAAACTGTCCTGTCTCGAACAGTTTAAGTAGTTGCCGCATGAATTTTACACAGATCACAGTCAGATCCCAGACCTCTCTTACAAACTTTAAATCAAGTTTATAGGTTAAGCGGTTGAGTTTTAATCATTAAAAAACCGAGTGGAGGTTAGAGTGAGGGCAGAGCTCACTCTAGCTGCCTGAACATTCCACCATTCATTTCAATGGCGACAAAAGTTGCAGAAAAACAACAATAGCGGACGAACGACAAGAGGTACGGTATAGCGAAATGTAGGCGGTCTTGTCCAAACCGGGCCGGTCGTTTTAGAGTTGGAACGGTGTCTCTATCTCGAAAGCCTTAGGAGTAGTAACGTCTGAAAAGTCTTGAGTTAGGGCAGAGCTCACTGTAGCTGCTAGAGTAGAGCAGTGTACTGTGACATCATCAGCCTGAACATTCCGCCATTCATTTCAATGGCGACAAAGTTGCAGAAAAACGACAATAGCGGACGAACGACAAGAGGTACGGTTAATAGAACGGTGAGCGGTCATGTCCAAACCGGGCCGGTCGTTTTAGAGTTGGAACGGTGTCTCTATCTCGAAAGCCTGAGGAGTAGCAACGTCTGCAAAATCTGGTTCAGGAGAATAATAATAATAATAAACGGGGAGATAACAATAAGTGTGCTTTTTGCAAGCACACTTAACTAGACTGCATTCCCGCAGAAAATGCAAAAAGTGTGCTTGCATTTTAGCATAACTAGCAATGCTAAACTGGTAAATAGCTTCAGCTAATATAGCTACACAACACTGTAAGCACAGTTAATTACTTCACATTTTTAGCATAGTTAGCATAATTAGCATTGTTAGCATAACTGGTAACAAATACTAGCTGAGTTAACTTAGTAACACTGTTAACTCAGTTAACTACTTAGCATTTTAGCATTGTTAGCATTGCTAACATTGTTAGCATAACGGCTAAATAGTTACAGCTAATATAGCTACACAACACTGTTAGCACAGTTAATTACTTCACATTTTAGCATAGTTAACATAATTAGCATCGTTAACATAATTAGCATTGTTAGCATAACTGCTAACAAGTACATGCTGAGTCAACCAAGTAACACTTTTAACCCAGTTAATTATTTTGCATTTTAGCATAGTTAGCATTGCTACCATTTTTTAGCATAACAGCTAACAAACGTTTGCTAGGTTAACAGAGTTGCACTGACTACATAGATAACTACTAGAGATAACTACTATAGGCTGCAATACACTCCCATGGCAGAACATTATGCAGGCCATGGCATGGGGATTATGACATCACTTTAGAGTTCTATTCCTGAACATTCCACATTTAAAAAATGGCAGTTGGTCCAGGTGCAACTGCCACAGTATTGTCTGCCTCTCTTTCACCATTTTTAAACTGTCCTGTTTCAAAAAGTTTAAGTAGTTGCCGCATCAAAATTTCACAGCGCACAGTCAGATCCCAGACCTCTCTTACAAAGTTTAAATCAAGTTTATAGGTTAAACGGTTGAGTTTTGATCATTTAAAACTTCAGACATGCACCCTGACCTGTTTACAGTAAGATGATGAAATGTATGGCAAAATCCCATAGACTGTCTGACACCATTTTTAAACTGTCCTGCCTCAAACAGTTTAAGTAGTTGCCACATGAATTTTACACAGGTCACAGTCAGATCCCAGACCTCTCTTACAAACTTTAAATCAAGTTTATAGGTTAAGTGGTTAAGTTTTAATTATTAAAAAACTAAGTGGAGGTTAGAGTGAGGGCAGAGCTCACTGTAGCTGCTAGAGTAGAGCAGTGTACTGTGACATCATCAGCCTGAACATTCCGCCATTCATTTTCAATGGGGGAAAAGTTGCAGAAAAACGACAATAACGGACGAACGACAAGAGGTACGGTATACAGAATTGTGGGCGGTCTGGTCCAAACCGGGCCGGTCGTTTTAGAGTTGGAACGGTGTCTCTATCTCGAAAGCCTGAGGAATAGTAACGTCTTCAAGATCTGGTCTAGGAGAATAATAATAACTAGACTGCATTCCCGCAGAAAATGCAAAAAGTGTGCTTGCAAATATGCGTGCCAACATTCTGCCATTCATTTTCAATGGGCCAAGAAGTTGCAGAAAAACGACAATAACGGACGAACGACAAGAGGTACGGTATACCGAAATGTAGGCGGTCATGTCCAAACCGGGCCGGTCGTTTTAGAGTTGGAACGGTGTCTCTATCTCCAAAGCCTGAGGACTAGTAGCGTCTTCAAGATCTGGTTCAGGAGAAGAAGAATAATAAACGGGGAGATAACAATAAGTGTGCTCTGCAAGCACACTTAATAACTAGACTGCATTCCCGCAGAAAATGCAAAAAGTGTGCTTGCAAATATGCGTGCCAACATTCTGCCATTCATTTTCAATGGGCCAAGAAGTTGCAGAAAAACGACAATAACGGACGAACGACAAGAGGTACGGTATACCGAAATGTAGGCGGTCATGTCCAAACCGGGCCGGTCGTTTTAGAGTTGGAACGGTGTCTCTATCTCCAAAGCCTGAGGACTAGTAGCGTCTTCAAGATCTGGTTCAGGAGAAGAAGAATAATAAACGGGGAGATAACAATAAGTGTGCTCTGCAAGCACACTTAACTAGACTGCATTCCCGCAGAAAATGCAAAAAGTGTGCTTGCAAATATGCGTGCCAACATTCCGCCATTCATTTTCAATGGGCCAAAAAGTTGCAGAAAAACGACAATAACGGACGAAGGACAAGAGGTACGGTATACCGAAATGTAGGCGGTCATGTCCAAACCGGGCCGGTCGTTTTAGAGTTGGAACGGTGTCTCTATCTCAAAAGCCTGAGGACTAGTAACGTCTTCAAGATCTGGTTCAGGAGAAGAAGAATAATAAACGGGGAGATAACAATAAGTGTGCTCTGCAAGCACACTTAATAATAATAAACGGGGAGATAACAATAAGTGTGCTTTTTGCAAGCACACTTAACTAGACTGCATTCCCGCAGAAAATGCAAAAAGTGTGCTTGCATTTTAGCATAGTTAACATTGCTAGCATTGTTAACATAATGGCTAAATAGCCCCAGCTAATATAGGTACACAACACTGTAAGCACAGTTAATTACTTCATATTTTAGCATAGTTAGCATGATTAGCATTGTTAGCATTGTTAGCAATACTACTGACGAATACCAGCTGAGTCAACCAAGTAACACTTTTAACCCAGTTAATTATTTTGCATTTTAGCATAGTTAGCATTGCTAGCATTGTTAGCATAATGGCTAAATAGCCTCAGGTAATATAGGTACACAACACTGTTAGCACAGTTACTTACTTCATATTTTAGCATAGTTAGCATAATTAGCATTGTTAGCATTATTACCATTGTTAGCATTACTGCGAACGAATACTAGCAGAGTCAACCAAGTGACACTTTTAACCCAGTTAATTATTTTGTATTTTAGCATAGCTAGCATTGTTAGCATAACGGCTAACAAACGTTTGCTAGGTTAACAGAGTAGCACTGACTACATAGATAACTACTAGAGATAACTACTATAGGCTGCAATACACTCCCATGGCAGAACATTATGCAGGCCATGGCATGGGGATTATGACATCACTCAAGAGTTCTATTCCTGAACATTCCACGTTTAAAAAATGGCAGTTGGTCCAGGTGCAACTGCAACAGTATTGTCTGCCTCTCTTTCACCATTTTTAAACTGTCCTGTTTCAAACTGTTTAAGTAGTTGCCACATCAAAATTTCACAGCTCACAGTCAGATCCCAGACCTCTCTTACAAAGTTTAAATCAAGTTTCTAGGTTAAACGGTTGAGTTTTGATAATTTAAAACTTCAGACATGCACCCTGACCTGTTTACAGTAAGATGATGAAATGTATGGCAAAATCCCATAGACTGTCTGACACCATTTTTAAACTGTCCTGTCTCGAAAAGTTTAAGTAGTTGCCACATGAACTTTACACAGGTCACAGTCAGATCCCAGACCTCTCTTACAAAGTTTAAATCAAGTTTATAGGTTAAGCGGTTAAGTTTTAATCATTAAAAAACGAAGTGGAGGTTAGAGTGAGGGCAGAACTCACTCTGGCTGCTACAGTGGACCAGTGTACTATGACATCATCAGCCTGAACATTCCGCCATTCATTTTCAATGGGCCAAAAAGTTGCAGAAAAACGACAATAACGGACGAACGACAAGAGGTACGGTATACAGAATTGTAGGCGGTCTGGTCCAAACCGGGCCGGTCGTTTTAGAGTTGGAACGGTGTCTCTATCTCGAAAGCCTGAGGAATAGTAACGTCTTCAAGATCTGGGTGAAAAAATTTGTGTTGCGGTGAATAATAATAAACGGGGAGATAACAATAAGTGTGCTTTTTGCAAGCACACTTAATAATAAACGGGGAGATAACAATAAGTGTGCTTTTTGCAAGCACACTTAATAACTAGACTGCATTCCCGCAGAAAATGCAAAAAGTGTGCTTGCATTTTAGCATTGTTAGCAATGTTAGCATAGCTGCTAAATAGCTTCAACTAATATAGCTACACAACACTGTAAGCACAGTTAATTACTTCACATTTTAGCATAGTTAGCATAATTAACATTATTAGCATAATTAGCGTTATTAGCACAACTGTTAACGAATACTAGCTGAGTTAACCAAGTAACACTGTTAACCCAGTTAATTACTTTGCATTTTAGCATAGTTAGCATTGTTAGCATAATGGATAAATAGCCTCAGCTAATATAGCTACACAACAATGTTATCACAGTTACTTACTTCACATTTTAGCGTAGTTAGCATTATTAGCATTGTTAGCATTATTAGCATAACTGCTAACAAGTACAAGCTGAGTCAACCGAGTAACACTTTTAACCCAGTTAATTATTTTGCATTTTAGCATAGTTAACATAGCTAGCATTGTTAACATAACGGCTAACAAACATTTGCTAGGTTAACAGAGCAGCACTGACTACATAGATAACTACTAGAGATAACTACTATAGGCTGCAATACACTCCCATGGCAGAACATTATGCAGGCCATGGCATGGGGATTATGACATCACTCAAGAGTTCTATTCCTGAACATTCCACATTTAAAAAATGGCAGTTGGTCCAGGTGCAACTGCCACAGTATTCTCTGCCTCTCTTTCACCATTTTTAAACTGTCCTGTTTCAAAAAGTTTAAGTAGTTGCCACATCAAAATTCCACAGCTCACAGTCAGATCCCAGACCTCTCTTACAAAGTTTAAATCAAGTTTATAGGTTAAACGGTTGAGTTTTGGTCATTTAAAACTTCAGACATGCACCCTGACCTGTTTACAGTAAGATGATGAAATGTATGGCAAAATCCCATAGACTGTCTGACACCATTTTTAAACTGTCCTATCTCAAACAGTTTAAGTAGTTACCGCATGATATTTACACGGGTCACAGTCAGATCCCAGACCTCTCTTACAAAGTTTAAATCAAGTTTATAGGTTAAACGGTTGAGTTTTGATCATTTAAAAACGAAGTGGAGGTTAGAGTGAGGGCAGAGCTCACTCTAGCTGCTAGAGTGGAGCAGTGTACTGTGACATCATCAGCCTGAACATTCCGCCATTCATTTTCAATGGCGGAAAAGTTGCAGAAAAACGACAATAACGGACGAACGACAAGAGGTACGGTATACAGAATTGTAGGCGGTCTGGTCCAAACCGGGCTGGTCGTTTTACAGTTGGAACGGTGTCTCTATCTCAAAAGCCTGAGGAGTATTAATGTCTGAAAGATCCAGGACAGGAGAATAATAATAATAATAATAATAACTAGACTGCATTCCCGCAGAAAATGCAAAAAGTGTGCTTGCAAATATGCGTGCCAACATTCCGCCATTCATTTTCAATGGGCCAAGAAGTTGCAGAAAAACGACAATAACGGACGAACGACAAGAGGTACGGTATACCGAAATGTAGGCGGTCATGTCCAAACCGGGCCGGTCGTTTTAGAGTTGGAACGGTGTCTCTATCTCCAAAGCCTGAGGACTAGTAGCGTCTTCAAGATCTGGTTCAGGAGAAGAAGAATAATAAACGGGGAGATAACAATAAGTGTGCTCTGCAAGCACACTTAACTAGACTGCATTCCCGCAGAAAATGCAAAAAGTGTGCTTGCATTTTAGCATTGTTAGCATTGCTAGCAATGTTAACATAACTGCTAAATAGCTTCAGCTAATATAGCTACACAACACTGTAAACACAGTTAATTACTTCACATTTTTAGCATAGTTAACGTAATTAGCATTGTTAGCATTATTACCATTGTTAGCATAAATGCTACCAAATACTAGCTGAGTTAACTAAGTAACACTGTTAACTCAGATAAGTACTTAGCATTTTTGCCATAGTTAGCATTGCTAGCATTGTTAGCATTACGCTAAATAGCCTCAGGTAATATAGGTACACAACACTGTTAGCACAGTTAATTACTTCATATTTTAGCATAGTTAGCATAATTAGCATTGTTAGCATTATTACCATTGTTAGCATTACTGCTAACGAATACTAGCTGAGTCAACCAAGTGACACTTTTAACCCAGTTAATTATTTTCCATTTTAGCATAGTTAGCATAGCTAGCATTGTTAACCTAGCAAACGTTTGTTAGCCGTTATGCTAACAGAGTAACACTGACTACATAGATAACTACTAGAGATAACTACTATAGAGTGCGAAAGTGACTTCCGATTGACTTCCGCTACATGGGTCCTCGGAAGTCCCAAAAAATGAATGGGTTTCAATGAGCCCGAAATAGCTATCTTCTGGTCCCAGTCGTTGTTTATCCCTGATATGAAATATGTTGTTTGCGGATAAAAATGGTGTTTTTTCATGCTAACTGTTTTACCATTTGTTGTTATGTTGTTCAGATTAAAGCTGTAAGACAAGCAAAAGCGAAAAGAACTACGTCGCGTTGTTGACGTCACACCACTCGTCTACAAGGCAGCTAATAAGGTTGTACTCACCGAAGCCTTGTATCTCCGATCCCTGCGGCTGGCGTGCACAACACCAACAATCTCCCCGTCGGCATAGGAGAAGCTCTCAACATGCCCGGACTTATAATGATTTTCACCCCTATCAATGCTTTTTTCCTGCCTTTGGAAATAGGCGGTAAAGTGCAGCAGGGATATCACCATGGCTACCCCAGCGTGGTGCAGTCAGTGGTGACGTAATTCATTCGCGTCGAGCTGTAGTCCTAAAATCGGCCTCCCACAAAACATACCACAATAAAATGTATTTGCGGTGAATCATGTTTTTTCTTGTATGAAAAAATATATTTAAAACTAACAAACAACATATGTTACATTCATGGACGAATTCATGCGGGACCAAAAAATAGCGACTTTGCCGTCATTGAAACCCATTCATTTTTTTTTACTTCCGAGGACCCATGGAGTCTGGTGGAAGTGACGTCACTTTCGCACTCTATAGGCTGCAATACACTCCCATGGCAGAACATTATGCAGGCCTGGCATGGGGATTATGACATCACTCAAGAGTTCTATTCCTGAACATTCCACATTTAAAAAATGGCAGTTGGTCCAGGTGCAACTGCCACAGTATTGTCTGCCTCTCTTTCACCATTTTTAAACTGTCCTGTTTCAAAAAGTTTAAGTAGTTGCCACATCAAAATTTCACAGCTCACAGTCAGATCCCAGACCTCTCTTACTAAGTTTAAATCAAGTTTATAGGTTAAACGGTTGAGTTTTGATCATTTAAAACTTCAGACATGCACCCTGACCTGTTTACAGTAAGATGATGAAATGTATGGCAAAATCCCATAGACTGTCTGACACCATTTTTAAACTGTCCTGCCTCAAACAGTTTAAGTAGTTGCCACATGAATTTTACACAGGTCACAGTCAGATCCCAGACCTCTCTTACAAACTTCAAATCAAGTTTATAGGTTAAGTGGTTAAGTTTTAATCATTAAAAAACGAAGTGGAGGTTAGAGTGAGGGCAGAGCTCACTCTGGCTGCTACAGTGGACCAGTGCACTATGACATCATCAGGCTGAACATTCCGCCATTCATTTTCAATGGGCCAAAAAGTTGCAGAAAAACGACAATAACGGACGAACGACAAGAGGTACGGTATACAGAATTGTAGGCGGTCTGGTCAAAACCGGGCCGGTCGTTTTAGAGTTGGAACGGTGTCTCTATCTCGAAAGCCTGAGGACTAGTAATGTCTGAAAGATCTGGTTCAGGAGAATAATAAGAAGAAGAACTAGACTGCATTCCCGCAGAAAATGCAAAAAGTGTGCTTGCATTTTAGCATAGTTAGCATTGCTAGCACTGTTAGCATAACTGTTAAATAGCTTCAGCTAATATAGCTACACAACACTGTAAAGACAGTTCATTACTTCACATGTTTAGCATAGTAAGCATTGTTAGCATAACTGGTAACAAATACTAGCTGAGTTAACTAAGTAACACTGTTAACTCAGTTAACTACTTAGCATTTTAGCATTGTTAGCATTGCTTGCATTGTTAGCATAACGGCTAAATAGCTACAGGTAATATAGCTACACAACACTGTTAGCACAGTTAATTACTTCACATTTTAGCATAGTTAATATAATTAGCATTGTTAACATAATTAGCATTCTTAGCATAACTGCTAACAAGTACAAGCTGAGTCAACCAAGTAAGACTTTTAACCAAGTTAATAATTTTGCATTCTAGCATTGTTAGCATTGCTACCATTTTTTAGCATAACAGCTAACAAACGTTTGCTAAATTAGCAGAGTAGCACTGACTACATAGATAACTACTAGAGATAACTACTATAGGCTGCAATACACTCCCATGGCAGAACATTATGCAGGCCATGGCATGGGGATTATGACATCACTCAAGAGTTCTATTCCTGAACATTCCACGTTTAAAAAATGGCAGTTGGTCCAGGTGCAACTGCCACAGTATTGTCTGCCTTTCTTTCACCATTTTTAAACTGTCCTGTTTCAAACAGTTTAAGTAGTTGCCGCATCAAAATTTCACAGCTCACAGTCAGATCCCAGACCTCACTTACAAAGTTTAAATCAAGTTTATAGGTTAAACGGTTGAGTTTTGATCATTTAAAACTTCAGACATGCACCCTGACCTGTTTACAGTAAGATGTTTAAATGTATGGCAAAATCCCATAGACTGTCTGACACCATTTTTAAACTGTCCTGCCTCAAACAGTTTAAGTAGTTGCCACATGAATTTTACACAGGTCACAGTCAGATCCCAGACCTCTCTTGCAAACTTTAAATGAAGTTTATAGGTTAAGTGGTTAAGTTTTAATCATTAAAAAACGAAGTGGAGGTTAGAGTGAGGGCAGAGCTCACTCTGGCTGCTACAGTGGACCAGTTTACTATGACATCATCAGCCTGAACATTCCGCCATTCATTTTCAATGGGCCAAAAAGTTGCAGAAAAACGACAATAACGGACGAACGGCAAGAGGTACGATATACAGAAATGTAGGCGGTCTGGTCCAAACCGGGCCGGTCGTTTTAGAGTTGGAACGGTGTCTCTATCTCGAAAGCCTGAGGAATAGTAACGTCTTCAAGATCTGGTTCAGGAGAAGAAGAAGAAGAAGAAACGGTGGGATAACAATAAGTGTGCTTTTTGCAAGCACACTTAATAAACGGGGAGATAACAATAAGTGTGCTTTTTGCAAGCACACTTAATAATAATAAACGGGGAGATAACAATAAGTGTGCTTTTTGCAAGCACACTTAATAATAAACGGGGAGATAACAATAAGTGTGCTTTTTGCAAGCACACTTAATAAGGTTAAAGGCACAGAACCCAAATCAAAGCTTTTCTAATTATTATTATAAAATCCGCACCCTGGAGAGGATTGTAAAACAAAACCCAATTAAAAATGTTGGGGGAGATTCACAAAGAGTGGACTGCAGCCGGAGTCAGTGCTTCAAGAAGCAGATTTCATTTTCCAACAGGACTTGGCACCTGCACACAGTGCCTAAGCTACCAGTACCTGGTTTAAAGAACAAACTTGCCTGACCTTAACCCCATAGAAAATCTATGTGGTATTGTGAAGAGCAAGCTGTGATTCGCCAGACCTAACAATGCAGAAGAGCTGAACAACCTGGGCTCTCATAACACCTGTGCAGTGCCAAAGGCTGATCAAGTCCATGCCACGCTACATTGCTGCAGTAATTCAGGGAAAAGGAGCATTGAGTGCTATATATGCTCATATGTTTCAAGTTCATACTTTTCAGTTGGCCAACATTTCTAGAAATCTTTTTTTGTATCGGTCTTAAGTAATATTCTAATTTTCTGAGATATTGAATTTGGGATTTTCATTAGTCAGTTACAATCATCACAGTTAAAGACATAAACATTAAAAATATATCAGTCTGTGTGTAATGAATGGATATAATATACAAGTCTCACTTTTTGAATGGAATTACTGCTATAAATGACCTGTTTCATGATATTCTTATTAATCTAATTATCTAATAATCTAATTACTAATTATATGACCAGCACCTGTACTTGTCTGCTTGACTTTGTCCAATCTGCAAATCCTGTAAGATCCACAAGAACAGCTTTCATACACAATTGTACCCTTTCACTATACTCCCTTTGGACACTCAGCTTTTGCAGTGAATGCCACCACACAGTGTGATGGCATACCAGATGACATAAAGAGGTCTAGTTCTTTTAGCATTTTTAAATCTCAATCAAAACATCTACTGAAAGTGAATAAACACTGCACCCACTGATTACTGACAAAATATATTTCATACACTCTATTTTTACATATCCACAGTGGTGCTGACTGTGTGTCCAGTGGTGTTACCATGTGTGTTTGTTTTATTATGCTTGTTATGTACTATCCCTGTATTGCACTGGTGTGTGTGGTCGGTGTGTTGAATGTTGTCCTGCCTCTGTCTAGCTGATTGTTTTATTGTGCCCTGCCAGGGGACGGCAGAAGTAAATTAGCCTAAGGCTAACTCTCGTACAGTGCATGAAATGAAAACATTTATGTTAATAACTTGACATGATCCCTCATAAATAAAATTTATAAAATTAAAAAATTAAAAAATAAAATTATGGTTCCACTTGCATCCATTTTGCAATTGGACAAAAAAGGCCTATCCAAACCAAGCTCTCGAGTTGAATTTGGACCACAGCTTGCCCCTGCTCCAGAGCCCACTGAGGACAAATCATTTGACATTTTCCAGGGCAGTAAGGGCTATTTCCAGGTTGTCAATGAGCAAAATCACACCCCATTGACAAGTGCTCAGGCTTTTTTTTTAATGCACTGTCACACTCTCATACCCCCACAGCGTGAGCAGTAATTAATCAGTCACCGCAGGCAACAGCTCCTTTAGCAGACTGGCTGAGGGACGCGAGAGTCAGTAGAGAGAGAGAAAGAATGAGAGAGAGAGAGAAAGAGAAGGAAAGACTGTTGAAAAGACAGAGAGAGAAGCAGGAGAGAGATAGAAAGAGAGAGACAGAGAGAAAGAGAAGGAAAGAGCGGTGAAAAGATAGAGAGAGAAGCAGGAGAAGCAGGGGTGGAAGAGATAGATGGGAGAGAGGGGGAAACAAGAAAGAGAAACAGGTGGTAGAGAGACAGAGAGAAAGAAAGAGTATACAGGGGAGAGAGGTGGAAGACAGAGAAGTGGTCTAACCCAGAGAAAGAGAGAGAGAGAAAAGCAGGAGAAAGACAGGTGGCAGAGACTGAGAGAGAGGGAGGCAGGAGAGAGACAAAGAGGTGGTAAAGAGGCGAAGAAAAAGAGAGAAGCAGGAGATTGAGAGAGAGAGGATGAATGGGCAGGTGTGGTAGAAAAAGAGAGAAAGAGAGAGCAAAAGAGAGAGAGAGAGAGTAAAGCACTGTGTCAAATATAAAGCCTTAAGGTTTGAAACCCCAATTTTGATACCATAGGCATATATGAAAAATTGGCGATGCTCTTAGGAGAGCAACATTCTAGCAGCCCTCTAGCAGCAAAATGCATTTCCCAGGGTTAGTCATAAACTAAGAGATTCATATTCATATTCACGGTGTCTATGGATAGACATACAGAGTTGTACAATACAGTATAATACGGTAGAAAAAATACACAGTAAAAGAGCAAAATGTACAGATCATATATATATATATATATATATATATAGTGTTCTGCTTATGTAGTATAGTACACTGATCTCTACATTATGTTCTTTTACTTTTTTTTACCCTATTATACTGTGTTGTACAACTCTGTACATCTATACATAGACACCTGTGTCATGGGTTACAAACTGCTTTGGCAATACGAATGCATTTTTTGTCATGTCAATAAAGCACTGTTGAATTGAATTGAACTGAGAAAAAAAAGCAGGAGAGAAAGAGAGACAAATGGCAGAGACGGAGAGGGAGGGAGAGGGAGAGCCGGAGACAAGTGGTGAAGAGGAAAGAGAGAGAGAGAGAGAGAGACATAGAGGCAGTAAGCAGTCAGAGAGTCTTGGGTGGCACTAGTAAGATGGTGACAAAAATACAGCCGGACGGGGCTACTGCTGTTCACTGCAGAAGTGTTTGCTGGCTGTCAGTATAGCAGTGTGTCTGCTTTCCACACACATGCACTCAGTCACCCAGACATACGTAGCGACAGATTCATTTACCACCACTATGGATTAGCCACCCACACAAATACTATGTGTTTCTCTTAAGCTACTACATGACAGGTGTGCAGGTTAGTGTGTTTTTTTAATGTGTTTTTTGTTTCTCTAGTAGTCCCAGTAATATTGCAGTTATCGTCAGTCCTTAGCTGCTTGTTTGAGAAATCAGCAACATACTAATAAGCATGTTGTGGTTTGTGGCTTTAGATCTTTCTCAGAAGCACAGGCGAAAGAAGTCGCTTATAGACTGGGCTCTGAGAAGGGGGCGCTGGCAGCCAGTCAACTTGTCCATCAGAGTCCCCCAGCAGTGCCCTGTTCGGCCAGCCCCTCTCCTCTATCTGTCCCATGGGAATCCACCGCCTCCTGTCCTGGTAAGATGGCCACAAGCTCTGTTTTATGTGTGTGTGCTAAAGGTTTGTGTGTTTGTTTATTTATTAATTGTGTGTGTGTGTGTGTGTGTGTGTGTGTGGGTGGGTGGGGGTGCCTGCGTGTGTGTGAACGCATGTGCACTTGAGTGTGTATGCGTGTGTGCATATGTGTGTATGTGTGTGTGTGTGCATGTGTGTGTGTGTATACAGGACATGCTCCACATTCTCTACCACCAAGGGCCATCCACTCAGGGCATTTTTCGCCGCTCGGCCAACTCCAAGAGTTGCAGAGAGCTGAAGGAGAAGCTGAACGCCGGCATGGCCCATCTGCCCGAGGGCGAGTCGGTCTTTGTCGTGGCAGCAGTCCTCACTGTAAGCACAGTAACAGTAATGACACCTCCCATTAAGTTTTAAAAAGTACAGCAATGTATTTTTGGTTTGTTCTTTATTCTTAATTTGCTTAATTAATTTGTGGGGAACAGACACAAAATGTTGTATTTCCTTTGGTCCTAATTGTCGGCCAAGTGCCATTAAATCAAAAAGGCAAAGTAGTGTTTTTTTCTCTGTTTCTATCATCTTCATTGGCATGTAAATCACACTAAAAACAGCAAAGTGATGTTTTCTTTCTTCGCACTAACTTGTCATGTAAGCTTGACTAAATACAGCGAGCCGAGGTATAGTTTTTGTTTCCCTCTGGTTGTAATTGGTGTGTAGGATTCCACTGCTTTCAACCAACATCATCTTCTAGTCATCACTGGCAGACCTTGTCTCTGTGTCTCGGGCTGTTGTGCTTGTTTCTGTTTGTCATGAAGTGTCTTGTGCGTTGTGCGCCATAGGATTTCCTGCGAAGCCTACCAGACAGCGTGTTGGGATCGCACCTCTACGAGCGGTGGATGGAAGCAGCGCAGGCGAAGGAGGAAAAGGATGAAAAGGAGGAACAGGAGGAGGAGGAACAGGAGGAGAGGAACGTCGTCATGGCGAGGTGACAGGGCACATCACTCAGGCAGGGAGCAGATGACGAACACGCTGTCACACCGACAATGCCATCTGCTTATATCACAAGACATACAAATGCTTACAGTATAAATCACAAAAGAGTTGCACTGGTACAACTCCATTATAAAGGAGAGGAACATTTCCCACATCACAAAGAAAATCATATGCATGAACGCTGGGTGCCCTGACCCCTAGACACACATAATTCCACCTTCCTATTAGTACTTTGCAAAAGATATCACATCTCTCATCTCTGTCTCTCTCTTTCTCTATCTCTTTCTCTCGCTCGCTCTCTCTCTCTTTCTCTGTCAGTCTGCTGGTCTCTCTCTCTCTCTGTCTCTCTCTCTATCTCTTTCTCTGTCTGTCTCCCTCTTTTCTTTCTCTGTTATGTGTTAACGTGCAGGTTGGTGGCCGAGCTCCCTGAGGAAAACAGTGCCCTGCTGCGCTACTTGTTCTGGGTGCTGTATCGAATCCATCAGCGCGCAGAGGAAAACCAGATGACCGCCTCCAACCTCGCGCTCTGCATCGCCCCCAACATGCTCACGCCGCCCTCGTCCTCCAGCAGCGAAGAGGAGACCAGTGCCATGAAAAAGGTCCTTGCAAACAATCAGTCATCCACAGCTAAACACATTCAATCGTACATATACAGACATTATTTGAAAAGACGTTACATAAACCACTCCTGAATGCTTCTCTGCCATATACAGCAGTCCCCATAACCTTGACGTAGGTCAGTGCTGTATCGGCCTAACTGAATTATGTTGTGTTTTCATGTTAGATGCTAGGGGTTATTTAGGCCCACAAATAAAAATCAATTCCAGACAGAGTTTTACAGTCAGCACAATACTACATGCCTATACAATGTGAATGACGAAATAAAAGCTTATATAATATGGAGAAATGCGTTGATTATTATCGTTATGCAGTGTTTGCTATTATAAGGGAAAATATCTTAGACTAATTCAGTTTTCACACTATGCGTAGTCACAGTTCAATAATGGCTCTTGTCATCTGCATTCCTGACACTCAATGCTCTCTGTTTGAAGCCTTTCTACTTCTTAGGCTCCTGAGACTGCTTGAGACACCATTTTGCTTGCTCTCCTGAAAGTGCTGCTTTTTTCCTCTGTAGCCTTTCTACAAAGAGTCTTGCTTACCCGTGACTTAGCATGAGGCTCTAGGCAGGGCTGGATTAATGACAAGAGACAGAGAAGACAGAGAAGTGGTCTAACCCAGAGAGAGACAGAAAGAGAGAGAGAGAGAGAGAGAGAGAGAGAGAGAAAAGCAGGATAGAGACAGGTGGCAGAGACTGAGACAGAGAGGGAGGCAGGAGAGAGACGAAGAGGTGGTAAAGAGGCGAAGAAAAAGAGAGAAGCAGGAAATTGGGGGGTAAAGGTCTCAATTACCCCCCCCCCCCCCAAATTACCACCTCCAACCCACACATTGTAATGCCCTTCCCCAAGGGGCCTCATGCACCAGGTAGTTTACACATGTTAGGTAAAATCCCCCTGAAAGAGCGCTGGGGTCCGCCCCCCCCCCCCCCCCCAAGGGTAGCATACGTGAAAAAACTAAATGTCATAACCAACCAGGTTGAAAATGGACAAATTGGGGGTACGGGGGGGGCAAGATGACTTTTTGCCCAAGAGGCACTCAATTTCCTAATCTGTCCCTGTCTACAAAGTACACTAATGGCCAGTCTGAGGGTACTGTCACTGCTAGTTTCACTGCATCTGTGTTTCAACATTTGGCCAATCTATTAGTCTTTTGAGGACAGAATTGGCCAGAGGGAGAATTGAAAATTGAAAATTGCTCGGCTTTTGTGGCTGCCATTTGAATAGATGCCATCAGTGCCACTGATAAATACCACTGGGTGCAAGAGCTCAAGTAGGTGTTGTTGGTAGTGGTGTTGTTGAATGTGAGGGGGTGGGGGGGTGGGGGACGGGGGGGGTGAAAAGTTTCCATAGCCGCTGGTTACTACAGTACACAGTGTACACACACAAAGGGATGGTCGTCAACAACACTTGGAGCGAGAAGCAAACAATTTGTCAAACAAGCTGCATTTCAGTGAAGCCAAAGCACCGCTTGTTATTGTCTCTCAGTATGGGATTTGAATGGGGAGAATTTATGTGCTGTTTAATCCACATGGACACAATTCAGCGCTTGTTTAGTTCCAGAGCACACACTGTAATAATTACCCATTTTCTCTTGCTCACCTGCCAGTCTTTCTCTCTCCTTCTTTTTCTCTCTCCTTCTCTCTCTCTCTCTCTCTCTCTCTCTCTGTCCTTGTGTGTGTCTCTCTCTCATACACTCCTCTGTCAGGTTGCTGAACTCATTCAGCTGCTCATTGAGAACACTCCGTCCATTTTTGGTGAGGATGTAGGAGGACTCTTAAGCCAGTGGAGGGCAGGAAGAGATGAACGAGTGGCCTGTGGTGAGTCTCTGGAAGAATACGCTGGGGCTTGTGAAGCAAACCCTCCCTTTCTTTAACAATGAAATTCTCTTTTCTGATTGGCTGATGAAGTGGGAATGAACTTTGTATAACTGGCTACTTTTGAAGTAGATCTAAAAAATGTGAATGATCATTCCATATCAGTGCACTTATGAATGGTAATCATGACAACTCTCAAGCTAAATTATCATTTAAATTTTGTTAAATGACTATTCCATGCTGTACTTTTTCTTAATAGTACCATTTAATCAAGTAAATCATTAAATCATTAAAACAACCATTTACTGTTTTAATGGGAGATAAAAGGGACAACTGGCCGATGAGGTAATAATGGTAATAATGATTCCGGAATGACTCGCGGAACTGGTCACCTCGTTGCCCAATTATGTCTTACGTATGGCTGGCTCTCGAACAACACGTGCAGCCTCCCCTCGAGAGCGAAAAGGCCAAAACCGGAAAACACTTTCTTACGTTTGAATTTCAGTCACAAGCTGTGTGCTTATGCTGAGTTAAGAACGGTCTGTGACTTTAAAGTTGTGAGTGTGCATGTGTTTACTGTTTGTGCGTGTGTGTGTGTGTGTGTGTGTATGTGTGTGTGTGTGTGTGATTGTGTGTGTGTGTGTGTGTGTGTGTGTGTGTGTGTGTATGTGTGTGTGTGTGTGTGTGTGTTTGTGTTTCTGTAAGTGTAAGTGTATTCCTGGCTGTTTCTTATGATCTCCCATTACCTTGCAGCTGAGACAGAGATAGACCGGCATGCAAGCTGGAGGGGTGAAAGGTCGCCCTCCCCTGCTTCTCTCCTCCTGCCCGACAACTTCCTCATCCCCCTGGCCGCACTGGCCCTCAGAGAGGATGGCGGTTTCATCCTCCCGTCTGTCTCTGGCTCCGACGTGTCCGTCTGCTCCCTCCCCGGCAGGATGGGCCTCCTGTGGTCCTCCCGTGACCGCTGCTCCTCCGAGCCAACCGTCTGCCCCGTGCCGCCCCACTCGTCCGTGGCCCGCCAATCAAGCTGCGATGCTGCCGTGACGGGCAGCTCCTTCAGCCAACCGCAAAGCCCCAGCGTGCAGGTGCGCCGCCCCCAGGCCAAGCAGAAGTCATGGCGTGGAGAGAGCAGCCCGAGGGCGGCAGCAGCAGCAGGGGTGGGGAAGGGGCGCTATGCCCTGTGGAGGTCCCCTCAGACTGCCCCACGCTTCCGGCACGCCGCCGGCCTCCTGCCCAGCCCCTCCAGCCTGCCCTCCACGGCCACCTCTTCGCTTAGCTCATTAGACAGCGCCCTGTCACTCACGTCGTCAGAGCCACTCTCCAGTCCCAATGACAGCACGGCCCGCCCTTTCCTCTTTGGGGCTGCTGCCAGACTCAAACCACTGACGCCGGACGTGCCCAGGAAGTTTCCACAGGACTGGAGCATGACCTTCCCTCAAGAGCGGCAGAGGAAGAGTACAGGTGAGGAGGAGACGTGCGAGGAGGAAGATGAAGAAAGGGAGGCCAAGAGCCGGGAGCAGCAGGCAGTGGAGAATGTCCGGAGCAGAATGTCAGATGATGAAGACATGGGGGAGGAGAGAGTGGAGACAGCTCCGGTGATCAAGTCGCCCACTCACTCTCATTGGCAACACCTGTCTGACGTGAGAACGACAGTCTGCCCTGCCAACCCTGCAGACGGGGGTGGGGAGCAGGTGCCATGGCAGAGGCAGGGGTCGAAGGGAGGCGGCCAGCAAAGCCCCACCAGACCCAGTGGTCAAGGTCGGCCCAGAGAGACCTCTGTCACTCACATCAAGCTGAGCAGCTCCGGTGCCCCACTGCCCACACCGCCACAGACACCTGCCTGTGCCAGCCTGCCGGAGGTGGAAAACACAGTACAGAGGACTAAAATTACCTTCTTTGCCTCGTCTGCCACTCTGACTGTGAAGGAGCCCGCCATTCAGCAGGTGGCCAATGTGGCAGGGGACCCGCTGGTCACGCCGGGACCTGCCAACCCCCAGAACCACACGGTGCAAGTGCACATCCCACAGACTGTCTTCTATGGCCAGAGCGTGCCTCTGGTGCTCCGCTCAGTCGCCACGCGAGCGCCAGCCCCACCCCCCACCCCCCACCAGACCGGCGGCCCCACCACCCACACCTGCATCACACTGTCGGGGGGCGTCAATGTGTCTCACGTCTGCCACGGAGCGGAGGTGAGGACAGTCAATGCGTCTGAGGTCACACTGGGAGCCACACAGGCCGGAGGTGACAGGCAGGCCGTAATTGGCAGCGGCGTTGGCGTTGGCGGTACCGGTACCGGTGCCTCTCCTGGGCGCCACGCGGACTCCCACAACTCCGTCTGTCAGAGTTCGCCCCGGCCGCCACAACACAGCAGCATCAGCAGCATCAGCAGCATCCGGCACACCATCCGCATCAAGCTCCCCGCCGCCGTGCGGAACACCGTCCGAGAGTACTTCAGCCACGGGGAGGCCGACGGGCTCAGCGCCAGTGCCCAGACTGCTTCCGTGGAGAAGGAGCTGGTCATTAATAGACTGCAGTGGCAGAGGAGTGATCCCCACTGCTGCCCACCTGATGCCTGTCCAGTCTCTGACTCGTCAAATAGAGAGTGACACTTTATCTAGCCACCTTCACCTTTCCGATAAGTAAAAAAAAAAGCACTTTTTTGTTTTCTTTGCATGTATTATTTTGTCGCTGATATATGCAATTTCTGGTTTCATTTTTTTTCACTCAGTTTGTTTAATAAAAACGCAGGGAATTTTCTCTTAGAACAGTCGAAACAGTAGTGGAGTTTTAAATGAGGTATGTGCTGTTAAATTGTTACATACATGTATACTAAGAATGTGAAAGTATGTTTTGAGGACACAGGTCTGCCAGATACGTCCTGCACACACACAGCAACCTTTTTGAATCATTTTTGCTTAAAGTAGCAGAGTACACCAAAGAGGTCACAGACAGTTTGAAGTGAAAGGGCCAAACATGCATTGGAAGTTTCACATTAGACGATGTGGAGACAAATAGTTATCTCATAAGATGACTGGTTCACATTAGACAAACAGTTGTATCATAAGATGTTCTGCCATCAACGATTTTAACCACTGTGTCCTCATGGACTTCTATAGAACATTTAGGGTTGGGAAATTGTATTTTGAATGCTATTAGGTTGCAGGCTACAGGTAGTTGCAATATTAAAAATGAATGCAACTGTTTTGACCATTACTTATTCATAGTGAAAAAAATGAATACAAGTTGAATGTAAGTTTAAACAAGTGCACCAATCAAAAACACCGCTCATATTTTGAGTGAACACTACAAAATGAAGGAGTCTGCCAAGGCAAAAGCAAAAGGATAAAAAGCAATAGAATAAAAAAACAAGTTAAAGTTAAGGAAAGTTAAGCTCTGATTTTTTTTGTAAGACAGTACATTTTTAGATGGATTTAATTGTATGTATTTATATGCATTTTAGAATGAATCACATCTAAGGTACACCATGTACTTTTTGGACAGGATTGGCTGAAAGAATTAAGCCCCCAGCATCTTCACGAAAGTCTAACTGAACTTAAAATATACAGAACAATGTAATAAAGGGAAAACAGACAAAGGCCAAGTGCACAATTGAAATAATTTTTTAAACAGAGGCTTGGCTGTAATTGTGGAAAGTGATAATTAGGTAGGCTAATGAAATGACAGAGAGACACTTACAATGTTGATTGAATTTAATGAACTCAAGTACAGTAGGTGGACATCTGAGAGTGCATTTTAATTAGAAAAAAGGGAACTAACCAAGCCTTGGATCATCATGGCAGATCTTTAAAGGAAGCTGCCATTACGCAGGCGGGGAACAGCAGGCGAGAGGGAGCAGAATGTCAGATGATGAAGATGTGGGGGAAGAGGGAACGGAGAGAGCTTCGATGATCCAGCCGCCAACTCATCACACTGGGTCGAGCAGCTCCCACTGATGACACCTTTCTGATGTGAGAATGACAGTCTGCCCTGCCAGCCCGGCAGACGGGGGTGGGGAGCAGGTGCCATGGCAGAGCCAGGGGTCAAAGGGAAGCAGCCAGCAAAGCCCCACCAGACCCAGTGGTCAAGGTCGGCCCAGAGAGACCTCTGTCACTCACATCAAGCTGAGCAGCTCCGGTGCCCCACTGCCCACACCACCACACACACCTGCCTGTGCCAGCCTGCCGGAGGTGGAAAACACAGTACAGAGGACTAAAATTACCTTCTTTGCCTCGTCTGCCACTCTGACTGTGAAGGAGCCCGCCATTCAGCAGGTGGCCAATGTGGCAGGGGACCCGCTGGTCACGCCGGGACCTGCCAACCCCCAGAACCACACGGTGCAAGTGCACATCCCACAGACTGCTCCACCACGCACACATGCATCACACTCACAGTGGCCATTCTACAGTGTTTTACTCCCCGGGCGAGACCATCTCTCAGCTGAAATGGCGCCCTAGGTGGCTGCCCTGTTCGCCCGTGCCTAACACCACTACTGATCACACTGACTGTTGGGGGGCCTAAATGGGTCTCATGTCTGCCATGGAACGGAGTTGCCAACAGTCAATGGGTGAGAGGTCAGTCGGGGAGCAACGCAGGCTGAAGCTGACAGTCAGGGCGTAATACCGCTGCATTGCTTCATTAGGTTTTGAATGAGATATATTTTTCAGAAAATGTCAGGTAGAGTAGTTCCCCCTCAGAGTGCCTGTGTACATATCTTTGTTGGCTAGCTCTGTGGACAACTGACAGGTGAATGTTATCCACACTTAGTATCTGTTGTACACGTTTATGACTGTTATGGTACTGTTGTTGTTTAAAGGTCTTATCCAATCTGCTGGATTCATTTTGTACAGAGGGTCTGGCTGAGGTTCCATTGACATGGTTTTCTCAGGCAGAATCTTGCCTAACCAATCAGTAAACAGAGGGAATGTTTGTGAGCGAAGACGTTGACTTTGTGGGCTAGATTTGAATTGGAGTGCATAGGCAGGCTTATATTCAGACTAACTGCGTACGTCGGGACCAGATGTTAGTAATTGGGGGAAGGCAGATCCAATCTTTTTAAAGTTCAGCAAAGTCGACACCTCTCAAAAGGGGCTGGTTTACCATGCTACAATTCTGCCACTGTAATTGGGAAACCAGCAAAATGGCACAGATAAAGACATAAGCAGTTTTCAAATAACACCAGGCATTAGGAGGCCTTGTATTAGGAAGTCTGTAATTTAAGCTGTTGCCCATTTGAGATCAGGGTTTATTTTTTTGCAAGATGTTTGGACAAAATTGACTACAAGATGTGTGGACAAAATTGTTTTTTTTTTTTTAAAGATGCTGCCTGGCATTCTGGGTATTCACTGTAAAAAATAATGCACAAGGGCACCTAAGGAGGGACAAATTGATCACATATTTTCATGAAATTAGACCCAGGTTGCTGTACATGTGCTGTGCAAGATAAACTGGCAATCTCAAATGCATAATGCACCTTCAGTGAAACTTTTCTGAGAATGGTAAGTGTATTTTTTCACAGTTTGGTTCAGAGTCACAATAAATGATTATTTCTGCACTGAGAAAGCGGTTATGTATTAATTTGAGCACCCTATCACAACACCAGCCGCACCAAATGCCTTGACAATTACATTGTGTGGGTTTGCACTTTGGAAAGGCCAGCTTGTTTGTTCTATATGGGGCTACTTGTGGGCAACCCAACAAAGGAGTGTATACAGGCAAACAGGCTTTGAAGGTGACTATTATTATTCATATATGAAAGATAGCAGGGGAGGCTTACTCCACTCCACAAAAGACCCAACTTTTAACTCCAGAAAGCCAGCCAGCCAGCCAAGCAAGCAAGCAAGCAAGCAATCTATCTATCTATCTATCTATCTATCTATCTATCTATCTATCTATCTATCTATCTATCTATCTATCTATCTATCTATCTATCTATCTATCTATCTATCTATCTATCTGTGAGCTACTGTAAAATCAGAGCACGTGGTCTTCATGAAAACAACATGGCTGTAAGCTGTTAATCATTCCATCACACTGAGATACACAGCACTGATCCAGGGACCTCTCATCATCCCTGATTTATGTTTTTTAGCAACCTAAATTGCCGCATGAAAATGGTCTGAAGGTAAATGTAGCTCCATTACTGTAAATGTCATTGTTTTCCAGCATATGCCATTAATGCACATTTGACCTTTTTTCAGGACTGATTGCCAAACAGTCTTTCTCAGCTGCAATCACCATTTTGGGTAGAAGAGAGCAGTTATAGCTGTGGGTTGAGCATTCTAACTGAAAAATACAGTTCTGGCTGCAATCAACACTTAGCTTCAATTTCTTGACAGTTTACAACTGATAGTTGCTTACACTAGTCATCATATGGTATGGCAGCAGTGACTTTTAACTTAGCTAGAATGTTGCAACTTAAATGGCTCTTTCTATCTGTGTGACAAAAAAAACCTCGTAACATCTCCCAACTGATTGTGTGTCCATTTTACATCCATTATAATAAACGCCGCCAAAAGCTCCTCCGATAATATCACTTTGGTGTCACGACCCTGCAATCTTCTCCAGCCTCGTAGTGTGTAATTGCCTACTTGACATGGGCAAATTGCCGATGCACCAACATCCTGTCAGGAAGATAATATTGTGCTTGGCATTCACTGAATTGGTCCACAGCCTTTAAAAACATTACCACCTCTATGGCGTCAGTTGCTAGATTAGCGGACCTGGAAATGACAGCTTTGCTGGTGGTAACAACACAACATGTGTGTGTTGTGTTCCTCTATCACTCAGTCATTAGTCGGCAGCCCCATCCAGACATTTTCTGCAACAGTGAAAGTGTAGTCTGTGACGTAGGAGGTTGCAGTGGACGAGTGACATATGTCTACACTCTCATTAATGGCAGTGTTGTTGCAACCCTGACTGGATCCTGAATGAATCTCGCCTGGAATTTCCTGCCGTGATTTGTTGCCCAATCAAAGGTCCTAACCCTCACGTGTGTATTATTTGACACATGCAAGGCCACTGCTAAAGGTGTTGGCCCCTATTAAAGAATGCATTTTTGGGCCCCGTGATTACTGATCATAATAGTAATAGTGTCATCAAAGGGCCCCGTGTCAATGCCCCGTATCCATGGCTGCACGCCAGCCAGTATGCATTAGACCAAGGGAATCAATGGCCAAGGAACAGATACGGCTTGTAATTTACTCTTTCACATGGACTTGAAGTGGTCCCCAGATGCCTATTTTTACTGGTGTAATGAAATAGGTTAACATGCTTGAGTGATCCAACACAGGTTTAAGAACTCTATTCAGCCTTTATTTATGTAATTAGGCATGACATGTGCTAATATTATAATTAGGCTTTTTTTTTAATTCAGAGGTACACATAAAAGTCAAATGTGTATTGTGTCATTAAATCCCCTTTTGCATTCGGAAAAACAGTTAAATTGTTGTTTTGTTACATATACTGAAGAAATGTCATAACTGGGATTATCAGTACATTTTTTATGGTGATGGGGGGGGTGATTTGTTCATGGTGTCTTTTGATTTGTTCAAATGTGTCTTTTAAAACAGGCCTACTTTTTTACTTCAAAAGCAGGAGATTGTTTTCTCCATAAAATTCTGACTTTGTTTATTCCTTCACACCCCTACTCCTGATTGTCTCAGCATGCCACTGGCAGAGGAGGGTAATTTTTCTCAATCTTTGGTATGAGGTTGGTTGGGTCAAAAATAGCCAGTGCGGTGAGACTGTAACGCCAACTACTCAAGTACAATCACAGTCTCAGAGTCAACTACTTTATCCTGTGACATGACCAGCCACACATTAGCCCATTGGCCCATTTTAAAAGCATCTTTTTATCAAGCAATAATGAATGAAACATCATCATCCATGATACATACATACATACATACATACATACATACATACATACATGATCATGAGTTAGAGAAAGAGAGAGGGAGAGTCTTGAGAAAGAGTGTCAGCATGTATATGTATACATGCTCTTAAACCTAATGATATGGCTGTAAGCAAACAACAGCGGTTCCTTACCACTAAACATCCTACTTACAGCTACAGAAACAAAAATTGAAGCTGTAGCATAGACATTGTGAATGTAATGCTAGGATAAACCAGAACTCAAATGGAAGCCAAGTATATCTGTAACCTTTACTGAAACAAACATTCTACCCCCATCTGATAGTAAAATCTTCATAAGTCAGTAATACAAAAAAAAAAACACTATGTGTGTGTGTGTTTGTGTGCGTGCACAAACATAATTATGTACATATTTGTATGTCATTATTTGCTGCCCTTGGATATTTCCCGTTGGTCCTTGACATCGTGTGGCACGTAAACCGTCATGCCATCCATCCAGCCTTCCACTGTCACCTGGCAACCCAGCCGAGATCTGTCAATAAGAGCACAGAGTTAATGAATAGGACAGCACACATTCTACACAACCTCTTGGAAACCTTTGAGGGTCAGCTGAATAGCTTAGAAAACATATGATTATTTTTTTCCATATGAAGTGATACTACAGACATATAACTGCAGGGGTCCCAGAATAATATAATTGTGGAGCTGACCAATCCAAGGTGCAGTTCTGTAAGATACCAAAATTCTATATGTGGAAACACTGGTACTTGTGCCTACTATAGGAAGGGTATAATACATTTTATTTATTTATTTATTTCAAGGTTGCATTTATTGCTTTTAATGAGGTGAATTTACACCTGATGTACTGTATGTATGTTTGTTTTGTACCGCACATGTTTTTATGTCAAATTGGACGTTGGAGTCTGTAAATAAATTTTGATTGATTGATTGATAACAAGGGTCTGAGGTTTTACGTTTTGGTGACTCCATAAGCAAGGTCCAGCATGTCCACCTCCTCATCCACCATTGGCTCCAGGCGATCAAAAATGTTATCCTCAAAGACCAAGTGACATGTGGAGCAGGCAAGGGTGCCTTCACATGCCCCTGAAACACACAAAGGGACGTGTATACAATACGTGTTGAGGAAACTCTACACCTAAGCAAATGGACCTGAATATTTTTGTCAAACTGTTTTCTTTCGTGGTCAGTAATGACTGTAATAAAACAAGAAAACCAATACTGTATAATCAGGGATTGGACATAGAATTCTTCTAAAAAGCTTTAGTGCTGTATTTAGTAGTATACTTTAGTTTTTTCCCCCTCACTTTCCATTGCCTCCCAACGTTTTGATATATAAGGATTTGTCGCACTCTGATCCTTGATGGTTACTGGATATGTTTTGTTTTTTTTGCCCTTACCAACTGTGGACACCAAGTCATTACATTGAATGCATTTGGAAACCAATTGATATAATCTTCTTACCACTCTAGGTTCATTCCAGTAATTTATACAGCCTTATAGCTCCTTTGTTTAGAGCAATCATACTCTGTTTCAATTCTGGGTGCAGTGGTGACTTCAGATATAGTTATGACTCTGTCTTTTACTAAAATTTTCATTACAATGATGTACTTTTTGGTTCTGTATTAAAACAAATTCATTTTGTCATAGAAAGTATACCGTAATCTTTATTATCAATGATACTAGTTTTGCGGGTGGATTTTGGATGTCATCTTTGATTTAGCATTAAAAATGTTAGCGCACAAAAAAGGAGACCGCTTTCAGACTTTGACATATAAAGTATTGAATTGAATTGAAATAAGTTGCTTTACTGGAAGTAGTTGCAAAGTAATTATTAATAATTATTAAAATGGTAGCCATCTTGGATTTATGTGTGTGTGTGTGTGTGTGTGTGTGTGTGTGTGTGTGTGTGTGTGTGTGTGTGTGTTTGTGTGTAATGCATAATTACAAACCAAATCCACTGATGTCTAAGTTCTTCTTCATGACCACATCTAGCAAGGTCTCGCCTTCGGACACCATCACACTGTTCTTCACACCGTCCTGATTGACAAAGTGCACCAATACCTTGGAGGTGGTAGAGCTATGACAGGGTGGGAAAAGCACATGACAACGATGAGCTTCAAAGTGTTATTACAAGTTTTTCCACAGATTCATAATTATAGTCATAAAATGCAAAGCATTATATTTTAACGAGAAAAGGAAGGGGTAGTCAAGGAAAATACAAGCTTCCTAGTCACATTCATTCTGCCTGATTCAGTCCCCCTGTTAAAGGCAAGTAATTATCCCTCTAATGCAGGGGAACCATTATTTGGGTCAGTGCCATTCTCCTCTGAATGCTGCTGTGACGCTGTTTGGTCTCTGAAAAAAGCACAGCACACCACTGACAACTCATTAGTGCTGGATTTGCAGATCTGAATGTCAGGCCCCTTATTTGTTTCGAAAATAGCATATGCTGTTCAACCACCACTGTGGTGGCAGTAATAATAAGGAAACATCCTGTGTTTTTTAAACTAACTAAAACATGTTTCATAATTACCCATAATTAACATGAAAGAACTCGTTTAACACCAAGACTTACACTGGCAGAAGAATTTATCACTTGATATGCTTTTAATGTATTACAAGTTCAACTTCATTTAAACCATTTTTTACTTGTTAGTTTAGTTTTAATTGAAGCTCATATTGACAGTAACATTTTTTTTCCACAAAACTCACCTGTTGTTTTGAGAGCCCATGAAGAGTGGTGAACATCTACTGATCTGTCTGTGTGGCAGTAAATGCAGCTGATGTCTCCCAGATTGAAATTGAAGACTGGACAATGCATCCCATAGACACGCTTTCCTCAGGGAGAGAATTGACTGCAGACATGCACGTTTCGACATGGTGACAGGTTGGTCTTTCTGCATGTGAGATGTGAGTGTGTGATTTAGCAGTTTGCCTAGAAGGACACGATAGCATTGACAGATACAAACTGAAAACCTTGACACACTTACATGGACAAGCAGCACCCCCACACACACACACACACACACACACACACACACACACACACACACGCACACGCGCACGCGCACACACACACACACACACATATCCTTGGACACTGTTTGACCCTCTCTTCTGGATAAATACCTGAGGGAAAAGTCTATGTAACTGTGTGCATATTCAGTATATGCTGCACAAACAGTCTATGCCTCCTTACACTGACACACTTCCAAAACAAAGCTATTCTCTCTTCATGTATACATACAAGTATTACCATCTCTCTCTCTCTCTCTCTCTCTCTCTCTCTCTCTCTCTCTTTGTTTTTTTCTGCTTATATTTGCCTTTTAGTACATTAATCTCTGGCTGTTTTTAGTTATTTGATGTTTTGGTGATTCATAATGTAGTTTGCCTCCCTTACAGTACACAGGGATATTTTCTTATCAGTAGTCATAGGATAAGAAACAATTTTCTGTCAACTCACAAAAACAATGTTACAGTTATCTGCCAATACAGCCAGTAAATTGACAGTATATGCACATAGAAATGGATCAGATCTTTTATTACTAGCAGTAATATTACAGCACCTCTTCACCTCTTCACAAAGTGGATTAAAATCCAATCCAATTCCAAAGTTTCTCCCATGCGCCATTTTTAATTGTGACACAAAGTGCCTTGCACCTTCTACAAATATAAAGGAACCAAAAGGTCGAGATAGTTATTTAATTTTAGAACAATGAATCCTAATGAAGGGCGGACTTAATATGTGTGCTTTTACAGAAAGGTGGACCTATAATTGCCAAGCATGAGTTACAGCTAGTAGCATAATGATCCGTCATAAACGGTCAAAGACTGTAGAACGAGAGCGCAAACTTAGAATCATGCAGCTAAATGGTGCTGTGTTGTTAAAAGCAGTACCAAAAAAGAATTCAATTCAAACCTAACTTCAACACTGTCTGTCACACAGCCCAGTGAATTTCTGTTTCGTGAATAATTAACGTAACATGATACATAAATAATACACTTTAAGAAAATACAGGAAATAAATAACATAAGGGCAGTCCCATATCAGTTGGAAAAGGTCTGACAGTTTTGTCTGTCCAAGCATTCGTCCATGTCTTATTAGAAAAAGCTTGATATCTTGTTTTGTTTCTGAGATATGGCTCTTCAAATATGGATAGACGTGTCCTAAAAATAGACCCTTTTTTTCATATCCCTCTCTTCTCCTAAAAGGGCCTACATTTTTAAACACTTTATTCACTTTAAACACTAGGGATGTAACCTGTGTAGTTGTCTAATATCATCTAATATCACATTGGAATTACAGTCTTTCCCACCATTGACGACGTATTCATCAAAACAAAACCCTATTTTTTAAATCAATATGATCATAAATACGGAGCACTCACATTTTCAAAACTTTAAATATACATAGTCCATGTAAAATGTAAAAAGTCAGCATCATGGGTATCCAATAAATCACGTGTGCTGGATGGTGTCTTTGTCAATATAGCACACACTTCTGACCTACTCTCCTACTTCTGACAACAATGCAGGCCTAGGAACAACACCTTTCACCCCTAATAAGGTTGGCTGTTGGTTGGCATTTACAATCAATTTTTTTTGTAACTTAAACTGTTTTTTTTCCATATTTTCATTTATTTGACATCATGCTGAAAAGATAAAAAAGCAGGTGGACAGCATTCCTCAGTATCCCTGACCCATGCATGCCTCTGGCCTTTGCTCTTGTTTGCTTGCGGTGATCATGCTGTGGGAAGTGGGAGTATGGATTAGTTATATTAAGGGTAGCTACTGACCTTAATCATGCTGTTGTGATTCTCTGGGCTTACCTTGCCTCCCTGTGCTTTTCATCAGCCCTATCATCAGACTGTTAGAACTGGTGAGGATGCTTGCTATTGTGCATCTCTATGTACAACCTGTGGGGGGTGATGCTTGTCAAGTTCCAAGACCATTCTGAGGAGATACACATGCTGTCAGGACTCTCTGACCAGGTGCATCGTGTCTTTATTGAAGATTAGATCCTCAGAGACGTGACTGTGAAAACCTATGGCTGTGTGAATGTACTCAATCTGGGAGTGACTGTATCTCAGAGTGCTACAGAGCATGGTGTAAACAGCGACAGGGCCACTCTACAGGAAGTGTGTGTAGTGCCCTTTCCATTTTTTACATAATGTGCTGATCTTGCGGCTAGTTACACAATCAGCACACCTCACTACCTGCTAACCATGATTGGTAGCGCTCACAATTGCACTGTCAATCACAAGCACAGCTGAATGGAATCGGGGCCGCTGTCTAAAAGCATTGTTTGCGATTGCAATTTTGTTGTGCATATTTTTGTTGGCATTTGTAGGGTCTGGGGGTTCTCACACAGAACATTTTCAATACCATACATGTCATTTCCTGTGTTCTGGTACATTTTAACAGTTTTTTTTATCAAAGGAAATTGGCTAAGCAATTATTTAAATTGCTTAATCGATTCACTCCCCGCACTATTAGCCTATCTGAACACTGACAGACCTTACTGGCTTGGCTTCATGATTGCCAGATCCAGCCATTTTTGTCATCTCTGATTTTCCAGGAAAAGGAGCTTAACTCTGCACAATGGCTTTCATCAGCTGGCGTGGATTGGTTGCATTGCATCTAACATTGGGGGTGGGCACTATGTTACTGGCGTATTTGTGAATTTACAGTTGCAGATAATTTTGTAGGCCTATGCCTGAAACATGTGTGTCAATAACTAACTTTTAACAGTAAAATAAGCTACTGACAGCTATGAAGTGAAATAAAAGCAACCTACTACAGAAAATGGCAGATTTAAGACCATTAAAACGCATGTATGAGATGCAACTTGGGTCTTAAAATACAATGATTTTTGAGAATTTGATGGCTATATTAAACTCCCATTTCACCCTGTTTATTTTTGCAACTGAACAATAAGTTTGCATAGTTTCACTCATTTAGGTCTTTGTCAAAAGGCTTTAGATTTTAAAAAGTAGGGCTTCAATCTGTCCATCAAATAAAGAAAATAGGTTACAGGGCTGCAGGATCAGTCTATGACAAATCAATTCATGAGAGCAGCAAGTTCACCTGAACGGACAATTTAGGGTGACTACATTCCTACTGGCCTACATGTAACAGTTGCGAATTTCTGAGCAAGTTTTATAGAATAGATACTGCATAGGCGCATCGAGGTTAGTCCTTAAAATAAACAAAACCGTATACACAGCAAATTTCACACAGGCTGTCATATTAAGTATTTAAAGGGGTCCTTCCGCTAAAAACCACTTTGAATAGCTCTATTTACAATGAGGTGGGTCACAACAAGCAGTATATGCACGCAGCATTCCAAGACGTGAAATTCGACCCTCATGGTTTTACTGGTCATTGAAGGGTCGAGCTAACCAAAACGAGCGGATCAGAGCAGGCTAAACCTATCTACGTCACTAGGTCGTAAGCCCCACCCAGAGTTCAAAGCCCACATCCCAAAGGAAGAAGCTAGGTGAGCGAAAGACAGCGAATTTGCCCAATCAGAGGTGCCTTATTGACACGTCATGGATATTCACGAGGGACACCGGAAAAGCCAGTCGTTCAACCACTAGACCTGTTATAGCTTACAGAAAACAGCGTCAAGCAAGAGAACTAGGACATAATTTTTCACAGAAATGACGCACAATGCATTCAACCATAGTGGCGACAGGTAAATTAAGTAAAAGGTCCACCATGTTAAACACTGCTGCCCTGACTCCTCTTGAGGTAGCCCCCCCCCTTTCTCTCTTGTATACAGTCTACTAAATGTGTATCATCATCAAATTTGATAATGGCGTTAATTGCCCTGCAAGGCCACATAGTCATGAGTGAAGGATGTGCGAAGCATAAGCATAGGGCCTTGTAGCGTTCCCGTGTTAATAGCTCTTATGTTCTCATGTGACAGTCCTCTGATTCATTTAGTTTTATTTAGGTCACATGAAACTCAGATAAACACCATTCTCTCTCAAAATCACCAGTGTTTTGTTGTGTGCCCAAAAGCAAAGGTTAAAAAAATATAAGCACAAATCTTGCAGCATGCAGCATCTACAAAATACATGCAGTAGTGACATGGAGCTTTATGTGAAATGCACTGCAAATTTCACCTGATTCTACCTCAGGGCTTCCTGTAATCTTTTGTAATAAGCGACCTTAACAATTGATGTTCTAGTGCTAACTGTGAGTAGCTACTTACTGAGTGCTTTATAATACTGTCATGGGCTGAGGGAGTGGGTAGGGGTTTTTAGACTGCACAATGCGGGAAAAAAGAGGCGACAATGTCCTTGTCACTCAGACAGCTCCTCCACAGCCTTGCCTTACCTCTCAGTGTCCTTAATCTTGTAACCTTGTTGAGGGCACTAACCATGAATAGCATGAACCTGTATTTGAATCTGAATCCATGTTTTATTTAAAACCTTTAGTTATATTATTAAAATTACAAACACAGAGGCAAAAACAAAACAAATGTACAAATATCTAAGAAGGTGGCCAGAATATGATTCAATATGGCTGATGGCATATTATGCAAAACAGGAAAAGAAGAAATGGAAAGCTGCGAGCAACAGATGGTAATGCGCCAACAATACCTGTGGGCAGGGGTCAATAAACAACAATAAACCTGTAAATAATAATAAACCTTCATGCTGGTGTGCTGTCACATTTTTTCATAGTAAACAGAAAAAAGGTTAGAAAACACTACGTCCTGGGGGTCTTGGCCGTGTATTGGCCTTAATCTTTCAACTTTAGTCATGTCTGTGGTCACACAACATTACCCATATGATAAACTTCAACAGTCCTTCGATTTTTTTAAACATAGAGAAGATTCCAGAGAAAACCACTGACAGAACTGAAACGTGTGATATTTTAATAGCACAGACTCACACAGAACAGATTATCAGTCAGCTCTTCTTGTAGAAGGCTCAACTCAAAGAAACAATATCCTCCTAAGCATTATCTTAGTCCAGCTTTTAATGAGCAAAATATTTGTCAGAACAGTAAAACGACCACAATGTGTATCACTAAATGGATATATGTAGTTAAATTTACAGAAAAAAAAAACACAAGTCCAGTAAGGGCAAATTAAGTTAACTGAGTAGGTTTCCCAACAGTTGGCATACAACAGATTGCGACACTTTTTTGATCAGATAGTGTCCAAATCCAAGGTCTCACAGCAGCCTTGTGGTGGGCTTAGCCATGCACCATGTCGATCCTTTCTGTGCTTTTGAAGGCCATCCTGATAAGGAATTGCTTGTCACTCACTGTAGCTCCAGTATTAAGTTGCTGCTACAAAAAGTCCAAGTGCAGCATCATTTCATATAGACCTTTATAACTGAGAGATTAAAACCAAAAACATCAAAAACAAACCAAACTGGTTTGTTCAAGACTACATCATCCTACAGTAGGTGTAATATCACATTACACCCCTTCGAAAAATACCGATTATGAAGTTATGCACTTTTACATTACATTACATTTAGCAGACACTTTTATCCGAAGCGACTTACCAAAAAAAGGGCCCTTTCTGCAATTAAATGGGAAAACTGGGTTATTCTGCAACATAATATTGTGCAGAAGCCCCATCTAGAGAAATGATTTAAACTGTTTAGTTCAAATGAACATAATGACCCAAATCTTTTGCAGTGTCATGAGTGTCTGGAGGATACACATGTCATGGTCTTATAAAATATACAAGTCGTGGTCTCCTACATTTATTCCCATCAACCTCCGTCAGCTGAACCTGGGACTAGATGGATAGACTTGCTTGGATTTAGAGAGACATCCTCTGGCATTTTTCTTTAAAATTTAAAAGCATGAGGATTCAGACACATATTATTGTGGAAGAGTGTAAGAGGGCATGTAATATTTAAGTAGTACAAATCAAACAGTCTGATCAAACAGTCTGATCAAAAATCTGACATAAATTACTGTAAGACATCAACAAGTGCCTCAAAAATCAAAACTTTTTCAGGTGGAAGAAGGACCCCTTGTGTTCCAAAATGAAATAATGAAATATCCTTGTGTTTCAGAACAGAACTAACAGTGTGGCAGTGTTGACAACCATCAATTTTTGGAATGACTTCTTGAGTATATTTCTCCTCACATGCTGTTAATGATATGGTTTACACATTTGTGTGACATATGCTACGCCTTGTTCCTCTACCCCCACTCCTGGTTCCTGTTCCTGCACCATATGCACAGCCAGGCCTACAGTGGACATTAAACATCTTATAAACAAGATAATAAGACATAAGACATGATGACAAAACATAATAATATAAACATAGCAATGTTTGTATTTAAACCCTGGCTTTGCTTGTTGTCTTTGTGTGGTTTTGTTTGTCTGTGAGAGACGCTGTGTGAAGCTCTTGTCTGTTTGCTCTTCTGAAATCCATGCCTTGTGTGCCTGTTGTGGCGTTTTGATTTTAAATGAAAAGAAGCCTTTAGTGTCTGTACATGCATTCTATGCATCTTGTCTTCTGTGACAATTTGTATGTGTGCATACTGTGTCATACTCTTAAAGAACTTATCTGATGTATAAATTAGAATGCTAAAAACTCAAACATATGGATGATGGTTCTGAAGACTTCACCATTTTAATGGTGTTGACTCCATAGACAGGGTTTGCTATAGTGTGTAGTATATATTATATATGTGTAGTATATTCCGTTTAAAATATATTGTACTGTATGTCCAAGAAGATAAATCTTATGTATATCTCTACCGATATTTAAAATGATGCTGTAATGTAAAAACATTTCAAAAGTATTACTTTTACTTTTGTAATTATTCCACTTTTGAGCACTGATATCTAGTTTTTGAGCACTGATATCTAGTACTAAATCTAGTTTTAACTTCAGTGTTTTGTCAGTCATCCAATTTCGAATAAAGCTCAAGAACAGTTAACCATCTGTGTCCCAGGCTGTTTGCAGGGTACCGTCTCAAGAAGAGTCATGTAGTAGAACAAGGTGAAATGGGGGGGACACATTTCAATGCTCTCCAGACTGCACAATTATCAGCTTACAAATATCACAATCTCTTCATTAAACAGCTGACATTGTTTTCTGACAGTCAACTAGAGCATTTTCATCTGAAATCAATGTTTTATCAATAATAATATTAGTATAATAATTTTAATAATAATAGATTATTTTTCCCCCATTATCAATGCATGTGTATGGGTAAACTTGGCAATGCCCCTCTCTCTGTAAGTAAAGACATGCAGCCCAGCAGCCCAGCAGAGCAGTAGTATGGCCCGGGTGCGGTAAAGTTGACATGAGTCAGACACACAACACAACTAAGTGACACCTGCTGCCCTCAAGAAAACTATAAATGCCTAAAACGGTTAGAAATTGCTGCATTTACCCACCAGCAGAGGCATAGCTAGCCAACAGCCAACACTGGAAATTGCTTGGGGCCTCCACAGGCCATTGGAGGGCTCGATACCTTTGAACTACAGTGGTGGCAATGCAGTTTTCAGTGAAAGTGGTGGGTTTTGCTTGGGGCCCCGACAGGGCTTAAAATTACCTCTGCCCACCACAGCTTGTCACGCTAGGTTGATCTGTGCCACCCTTGAATGTTTTCAACAACCTCCCAAATGCCCCTGCCCAGTCTTGTATGACATGCCCAATAATTCGAATGCCTACTGACTGTGCAGCCCTCATAGAAAATGTGAGTTGATCATTACCCTCTATTAAAGTGCACTTTAAAGTTTGAATCAAGGTTCAGGCTTTTTTTCTAAAGTCCTCTACAGTAATTAGAAAGAGGAAGTAAGCTCATCAAAGCTTTTTAAACCATCACATTCATTCATTTCCAAGGTCCTTCAGCATTTTACTGACTTTATTTTCGTCTTTCATCCTTCTTTGAAGACTGCTCACATCATTCACAAAAGTGCAAATAGAAATGACATGTTTCATCATGACAAATTTTTGAACAGGATTTTTTTATTGAGAGTTGAAAGCAGCCCCCCTTCATGTTTTGCTGAGGACAAGGCACTGTCAGGTGATGAATTCAGAAAAAAAACTGATCCACCCATCTCATTTTCCAAAAAGAAGGAAATACTGTAGAATCTTACAGTCAAGGATTATCCATGGAGACACGGCAATGCCGATGCATGCCATGTGATCCACTAAGAATGAAAACAAGGTTAGACAGGCCCTTTCAAAATAAATGTAATCAAAAGTGGCAAAAGGCCATCCATCAAATATAATCCGCAACATAAAAAAAGAAAAACTACTTTTGGTACTTTTACCAGTACTAAGCTAGGCCATGTGCCACGGCAAACGTGTGATGAGAAATATCGACCAAAAACTAAAAAGGTAGAGAATGGTGCAGATCTGTTGCTGAACAAAGCGTCAGGTAGATCTTACATAATAATAACACTGCCGGGGTTTTTCAAAAAATAGTTTAACACGACACAAACTCGTTCTTCATCTTTGAAAGCTTCAAAATACATTACAACTAGAAGAATGAATGAAAATACAGTTTGATGATTGCTTTGTTTTTTCCTTTATAGGATTTTCTTTTCAGAAACCTAACATTTATGCAGGCTTGCTTGCAGACGATGACTTGTTGCATGAAGTCAGATGACTTGTGAAGTGGTGCTTAGATGTTCAATAGAGTGCAAAGTCTGTGTGCAAATCTACAGACCAAGAAGGTCAGAAAACTGGTTTTCTGACGGAGCACATATCCGTGCATATTCAACAATGATCAATCACACCTACATGTGTTTTTTTTTTTTCGCCTTGGATTTTGATTGAAACGGTCCATCTGGTGTTTTTCCCCAGCCCTGTGTATGGAATGTATGTCTCATGCAAATCAACTGAACAGAGCAGGAGATAAAATTAATTAGGTTTGCAATTTCAGTTGCAATTCCCTCTTGCAATGGGATCCATGCTTAAAAACAATCCTTATTCCCTTCTCCAACACCTAACGTCCAAACCGTTTGCAAGAATACAACATAATGAAAAAATAAAAACACTGGAGAAAAAAAATAGCAAGCAAAGTTGTCTCCCTTCTCATAAAAGCAGTGCTCAATATATATATTTTTTAAAATCAAATCACATTCACTTCTTCTGAATACATGGATCACTTCTCTCCTTTTTGTTTTTCCTCTCTTGGTATGATCTTTTGTACGTGTTGTGCTTTTGAAACGCAGTCCTAAACATTAAAGGGAGCTGAATTGAGACGGTGAAATTGCAGTCCGCAGGTATTGTGTGGGGTCAGGGTGAGTAAAAGTGGGCAAGTGCGCCCCCTGTAGACCACTGAAGGCCATCACATGCACTCAAACTCGTCGATGCGCTGCTTGGTGTTGCCCGAGCGGATCTGCCTCAAGGTCTTGTACTTGTCGCGGCCCGCTCGCACGTTCTCTGCGTGGAGTATGTCGTTCTGGGTCTTCTTGGTCTCGTCGCGGGCGTTGGCCAACTCGGAGCTCAGTGCCTAGGGAATTGGGGAGAGCGGTTAATGTGTTGTACATGTGGGTATTAATGAGATCTGTCTTTCAAGCACCTCTATTTACATAACTGCAATCTGATTTTTAATGGGGTTTTGATGTATTCATTTAATTCTTTTTTGTTTACATTAAGATTTCATTTAAACCTATAAGGAACACTACACTGTGCATGTATTCAGAAATGAAGTGTGTGTGTGTGTGTGTTTTGTGTGTGTGTGTGTGAGTCATTCATCATACCTGGAGGTGCTTCTGCACCCTCTCGTTCTTCTCTGCCTCCGTCATGCGCTCCTCCTCGCTGCGGTCCTTGTAGGCGGCGGCGTTGGTCAGTTCGGCGCTGGCCTCCGCGTTCTCCTCGTCATTCTCGTCGTGCTCGTTCTCCGGGTGCACCGGCTCCTGCACCGTCATCACCTTGTTGCGCAGCTCTTCTTTGGTCTTCTCCAGGTCCTCCTGTACCATGCAGGCCTGCAGAGGGGACACACACAGGACGTTTGTTTTACTTTTATTTGTTTCCCCTTTATTCATTTTACCAGAATGGCCCGATTGAGATACAATATGCCTCCTTCCAGGGAGTCCTGGTCAAGATGGCAACAAATTAAAACTATACAGAAATAGGATAAGCATGATCCATATAAAAACGCAGAGGCCATGTTTATACAAGGGCAAAGACACACATGCATATTTTTCTGAAATGAAGGGAACAGAAGTACGTAGCCCTGAGGATGAAATCAGTACATTTACATACATACATAGACAACTAACAAACTAGTGCAGTTCAGAAGTTGTTGTGACACGTTGGTTGTGACTACACTGGTATAATTTACTAGTTATCGTTGACGTGGCCATCACCACGACGCACACTTCACCCATCAAGTAAGCGTACAGCTGGCTGGCAAATGTGCTGGAAACTTAAGCCAGATCTGATCTGGACCTGTCTCTTCCCTCCCAAACCTGATTCATGGCAGTCACTGGGACCTTGCCAAAAATGGAGAAACAAGGGGGAGGCTGAATTATTATGATGAAACAGGACTGTGTGCTCGCTCCAGACAATGAAACACCTTTATCTCACTTTATCTGCTGTAGGTGTGTCAAGAAAGTGCCTCCCTTACATGTTCCCTATTGTTGCTACATCACAGCTGTCAATCCTGCCTTCAAAAAGTAAAAAAAAACCTGCCACATATTTGATCCAACCATTTTCTAAAACAGCAGATACTAAAAAGCACAAAAAGCACACATCATCATCTTATTAGTGAAATCACTTAAACATTAGCCATGAAAGCTTATCAGTAAAAGCACCTAAATGTCAAGCATGCCAAATGCACAGGTGAAAGAAAAACACAGCAGGGATTTTCTTTTCTGAAGCTTGGACTGACACCTGTGTCACTAACCTCACTACCCATAGCAGTTATTGCAACCGGCAAAGTGTGAATTAAGCCCAGACAGTGTCTACTCTCTTGACAGAAAAAGTAAGCTTCACAAAGGGGCTTTTTACTCTCAATGCCTCTATGTGTCTCTTCTTCTTTGTGAGGGGGTGGTGTGATCCACTGCTCCAGATGTTCAGCTAAGTTAAGAAAGAGTGGCGCACAGGAAAGGTGTGTGTGTGTGTGTGTGTGTGTGTGTGTGTGTGTGTGTTTGTTTGTGTCTGTATCTGTGTGGGTGTGTGTGTGTGTGTCTGTGTCTGTGTGTGTTTGTGTCTGTATCTTTGTGTGTGTGTGTGTGTGTGTCTATCTGTATGTATCGGTATGTGTGTCTTCACGTCTGTGTGTGTGTGGGGGTGGCTCTGGTGCTACCTTGTGCCTGGCTCTACCCTCCACTCGGGGCTGCTCTGCAATCCATCTAACGAGTGGTGGAGAGATGGCGGTTAGGGAGGCTTTGCCAATGTAGACAAAAGTTGCTCTCCCTCGATACAGACACTAACAATCTGGCAGCACAAGTCTGGCTGATATAACCGGTCTGCACAGATAGCGAGTTAATCAAAAACAGCTCAGAGAGAATGCAACTCAGCAGACAATACAACAGAGTAGGAGCACTGGGGAGACTGCTAATATTGAAACTTGGCTTTTCAGAATCTCTAGCGCATAAGCAGAAATGTCTGTCTCTGATAACACAGTGCCAACACTAGGCCACGCACAACACATCCCTTCCAGCAAACTACATCAGCTGAACCTTTAATATCACGTGTGGTACTGTATTTTCTTTACAGAGGTCATCGGGTACGGCCCTTAAGGCTAAATGTTACAAGTCACAGGAGGCCCCTTGCTGTTAGCCTGGTGGACTAGACTCTTTCACTTTTCTTTTCCTTCATGCTTTCACATCATGTTGGCTGGCTGCTCTGCACGGGCATATAATTACCTGGTGGGTGGATACTTTGTACTAAGAATTTATAATGAATATTTGGTCTGATTTCAACCAATTGCAGCATACTGTAATGGACAGGTGTTTTTGTTTGTTTATTAATTTCTTTATCTATTTTAGTTTGAATATGTAAATGTCCTGTGTTGCAGGTTAAGGGCAAATTTTTATTGTCGGTTGTGGTAGCATACATTATTTTATGTAGTTGTATGATTTATTTGTGCCAGAACTGACATTGACACTTGAGATGCAGGGGCAGCGCTGTGAGTGGCTAATCGTAAAGTGTGAATTTTTCAGGTGAACTGCTCATGGTATGCAGGGGTGCAGGGACGTTGCGGCAGCACAACCTTTAAATGCGCTCAACACAGTCTGAAAGTGCACGGTGCCCTCATTTTTATGATTATGTTTTTGGACTTTTCATTTGACAAATATGAGATGTATGAGATGATCGTGTTTGTGATCTGTGCTTAGGGCTGGCTGCGCTCCCACCTTCTGTTGCCACTCTGTAGCCTCGTCCTCCTTCTTCTTCTTGGCATCCTCCAGCAATGAGATCTTAGAGGTCAGCTCCGCCAACTCAGTGGCCTACAGACACAGACACACACATGTGCGCACACACACAGACACAGACACAGACACAGACACACACACAGACACACACACACACACACACACACACACACACACACACACACACACATTCATACACATGCACAAAAAAACACACCAAATTAGACATCAGACACAGCCCACTTTATTTCGCAGTGGAACAATGTTTAAAAAAAAAACTGTTGAATTCGTTTTAGTGCCTGCTAATAATAGACCATGTCTAGCCTTGTGTACTGCTTGGGTACAGGCTCTGTGTATGTGTCCGTTCCCCTTGATCAGTGACCACACTCCCATGCAGCTAACGCCACACTGATCTACAGCTGTCTGAGGTTACATGCTGTATTTCATGTCAAGCAACCAATTCATTTAGGCAAGGAATAATATAAGATAAGAAAGGCTTTCTAGCCCTGTGGACCCAGAGAATGACTTTTTCTGAGCTGTTCACCCTTCTGGCTTCTAACATTCTTTACCTTTTACGGACCTATGCAGTCGACCAGTTTTTTACCATCCAGACAGAACTTAAGAATCAAGCTGTAAAGGCGACTCTGTTAAGATGCCATTAACCCAAGTAAATTTGGGTTTCGATTTTGTTTTAGAAAACATGTTATGGCCAGGAGCTGTACATACGGGTCTACCAGTTCAAACCAACATCTCTATAAAAGAAAAGCAAGAAGTCTAAGAAGTCTAAGAAAAAGCAAGTTTATATTGAAACTGAAATTAGATAGCGCCTACCTCTAAGCTATGCATCACATGTTAAGCATTGTTTGGATGTATGTGTAGTAGACAAAATGGACTGCTATTACACCTGTACGGTCATGGATTGTGCCCCATACACAAAGCACTTTATGGACTACCTCACTCTGCACTACAGTACTTTACTACTCGTAACCCGTATGAATTATGCATTTTGTGTTGTTTCTGGTCATTATTGTGTTGTGCTGTTGCTGTGTGATACATGTGAGCATGCCAAGACATATTCCCATCAGCTGTACTCTTATACGCTATATATTATATGGCTATAATAATAAACTGGAGCTTGATTTTGAGAAAATAGAGGTTAGGTTTGAAAGTGATCCCATAAGGATATACCCATAAGTGAGTGTTTACAGAGAAAGATAAGACACAACTTTATACATCTTCATTGTTTCTCTTTCTTTTGTGTGTATGTCTGTATGTGTGTGGGTGGCTCTGTGAAGTGTGTAGGTGTGTTTTTCTGTGTTTTTGTGTGTGTGTGTTTATGTCCGTGCGCATGTTGGTGCCATTTGCATAGTGTGAGAGCCTCAAGGGATGTTTTCTTTCATGTATCTGTATGTGTGTGTGTGTGTGTGTGTGTGTGTGTGTGTGTGTGTGTGTGTGTGTGTGTGTGTGTGTGTGTGTTTATGTGCACGTGCATGTTGGTGGCTTTTGCATAGTGTGAGAGCCTCAAGGGATGTTTTCTTTCATCTATCTGTATGGGTGTGTGTGTGTGTGTGTGTGTGTCCCTATGCCCACTCACCAGGTGCTCCTGGTTCTTCATCTGGTTCTCTGCCTGCTGCAGCAGTGTTGTCCTGGCCTCCTCGGCGGCCCTCTTGTCCTTCTCCAGCCGCTCGGCCTCCTCCTGCGCACGCTTACGCTCCTGCTCCAGCTCCAGCGCCCGCTTGGTCTGCTCCTCCAGCTCTGCAGCGCCACACACACACGAACATGCATAAACACGCGCATAAGCACATTCACACACACATACATGCACACGCATGCATAAGCACATTCTCACACACACACACACACACACACACACACACACACACATACGCACGCATACACACACACACACACACAGACGCACACACGTGCACACACACACACACACACACACGTGCATACACACACACACACACACGTGCATACACACACATGCATACAGGCATACACACACACATACACACACACACACACAGACAAAGACACACACACACACACACATGCATACAGACATTCACACACACGTATGCATGCATATGCACGCACACACACACAATCATGCACGCACGCACACGTAATCATGCATGCGCACACACAAACAAATAGCACATAAACAAACAAACAAACAACATTTTCAGAAAGTAAAACAACACGTATGAATAAATAAGCATGTATGAATAAATGAATGAATAAAATGAATAAATGAATGAGTCAATAAATAAAGAAATATGAAACAACTTAATAAATAATTTGAATAAATGAATAAAGGAATGAATGAATCAATCAATCAATCGAATAAATAAATAGATGAAGGAATGAATTAATTAACATATAAATATATGAGTAAATGAGTGAATGAATGAATGAATGCATGAATGAACACATAAATAATAATGAATATCCTCTCACACCTTGCTGGGCTTTCTTTGTCTGCTCCTCAATCTGTCTGAGCCTCTCCATCAGCTCTTCCTTTTCCTTCTCAATCTTTTCCTTCTCCTTCTCCGCCAGCTCTCTCTTCTTCTTCTCGTTCTCCAGTAATGCCCTGTGTGGAGAGGAGGGGGAGGGGAGAGGAGGGGGTCAGGGAGAGACAGAGCAGTGGTTTAGAGGGGCAGGGATGGATGAGTGTTTCCAGGCATTGTGAGACCACTTATGGAGGACAATGGCTTACTACAAACACCACCAGACATACTTCTGGCCGTGGTGAGGCTATGAATACTAACATAGCACATACACATACTTACACTCTCGTGCACACACACACACACACACACACACACACACACACACACACACACACACACACACACACACACAAACAGACACACACGCACACACACAAGCACACACACAGAGACATCCGCACCATCATATTTCTGCAAATTCAGGACAGTCAACAAGTAGATAGGTCATACACCTATACATATTTATGAACCCAGGTAGATAAACCAATGAACAAAACATGATTGACATAACGCCCTGTGCGACAAGAAGGGTCAAAGATCAGAAGGCACAATGGAAGGGCAGTAAATAATAATGACAATGTGTGTCACACACACAAACACACACACACACACACACACACACACACACACACAAGCACACACATAGACACACACACACACACACCTCTCCATCTTCTTGTGGTTCTTCTCCTCCCTGGCCTGAGCCTTCATCTGCTGCACTTCGATGGTGTCGGGCTTGCGTCTGCGCATGTACAGCTCGTGGTTGCCCATGCACAGGGCCAGGATGCGCTTGTTGATGCGCAGACGTGGGGCATAGAAAACAAAGTCCTGTATGCAGAGACACAGAGACAGGAAGGCCACAGTAAATGCACAGACCAACACAGACACACACACAAGCGCGCGCACACACACACACACACACACACACACACACACACACACACACACAGACATACACACATACGCACACACACATGCACAACACACACACGCACACACACACACATGCACACACACACGCACATACACACGCACATACACACAGACTGACAAACTCGCAAAGGAAGCGAGTAACGCAACGTAAACAAATGAGATGTCGTCTTGGAGACTACGCATACCGGTGCTTTCTTGTCAATGGGTTTGATGACAAACTTCTTGTCGTTGAAGGAAATGTTCCTGATCTCACTCCAGGGGAATCCGATTTTGGGCGTCATCCTGCGGGGCGAGGGAAACACAAACACGAGGAAGGTCAAGCACTTCCCCTGTTGTACGTGACTGCACTGGTAGTCTCGAGAGATCGCTCAAGCCGGACACAGGGGAGGAATGGGAACCAACTGCTCTTAGTTCAACAGTGGCTTTATATTTATATATATATATTTATTATACATTAAACCTGTGATACTGCTAAAATGAGGCATTTCAGAAGTTGTCAGGAAACTCATAAGTAAGTGATTTAAAAAAAAAAAAACTTAAAGAAAACTTATTTTATTATTTATTTCATTTAAATGTATTGTTGTTAAGTATTATTAAAAGAAGCCTTTCAAGAACTTAAAAAACATGTGTGGTCCTATTTTCTCCTATGGCAATTTTTTTTCCCTAATTACTAAGCAAATGCCTTAAGGTTTCTACTTAAAGAGTAACACACAGATGTATCGCTAAACAAATACATACACAAATTAACAAAAATACAAAAATGAAGAGCCAAATGAATGAATGAGTGAATAAGTGAATGAATGAATGAATGAATGACTTAAAACCTTTAAGGACTATTACAGACTATATATAGATGACACGGTGTTGTCTAGGAATACAGAGAATGCTCTGCGAATGTTTTTGCCATACAAGAAAAGCACTGAGGAGTGATTTTGAAAAGTGGGTGTGGCAGAATAGGCTTTGAATAGGCTCACTTGTCGTTCTGCTCATAAATGTTCAGGCCCAGGGCGTCCACGCCCAGCCACAGCTCAGAGCCCTTCTTGTTCTTGATGTTGAAGTAGTTCACGCCGTACATCTCCAGGTCCTGGGCGATCTTCAGATACTCCATCATGGCGTCCTCTCTGTAGGGTCACACACACACACACACAGCGTCCTCACTACTAAATATAACACTTAAACTAATGCACACACACGCACACACACACACATGCACACACCATGTTATTCTTCCCCTGCCATGCTCCACACAAAGACACACACTCTCACACACACACACATACAGCATCCCTCACCTCTAAATATTAAACTCAAACTATTACACAATCACATCACACACACACAATGCCCCCCCCAATACACAAACACACACCGACAGAATTTCACACCATTAAATATTAAACTCAAACTATTACACACACAAACACAGTGCTATTTTACACCCCCACCCCCCACCACCCCTTTTCCGGATGGCTGAAGTCACCACATGGCCTGGGCCACTGTAAACCGATCTCAGCAGCAGGGGTAATGGCGTTGAGGTTGAGAGTGCCAGAGTCAAAACATAGAGGAAGAATAACACTGCTTTTTTTATCTGCTGGGCTGGAGCGCTTGCTTTGCTTTGCCAGGACTGTGCTGTGGCCCTGGAGAGTGTTTTATCACTGCGCGCTGACAAAAGAGCCATGACACCGGGCAAGATAGCACAGCGCAGTCTGGTAACATTGCAGCAGGGAATTGAGTGAGGGTTCTGCAAGGTTTGGAAGTGTGATCCCTTGAGGAAACAAACAACGTAAAGTGTGTGCGTGCGGATGAGTGTGTGTGTGTGTGTGTGTGTGAGTGTGAGTGTGTGTGTGTGTGTGTGTGTTTGTGTTTGTGTTTGTGTGTGTGTGTGTGTGTGTGTGTGTGTGTGTGTGTGTGTGCACATGTCTGTACGTTTGCAGTGGTGTGGGAACAGGTGTGAGCAGGTATGTGTGTCCGTGTATGTATGTGTGTGTGTGTGTGTCGGTGTGTGTGCGTATTTTGTGTGTGTGTGTGTGTGTGTGTGTGTGTGTGTGTGTGTGTGTGTGTGAGTGTCTAGATTGTGAGTATACATCACATAATGTATATCATGTATGATATCATATGTCCATATGTACGCATGTGTGTGTGTACTGTATGTCCATACGTGTGTCTCTGTGTGTGTGTATGTGTGTTACCTGAGCATGCCCTTGTGTTCTTCATGCCAAACCTGGATCCTCTCCTCCCACTGTTCCTTGTTCAGCTTGTGTTGCTCCAGCACCCTGCAGAAATCACATTTACATAACATTTACCTGTACCATATTTACGTGTCAACTGTGTACACACCTGACCCTACACTATCATCACATGAAACAGCCTGAATCTGACGAATGTGAGTGAGTGCTGTGTGCTGGCACGCAAGATACTGCAGTTTTAAGTCCAGGTGCTGTATTTCATATATCAGTATACAGCCATTTATACATTCCTGCATGCTGACTGTCAATTATTAACGCCAAATAAATGCCATTGGTCTGCAGGCACACACACACACGCACCCACACACACACCAGAGTTTGCAGACACACACACACATACACACGCGTGCACACACACACCAGCGTGTGCAGACACACACACATGCGCACACTTGCACACGCACACAAACATACATACATGCACACACACACACACAAACATACCTCTGAGGGAGCAGTTTGTCTCCAGACAGATACCCCGGAGCGTGTGAGTCTTTGTTGTAGTCGGCGTATTTGGCCTGCACGGCATAGGAGGCCAGCAGTACAGCTGTTTCTGGCGGACAGTAGATGTCATCGTTGAGGATGGCCTCTTTCACCTGGGGGAGGGGGTTGGGGGAAAGACAGCACACGGTCTTATCAGCTTCACACAAACATTTAACCCTGACTATTTCCCGGGCCAGCACACGCAACCTTTACGTGACCCCCTGACCACCCCTACCCCACCCACCGACAACACACCAGACCCAGGAAACAGGAGACAGCTACCCCCTGCAAAACAAAAACTGGATGGACACACCTTTAAAATATACAGACGACTCCACAACCAAGCACACCCAAAACAAGGAGCTTCTATAAACATGATGGTCTACAAAAGGGTTTGCACACGAATATTTTGTTTAAATAGAAAAAAAAAACAATCTAGTCCAAACTACCAAAATGGTAAAATAGAAATGTACTCATTTCTACAGCAGACACACCAGTATAAACACATTTCCATTCATTGCATACTTATAGTATAAAAAACTGTCACAACAGTTTGAAACGACGATACATTCACACACACAACTTTACACGCTGAGACGATTTTGAAATACACTCTCACACACCTGCAAAAAGAAAAGTCTTTGGGTGGCCTCCTGGATGAGCTCTTCGGAGACGTCCTCAGGGTAGAACTTTGCCCGGAATTTGAACAGCAGTGGGCTCTCCTTCCGCACGTCCTGAGCTGTGACCTACAGGTTCGGGACGAGTGGACACAACAGCCTTAGCCTTCATGCCTTGATGCCTCTCCTTACCCTCCCATTTGCCTCGATGCCTGTCACTTTCTTTTCTTTTGCCTCTTCCAGTGTGACAGAGTGAAATCGCTGCCTCTAGTAGAGCTGTCTGTCTGTCTGAGATAATTGCTTTTTGTGATAAATGTGACAACCACTGCTGAGGATACACCCAGATTTAATGAAATCACCCATCACCCATCCTCCTCCCTTCTCTCCCCAGCTCCAGTGACGTCCGGCAGTAACTCATTTGAGAACTGACACAAATGTGCCTAACCCATCATCAGTGTTTCCAGTTCCCAGCGTCCACACTGGAAATGCTGATGATGGGCTAGACCCAAAACGTTTGTTTCCTGAGCTTTTGTATTGTTTTGGGTATCTAAAAACAAATGCAGGTTTCTGGAACTTTTCTCTACCCTCCTTGAGATGAAAAGCTCCCTCACCTTCTTGTTGAGCTTCAGCCAGGTGGAGAATCCCTTGGTGTCCTGATACTGGAGTCCGAAGAACCACACCTCTCGCAGACCAATCGTCTTCACCACCTACAAGAGCAAGCAACACACACTGCATTTAACAAACACATAACAGTGAGCACCATTTGGTGAGTACACACACACACACACACACACACACACACACACACACACACACACATACATACACATACACACACACACTGTGTTATTAGGGCTGCATAATATGTCGAAAAATATCGTAATATCACAACATACAGTCATGCAATATACATAGCGTGAAAACATGGCTTCGCTGCAATGAATGGGGCATTAGTATGAGCTATGCTTTCATGCTCCACATATCAAAATATTTGAAATCAGCCCCTAGCATATGCTGCTTACTGTCTAGGGCCTAGTGGTGAAGACAAAGCTGAAAGACAATAAAACTGTATATCTATGTATTTGTTTATTTATCGCCAGTCATATCCTCATGACAGCATTCAGCGATACAATTACATATCACACGTTCTCCTAATATTGTGCAGCCCTAATTGAAATGCATGCGCATGCCAGTGCAGCATGAAAGGCAAGGCAAAACAAGTTTATTTCGTACACAGAGGCAGTTCAATGTGTGTTTAACAAAAATAAAAGCAAAGAACAATATAAAAAAGCACAAAATATACAATAAGTGTAAAAATATAAAAGTAACATAAGTATAAGGTATATAAAAAGCAAACCTAAAAGCAAAAGAAAAGATACCAGAAAGCATCTGAAATGAAAAAAATGTAAATGATTTAATAAAAATTAAATTAAATTAAGCATAAACCATTAACACAGAAAACATCTGAGAACAGTTTGGACTTAAGTCTAGATTTGAAACTGCCAACAGCAGGAGCATTTTTTTTATGTAAAGAAGTGCCACGTGACACACTTCAATTTGAGCTGGAGTGTAATTACATAATAAATATGCAGGATTCAAATTGCCATCTTTGCCAATTATGAAAACTGATACTTGAGCCAGTGCAACGTGTAATGTCAAGGAGGGTGAAACAAAATGTTTTGCATTTTAATTGTCAGAGCAGATGGAAGGTGCCAGGCAAACAAGCAATTATTGTCAAAACAATCAATTCCAATCACATTACAAGATCACTAAATGTCAAATGATGACAATAAGCTTCTCCAAACAAATAACTGAGGTAATGTGTTGAAAAGACGAGCACTTTAGAACAATAATGGAATAATGAACTGTGACATCACCTGTCTCTTCGGAGCCTGCCATGCTTTAGTAAAAAGACATCAGACGAGAATAGACATGTAGGAAATGTGGAGCTAAATTACATCATCAAATCCATACTCCATATCACACAAATTAAATCTGATTCCCACACACACACACACACACACACACACACGTGCGTGCACGTACGCACACCGGCACACCACAGACAATCATGGCTTTGTCCCATTCTGAACTAGTGAGCTAATCCAGTGAGCAACTGAGGCCACACACACACACACACACACACACACACACACACACACACACACACGCACACACACACACACACACACACACACACGAAGTGACAGCCCACCCTGTGGTGAGACACTTCTCTTCTGGACTCATCTTCATCAGTCGTCCTGCAGTGCTGAGCCCTTGAATCTCCCTTTCATCACTTGCACTCTAAATTCAATTTAGGAACCTGTGTGAGGCCCACAACCGAGTCTGCAATCTACAATCTAATCACAGCACATTTCCTCCACAGCAAAAAGGCTCAGAATTGCCAAATGCTGGAGAGCAATGGAGTCTCAAAGAACCATGTCCTTCAAAACCCAACTGGGATTATTATGTGCATGGCAATCAAGATGGCCTCGTATCTCATTTCTCTCTGTGGTAAATTGATTGTTTCTGTTGTGACAGACTGAGCAACTGAAGGCCTCAAGTAGAAGATTTCAATTAAGTGAGCACAGAACATCGTGACTCACCACATCATCCGTCATTCGTCTACCAGTCCCTTTCATGAGCAGACAAATGTGTTTAGCCATCACATCAGTGACAAAGATGAGGTAGCTAGCTATTGGATGAGTTAGTTTGACATAGGGTTTCTAACACCATTATCTAAGACTGACTTTGCCTGCATTTGCTTTGCCGACTGACAACTAATTTTGATACTAAGATAAGAAAAAATAAGAATACTAGCCAGGAAACTTTAGTGGGTGCTACAACAAAGGAAATAACCACCAAAGGACATATAGTTCATATTGGCCAGCAGTCACATGGGGCTACAGCCATGCCGAGTTTCGTAACAGTTTGTAAAGTTTTAGCATATGACCTTGTTTGGAAGACATTCTCATCTTGCAACTGCAACAAAACTTCATACACGCCTGTATTTTGAAAATTTCCGAATGAAAGCCAAACTGATGTACCAGCAAAGTGTAATGATCGCCCTCTGATGACGTCACTTTTGGTTGCCCCCTCTGTTCCTCTTCTGGTACCCCTTGCAGCGTGAGTGTGTGTATGTGTAAATGCTACCGATCCATAAAAGAACCGTAACTGTATTATTTGGTTAAATACTGCAGACTATGTCCGTCCTAGTCCTTTTCATTATAATAAATGAAGAACAGCACTTTTCCTTCATGTCTGTCTAAGTTACATCACTCTTTCAAGGGAAACTGTTTGGAGCTATAGCCAGATCCTTACAAAAGGCAACAGTGGCCCTGAACATTCCAACATTGCTGCTTTTGCTTTCAGCTGAGGCAGAGGCAGAGGCAAGAGGCCACTGTAATAATGCGGTCTATGGGGCACCAGCGTCAGCCACGCACACACCCCCTCAGTGCCACCACACCACACACAAAGTCATAATTTGAGTCAGCTATTCTGCTACTGAGCTAAGGTGTACATAATATGGGGCTCTTTTGTCTACTTCTGAAAGACATCAAAGTAATAAGTGCTATCTTCTTTCATTTTTCATCCAGAGTCTAAATTATGCAATTTTAGCAATAGGACCATTAAAGCATTTGAGCTGATGTGAGCTGTAGACAATGCTTTCACAGGCTCATGAAAGCTCACGAAAGCTCACGAAAGAGAAGGAGAGAAAGAGCGAGAACGGAAAATGAGTGGGGGCAAAGAATGAGAAAAAGTCAAAAGGCTGGAGCCAAATGTACGGTATGAGTGCCATTTCCCCGGTTCTCACTCTGGAGACTTGTTTGTGCTTGACTTTATTATTGCTTTTAAGGGAGTGGGGAAATAGCAGGTTCCTGCCGCACATAATACAGTAGACTCAGCCTCAGAACTGAAGCCTGGTACAGGCTAGACATACCAAACCTATAAACATGATGTGTACACGCATGGATGCACACAGACAAGCATGGTCATTACACAGTCATGTATACTATTAACGGTTTCCGTCCACAGTGGTAATTACTCCAATGTACGCAATGCCTACCTAAGCACATGCACACACAAGCACTCTATTACACACACACACACACACACACACACAAATAAGTGCGTCAGTAAGAATGACAGTGTAATTACAGTAGACACAACAGAAGGAAATAGTTCTAATGTGCTGCTTGTGAGTGAAACCCAGAGAGTTGTAACACACCTGATCAAAGAGCTGTTTGCCTGTGGTGTTGGGCTGAATGGCGAACTCCAGCTCCGCATCCATTGTGGTCACACGTACGCTAATCTGTTAGAGAAGGAGGACAGAAGGATGGTTAACACATGGAAACTACAAATGAACACCACAAAAAAAAAAGTCAACATGGCAACTGTATTTTATGGGGCTTTTCTTTCTTTCCCGAAATGGCCACTGAGATTGGATGACAGAAAAACATGAGGTACATTCATGAGCTTGTTTACATGGCAACAGTTGTTAAGCTAATTCATATGCTGAATTACCACGGCCTTCCAGTAGTCTGCCCTCAAGTGATTTGATATTTAGGCTTGTTGCTGGGATTGGGTTGCCATGGAGATTAAGCACACTGCTGAGGTGGCCGTCATCACTGCGAAGCTTCTGGACCCCACAGGTCCTGTTGACCCTTTAGAGTTCTAGCTAAATGACTTTTGTCACCTTGGCTACAAATTCAGCTTACCTACCCCCCATGGACTTTTTTATATATGTGAAATTCTCATACATTATGCAGGGCAAGTGTAACTTCTCTAGTGGAAAGAAACACATGGGGTTTAAATAGATTTCAAAGGAAGTGCAAATGGGGGAGTGAGGTTTGGGGAGCCTGGTACACTCCAATACGAAGAGGAGGATGATGGATTGTGCTGTGGAACTTCGGTTAGCAGATAAAACAATTGAAGGAAACACAATGAGAGAGTGGGTAGTGGGCGCATGCTAGCATTGTGCTAGTGTGTCTTTGGGGCTAAGAAAGGGAGAGATAAAGGATTTGTGGGTAAAAAGCAAACAAGTGGGCAAAAACAAATTCTGTTAAGGGAAAAATGGGCCACATGGAATTTCACTCCTAAGATTCCTCAAAGACTGTGATGGCAAATCAGTTTATGACTGTTGAGAGTTTCCTATACTTCTGGAAATCCTGTGCCTCTTTCTCTCTGTCTCTGTCTCTCTCTCTCCCTCCCTCTCTCTCTCTCTCTCTTACTACAGGAAGTTGCCACATCCTCTCAACTTCGTCAGGCTGCCTGTACTGAGCTGACTTCCTGTAACCCATGCATCACTCATCCTATCAGAGCAGACAAGAAGCCATTTTAGAGAGGCACCCAGTTTTAAAACAACCACTTGTTACTCCTGTGCTGCATACAGCATTGCTGACATTTAGTCACTAATTCTAACACTGAGGGACTTAAGTGTGTGTACAGTTTTTTTCTCTGCATACACAATTCAACTCTTTGACTAAATATAAATTATTTTTATTTTAAATACAAATATTTGTGTATTCACATGTAATATCAGCCAGTTATGGCATTTAAGCATACTGCACTCTCCATTTAGTGGTGTGGGTATGTGTGCCTGTGTGCCTGTGTGTTTGCCTGTGTGTGTGTGTGTGTTTGCCTGTGTGTGTGTCTATGTGTGTGTGTGTGCATGTGTGTGTGTGTGTGTGTGTGTGCCTGTGTGTGTGTGTGTGTTTGTGTGCCTATGTGGTTGTGTATTTGTGTGCCTGTGTGTGTTTGTGTGTGTGTGCATGGGTGTGTGTGTGTGTGCGCGCGTGTGTGTGTGTGTGTGAGGAGGGGGCAGTAAATAGCTGAGCCGGGCAGAGGCCCCCCCTCCTGTTGGGACCACAATGCAGTGCTTTATTCACCAGCTGTGATGCTGATTAGCGCCTGCGTTCTTTCCCTTTTGTGTAAGCAGGGCCTCTCTGTCGCTCTCCCTCTCTCTCTCTCTCTCTCTTCCCGCTTTCTCTCTCTTTCCCCTTTTCTCTCTCTATCCTCCTCCACCCCCTTTCTCTTTCTCATCATATCTCCCTCATTCCTCACCTTTTACCCTTTCCAATTCTGGTATTCACTCTCCAAAAAAGGCCTAGTCAGATTTGCCAGGACTGTGAGTCGCAGATAACCACAGAACAAATATGTTATCATTATTGTTATTTGACCTCATCCCTCTCCCTCACTGGAATCTTACTCGGCCTAAGCAACCACCTGTGGTTATCTTTTAAGTAAGTGGTTGTGAAACAGCAAGTTTTATGAAATACACAACATCACCTACCCAAACATACTAAACTTGGTATACACACATGCCAACATACTTATACTGACATACTAACATACTGACTTAAACATACGTACATACCTATACAAACACACTAACTGCTTACACAATGTTAAACATCCTGAATTGTCAAGAAACTCGAGACTGGGAGATAGAGAGACAGACACAGAGTGCATGCCTGATACATTGATTTGGATTTGAACAAATTGATACAGTTTACTTGACACATCAGCATTGATCGAGACTAAAGATTTCCTAATACGCAACAGACTTCCTGGGCTCCACTCCAGTGCAGTAAGTGATTCATAATGGGCCTTGGCCATCCTGCCCAGTGCTATTTCGACATGCTTGCATCAGATTTTTGGACGGACAGCACTATTACGGCAGCCTCCAGAAACGACCGCTCCGCGCCAACGTCGAGACGGGCAGTGAAGTCAGTTTCGATTTCTTTTAAAGTTAAACCCGGATACCTTTTTTTCCCACAACATCTCTCAACATTTGTCCCCCTTTCTCTGTATCCAGAGAAACTTCTATCCAATCAACATGAGAGCCTATAACATTTCTTTACTTTATCATTTGGCCTTTTTACAACCTCCTCTTGTTCACAAAGTGACTTCTCGGGGTAAAAATAGTTCATGGCGACATGAAAAAAGGAACCAAGAATGCACAGTTCTGCCGTGTAAGGGTGTGTCTCCCTCGGGCCTCCGAACGCTGTGTGTTTTGCCGTTTCTATTTTAAGAACAATTGCTCAGCCCTCGACTGCAATTCCAGGGCCTCTGAGGAGGATGACAGGGCTGGTTTTCCATTTTGGCTTCTTCATCCCTAAACCCCTACCTTTCCCTCCTTCAACCCTGACCTTTAACGGCTTCTCGAACCGTCCACGAATTTAAAAATATCAACTCGTGCACCATTACGGTACATTATGTGCATCTATGGGTGTGCCCGGTAGAGGCCTACCACACATATAACAAGTTGTCTTGATAAACATGATGGTGTGACTTAACACCATGACATCTGTGTACTTTAGAGTGTAGGCTCTAGTTGGGCCACCCTGTCTATGAGATCACTTAAGAGGGCAACACAGGCAGATGCTTGGCCTATACACCATGTTACTTTAAGTTCAGATATTCCATTTCATATGTTTTACAGCCTTTTAGTTTACATTACTGTTAAGACGCTTTCCATTTGCGTTGAATTAATCCCTATGCTGACATTTCACTTACACATAAATTGTCCTGAAGAAGTTTCATACTGTAGCTACAGATTACATGTGCTGCCTGATGATGTTAGAGCAGAGAAAATGTGTCAAGCTGTGATACATCACATTCTCAAGGATGATGACAGTTTCAAACTGTCAACTGTAAACCATCAAACGTTTTATGCATTGCTTGAAAACCGCAAAGCTCCTGAGAGCTCGTCAAGTACTGAATACCCCGACCCAGATCAGAGTTCCTGTCATAAATTGTAGCGCTCAGATGCTCCTGTGTGCTTGTTGCTCGCTTTGTGTTACTGTTTATCTGACTGTTACAGTCTCTCACGGTGTGAGCATGCACGCCCACAGAAACACACACACACACACACACACACACACACACACACACACACACACACACACACACACACACAGACCACTATGCTAAGCTGTCAGGACAAATGCATTGTTCTACTGCTGAAATACTTTCAAATTCATTCTAAGAGCAAATACTTAAGAAATAATTAAAAATAACAACAATAAACTGTCCCTCATCATGTCTCGAGCACTGTATTTGCCCCCTCCTTATAGTCAATTAATGTCAGACTGTCTGCTACCTCAGAGAAATGAGTCTGAGATCCTATCTTTACCAAGGCCTGTCCTTCCCAGACTCAGCCTCTCCACTGTGCTCAAAATAGCACCTCTCCACATCTTAAGTGCCTGCTCCAATCAGCCGCTTAAAAATATTCCCTGCTTTTTCATGGAGTGCATGCCTTAAATCAGGTGTGTGGGGACAAACCCGGCAAAACACTCAAAGGGAAAGAGAAATGAAGGGGATATACCCCATAGCTTACACAGAAACCTTCTCATGAGTGCCACAGGCTTGTTTACAAAATACAATCCTTACACAGCAAGGTCTGGTTTGATTGTTTGGGAAAAATGCGAACCTCGTTTCACGTCTTCACACTTTCTTTCTCATTCTGACATTCCTAGTAGTTCATAGTATTTGAAACCTGTTTTCTTTAGTGGGTTTGACACTACAGCCATGAAAAAATCTTTTTCCCTTCAGAAAAAAGGATTAGTAAAGATCACTTGACTGTTTTGATTAAACAATCGGCACAAAAATGAAAAAAAAAATGGATAAGAAGTAAAGATACCCTGGAGATAAAGATATGTTGTTCTTTTTAAATTTTGATAGTGTATAAGGTTTGTTTAAGATATCACTGTGTCCAACCCAGCCAACGACTATGATGATTATGGTCTAAAACTAAGCATTTAAAGCATTCATTTAAAGTTTAAGGTGAAAACTGTATTGTGGCATAAAAATAGTAACATAATTAAATGATCCCAATCCTTCAGGTGCATGCAAATATGCACAAAATTTAAATTAAAATCACATTGGTAGCTAGCAAACAAGATTAACAGCGGGGTGAACATAGAAGCTAGATTTCAAGACAAACGCAGACAAAAAAGAAAGTTCAGTGGACCTTTAGCATACGCATTTAACCCCAATCATCTACACAACTCCATTCTATACAAACAAGGTAGAACAAGAGAGAAAGAGAGAGAGAGAGAGAGAGAGAGAGAGAGAGAGAGAAGGACAGATAGAGAGAGAGACATACATAGAGAGGGAGAGACAGACATAGAGAGAGAGCGAGAGAGAGAGAGGACATATAGACAGAGAGAGAGAGGCGGACAGACAGACAGAGACAGACAGACAGAGAGAGAGAGAGAGAGAGAGGGGGAGAGAGAGAGAGAGAGATATGAGGGGGAGGACTCACAACTTCTCAGTCTACAGGTGGGAAGATGCATTGTAAGCTGAGGAGGCAGCCATCCTCCATATAGCAACAAAACTGGCTGCTACCAGTGGAATGCTCTCTCTCTCCCTCTCTTCCTCTCCCCTGGTACCACCTCTGGCTGAAGTTTATTACAAACAGCTAATGTCTACAGTGTCTGAGCCCCCGGCAGCTTTACCTCGCTTAATCCACCCCCCACCCCTACTTGCTTCTTATGTTTGTAATGTAAGCATGACCTGTTGACTTGCACGTCTCCTGCTAAAAGCAGCTTTTGTCCCCTATATCTAACAAAAAGACCACAGACATTGCATCTACATCAGTAAAATAGCACAAACAATATCCAGCCCTCCCTCCTCTACCTCCTCTACTACTATTGAAAGGTCTTGCTGATATTCAAGTCACAATTGAATACAGTGATTGTGGTATTGCTTGCAGGACTACCACAGGATCAAGGCTGAGGCTAAACGATTGGCTTTAACACAGGCTGTCAAACTGCTAATTTACCAGCTACTTAACTCTGGGGTTGATTCTTAAGGCCTTGTTAAAGGGAGTTATTTGATGACTGTGGTAAAGACAGAAAGTGAGGTGGGAGGGTGTGGGTGTGGGTGTGGGTGTGTGAGTGTGCGAGTATGTGTGTGTGTGTAATGGGGGGTGGGGGTGTGTGGGACCCTTTGATTTGGCTCTCAGCGTGGGAGAGAGAGAAGGCTGACAGGGCTAAGCAGCATTAGGGGAGTGTGGGTAGAGAGGACGTTGGTAAAAGGAAGGGGCGCCGGCAGTCAGTCTCTCGGAGACTCTGCAACTCCAAATAAGGCTTTAAGAGGCAGCGTCAGGCAAGCTGAGAGCCAGGAAATGGCGCCCCGGAGGAACTGACGTCAGCTCAGAAACCTTGAGTCACTAAATTACAGATTCTTGAGAAATGGCGGTAACCAACCAAACAGGAGCTGAGCCAAGCGTTTTGCTTTACTTAAGCACTGCCTGTGACCCCATCTGCGTCCATGACAGCTACAATACCACTTATTAGCTGGTCTGCCTTGCTATACGACATGCCAGTCTTTCTAAACATCTGCATGTAGAATTACAACTTTTACTGGGAAGTTTTAATAGGCACTTAACTTGGTCTAACACAAAAAGAAAACCCTTTGCACATTGGGTGGCACTTATTCACCTTATTAAATAAATCTGCACTAATTACCACATCAGTGTTGGTGGGCAAGCTCTTCCTTGCGTTTTACCAAACATTTGCATGTAAAATCAGAACTTTGGATAGGTGCAGTTACATCTGAGCACATTTGTTCCAGAGTTTACAGGCACGTCACACCCACTGTGCATTTCTTTCACAATTACAGTGTGGTAAATACAAAGCTGGGCTACTCAAAAGACATGTCATTCATGTGCATAACTCAAATAACTGACACACGGACACATTTGCCAGTTCGCAACATTCAAGGGTATACTGAATTTGTCTTTTTTGTCAGTATGGCCAATTGCATGCTGATGTGTGTGTGTGTGTGTGTATGTGTGTGTGTGTCTGTGTGTCTGTGTGTGTGTTGGGGGGGTGCTGCTACATTTATCAAAAATGACTGTCTATCTCTACCAGAACTACTGCTAAGGCTATGTGGATCTGGATAACGGCCCACTGTCCATAGAGTATTAGCATTCTATTTAATCTTCAGCAGGTAATGACATAGTAGTCATCAATTTCATGATTGCCTGTTTTTACTTTACATGTATGTGTTATGTTGAAAACATGACAAAGGGCACATTGACCTGCGGCAACATCTTGAATAGCTTTTTCAGAGTGAAATAAAAACTTCAACATCTGACAATGGGTCTCAGTGACCTTGGCTCAGGACCACGCTGGTTAGGCCTGCCCTGTGCTCATTTCCTGTGTCTAATGCAAACTTCTACAAATGCTGCCTGTGCGGACAAAACAACCTCAACAGCGGACTAAAGAGGATAAGGAATAAAGTTTACCACTCTCTTATCAACACAAGAGGATGTTACGTAAAAAAGATGATGAGATTTCAGAGGCCCAGTGTCTGCTCAGACACTAAGCAACTGAAATTTGAGGGGTGACTGATTTCTCCTGTCCTTATAGAAATCACAAAGGGCTTCTCTGCAACGAACAAGTCGGTGCTCTGTTAGTAAGATGAGAATTTTCCTAAGGAACGTTTTAATTTAAGGAGTGGACAGGACGAATGTCAGTGAGCGCGGGGTTTGAGCATGCTGTGTTCGCATGCGCGCACATGCGAGTAGCCTACCAGTGCCACACACTACTGCAAATGTAACTATCGCATGATTGTAGTGGAAAATTGGCCGATACTGCGCAATAATTCTTTCTGCTGTATCATTTGCATTGAGCAAGTGGGTTGAGCTAGAAGTTAAGCTTAATTCATTAAGCACATATTTACAGCTCGTTATGCCAGATTAGTAAACGATGCAAAACAGGCTACTCTGATGAAAGCCAGATTGTCCGCCATTCTCTGAGCAAAATCAGGCTGTAGCCTCCTTGACTCATCTCGTTCAACTTCGCGATAGTGGGCCAATCACATTTGAGATAGGAGAATTCTCACAGCCGCTTAGCTTGTCACCGAGTAACGGTTTTAGACTTTAAAACAAGCCTTCTAGGCTACTTTCAGAGATAGCCTAAATAAGTAGACCGTATAGGCTACGCTACATAGTAACATATTACTGACAGAGAGAAAAGCAACATATCTAAAAAAAACCTACAGACAAAAAACATTTAACAGGCTTGATTTAAAAATAAAGTAAAACAAAGACTCAATAACTGATATTACTAATGAGAATAAAATGTGCCAAGCCACGTAAAATGACACGTAATCACAGTGTCTCATAGAAAAATCTGGTTTGTTTGGCCTATTTTAGAACTTTAATCTAAGTTTGCGGTCCATCTCGCGCATCAGAAATCTTTCATTCGTTCTCCACTTAATCTCATCATTCATACAACGATTTGAGGTATAAACAATAGCCTAGTCAAAATTCTAGTCTAGCAAACCGGTCTGTTTAACAGACTTACAGAAAAATACACTTACCGTCTTCGGCATTTTGTCAGTCTTTACTGGTTCTGCTCACTGGTGTCAGCAACTTAAGAGATACAATGGAGTCAACAAAAATAGAAACTTTTTCCCATCGGATTATTAGAAACAGAAAGCAAACTATCACCACCCTAAAGTGGGAACTTAAACCCTCCCCAGACCGGTGTAGCCCAAAATTTCGATTTTTGCTATGCTTTGTTTCACGCTGAAGGGGTAACGTTAGCCCAGAGCTTGATTTCCTGCTAACGGAACTGAGTTTGAAAACCACACCCAGGCCGATGGAGACATACTAGAGCGGGTATCCCGCAGACTCCGCCTGTATTGTCAATGGCCCGTTATGCTTTGTCAAACTGAGACAGAACGTGAGTGGCCCGTCATGAATTCCTCTGGATGGAGACGTGCAGAGGGGATATCCCACACAATTTCAGGCCTGACGTAATAAAGTATTCTGAGAGCAATATACTTGGGCATATATTTAGTTTGAAATAAAAGTTTTACATTAGGCCTGAACAACTTTAAAGCAAGTTTAACCATCATAGTCTACATCGAAATCAGACTTGATAAATAAATAAGCCATAAGACAAATCAGCCAGGCCTAGGCTTAGGCCTACAATACCCTACACATCTTGTAAAAACGAGCCAGTTTAGGCTACACAGGCTTGAAAACCACAAACGATACACACAAAGTTATGAAGTTGGTCCTATTTAATTCAATTTTGGGTGTTTTAATCAACCTTGTTACACCTGTGGTGTTCCCGGTCAAAAGTGACCGCCATAGGAAATGAATGGGTATCCAAAGTAAATTAATTCAACATACAGAAAATATGTTCATTTTGTAGTTCATTTTCATATTCCCAATTGTATTTTCACTGATGTTATTTAATGTTTACTTCTATAACTTGTTGTTAGACGCTACTTTGAAACACTGTCCTCAACTAAAGAATGTTTAATAAAAAAATTGGTGGTGAAAAAAAAAATCTTTGTGCTAATTTAAGAGCAGTTAAGACCGGTCAACTAAGACTGGAACACTAAAGTAGGGGGCTGGGCATGGAGGGTTAAAAGGAAATAAAGGAAATCAGCATGGAGCTAAGAGAGAGCTGAGAGAGAAAGGGACCTCCTACTGCAATTGCTGTGTCTGAATTGGTTTAAAAGAAAATCAGTATGGAGCTAAGTGTAGTGGCTAACTACTAATTTTCTTGTTCTTTTTCAAACCAACAGCACTCTGTGACCTCAAACATTAGGGCCAAAGATGGTGAAATTGGCAGAACAAGATACTTCATGGTAGTTCATGTGTATGGGAGCAAAGTGGAGATGAGTTTTGGGCTGCATAAATAGGCGTGTCGTTGACGGGCTTGTCTGTAAGAAGGAGTAGAGTGTCATCCTATTGCAGCTCCCGACTCTTTACACGAAGTAACCGAAGCCAAAAAAAGAAAGGCTGGAGATGTGAACAGTGAAACAGAAGCCAAACATAAGCAAGGCATCATCTGATTAGACAAAGCGAATCAACACAATGAGCCTTATCACGGTGCGACGCACTGTGCATTCGCAACATGCACATGCTGTCATTACTATTCTGTGCCAGCGCAGCGTTCATTTTTTCAGGCAAGAAAATCACGTTGTCTAGATAGCAGATGAGACTGCGCCCTCACGGGTGTGTCAGCAAAAAGAAGAGGTGTGGTCTGGCGCAAAGCGTGCCAGATGCTATTATAAGGACGCAAAAACCGCCGCTGACCAACGAAAACCTGGTCTGTCGTCGGTTGCACATTGTTGAAAAGGTATTTTAGGGGCGCACAACGCTTTGAACCCAGATGCACCTGCTGCTGCGCCAGAGAGATGAGCTCAAGAAGTGCCAAAAGTGACCGCCATAGGAAATTAATGGGTATCCAGAGTAAATGAATTCAACGTACAGAAAATATGTTCACTTTGTAGTTCATTTTCATATTCCCAATTGTATTTTCACTGATGTTATTTAATGTTTACTTCTATAAATTGTTGCTAGACACTACTTTGAAACACTGTCCTCAACTAAAGAATGTTTAATAAAAAAATTGGTGGTGAAAAAAATTGTATACTAATTTAATGGAGTGCTAATTTAAGAGCAGTTAAAATAGACCGGTCAATTTTGACCGGGAGCACTAAAGTGGGCTGAAGGCGAACATGACCGGAGGGTTAAAGGGCATTGAATGCACTTCGATACAATGATCATTGGAACAGTATTCCATAATACACGCGTCAGTTTGCAAGTATTTCTTCCAAGCCACTAGAGGCGCGTGGTGCAAATGTTTTGTGGTGAACGGGGTTAGTCGCTTTTGTATGACGTATTTCTATGGTGGTAAAGCATTCAGCCTGAAACGCAGTTTGTTGATAATTCGAGTTAGAGCTCTGTGACAAAATCCGAATATTTTTATTGAAGGAATATGGGTAGAGAGTCAAGGTAAGCATTGTTGCAGTGCTTCATTAAAATACCCAATTAATGGGACGCATTTCTGTACCTAGCAGTGCTAACTAGCTTGTTAGCGTTTGTCTTATTCTGCGAGTTAGCGCCTTTCTTGGTAAACGCTGACTACCTCGCCAGATAGTTAACAGCCAAAGTTTCTTGAACTTAGCAGTACCGCGTCAGTGTGGTCAAATGTAACCCCCTTTTATGTGTGAACCTGTACAAATTATTATGCTTTTCCGGAGTACATACTACAATGTTGTCCACATCCGTCTTGCTCTTAATTTAGCCACGAGGACGCAGGTGACTGCAGCGAAAATATTAAACCCAACATAGTGTAGGCTATGTGTCGTTTCACTTTAGTACTTCAGCGAGTGTATGCTCTCTATGTGAACCATTTCGTTCGATTTGATACTGGCTAACATATTGTATTGTCATGCAATAGGCATGGTAATTTGCAACGTTTAGTGTACGTTGGCCTTAGCATCTTGTCATCCCATTGTTGCCTTTATAAATTTCGTCTAACGGGTTATTCAGTTGGACTCCCCAACCCACACACCTTTTGCCGTGACCTATATTTACAATAATATCACATTGCTAGGCGTTGGGCTAATGCTTATCTTAGTAATTTAACACTAACCCAACAGAGATGTTTTGAAGGAATCTGAATAATAATGATGTTGTACATAACATTTTTAATGTTGACACATTTCTTTATTGTTATTTTTTATTCCTAGGTTATTTTGTATTTTTATAACTCTTATAACTCTCAGAGCTTTGTAAGACAAGTTGCTAGATACTGGCAATATGTGTGTCTGCCTTAAGAGGTGAGATGTTATCTGTATATTGTGCTTGACTGTCCCATCCATTTGGCCGTCTCAGGGACTGTCACATTCCTCGAATTAACATAGAGACGTTGATTGGAACCCATTGGCAATTAGCCCCACTGTAGCCAAGCTATAACAAAGTTTTTTGTCACATACAGTTGTCTAATGCATATTATTTTAGGGTGGGTCTGAGGGTTACACCCCCTGTTGACCTAAGAGTATTTACTGTTTGTACATCTCTGATTAATTCAGAGATACATGGGTGGATCTTCATCGTGAAACTTGTTTCTCTCCATTGGTGCACCAATGTAAAATAAAACCTTGTTCCTGATTCTCCAACCACTGTGCTGACTGAGTCTCCAGAATCACCTGTGGTATAAAAATGACCATGAGTTTATAACGAGTGTATGAAAAGGAAAGCTAACCCAGTGTTGTCACAATGGACACTGTTCCAGACACTACAGGAAGCGCTCGGCATCGAGAGGAAGGTCGGGAAGCCGATCGCACAGCCGCTCACCTGACAAACGCTCAAAGAAAGATGAACGAGGCGCCAACCGAGACCGCAACAGGAGAGAGCGCTCTCGTAGCAGAGACCGCCGAAGATCCCGGTCCAGAGACAGGAAACGCCCTAGGTAAGACATGCGTGGGCGCCGTGCGCGCCAGGGTTTGTGAGTGTTTGGCATCATTTCTGTCACACTCAGTATGTGGAACACAGGCATTTGTAACACCCATGTTTTATACATCTTCAGGCGTTCAAGGAGTCGGGAGAGGCGCAGATCCCGAAGCAGAGATAGGAGGAGGTCCAGTAGGAGCAGGAGTCGGTCCCGGAGCAGGAGTCGAGGTCGGCGGTCACGATCAGCCAGCCCCAGCAAAAGCAGAAAGGCTGATGACAGGTGTGGTGGGAAAGCACTGTCCACGTACACAGCATGCCCTGAGAAAAGCAGCCACGAAAAGTAATCTTTGGTGGACCTCCTGCACAAATGGATTGTATTCTCTGTTGGCACCACAGAATTTTTAGTAAGAGCCTACAGCATGAAACAGTATCTGTAACTTACATATTCACTGCTTTTATGTTGGTTAGTTTCATTTTTTGTTGTCTGGAGTTAAACATTTAACATAAGAAATGGACTCAGAACAAAACTCCCGTTTTATTTAACATGTTTATTCTATTAACAGTCAGTAATGTCTTCATTAATTTTTTTTAGCAAGGAGAAATCCAGCAATGGAGATCCAACAAGCGAAAAGAAAAAAGTGAAGGAGGAAAAGGAGGAAGAAAAGATTGAAGACGTAAGTTACATTTCTAAAAAATTTAAAAATGATACAACTTTGAGACAATCTGGTGTGCAGGAGGACGGCAATAGACTAGCATGACATTTTATCTTGCAGCAAGACTTCGATCATAACACACTGGAGGAGGAGATGAGGAAGAGAAAAGAACGAGTGGAGAAATGGCGTGAGGAGCAGAGGAAGAAAGCCATGGAGAACATTGGGGAGATAAAGAAGGAGCTGGAAGAGATGAAACAGGGGAAAAAGTGGAGTCTGGAGGATGATGATGGTAAGGGTTTGCCACAGTTGCACAGATTCCAATTGCATGCCATTGCAGTGAATGTGAATGCTGCTGTTTGTTTTGCCTGTATTTACATACTGCTGGTTAGTGGTTATAAGAGTGTCAGCTAAGTGTAATGTAATGTAATGGAGCACAACCAACCAATTGCTTCCTTTAGCCTTAGAACTGAATTAGTTTACAGTTTGTGAGTGGGGTGACGTTGTCCAGAGTGCCTGACTGTCTGATGTTTGTCCTGAGAAGATGACGATGAGGAGACCCCAGCTCCGCCAGAGCCTGAGGAGGAAGAGGAGAAGCCCCAGGAGGAGGAGGAGGAGGAGGAAGAGGAGAAGAGCGACGCCATGGAGGAGGAGCCTGGAGAGGAAGTAGATCCTCTGGACGCCTACATGGAGGAGGTGAAGGAGGAGGTGAAGAAGTTCAACATGGGCACAATGAAGGGCAAGAACGACAAGGTCAGTGTGACAAGAGAGATGCTTCACTTGGATGCCAGCTTGTGTGTGGGCATGGGATTAGGTCCCAGGGGAGTTCCAAGTATAATGGGTTTAGAGATGAACCCAGATAAAAGCTGTCAATTTAGGGTGGACATGGCGGGATTTTTCAGCAGTCTGATTAAAACACTTTCTAGAAAAACCCTCTGTCAGCTCATGACTGTTTGTTTTGTGTCATGAATATATCTCTGATGGCGCAGATGTTTTTTGCGGTATTGCTGTAACAGCTGCTGTTCTCCTTCCACTTGTCCATTTGCAGAAAGGTGGGATGACCGTTACTAAAGTGGTAACGGTTGTAAAGACCAAGAAGATGCCTCACACCAATAAGAAGAAAGGGGAGCTGATGGAGAATGACCAGGATGCCATGGAGGTATGCTGTGCTTTTAACGTGATCTCCATTTGCATGTTCCAGCAAAGCATAGCAAAGCTTTTGCTGTACTGTTAAAGTGATTGTGTGTGTTCACTTGTTTTCTTCTTTTCCTCACAGTACTCCTCAGAGGAAGAGGAAGTGGATCTTCAGACAGCTCTGACTGGCTTTCAGACAAAACAGAGGAAAGTGCTGGAACCAGTGGATCACCAGAAGATCCAGTATGAGCCCTACCGCAAGAATTTCTATGTGGAAGTTCCAGAACTGGCCAAAATGACACCTGAAGGTATGTTGTGTTATCATATGTACACATAATATGTCCTCTTCGCAACCAAAACTTTGAGCCTTTTGGTCCAGATAATGCCACTGATTATTACATTACAAACCAGGTAGTTTTATGAATTTTTAATATATTCTTATCATAAAATGTAGAAAAAAGGTGTACTGTTTCCTGTTGACTGATGTTGTGGGTTTTACACAGAGGTGAACGTCTACCGTCTGGAGCTGGAGGGAATTACAGTGAAAGGAAAAGGCTGCCCCAAGCCCATCAAGACCTGGGTGCAGTGTGGTACCTCCATGAAGGTCTTAAACGCTTTAAAGAAGTAAGTACACCCATCCAATAAGAATTACCGTGAAAGTGGGTGCTTAGCTGCATGTCTAGCTTTTTTGTGCCTGACAAGTGCTTTGTTTTGTAACTTAAAAATATTTGATTGTGTCTCTGCAAGTACCTGCTTTGCAAGAGGTATGTTGCCGTAATGGTTTATTGTGTTTTTGCACAGGCACAGCTATGAGAAGCCTACCCCAATTCAGACCCAGGCCATCCCAGCTATCATGTCCGGGCGAGACATGATTGGCATCGCCAAAACCGGCAGTGGGAAAACCATTGCATTCCTCCTGCCAATGTTCCGCCACATTATGGATCAGAGGCCCTTAGATGAGGGAGAGGGTCCCCTTGGTAAGCCCGGGCAACAGTAGTGTTCTTTGTCATGTATTTGATGATGTGTGGCGCAATGTTACCCCATAACCACCAGATGGCAATGTGGCATTTTATATGACAGATTGAGGGTTTGTACATTAAAGCATAAAGTATACAGTACACTCTGATGTGCCAGAGAAGTTAATATAAGACAGCCAACTAGTGGAAGAAAATCTTTGTTAGTTTCCAATGTTTTGATTTTATTTTGGTAAAGTTGAGTAAAGTAGCTGAAGTTGCACATCCCAAGTCAAGTTTCGTATAAATGACTGCCTCCCATCGCCTTCCTCAGCTGTGATCATGACACCAACCCGAGAGCTTGCACTGCAGATAACCAAAGAATGCAAGAAGTTCTCCAAGCCACTGGGTCTGCGAGTGGTGTGTGTGTACGGAGGAACAGGCATCAGTGAACAGGTACGCTCCTCCAGTATGGAACATTACATATGAAATTCTGAGAATTTTGCAGATTTTCCCCCAGTGTTCTATGATTATAATGTAAAAATTCAACATTTCTTTCTTTTTCTGTTTTTTTTTTTAACTGAGATGTGCCTTTTGAAATATTCATGGACATATCCTTGAAAGCCACTTGAATAAATAGCCTTCTCCTTGTCTACATTTTTCTTGGAAATTTGTTCACTGGTGTATAATGATCTGTAGGTCCATCAAATCAACCATTGTTGTCTTGTACACTAAAATGAAATGCAATCTTTTCTGAACACCTGAGCATGTCTTTGTTGTTATGTAGTCTTGATTGCCTACCGCTCCCAATTTCGAAACCTTGCAAAGGTCCAGTACAAGAGGGAGGTTCTATACAGAAGAAATTTCAAGATGAGAAGTTAATTTATTTTTTTCTGTCCTGCTGTGGCCAGATTGCTGAGCTGAAGAGAGGAGCAGAGATCATCGTGTGTACTCCCGGGAGGATGATTGACATGCTGGGGGCCAACAGCGGTAAGCCATGCCGCACAGTGTCCATCCCACACCTCCATGTTTGTGTGTGTCTGTCTGGTTGGGAGTTTGTTGGCCAGCATGTTAAACAAGCAATGTGACTGCAGTCAGTGAACAAGTGTAGTGTAGTCCATGTACACTGATTAACTTGAATGAGACTGAATTTGTGTTAGGTATTTACTTAAAGTCTGTCAGGGAAAAAAACACTTTAAAGATTTTGCTTTAAGCATTGATTATGGTAGTTTGTGCAGCAGACTCTTCTTTGCACTGCCTGTTTTCTCTTTTCTAATGCGATGAAACCCGTACTACTTACTAAACTCTCCGCATTATCTGACCACTTTGGGAATGTGACCTGTAGCCTTTCGAAGTGCCTGAAGAATGTCCCGGCCAGAGGTAGGTGGAGACACTTCTGAAAAAGGGTCCAGCCTTAAGCGTGCTAGCCCACTTCATGGAAGAAAGTAAAGAAAACAAATTGTGTGTGTAGAAAAGGGAAAGTGATAATGGCGCATGGTAGAGCAACATTAATCTATCTTCCACACATGCGAGGTAATCTCTGATATGTTTTTCTTCATAGGTGACAAGGGCGGTCAGATAATGGTTGATGTGGGCCCATCTCTGTAATGTGTGATGTGGCTGTTTTCTCACTTTTACAGGTTCTCCGTGCCCCTGAGATGGTACGCAAAGGATAACAAAGGGACAATATGACTGTGTTTTTGTTTAGTGTCACTGTGTGAGAACTGACTTGCCAGTGCTATGTATGTTAAGGTGTTAAATGAATTTAATTGACTGTGTAATGATGTATTTCATATGCAAGGAAAATTCCTTTGATGTCTGGTTAAACCGGATTTGTGCGTGTGTGTGTTTACCTCTAGGCCGAGTGACTAACCTGCGCAGGGTCACGTACGTGGTGGTTGATGAAGCCGATAGAATGTTCGACATGGGTTTCGAGCCACAGGTAAAAGAGCCCTCGAGCAGTTTGTAAATTGTATAATAACACCAAGATCATTTCATATAGTGCAATTCAATGAAATATGAATTTCCTGTTAATAGAGCTGCTGAAAAGGTATGACTGAATTTAGATTGACTTTTGAATTTAAAATTACCATGAGGAATTTGGGGCTAAATGGTAATTCTGCATCCTGTTTGCTACCTCAATTCTCATGTGTGATTTATTGCATGGCAATGCATGGTAGAAACGCATAATCACAAATACTGGATGTGTGAGCATTTGTGCCTGTGTGCCCTGCAGGTGATGCGAATTGTGGATAATGTGCGTCCAGATCGGCAGACGGTCATGTTCTCTGCCACGTTCCCACGTGCTATGGAAGCTCTGGCCAGGCGTATCTTGACCAAGCCCATCGAGGTGCAGGTCGGAGGCAGGAGTGTGGTCTGCTCTGATGTGGAGCAGCATGTGGTAAGGATCACTGTCTTTATAGTAGAGTGGGCCACATGGCCAAAAAAATTGATCACAATATATTTTTCCATATTGCCCAATATCGATTTATATCAATTTATATCATGATTAGGGTGTGTTGATTTTGATTTGAAGTTTTATCATCACTGGACTGGGCAGAATCACATGAAAACCCATATGGTAGTGTGCTTTCAAGGAACAGTAGATGAACAAACACATTGGAATGCACAGAATATAAAGAAAAACTTTACAAAGTAGATAATAAAACTACTAATAAACAATGATTAGTAGTCATGTGCTTGATCATTGTTGATGAACAGTTACGACTGTTGGTTTGATTAATATCTCGATTAATTGCCCAGCCCTACTTGATAGTCCTTCAAAAGAATACCGTGATGTATCTGCTTCACACTTCTGCACTAATGTACCCACACCACTAGTTAGCACTGTTCCCTACAGTCGTACCGATTTATATGTATGTGTTGAAAGAAGCACACTATTCTGAACCTGTAAACCTGTATAGCTCCACAGTGAAGTTGTGCTTATATCTGTTCCGTACTTGGCTATCTAAAGTAAGCAACCCACAACATTACAAATATAACAGCAGGTGTGATTTATAAACATAACAGGCCTATAGAGAGGGTTCTACAATAACAACAACAACAGGACATAGACAGCACACAAGTAATGGTTTTCAAGTGCACCCAAAGTGGGTTCAGATAAAAGCACTGGTTGAATGTTAACAAAGAAGAACGGAAACGCATGACTGTCTACAGTGCATAATTGTGCTGTGCATAAGCTTTTAATAGTCCCGGTTTGTGTCTCCCAAACATGTACTGCACTTACTTACAATGAAACCTCATTCATTTCTATTTGTATTTATGTTGTATGCGTTGAAATGTGCCTAAAGCTGAGTACATTTGTGTTGACAGATTGTGATTGAGGAGGATAAAAAGTTCCTGAAGCTCTTAGAGATCCTGGGCCATTACCAGGAGAAGGGTTCAGTCATTATCTTTGTGGACAAGCAGGAGCATGCCGATGCCCTCCTCAAAGACTTAATGAAGGCCTCATATCCCTGCATGTCCCTGCATGGAGGTACAGAACACACACACACACACACGCACACAAGCATATGCATACACACAGGTATACACACCCACACTTGTCGGATCTAGGTTCATAAACACTTGGCAAGTTGGCATCAGCCAGTACGTGCATAGTCACATTTGGGATGTTCTTGATTCACTATGCAAAGCAAGCTCAGACAAATATGCGGACCTAGAAGTTATTGAGTTATTGCACAATTTCACTAAATGATTTTTGTACCTGGATCATTGACCATGTTGGGAGTGGGGTGGGGGGTGCCACTTCAACAGCACGCATGCAAAAAGGTAAAATTAGTTTAGATTTTAAGCACATTTTCAGTTTGCGGGTTGTATTTAATGACAAAAAAAGTGTAGTGTGAATCCTGAACAAAGAACTCGGGTCATTGATCCAGGGATAATAATTACTCTGTGAAATCGGATCATGCTGAGTTATTCTTACCACACAGAACAGCACCCCAAATGTTTGGCACAGAAATTACTTATGCATTTCCCAAGCAAAATCAATGTACTATCTCTCCATCTCCGCCTCCCCTGCTCTTACCATCCCCAACCCCCACCCCCACCCCCACCCCTTAACAGGCATTGATCAGTACGATAGAGACAGCATTATTAACGACTTCAAGAATGGCGCCTGTCGTCTTATGGTGGCCACGTCCGTAGCGGCCCGAGGACTGGACGTCAAGCAGCTCATCCTTGTGGTCAACTACAACTGCCCGAACCACTATGAGGACTATGTCCACAGAGTGGGCCGCACCGGGCGCGCAGGGAACAAAGTAAGTGGTGCAGAGACCAAACTCACTCCGCTCCCTAACGTACAATGGATAAAGGCTGAATCGATAGTAAATATAAAAGGGATATAAATATAAAGGAATATATCTTTATTTATTTATATATACATAGTCATTCATGTGATTGTGTGATTCAACTTGTGTACTGTGTTCCAGGGCTATGCATACACCTTTATCACAGAGGATCAGGCCCGCTATGCAGGAGACATCCTCAAAGCTCTGGAGCTGTCTGGCTCTAGAGTTCCCCCTGACCTGGAGAGGCTATGGGGCTCCTTTAAAGACCAACAGAAAGCTGTAAGAATTTTATTTTCTCACTGATGACACACATTCACTACAAGCTATTCCCCCCTCACCTGTGATAGGTTTATTACACGTTTCTAAGCTAACGTAACTGTTTTGCATTTTTGCATTGATCAGGAAGGAAAGGCCATCAAGGCCAGCAGTGGCTTCTCAGGAAAGGGCTTCAAGTTTGACGAGACAGAGCAAGCACTGGCCAACGAGCGCAAGAAGCTGCAGAAAGCAGCTCTGGGACTGCAGGACTCTGATGATGAGGATGCAGCACTGGATGTGAGTTTTTGTTTATTTTTTTATGAAAAAGAAAGTAACCAGAATGCCCTAATAATCAGTGACATCATGAGGAACAGTTTGAAGGTAACCTGTATTTCTTTGAAAGGCCACTAATGTCTGTGCATGCTGTGGGTGCGATGTTTTCCAGATTGATGAACAGATTGAGAGCATGTTCAACTCAAAGAAGAGGGTGAAGGACCTCTCCGCCCCGGGAGGAAGTGGGGGCTCATCTGCATCCAGCAACGCAGCAGCGGCCACCAGCATGGGCAGCCTGACTGGCCTGGCCATGCCCTCAGCAGGAAACATCCAGAAACTGGAAATTGCCAAGAGGCTGGCTCTAAAGATCAATGCCCAGAAGAACCTTGGAGCAGAGGCTCAGGTTAATGGGTTTAGAGTTTTGGTGCAGTTCAGCTGTTGTGGTGTTTTTGTGGCACTTAGTATACAGCTCGTCAAAGTGTTAGAAAGTTTCACTGAACTCTGTGGGCTGTGCCAACATTCAGAGGTCTGATATTTCTGAATAACAGACCATTGCTATGTATAACAGACCGCTGTCAAAGGAAAATATAGTTTAGTTTTAGTTTTTGTCTCTGATTCATATCTATCAAAGGTCCCCTTTTTTTGGAGAAACATACAAAGTTAACTGACTTTTTAAATTTATTTTTTGCCGACGCGATTATCGATCCTAATTCTTAAAACTAGTTTTGTTGTCAGGTCATTAAAAATTTTCAGTAGGTAACCATGTAATAAGCAGAGTGATGTTCAGCCATTATATTGATCCCACATCACTCTTGTCCATGCTTACTCCATAATATTGACTTTCTTGCTGAATATTATCCCTTACATAGCCACTCATACTCACACCATGTCTTATGTCCTGCCACCCAGGATGTGATGCAACAGGCCACCAATGCCATCCTGAGAGGAGGCACCATCATGGCCCCGTCGGTCTCGGCGAAGACCATCGCCGAACAGCTGGCTGAGAAGATCAACGCCAAGCTCAACTACACCCCCGTGGAGAAACTGGAGGAGGAGAGGCAGGCGGCAGAACAGGCCGAGAGCATCACCAGATACGAGGAGGAGCTGGAGATTAACGACTTCCCTCAGGTAGGTACAATCCCACAATGGGGGGCTGTTGGACAACGTGAGGGAGTCACTTACTCTTATTGACGGTTTCAAGAGATTTTGTTTATTAGCGTCATAGCTGTTTCCACAGGGCTTTGGTGTAAACATTTCCAACAATGTGAAACATAAAGAAGCCATTTTCAGGACGAAATGAAACTTTTTGTCTACACATCTTGTAATTACTGGCATTTCTGTAAATCTGGGAACTGCCAGCAAAGGCAGGGTTGGAGCTACCAGCAAACTACCAGCAAAGGCAGATACAAGGTTCTCTAGTTCTCTAGAGAGCTATGGGAAGATGGGAAGATTGTAAGTAGTAACGATTAGCCCATAAATATGTATTAATCATCTCTCCCACGTAGACCGCAAGGTGGAAGGTGACGTCCAAAGAGGCTCTCCAGAGGATTGGCGAGTATTCCGAGGCAGCCATAACCATCAGAGGGACGTACTTCCCCCCTGGGAAGGAGCCTAAAGAGGGAGAGCGCAAAATCTACCTGGCCATTGAGAGTGAGTCCATCCCTACAGGAATTCTATGACCTTTGACCCTTTCAAGGCTATGGGTAGCTGATGACTTGTTTTGTTCTGACCTGTTTTGTTCCTTTGCCTCACAGGTGCCAGTGAGCTGGCTGTGCAGAAAGCTAAAGCTGAGATCACAAGACTGATAAAAGAAGAGCTTATTCGTCTGGTAAGAATTTATACACATTGCTATTCTGGTAGTGTCTTAAGATGATATGAAACAATCCTATGATTAGTTTTTGTCTTATCGTTTCTGTCTCATCAAAATCTACTGTTACTATGTGACTAAGATATACTATGTCACATCTGTGTGTGTATATATGTAATAGGATGGGGGAAACGGTAAAATAAATAACTAATTATACTCATTTTTTTCCCCTAACAGCAAAACTCCTACCAGCCAACCAGCAAAGGCAGATACAAGGTTCTCTAGTGGCAGAGAGCAACGGGAAGATGGGAACAAACTGTCTTTTCAGCTGTTTTATTCATTGTACATTTTTAGCATTGGGTTTCACACGTTTCCTGTACTTCTGTGTTGTGTTTTATTGAGAATTAAATCTTATTCGATGTCCGTGTTTCTGCCATAGTCGATGGTTTCTGCCATAGTCGATGGTTTCTGCTCCGATTCTGGGTGTAGATCAGGGTTGTGATTTAGAATGCAAAAGCCATTTAAGAAAATGCAGCTTGTTCAAAACTCACATGACATCAACGATCAAGGAATACACAAGTCTTACTGTGGGTTGTTTATCCATGCATTTGGAATTTTCATTTTCATTTAATTTTCCTGGCTTGACATTGTAGGCCAGTTTTACATGCTCAATGTCAGTCCTTACCACCTTCGATAATAAATTGAACGTGCTTTAGAATATTTTGCCAATGTTTTTCTTTCCTTTTCACAAGGAGCATACTTTCTGCATGCAAGGGGCACTGATGTAATGTCTGTATTTTTAGAGGACCATATCCCACTGTTATGGTTTAAAGTACTGAACGTTCACCACCACCAAATTCATGGATATCAAACGTAATGGCAAGTTTGATATTCACAAATTCTTCAAAATGTGCAGCATAAAACCGCTGGTTTGTGTTTGCATTTGTTTCTCCCTCAAACCTTTGCTCGCACGAGGGCCTCCACATCTGGGAACCGATAATTAAAGAAAAGTGTGTGGAGAGGGCTATGGAAAATTATTATTTTGAGTCTTTATCCTGAATGTGTTCCGCATTCTTTAAATATTTATAGCAAAGAACACTGCAGCCCTAATGAATCATATATATTTTATCCATGCATAAAGCATCAACTGACAACACTCCATCCCTTCTGGTCTCACAGGCACCGATTCCGAGTGAATTCTCCTGCCACGATATGCATTATGTGAATAACGATTTCTCTTTCAATATTTCGATTTCTTGAAAAGCGTTGATCTGGAGTAAAACTATAGCATTATGATCTGTTGCTCGAGTCGTTGCAGTTATTCCCCTCCACAAGAATGCGCATGCTCGGTCATTCCCCCAGATTATTAATTTTTAATGGAGGTAGCTTCCATTCTCTCCCAAACCTGCCTCGAGCGAGCCAACGACACGTTAAAGTAGAATTATCTGCAGTATTTTGTTAAGTGTATTATACGACATAACCTGGAAGTTCATTGTTGCTATATTGCCGGGAAAATGAATCCTTGGTAGTATTTGAAGGATGGAAGATCTGTCGCGCTCTCCCTTAACCCTTTACATCCCATGAGTCTGAGACAATCGAGGTACAGTAAATGTTACAATTTCTTTGAAAATATTGCTTAACCGATACAGACTTGCTGTCTTAACGTTACAATGTATGCGCAGGGGTTTAGATGTTTGTGAACTGTGTTGTTCGATTTGGAGCTTGTGAACTCTAGCCCTAGAGACCGTTTTACTCTTAAAACAAAAGGAGATTCTGGTTTTAAAACCAACTACGGGGAAATCACATAATCACAAATTTCCGTGTACTTTCAAACGGATCCTGCTTTACTATGTATGGTTGAATGCGGATGGATCCGTAGCCTACCGATGGCTACATAACTCGATGTATTTCTCTGCATTATCTCGCTAAGACTGTGCAGGACACCATGTACACAGCTAGTATGCTTCACATTTGACAGCATGATAAGGCTATGTCCAGTTTGATTAATGGCAATTCGTTTTTGAAAGATCGTCGCATCCGACAACGAGGTCTGAAAACTGGGCGTTCAGGAGAAGCAAAAGGTGATGTACCGGGAGGCCTAGGCTACTTTGTTCGTTGTTGTGGGTTACTTTCATTACCTGTGTTTTTTAGATTACTAAACGTAGCGGGTGGTTTACATTAAATGTGCGACAGACGCATGCAGTGCGGCCGTTGATCTCCATGTTTCCTTTCAAATACATTTTAGTTTCAGAATACTGTGCTGCTTGTTTGTGTACTGGGGTGAGTTTCACTTCAGAAAAGATTAAGTAGCCAAGGCGATGAAAGCTGGCAACAAACTTAGTCAAAATAATGTTGAAGTTACCCGGCATAGGCGTACCTGTAGGCCTTTCACTACTTACCTGTTCCCCACAAATACGTGCGGCCAGTTACCAAAATAATGAGAGTGCTCCTGTCAGAGCCGAAATGTCTATATATAGCCTATAACCAAAATAAAAAAAGAACTGATCAGTACATAACAGATCAAGCATAATGACATGAGGTTTAAGGTTTAGGCCTAGGTTTTAAATAGACTTTTCATAAGTCTGAACTTTCAGCACTAAAATCCAGTTTACATAATCTTCGTGTTTTCCAGTTAAAGATGATGCGCCGAGTCCCCAACACGGGCAGTGACTACTGCATGAGCGGCAGGCCATCATGCTTAGCGGAGGACAGCTGCCACCTGCCCACCCACTTTGACCTGTGCTCCACGCAGGCCAGCAAGTTCTACCCGTCCATCCCCCCTCCGGGGCAGATGTCCATGTCCCCACTCTCCTCCTGCCAGAACACCCTCAAACCTTTGCCCTGCCAGAGGCAGCAGGAGCACCATGGCGACACTCACCCCCAGCCGATGGGCATCAAGAACAGTGACAAGCCCGAGGACTCCAAAAAGAAAAAGACCCCGGGCAGGTCGGGCAAACGGGGCCGTCCGGCCGGAACTACCAAAGCCGCCGGCTACAGAACCAGCACTGGAAGGCCGCTGGGCACCACGAAAGCAGCAGGCTTCAAAACGAGTCCCGGCAGGCCCATCGGTACGACGAGAGCCGCAGGCTACAAGGTGAGCCCGGGCCGCCCTCCCGGCAGTATCAAGAACCTGTCCCGGCTCACCAAATTGGGCTACGGCACGTGCAGCAGCGCAGCTTTTCCCTACAGCACCATGCAGAAGAGAGGTGCCTGTGAACCTGTGGCCAAAGAGAAAGAAACAAACGAGTGAAACAAACAAACAAGCAAACAAATTCCACACACACTCTTATTTTTTTTATCTGGTGCTTGTGATAAAAAAAGGCTAAAAGGTGCATGTTTTCTTGTCGGATATGGGGTGTGTGTTTATACTTTTGTCAGGAGTCTGTGTTATGTAAATAATTATGAAACAAAAAAATGATTTGGTATCTTTTTTTTTTCTTGTTATTGATGTGTTTACCTTTTCATTTGCTACTTGTTTTGTTACATTGGTACGACTCACTTCCCTATAATCATGAGGTAGTAGGCTATACTCTGCTGTTAAGATAAATGGGCAGTGCTATTCTTGGGTGTAATGTAAGCTTCTGGCAAGATTTATTTTGGGGCAAGTTTTACTCACCGATGTGTACAAGAGCTCATATGTTAAAAGTCTTGACTTCTTGTGTTTAAAACCCCACAACCAATCTCAAGACCACAAGGAAACACATTTTACAGGCCGTAGATATGTATTTGTTAAAAATCTCAACAAAATGTGTTACTTGAGATTCATTTGGTGACGGCATCTTTAAAGGAAACCTGTGTTTTGAGATACTGTGTAGAGACTACAATAAATAGGTAGGCTATCAACGAAAAATATATAATGAAAAGCAACATATTGGGACTGTGCTTGAACTGTGCGTATGTGTTTGTTATGTATGTTCAACTTTACTTCTTAAGCTACCAGAACAATTTTCTATGACAAATTGAAAACTCAAATTAAGCTCTTATTGAATATGACATGTTTACAGATCAGCAACAGTAAAGACAATAGAAGAAGCCTACTTCAGTAAGCCCACAATGAGCATCTTGTATTCTTTCAGACCGTATAGAAACGTGCTGAGCCTATTGTTGCTAGTTATACAGACACATTTCCAGAAACTATTACGTTCACGTCGAAGCTCAGAAAAAGAGGAGATGGTATTTTGCAACTACAGGCACTCGTTTTTATAGCCCTGTGGCATAAAGTCTAAAAAGATCTGTAACGCTGGTAGCTGAAATCAATCAATAAAACTCAATTCATTTTTAGGTCCACTCAGTGCTCCATTTTTTACACTTGTTTTTGTCAGCATCTAGTTTGACTTCCCTTATCCCAATCATGGATACATTTTATGTGCTACATGGGCCTAAGACATGCCATGCCATGCCTAGCACCATAATGTAAGTGACACATGGGAAACTGGTGATGGTACTGTGCATTGTGATGAAATGTTCCTTACTTTTTGTGATTTTTATTTTTTTTTATTATATGTTTTAACATGGGAGCTGTTCGTGCAAATCAAAAATGAAAAAAAAAAAAAACACATTTGTATAAGTCTTTTTGCCCATGAGTTGTAGCCTAGTTGTCACTAAGGATCTTTTTTTTATTTTCACAAACCAAATATACTGTGTAAGTAAAAGAGAGGCCTGTTCACATAAGACATTGTGTAAACAAGACAATCTGACATTTTGTTATCTCCTATGTATTATTTCACAGTTGTCCATGTAACCAACCTTTTAGTCGCCCTGTACTCATAACTGTCCACCAGGCCTCTATCTGATTTATCACATTTTAATGTTGTGGTTGCTTGGCAAAGATAATTACTCCTAATCATGGTAGTATATTGACATTTATGGTATCTAACAATTACAGGATATCTTAACATGATCTTGAAATGATGAAAATTAGAGAGTGACAATAACTCCAAAAAGTAGTCATGTAATTATGTTACTGTTACTGTTGCTGACTGAGCTGGGTTTCTATGGTAATGCTTTCAAGTGGTCAAGTGAATGTATCAGATGGAAATTTGCCTTGAGCATGCATATGTACATTGTCATTCCTAGCACTCATTACAAATCTTATAACAAATCCTATCATCATAACTGTTTTAAAGTTATTCCAGTATGTGTATCCTTTACCAAAGAATTCCACCTGCTGCCAGCAGTGAGCTTGCTAACAAAAGTGATCATTTTAATGTATTATGTGGGTTTTTGTAGAAAAAAGCTTACTTACCTCAACAAATGAAGAAGAAAGAATTTGTTTTATTTTAAATCATGTCTGTCAATATTTGTTAATGATAATCACAAAGATTATTCTTAACACCTTAGCTGTTATTACATCCACATTCTTGATTTATAGAAATATTTCAATAATTTTATTATTCAACTTTTCAATCGTTAAAAATAGTCTATATTATTATTATTATTATTATTATTATTATTAAATGTTTTACATGATTCACTCTCTTAAGGCCTTTTTGTGTCCTTGTTAATGTACAGTATGTATATACACTCAAAGTGTTCTGCCTTTCAAAGATCCCATGTTGGTTCTGTATGATATTACAGTAAGTGTTTTGTGTTTCACTGGGATCTTACAGTGTTGGTTTGGTGTGCTTATTATGCATTCTTTCTGAACTGATTATTTACTTCAACCTCTTTTCAATTGAAATTTTATATTTTACTTCACTTTTTGGATGTGAAATTGGCTGTCATGCTGTGAGCCCTATACATGTCACAGACGTTAACACAACTAGAAGCAGGATATATATTTCAGCAGTTGTTCTTATTGGTACTTATAGATTGCTTTCTGTATTTTGTCAGCATAGGCAATGTTATGAGTGATTGCAAAGCAAATGACTGATATTTGCCGTTGTAAAAATTGGGTTATATAAAAAAAAACATAGTGCACATGAAAGACTAATGATAATTATATAAGGGAAAGATTTTCTTGTTTGTCCATTGCCTATGTGCATGTTAGATGACTGTTTGAGAAGCTGTGTAATAAAGCTTGAGTTTATCTCATTCATGGGTCTTCATATCATTTCACTATATCACAGTGCTTTTGTCAGTGATTCATTTCCAAAAACACACATTTAGCAGTAAATTTTACAGGTTCTTTGCACATAAAGCTGTGTTTTTTATTATTAATCTTGACAAAAATACAGTTTGCACGGCCCCATATGTCTGCCTGATTTTTAAGTATTGATAGCTGTGCAGCAGTGGCTGTGCTTTTGACATGTCAGTAATAGAAAATTATGGGTAACATGTCACTGTCCTTTTTGTTATAAGGACCCAATTTTGTGTCGTGATATCATGTATGTCATGATTTGAACTACAAAATAAAAGCTTAAAACTGTATGTTGTAAAAGTGTATGTTGTATTAAATAAGTAGAACTTGTAAATTGAACGCTCTTCATGCTGCTGTTAAATTATGAATCAGCTAAGGGTTTGTTCATACTTCAGTGTTGAATTATAAATAATTTCGTAGATGTTGAGTTTTGTAAGCCAGAGATGCAGGCCAAGGTGCCACTGTTTATGTGATCCAGTAGATGGCGACAAGGGCATGGCGTAACCCGAAAATAAAAATCTAAAGAAGAAGAACTCTGAACCGGAAGACACTTCACCGGCATTCAGTGGTATCGGATGGAGTTCTTTTCACTGTTTATGGATGGAGTTCATGTTTTTCGAGTGAGCTAGCCCATCGTTGATGAATACAAAACTACTGAAAATGTTTTACCATCTTGTCAGCTTTTAAAATAACTATCATGGGGTGTGCACTGAAGACGGTGGAATTTTTATGCATTTTATCCTTTTCTCTTTTTGTTATTTCATTTTCAGTGAGCACAGGTAGGTCGCAGTGTAGCACATTACAAATGGCTAGCTAGCTAACTAAAATTTAAATATGTTATGTTGTTAATAGCTCAGTATTGTTTACCAGATTTCACGGTAGATGCAGTATGCTTGTCTCTGAATTCACAGCCACATTTATTTTGACATCATTAACGTTGGATATTATGCCTTTTATTAATATTATGCATATTATACCTAGATAAAGATGAAGTTCCAGAGTTTAAATTGTCGGAGGATGCTTACCTGGATGCACAGCAGATTCACGAGTATGTGACAGAGGAACCACTGGTTGTTTCGCAAAAACAGTTCAAGACTGCTGAAATCGCAGACGCGGTGATGGGAACTGAGCTACCTGTGAATCCAGCTGACCTCGAATCACTCATCCCGAACTCTGCTGATCCCTTGTCGGGATTCACTGCTCCTTGTGATGAGGAGACGTGTGCTCGTGAGACCTCTGAGGGGACTGACTCCTCAGATGTCAAAGAGGGCGACGAGCCCCTAACTTTGGAAATGATCCACGCTGACAGTTCAGTTGCTGAAGACCAGAACTCTACAGAAACGGCGAAAACATACAAAGTAAACTGTGACAAAAGAAACATTACCGGAATAGTCAATTACACAGTTCAGGTCCTCAATGCTTCACAGGTATGACAGCGGTATCTGATGTCAACTGACAAGGATGACCTTTGATGCAATAATCATCATAATGTTAACATGCATACTGTTACTTGTGTTTCTGTAGGACTTGATGGATTTTCTCAACGTCAGTGGCACCGAATGCTCCTTGGTTCTGTTTTACACAACTTGGTGCCAGTTCTCTGCCAACCTTGCCCCCCACTTTAATGCGTTACCCCGCGTGTTTCCCACAATGCACTTCTTGGCTCTGGATGCCTCTCAACATGGCAGGTCAGTTGACTTGATGTTATAAAAACATTCTGAATCATTTTTTGAGTTTTATAGGTGGGCAGCTTGCATGTCAGGGGTGAGTAAAGAGGTCCAATCATTAAAACAACATACAACATGTACAGCAGGTAGTCAAATGTAGTTTTAACACCCCCAGAGCCTGCTGTCCTTTTGCAAATCAGTATATTTGTGTGTCTGTATAAAGGTGCTGTCAATTTTTCTACTCGATCTAATGTACTTATTCAGTAAATTACTTCTCACAGGTTTCTCTTTCTGTTAGGAACAAACACAGTAGCTTGGGTTGAGCTATAGAATGTTCCATACCAAACACAATAGATAAGGAACGTGGGAGTGATGGTGTTGTTTGATTAGTTGTTGAGCTGATACTAGGGCTGGGTTAAAAAAAAAAAAAAAAAAAACGTTTTGTATCAATAGAGATTCAAAAAATAAATATTAATATTAAAATGTGCAGATCGATACTTTAATAAAAATAATAATAAATATAAACATTGGCTGGCTAAACATTGATGAGCAGAGGATTATTCTCTACTCAGCCTTTTCATAAACTAGCAAAATTGGCATTAATACTAAGAAATAGAAGTAAGTAAATAAATTATGATTATTTAAAACATTGATATTGTATGTAATGGTAGCAGATCAAGAATTGTAGAATCATATTTAGTATCGTATTGTGACCTTGTGTATCGAAATCGCATCGATTCCAGAAATCCGTTTCGTTATTCAGCCCTAGCTGATACTGTATCAAGAACCTTGTGCCACAGCTTTGAACATGAGGGTTAAAGAATAAATCAAATGACAACAAAATATGTTTTCTGTCAGTGCTGATAAATGGATTCATAGATCTTGGTGGTGTTCCAAATACATGGTTTAATGAACTCAACCACGTACTTGGAGTACCCCCGGCATGTGAGGTTGTCTCCAATGTGAACTTGGACATTTACTCTGCCTGTTTTTTTTTGTTTGTTTGTTTGTTTTGTTAGTCTGTCAACAAGATTTGGTACAGTGGCTGTTCCTAACATACTACTGTTTCAAGGAGTAAAACCAATGGCCAGGTTTAACCACACAGACAGAACCCTAGACACACTGACATCATTCTTAGTAAACCAAACAGGTAAGGCTTTTGAAGAGCATGAGTTTTGAATCTAACAGCGATGTCTAAAAGAAAAGGTTATATGTTACTGTTCTTTGTAGTAATGCACTACATTTTGTGGAGTACCTCAGTAATTTTTGTGGATGCCACTCTCTTGCAGGTTTTGAAGCAGTGTCCGATCAGACAGTGACAGAGGAAGATAATTTTGGTCCTCTTATAAGTGTGCCTGTGAAGAGTATCGATTGGCTGCTTGTGTTTTCAGTGCTGTTCATAATTGGCTTCACAGTGTATGCTGTCTTGCGGACAGACAGTGTCCGATGGCTCATACCCGGCCAAGATCATGACCATCAGGACTAAGCACTCTGTGTTTTGCTGCTGTTTTTATTTTATTTCTCATCACAATTAATTTGATGAGGATGGATGTATTTATTGTTTGGAAGTCTACAGCTGTGCTGAACACCACATTTCTGTTGAGCTTTTCCTCATTTCTTCACATTTGTCATGCTTTTAAAATTTTGCAAAGTGTTTACTTTAAATAAAAAAAAATAATAAACCAAACAGTGATTTGTGTGTCATGTTTAACAATTCATTGTGTTTTGGTTCATTTTATTTTATTTTGTTGGCGTAAAGTTGAGGCGACTGCACTGCACGGTTTAGGCTTTTATTTTGATATATTGTGTATGCAAGTTACTGGACATGACTTCCGTCATCAGGAGTCAGGGCAGCAGGCAGCAGAGATTTGGTAGCAGTAGCAAACTCCCAGACGGTATAATAGACACTGTGCAACAGTCGGTCCAAGTTAATATCACACTACGATGACAACGCCTGAATAATTAATTGCTACAGTGGAAGTGTTTCGTGACGTTGCGGCATGATGGGATCTAAAATTAGAAGTTATATTTTTCTAACAAGTACCGAGTTTATTGTTTTAGTTTGCATGACATGTTTGTTTCTTAACGTAAATTGTCAAACCGAGAACACCGGCATGTCAAACGTAATTTCAGAAAGAAAAGCAGAGGCAGACCACAGACAGGACAGTGCCGATCTTCTAATTTTTATTATGCTTCTAACGTTAACCATTTTAACAATATGGCTGTTCAAGCATCGTCGTTTCAGGTTTTTACATGAAACAGGACTGGCAATGATCTATGGTAAGAATATAGTTGGTGGGTTGTATAGCCTTCAACTAGCTTGTCACTTGTGCCATGATAACCACGTCTATTGGGAAAGAAAAGTTAATGCTATTAGGCTGACAGTCATTATTACAGCATAATGTTTGTCGTCGGTCACTGTGTTAACTTTGGCCTGCTGAGATTTGTACAGATGAGAAACTCGTGTTAAGAATTTTTGATAGTGTAACAGAGGAAGCTCTATTCAGTACGTGCCCCTTTGAGCACAGAGTCCGTTTGGACACAAATCCATATGCTGGGGCTAAATGCGTAACATTACAAATGTAGGTTAAACATCCTGATTCAGTGCAATCTGCTTTAGAGTATGGTTGTAATATAATAACTCTAATGGATATTGTTACAGGCCTCCTGGTTGGTGTGATACTTCGGTTTGGGGTCCATGGGCAACAGGACCTTAACAATGTCACTTTGAGCTGTGCAATGAATTCCAGTCCAGCCACAATACTGGTCAATGTCAGTGGTCACTTTTATGAGTACACACTGAAGGGTGAAGTAAAAGACAGTGATGGCGAGGATGTCCCAGATGCTGAAATGCTCAAGAAGGTATCACATAAATCATACAAGGTTATCTAAAATCACATGCTTTCGCATAAATGGCTTCTCGACGTAACTTCCTTGTGACGTCAAAGAACTTTAAAAGTTGGGCCTGTAACTTTATATAAAATTGATTTAATTTGAATGGTATACGTACATGGTGTTTCTTTCCACAAACATGTTGTGTAATGTATTTAAAGAACACTGACCTCATGACCTGAAACAGTGGGTAATATCTTGCTGTTCAATGTGCCCACCCCCAAACCAGGTGACCTTTGACCCAGAGATTTTCTTCAATATCCTGCTGCCTCCCATAATCTTCCACGCTGGCTACAGCCTAAAAAGGGTAAGACTTAGCAAAGCCTAAAATAAAAGCTCACGTGTCTGACATCAGTGATCCTTCGAACACAGCTACAGTTTATAGGCAAAAGTGTTTTATACACATGTTTACAGTGGGTTTAGAGTGTGGAATATAGACGAAATAGACAAAACAGGAAGCAAAGTATTGAAAAACATTATTCGTTCCTTCATTTATTTTTTTCCACCTACCACTACATCTACAATGACTTGGTGGATAATTCTTGTAATTCATGGCTTGTATTTTGGTTTTATTATTATTTTTTAGAGACATTTCTTCAGAAACCTGGGCTCCATTCTCTCATATGCTTTTGTGGGCACAGCAGTCTCGTGCATGGTCATTGGGTAAGTACAACATAGTCTGTGTGTTCTTCATGTAAACATAATGGGAACCTATTACTAAACTGACCCGCCTTTATTGCAGGTCAATACTGTATGGCTGTGTTGCTTTTATGAAAGCTATTGGCCAAATGGAAGGAGACTTTTTCTTCACTGATTGCCTTTTCTTCGGTGCTATAATCTCCGCCACAGACCCAGGTACAGTGCACATAGCCAGTCTCCTGGCATACACTTTAAGACATTAAACAGTAGTGCTGCTTTGATTACACAATATTCAAATGACCCTATATCTAGGCACAAAAACATTATATTAGGCATCAATGCACAGTGATTTTTAAGTATAACCTATTACTGTTGACACTAAATAGGGTCATGTGCGGTAAAAAAGCTATTCAGAGTGCAAGTTATTCTAATGTGATAGTTGTGGTTGTGGTAACTTTCATGCTGTTGAATATGCTGAATATTTCAGTTTGGATGTATATAAGTTCTGTTTAGGTTTTGAGCAGCCCAGGTATTCAAAGCACCTTGTAACATAGGTATAACACAAATGTTGCAAAAACCTTATTTAAGAGTAATAGATCCTATTCATACCACCTAATCACCAACAATACAGGTGCAAATATAGTATGAAAAATTAGTTAAATAGAGGGCATACTTTTTTATTGTGATGGAGGATTAATTGAGGAATGGAACCTACTACTGAAAGCCATTGTTAAGTTAGTAATTAACACATTATAAAGACAGAATATTTATGTGGTAATAAAAATATAGATGCAGGTTTATTCCATAATTGTGATAATTAAAACAAATACAAATATAAAGCTTATTTGTTTGCACTCCTATCACAGCATAAATGTGCTTGATTTGGCAGTTTAAATTCACTAGAGGGCTCCCTTTTCCACAGCATAATGACATCAAGCATCAGCCACCTTGTTACTGCAAGTTTTTATCTACCTTTGCAATGTCAATTTTGACCAAAAAATAATTCTTATAGTGTTTTCTGCTTTCTTTAGTGACTGTTCTTGCCATATTTAACGAGCTTAAGGTGGATGTGGACCTTTATGCGCTACTGTTTGGGGAGAGTGTTCTCAACGATGCTGTGGCCATCGTCCTGTCCTCGTAAGTTAAGAACCTGTCATTATTTTTCTCCACAGCTCTGAGATGCGGTTGTAAATGTGCATTTTTTGCTTCTTTGCCCCACAGATCTATTGTTGCTTACCAGCCGGCAGGTGATAACAGCCACACCTTTGATGGCAGTGCCATGCTAAAGTCTATTGGTGTGTTCCTGGTTGTCTTCAGTGGGTCATTCAGCCTCGGAGTGGTCACTGGTGTAATGACCTCACTCATATCCTTTACAAGATTGCCACTTGCTTGGCTTGTACATGATTTGATTTGTGTTTCTTGACTCTCTGTTAGGCGTGTACCAGTAGCTTTCCATCCAACCTGTTAATGCACACTTTAGCTATGTGTGTAAGAAATCCTCACTTGGAAACACACATTTAAAATGAGCATTAATCTTTTACTTTTGCACTCTAAAATGGCCTCTGATGTGCATCTTGTTCTACTAGGCTGAGAAGTTATGATAATAACATAGCAAATGGCTGGAACAAGTATGTGATATTGGAATGTAGCTTCTGAAGCCAGGTTGTCCATCACGTGTGTATATGTATAAATGTGTGTGTATGATTAATGAAATTACATTAAAATGGCCATTGGGTTCAGTTTCAATGGCATCTTCACTAATATGGTGTTGTGAGCCACTCCTTGACAGTGTCCCTGTACGTCACCAAGTTCACCAAGCTGCGTGAGTTTCCCTTGCTAGAGACTGGGCTCTTCTTCCTCATGTCCTGGAGCACCTTCCTGCTGGCTGAGGCCTGTGGATTTACAGGTACCAGTAACGTGGCAAAGGCACACACAAATACACCCAGACAGCCATGTATTTTCATGCTTTTTGGTCATGTTTTTGTCTTCCTTTCTGCGAAACACTGATTTCACCTGAATTGCCCATCGTGTCACTTCTTGCCCATGTTTGTGGTAAAATGGTCCCTTCACAGAGTCTGTATAATTTCTAACGTGGTACGCCCTGCACTCTCACATGTGCTTGCATGCACATACAAAAACACCCTAACCTCCATCCCCTCTGCTTACATGTTGTTGGATTCCTGGTGTCCCTCCACAGGTGTTGTGGCCGTGCTGTTTTGTGGAATGACTCAAGCCCACTACACCTACAACAATCTCTCAGAAGAGTCCAAGGACAGGACCAAACAGGTAAAGCAGATCTCTCCATGCTGTGTTGAACTACACGCTTTACTAAATTATGTGCCATTAGTAATCAGAAAAAATTATGTTTTACATGGCTGTGGCTCAGTACTGTAGTATTATTAGTATATGGGCATGAACTACTAAACTAAAACTTAAAGGATTTCATTTTCAAAAATGCACACATTGTGTAATGAAGAAAATGAGTAGAGCTCCCCAAAGCAGGAGTACAGCATAGTAGAAAGTGTAATGACACAGTGGCACCAGACTTGACAATCTTTTGAAGCTTTAATCTGAACTTTGTTTTCACAGCTTTTTGAGCTGCTGAATTTCCTGGCTGAGAACTTCATCTTCTCCTACATGGGCCTGACCCTGTTCTCCTTCCAGTACCATGTATTCAACCCACTCTTCATTCTGGGAGCATTTGTATCCTACTGTAACAAAGAGAATGACACTTTATAACATAGCTCGTGTTTTACTGGGGATTTTTAGTTATTAGTATTTTCAAAACTTCTTGAAAAGGGTTCACACACCTAAAAATGAGAAGTCGTTTATTTTACATAGTTGGCTTAGATAAACAATGTTTTGACTCTACAGTCTTCAACAAGTTATTTTCAGACACAGGTAAAACAAGATAATCCTCATTTAGGAGAATTAAATGTGCTGACTCTTTTAAGTAGCTCTGGATTGACATTGTGTAACGAATGCCAGCTAGCACAGGTCAGCATAAGGACGTTAGTAAACGTTCCTTCCGACACCTCACAAGGATACATTACTAAATAGCCTGGCTTTTAGCTCACTCGTTAGCGTGTCTGTCTCCCAAACCGGAGTTGCCTGTGGGGTCGGAGGTTTGAGCCTGGGGCTGGACTGTGCACGAAGACCTTGGTTACAGTTGCCCTGCACTTGAAATGTGCACACACAATATTTTTAGTCACAGGCCTTGACTACCACTTCAGATCGCCGTGTTTGTCGGTCGGGCTGCAAATATCTATCCCCTCTCCTTCTTCCTCAACCTTGGCCGTAAAAACAAAATTAGCTCCAATTTCCAGCATGTCATGATGTTCTCAGGTAAAGTTTACATTCATTCGGTTAGAGGTGGGAACCCTGGCTTCATAAGATCCATTTTGAATAGCTTAAATCATTTTTAAATCAATTTTTACATTTTTAAATCAGTTCTGCTAAAGATCTAAATAGTAGTAGATAGCTGTTGGAGATTAACCTTCTTACTGTATATTATCCCTTGCCTAATCAGTGAGATGACCTGTACTAAGTGCACTGATCGAACCAATACATGACAGGACTTTTAGTTTCAGAAGTGTAGGTATCCCACCTCTTGTTTTTCATATGCTTTCAGTGTCCAGGGTTCAGTGTCAAGTTGTGATGAGTCTGACGTAGTAAAGAGAACAGCCAGTTATGAACATGAGAATGGTTTTTTTTATCTAGTCTGACTGTAAATTCCCTGTCTCCTCCGGCTTGTCAGTGGAGTGGTTAATAGGTAACCAAGGTGTAGATATACCTTTACGACAATGGCAGCTTGTTCTCAGAGATGTCAAAGAATTCCAGCTTTGAGAGAAGACTGATTGCTAGTCCAGGGCCCCATCCTGATGGTCTTGTGCTGTAACCCTACCTGTGCCTTATTTGCCCTCCCCTTCCCTCCTTCCCTCCCTCTCCATCTCCATCCTGGGACTCTCAGGCCTGCGTGGAGCCATGGCGTTCGCCCTGGCCATCCGGGACACAGCGACGTACGCCAGGCGGATGATGTTCTCTAGCACCCTGCTCATCGTCTTCTTCACCGTGTGGGTGTGTGGGGGCGGCACCACACAGATGCTCTCCTTCATGCACATTCGGTGGGTTTGGACTGGACGTGTTCTTTAGGCTATTACATTGTGTCCTCTCCATTTAGCATCAAATTTTAATATTGGGGGAAAAAAGTGTATTGGTTGATTTTTATCTAGACAAACTGGGTGAGACACGAGTTCCTCTCTGGTATAAACAAATACATGAACAAGTAATAAATTATTGTTGTTGTTTTTTCTTTTTAACAGTGTGGGGGTGGATTCTGACCAAGATAATGCTGTAAGTTCTTTTGTTTTTCAGTTCAGTAAAAACAATATAGTAGTTACCAGTATATAAGTACTTAATATACTCAGTCATAGAACAATATTCAGCATTGGAATGTAGTTTTTAGTACATTCAGTCTTACTCATCTCAACACGTTATTAGCTTACACTGAAACAGTTCAAATTTGTGTGGGCTTGTGTTTCCTGTGTGTGTGTGTGTGTGTGTGTGTGTGTGTGTGTGTGTGTGTTCTGCAGGTCGATGGTGCGGACGGGGGAGAAAGGAGGGGCGTCAGACATGAAGGGGCGTGGCCCTTTAGGATGTGGCACTCCTTTGACCACAAGTATCCTTATTGACATGATAACCATGACGACCATTCATTCATGACAGTGTACCTGTATTGTTTAAAACTGTTTCCTCCTCTGGCAGAAAGAAATGTATATATATTCCCCATCAGGGCTGCACAAGTCATTTTTAGTCAACATCGGAGTTTAAACTACTGTGGCCTAATGGTTAAGGAGTGTGGTCTTGAGATCGGGTCCCAGATTTGATTCCTGAACCAGTAAGAAAAATGTGCCCAGTGCCCTTGAGCAAGGCATCTAACTCCACATTGCTCCAAGGGGACTGTCCTTGTGCCTAATTCACTGTAATTCACTTTGGGTAACATTGTCAAAATGCAATGTAATGTAATGTAATGTAATGCTGCAGTTATCTAATCTCGAAGGCTGCGGTGAGTTGCACAGGAAACAACACCTATAAAACCTAAACATTGTTAACACATACCCTTATTAGGTACAGCAGCTAGCAAGTTTCTCTAGTGTGTCCGATGCTAAGAGCAGCACAGTGAGTGGTGGAGGCCTTGACTTCTTGTTCTCCAGATACCTGAAGCCGTTCCTGACACACAGCGGGCCCCCTCTCACTACCACTCTGCCGGCCTGCTGTGGGCCTCTGGCACGCTGCCTCACCACCTCCCAGGCCTACCAGGTGACACTGCTGACTGCCACACACATGCATAGACACACATGTATGCATGAACACACACACATACGCACACACACACACACACACGCACACACATGCATGCACGGATGTCTCTTTTCATCTTATACACAGTAATATGTACATATACTGTATATATGTGTGTGTGTGTGTATAATATAAACTTGCTTTACCATTCTTAATTCACAACCACATCAGTATGATGCACACTTGAAGCTGGTCTGATTCAAAGCAGATAGATGTTTTTGATGTTTTTCAGATGTTTTTGACCACACATGCATTTACACTCATAACACATAGGAACCTGACATCCTGCAGATACTGTCTGTTGTCTGTTATGGGCCAGGCATTGATCCATGTCCTGTGTGTGTGTGTGTGTGTGTGTGTGTGTGTGTGTGTGTGTGTGCGTGTGCGTGTGTGCGTGTCCCGCTGTAGGGTGGAGGTGACGTGCACGATGAGGATTCTGAGCTGATCGGGAGTGAGGGGGCAGGCAGCCCTATGTACACTGACATCAGCACAGTCGCACAGAGCAGCTCCTTCAACAACTTATACGGGCCCACAGTACCCTCTGGATAAGCTAGATTCGTGTTCCCATTTCGAGTGACAACCTACTGACCAATACGTCCTCTTTTTCCATCAGTTTTTACAACCCTTTCAGCCAGAGATTTTGATGCCTGTCGGTACAAGGGTATAGAGTAAGCAATACAAAATCCCATGTGCAGTGTTCCTGTTACTTCAGTATTTTTGTGTTTACTGTTTTAGCTTGTTGTTTAATCGTAATGTAAAACACGACACTGAGCAAGTCTTAACGTTAAGACTTAATTTTAAAGTTTTAATTCATCTATCTAGGTTATCTAATAGACACTGGCTGTTATAATGTGTATATTTAATATGCACAGTGAGTTTATATGTTCTCTTCTTCCTTTTGTGAATTATGATTTGTGTATACTTGTCTGTTTTTGTATGTGTGTAAGTATTTATTTTACTTATTTATTTGTCTCACCCACTGGTTAATTTTAAGTAGCCTACTTTGTTACTGCCACCTGGTAATTTGTTACAGTACACTTGAGAGTGTGACTTTCTTGGTATTTAATGTTTGAAAAGTACAAAGAGTGTTTCTGTTTTTTTTGCAAAGAGATAACAGGGTAGTAAGTAAGGTAGTAAGGGGTATAACCCAGTATTACAGACAAGTATTTTATTTTTGTGTGTTATGAAGCCACTGCTGTCTATGCACAAGTGCCTACTACTGTATGGTCTAACATCACTCCGGAAATAGGTCATTTCCTAATGAAATATGCTGAGATTTCTTATTACACTAATGTGACTTGTCCTAAAAAATGTCGTGATTAAAGATTTTATGAATTTTGTTGTGATTTCTGGACGTGATGCTCAATGGTAACTATGCAATTTTACACGGGCTGCAATTAAGTGGTAAGACTGTACACAGTTAAAAAAAAAAAAAAGTTTGTTTGTTTTCCCTAAGGACTTAAGCTACAACTTCTTTTCAAACCAAAATGTACCAATTGATAATTGACAACATTATCCCTAAATAGTCACCGGAAAACATCGGATGTACAAAATTAGTTCAGATGAGTAACACAAATGCTGTAAGCAATAGTGTGAAAACCGTGAGCTAAAATTGGAAACATTCTTCACCGTGCGCATTGTATAGCCTATGGTGCAGCAATGGTCTAATGACTTTCCTGTCATTTTTTCCGCGCCAGAATCATAGCCTACTTAAAGGGGTAAACGACAGACTTCAAAATGGATAAAAGGCCTCGTCCAAGTATTGGAATGGGAGGGAATTGCCGTCCCTTTCATGTGGGCTTACATAATGAGTCTGCATGGCTTTCATGGACCATAAACAGGCTACCATAGCAACTTACATGAACAACAAGAGGACTGAGTCCAATTTTTTGTTAGGAAGACCGTTTGCTCCTCTGCTCCCAACTTACTGTTACACGAGCTGTAAGGGAAGGACATGCCCCATGGTCTTAAACCAATAGTAGCATGGACTGAGAACTCCTGGTTCGTTGAGACGGTGACTGTAGAATTTTGATCATATCCTGTCTTTTTTTCCTTTCTTTCTTTTTTTTTTTGTAGTCTCTTACTTTAGTCTACGTGCAAGGTTTATGTGGGTTGTTCAAAGAGGAGAGGAAACTTGGACCAGGCAGCGGGCACAGTAGTCAGAGTACTCTTCTTGTCGATTTCCTACAATTAGCTGGTGGTGAGTACAAATTCTGTCAGCTCTGTTTATAGTAGGCTATTTCAAACGTTTGATACTCTGGAACAATTCATAATCTTATTCCTGCATCAACACCAAATCTCATACATTCACACAGTTAGTAGCCTGTTGCGCAACATGCTGGAAATCGTACCTGAGAGCTCCGGTCTTGTAAACCGTGCAGAGAATTAACTAACTACATGGAAGTGATCTATGACAATCATAAATCACTGAGAGAAATCATAATTGACCGCAACAATGTATAATAAACGGTCAAACTGCACGGCAGACTGGTTTTATTTCCATGATTTCCAAATTCCATGAGCTTCTTCCTTTCGTATTGTGAGCTGCAATCACTAAGAGTCTGAATCCACACCTCAGTTCTCACCAGACTGTTGTTTATTTTAACCTGGATGAGAATTTTACTTTCTCTGACCAAGTCTGAAAAACCACATTGAGAGGTTAGCAGTCCAGTCAGCGAAAAAAAAAAACTATCTCCTAAAACTATTTCCTCCAATGGTTTCAGCGTAGCGTTTTTTTTCGTATATGGTCAGAATAGAAAGAATGTTCTCACAGGGGAACAAAATTAGGTTTTAATGCAATGAAATAGTGACCATTTGAGGGGCGTTGGCTCTGTAAATTCTTTGCTTGCTGGTTATAAATATGACTAGAATCTGTTTCTTGTTAAGACTTTTTCACTCTGGGGAGGGAGCGCTGTGGCCGGGGCATGTGCGGCAGGCTGGAAGGCACCCCCCTAAACAATTAACATTCTTCTACTGTTATTTTACTCTTCATACATCTATGTGCGTGTAGCTTGTTCTGCAAGACACAAATGCCTGCAAATTTGAAAAAGCTCTCTGTGTAAATCTGTCATCACTCCCAGTCTTCTCTCTCTCTCTCTCTCTCTCTCTCTCTCTCTCTCTCTCTCTCTCTCTCTCTCTTTCTCTCGCTCTCTCTCTCTCACACACTCACACACACACACACACACACACACACACACACACACACACACACACACACACACACAGCTTACATTTACTCTACCTAGGATGTCTTAAAAATTTAGGAGCCAGAGTAAGGTTTACACTATCATTGAGCATTGAGATGCACACTAAGGTACTCGGAAATGAATGAAATAGTAGATTCACATCACCTCATATAAACATGCATCATTCAGGATTTGTCCCACTACAAAGGTTAGCCTATTGTGTGTGTGTGTGTGTGTGTGTGTGTGTGTGTGTGTGTGTGTGTGTGTGTGTGTGTGTGTGTGTGTGTGTGTGTGTGTGTGTGTGTGTTTGTCTGTCTGTCTGTCTGTCTGTGTCTGTGCGTACGTATAAAAGCACATCTACCACCATGCAAAGACATTTAGAATATCCCCACAGACCACTCAGCTGACCACATCGCGAGGCCAGAATCTCAACCCGTTGTTTAAAGGAATCCAAAAGCATTTCCTTCCATGGGTACAAGTGGCTAAGAATAGGCAAGAGGCATGCAAAACAGAGACGAGACGTCATTAGTTATGCCTTGATAAATAATCTCAACACAGGGGTCTGCATGAGGGCAGCCATAATTTAGTCAGTTAATGTAATTCAGGTTCATACATAACAGACTCCTTACAGTGGCAGTACAATTTGCTTTATATAAATCACAGCAACTACATCAGATTTAAAAAAAGGAAATACGAAATACTGTGTAATTAAAGCAAATACAAAAGTAAACATCACTGTAACGCTACACCTCAAATGCTAATGGCAAGAAAAGCTGCGACACGAGCTGCTGAGCCAAGTTGGGATTTAAATCTGAAGAAAAAAAAAATCTAATACATGTTGACACAGTAGCCATGTTACTTCAGGAGGGATTTCGGAGGGATTTTTCGAGGGGCTACCCTCACTCTCGCTCCACATCCCCATCAGACCCGACGGCTTTGCAGGCATGTCTTGTGGTGTTGATGGGGCATTTCCCTTTCCTGAGACAGCTGAGCAGCCAGACTAACCAGCAGACGCAGGGGCCAGATAGCGCCACTGTACTGCCTGTAATGCCTGTGCTGGTTCTGCTTTCCCAAGCTCTCTCCAGATCAATTTGTTCCAGTCTGAGAGGTGACTCACACACACACACACACACACACACAGGCCCCTGCTGCAGCTCTGGTGCGGCTGATAACTGTGAAGTGATTTTGCCCTTAGGTGTATGTATGTGGAGAAAACAGCTAACCCCCCTAGGTGTGTGTATGTGTCCTCTGTTCTACTGATTAACTCTGCCAGAGTGTTTTTCCTTGCTATTTAAAGATGTCTGTGAAAAGGATTTGTAGACGTCATCCCATGTACTACCTGTAGGCCGTACTTGAGTCTCCCACTGAACTACGTATAGGTTTTAGGTTTTACAAGTGCATTTCCCATCAAAGATAACTTTTTTGGGGTGCCTTTTGCACTCTTAATATTGTTCAGTTTTGAAGCATGAAAAATTTGCCCCGTTGTTAATAACGCAGTGTTGCACAGAGCTGTCTTGTAAAATTTTATACCCAATTGTTTAAGAAATGACCAAGCATGCCTGTGTGACTCTGTAACGAAGGAAATGACTAATGACATTCTTTGAAAGTTTGTTTGTGGCTTGGTTTGGTTGCATAGCTACGAGATGATAGGAGAAGTGTAAATGTGACCAAGGTTGAGAGGGAAGGTCAGTGTAGTGTTGGTGTATCCCTCTGCCATGTACAAGTTTATGAACTGCACACGTATGACCTAGTGTGTTGTGTGTATTCAGACTGTACTGTCCAACGGGAAGATAAGATCACTATGATAAGTAAATTAATAATTTAGCTGATCTCTTCTGTTCTCTTCTGATCTCTTCTCTTTCTCTATATGTATGTGTGTATGTATGTATATGTGTGTGTGTGTGTGTGTTTGCGCGTTTGTGTGTGTGAGTGTGCAAGGTAAATTCCTGATATTCCTCTTTATCATTGTCCAAACAATTTCAGCATATTTGCCCCATAATGCTTTGCATGAACATGCCTTGTCACCTCATGAAACATTTTTGTGCAGATGCTACACAACTCCTAGTTGGAGTTGCTACACAATGTGCTTTCCAAAGGGCAGCCGGCTACCATTAGTGACATTATGTTCTTGTTTCTCTTACTATCTGTGTGACCATACCCATATGAGTGTGTGTGTGTGTGTGTGTGTGTGTGTGTGTGTGTGTGTGTGTGTGTGTGTGTGTGTGTGTGTGAAAGAGAGAGAGAGAGCGAGAAAGAGAGAGAGAGTGTGTGTGTGTGTGAGAGAGAGAGAGAGAGAGACAGAGACAGAGAGAGAAAGTCTATATGTGTGTCAGTCTGTGTGTCAGTGTGAGGGTGTGTGTGTGTGTGTGTGCGTGCGTGCGTGCGTGCGTGCATGTGTGCATGTGTGCATGTGTGTGCTGCTCTGCTGGTAGTCAGTCTTCTGGCTCAAGTTTTGCCACTGTTCTCAAGCCTTCCTGTCTCCCTGATTTTCCCCACATTCTTGAGGGAGGAGATCATGCCAATATAACACCCAGCCCTAGACCCCCAGTGTTTTCCCAGCTGTGCAGCCAGACAGATTTGCCACTCTGGCCATTTCTCTTCAGACTTATCACTCTGCCCCTAAAGTGTGTTTGTGTACGGGTGTCCTTGGGGATTGATGGCTTTAATTTGCGAGACATGGTAGACAATGTTTGGTTCCTCATTCCTCTTCTTCTTGGGTACACTGGGGACAGGCTGGCATTTTTGTACTGTGTTTACGCATCCCTCTGTTCCTTACTGTGTGTGTGTGTGTGTGTGTGTGTGTGTGAGAGAGAGAGAGAGAGAGAGTGATGATAGAGAGAAAGAGAGAGAGAGAGAGGGATCAAAGAAAGAAAATAAACTGGAAAAAGAATGTTTCAGCAGGAACCGAAACATGCCATGGTTTGTATAGAGGTTGCACACCACACATATGAGTGATGTCATTCCCCTATTTCTATTTTTGTCACCTACAGTGGTAAAGACCAGCACCACACCCTGCTATTGCCTGTGTAAAAAACATCCAGTTAGAAAGAAAGAAAAGAAAGAAAGAAAAAAAGAAAGAAAGAAAGAAACCTTTACAAATGCATATTTTTGGGGATATTTGTAATGGAAGAATTGGACGGTGTAGAGGGTCTTGACTCCTGACTGTTCCCGTGTTATATTCCATTCCAGTTGAAAGTCTCTGTATGACTTATTTTGCACACAGGCACAAAGAAAGTCACCCATGGGTGAACACTAACAGTGGGCCCTCTGCCAACTGCTTCCTGCATGCTGCCATACTGTCAGGACTAAGGAAGAAAACAACTCATTCTTCACTCCACTTGAGGCCTAACCACTGCCCAAAAAATCAGATAACATCCTTCTAGAGAGCCGAGAGAGCGGGAAAGAGGGTGAGGGACAGGCGGGTGGCATCTAAAGACTGATGAGGTCATCGTTGGCACTAGCTTCTCTCCCTGTCAATGCACGCCTGTGCTTTGATGCATACCTTTGGCATTCCCCAGGTGAAAGAGCTAAGGGTTTGTATGTGTTTAGGGTGGAGAACAGAGAGTGACAGATAGGGGAGGGGGCGGCAAAAGGGTTTTTGATAAGAGAGAGCGTGTGCTTTGCCTCTGTGTCTTTCCGGCTGATTACCAGACGCAGACAGGTCTTGAAATAACAGGAGGAAACTGAACTTGGCAGTGTGTGTGTGTGTGTGTGTGTGTGTGTGTGTGTGTGTGTCTGTCTGTCTGTCTGTCTGTCTCTGTGTGTCTGTGTATGTCTATGTCTGTGTGTCTGTTTCTGTCTGTGTCTCAGTGTCTTTGTCTGTCTGTTGGAGTGTCTGTGTTGTGTGAATGTGGGTGTGCATCTTTGTGTCAGGAGACATAATGAGTAATGAGAGAGAGGGGAAGACAGAGAGAGAGGAGAGAGGAGAGGAAGATTGCAGTAAAAAACAATGCAGTACTGCAGAGCAGAGAGAGGAAAGAGGAGATGTAGCAGGAACAGCGCCTACACAGTAAAAAACGTGCCCAAAAAAAGTGGGGGGGAAAAAAAGAAAAAAGAGAAGAAAAAAAGGAGGTCACTGTCGGCTGTCAACTCAGGAGGAGCTCTGAGATTTGAGAACGTATCCATGGGCCTCTTCCCTGTGAACCTTATCCAGACCACAAAGAAAGTTCAGGGAACGGCATTGAAAAACAGACACTGCAGGAGAGATTTGCCTTTCAGAATACGAATAGCAGTACTTCTAGAACGTTTTTCCACATAATGAGAGACTTGAATTTTCTAGACTTTTCACCAAGACATGACATGTTTATCTCGAGGCTTAGACTTACAATGAAAGCAATATGTCGTGAGAAGAGGAATAAAGTCTTGAATAACTCATGTTCGGATTGCAGACATGTAGTATGATTAAAAAGAAATGTGTTTGCTTATGCCCTGTGGTTGAAATGGCAGGCTTTTTAGTGAAGTGGTCAGGCCTAAAGCTGTGGCCCACTTTCCAGACGATCATCACACGCACACATACATACACACACACACACACACACACACACACACAGTCACACACTTACACACACACACACACACACACACACACACACACACATACAAATTTCTGGATAGTCTACAGCAACCCATTACTGATGTAACACAAATATTGTGCAAACAGATGTTCCAGCACCCTGCATTGATTAAACACATAGCATTCATCCACGACCACAAGACAACTTTTTATAAGAAAAGCCATCTGAAACTCCACATTTTAATTCAAGAGGTCCTGTTGTGACATATTCACCACAACCAAACACGATTATAAAAAAGATTATAAAACATTTTCGTGAAACGGTTCAAGCTAACCTGTTTAGTCTAGAAATATGTTGTCCATGTAATCACCATTTTTTTTGTTTGTTGTGTAGCGGTTGCACATCACGGAGATATTGTCAGTGTTTTTAGCATTCCTGTGTGATTCGTCGAGAGCGAATGAGCATTCCTTAGGTAACCACACACACTGCCACTACCCTGACATATGTGCAGGCTTGCCCAGAGCCCGACTGACTTGCAGTCTTCCCAGTGGCAGGAGGTTTGATTTGGTGCTCCCTGTCTGTCATTAACACGAAAGTGAAAACTGTGTCAGTGTAATGTGTACAAAAAGGCAGCGGGCAACAGGCACCAGATGGGCGCACCATATTATTTTAGTTTTCATACGGGCTTATGTTGATACTTATTCTGTGTCCTTTACTGCTGCAAATGACTTTCAGATTTTTAATTGTGTAAATATGTTAGCTGGACTTAAGGGAGAACATACTCTAAGGCTGAACATCTTACTTGTCTCCTTGCTTTATTGTCTCTCATTTGGCCAGTCGTGCTCTATATAAAAAGCGATCAATATTGTTAAATGGCTTTCACCCTGTAGTCAAATGTAATTGAATCCATACCAGACATTCATTTGTGACTGTGTTTGTGTGTGTGTCTGTGTGTGTGTGTGTGTGTGTGTGTTTGTGTGTCTGTGTGGTTTTCTCAATGTGACAAATGACAGCGAGACCTAATTGAGTAAACATATCCAATTAGAGACAATGTTCCTCCCCTGGTATCAGATGTCATCTTGAGCTTGAAATCAAATCACTTGTTCTGCTGCAGAGCAAGGCTGTGTGCCCCCCCCCACCCCAACACCCCCATACAAGCTTGTCTCCGCAGGGGCACTGTAACCAAGCCATAGCCTTTTTATTATATGTACATACAAACACATGTGGAGCAAGAAATGGGGCGGGAGGATAGCTTGGTTGCCAGTTACAATTGCACAATACATGTCAAGGCTGTTGTGCCTGAAGCTATCGCTATTGTTCTGGTGGAAGGAAAAGAGGAACAAACACACAGTCACAGTATCGTATCAGTAATATGCCTGAGCAAACACATCACACCAAGGCTTCCTAGGGCGGCACCCATGGGCAGCGCCCGCTGTTAGAAACAGGACAGCCATCCAACTTCTTTAGCATCTCATTTGTCTTTCATTTCTTTGCTTTTTTTTCTTTTCTTTCTTTCTTTCTTTCTTTCTTTCTTTCTTTCTTTCTTTCTTTCATAACAAGTATAGTTTTACTTCTTTTGGCCAGACATTATGTTATGTCTCACTGATGTAAAACTTTACTGGGAAACCTCAGTGTAAAATCACAGTGTAAAATGACTGCTGTTAATAATAATAATAAAAAAAAACATTTGCCTCCCCTGCCTGTCTTCCTCTCTTTTCTCTCTCTGTATCTCTCTGTCAAACCTGTGCTACAACTCCTAACATCTGACCTCTGACTGACATATTCTCATTTCCAGAGAAGGTCATTTCACTCCTGTGTGTGTGTCATCCTCATACTGTTCATTTGTGCAGCGGCTCCCAGAATGTGTGTGTGGTAAAGGGCCGTCCGTTTTCCTCAACTGGCGCCTCCCTTGGCTCAACTTCCTGGTGACCAGTCACTCACACACACACACACACACACACACACACACACACAACTCACTGACCAACGGCTGCTGCCTCCTCTCTCTTACACACATACAGGTCCAGACGCCATCTCTCTCTCTCAGACGCAGCCATGACGGACCGCTTTGACTGTTTCTACTGCCGCGATGACCTGAATGGCAAGAAGTACATCAGGAAGGATGAGAAGCCCGTGTGCATGCGCTGCTTCGAGAAGTTCTGCGCCAACAACTGTGCCGAGTGCCGTCGCCCCATTGGGGCTGACTCAAAGGTAATAATAATAATAATAATAATAATAATGATGATGATGATGATGACGGTGATGGTGATAATAGCAGTAATAATAATTTAATTTGATATAGTCAAGATAGCCAAGGTTGCTTTATAAGGATGGGTTTTGGGGGATTGGGAGATAAAAGGTCTCACTGGACACATATGATTTGAAATGATTTTTGATATCAGTAAGGGGACATTTTGTGTATGGAGTGGTAAAAGTAGGATGCTTTGTCCTCTTCTGTAACCACCTTAGGAATATCAGCAAGTATGACAGCTTGTTTTGGATCAATAACATGTATCATTGTATCTCACTGCATTATTGTGTGGCCCTTTATAGCAACCCTTTTACCTATTGTCACACCCTAAAAATGTTATAATCTCCTTTTATTATCTTTTTCACTTCTACTTTATCAAATGTTTGGTTACTGGGTAATAATGTAATATAAAACACCCAGAGTAACAGATTAGTCATACATCAACTAGTGCGCAATGCCCTGTTATCCCTGTTATCAGCGTATCCCAGGCCTGATGTCATTGCCACACAGTCAGTGCCATGTCTTCACTCCGGCTGTCCCCACCTCCTTCCTCCTCAGGAGCTGCACCACAAGGGCCGCTACTGGCACGAGGCCTGCTTCCGCTGCTCCAAGTGCTACAAGCCCCTGGCCAAGGAGTCCTTCAGCACCAAGGACGACCGCATCCTGTGCGGCAAGTGCAGCTCCCGCGAGGACGCTCCGCGTTGCCATGGCTGCTACAAGGCCATACTGGCAGGTGAGGTGGTCGCTAAAGGGGGTGGGGCTATGGGGGCTGTCACTCTTCTCACTTGTCAGTTGGCAGGTGGCGTTCAAAGATTGTACATACAGTCATTGGTGCTATGACATGGTGAATGGCTCATCCACTTAGAATCACATGTTGATTGGTAAATCCAGATGTGGTATCATGTGTTAATTGATTGTTTTACCTAGAATTCCTTACTGGTTGATTAGACTGAAACAGGTGTTAATGTTATTGTTTAGGCTAATGTTTTCCATTTTCCCTTTTCTTGGCGATCTTTCATTTGTTTATTCCATCAATTCTATATGACCATCTATCAGCTGATGCAATTATAAGTACATACAGTGCATTACATTTGAGGTGTTAGGAAAATGACATCATAACTTTAACTGCAGTTCATGTGGTGTTGTAAGCACTAGTTGAACACATTTCCAAGGTGTGGTGTAATGAGCTCATGTTTGGTAAATAATTGTCTAAAGCAGTTCAGGTGGTTACTGATTATGTGGTTGCAACACCTTCTTAGGTGATGTAGGCTATTTATTGTACTATCCCAGACATCATCACTATTGTTTTAATATCTTTTATATCATGTTGTCCAGTTGTCTGTCTACTTAGATATCTAACTTTGCCTGCACAGCACTTTGGTCAACAGTTCTTCAAGCTCTTCAAATAAACTTGACTTGACATGTCAAATGAATGTGCTAATCTCTGTCTTCCTGCAGGCGCTGAGAATGTGGAGTATAAGGGAAACGTTTGGCATGAAGACTGCTTCACCTGCTACCAGTGCAAAAAGCCAATCCGCTCTCAGAGCTTCATGACCAAGAATGACAATGTGTACTGCACCAGTTGTCATGAGAAGAAGTTTGCTAAGCACTGCTTCAGCTGCAAGCAGGTTAGCGTTTTGTAGGTTCTTAAAAAAAACAAAACCTCTGATAGCCATATTGCAGCATTTGCTAACCATAACTGCAGGTGTGTTTGCATTTGCAAAATGTTTTGTTGCCAGGTCATAAAGATAAGTGGTGTTTTGCAGATACTGAAAATGATTTGCACAGCCAATGTTTGAAGAATGACCCTGTGCTGAAAACATTCTTAGCAGTAGTGCTAACCACTGCAGCACCAAAATGTTATATTCTTTTCATATATTTTTTTTCTCGGCTTGACTTTGGTAACTTGTAAAAAGCATATGGCTCTTACAGTAGGCTCATATTAATAGTGATCAAGCTAAAACAATCATACGAATGGCAGTAGCCATAACACCTAGGTGTTACCATCAAGCTCTTATCCCTCTATTCATTTTCACCTCAGCCCATCACTACTGGAGGTGTGAACTACCAGGACCAGCCGTGGCACTCTGAGTGTTTCGTCTGCACAAAGTGCAGGAAGCCTCTGGCTGGGACCCGCTTCACGTCCCATGAGGAGAAGGTGTTCTGTGTGGACTGCTACAAAACCACCGTGGCCAAGAAATGCACCGGATGCCACAACCCCATTACAGGTCAGGGCAGTGGGACTACTCACACATGTTTACAGTGTCTCTGTATATGTATCAGTACAGAGTTCATGCACCCCCTCTTTTTATCTTCTTCCTTACTTTCTCTCTGTCTTTTCTGTCTCTCTTTCTTTCTCTGGCTTTTTTCTGAAGACAGTGTCGAAGGTGTTAATCATGCTAATTTTTAGCATTTTTAGCAACAGTGGCTTATGAGATAAAGGAATTGACCAGATATCGGAAGGTCACTGATATGACTCTAACTCCTCCTGACTAGGTTTAAGTGTCCTTGAGCAAGACCTTGAACCACATACTGCCCTCAGTGTGCTGGTTGGCACCTTGGTGTGGCAGCGTTCTGCCACTGGTGTATGAAAAAGTATGTGAATGGTGACTGAGAGCCATCTGAATTGTAAAGTGCTTTGGGTAACTTCACTGTTATATCAATGCAGTCTATTTAGCATCACTAACATGTGACCCCATTACCTCGTGTTCTAACCCCATACAGGGTTTGGTAAAGCCACTAACGTAGTGAACTATGAAGGAGGCTCGTGGCACGAGTACTGCTTCAACTGCAAGCGGTGCTCCATGAACCTGGCGGACAAGCGCTTCATTGCCGAAGCCGGCTCCATCTACTGCTCCGACTGTGCTAAGAAGCTGTGAGCTCACGCTGAATCACCCCAAGGATGACCCTTGACCTGCCATACAGGATATGGTGCAATTATGTACAGAATAACAGTGTCACTCTTAACAAATGTCCATCCTCAGATGTTTTCCATGTATCAGATATAACTTTCTCTGTAATCTAATTAGGTACTTTGGGTAATTTGTCTGTATGCCCCTTACATCTGTGATGTTTGTCTTTGTCTTAAAGGTAGAGTCAAATCTATATGTTATCTTAACCCCTTTTTCAAACAGTGTTACATGAGTCACTGTGGTTGCTCAGCAGAATTGCCAAACAGCCTTTTGTACTCAGTGTTTCTATTAGTCAATAAGCTGTCTACACAGAACGTACAATCAACATCCATAATGCTCCATCCCAAATTAACCCAGAAATAGTTTTTAAGCAACCGTTTAGGTTAAGTATAATGGAATCTGTGGATTTTTTTTCATTATGTGGCATAATTAAAAATGTAAACCTTGCTGTCATGGGATTTTGGCCATGAAATTCCAATTTCTTTTTTGTTCTGAACATCTTAATAAAGCTATAGCTATATTCTAAGATTATTCTGTTAACCTTCTTTTAAATCTTTGGTAGTCTGTGAAATTCAACAAGGGTAATGGGACATATACTGTATGACAAACTTGAGTGAAAAATAGGTAGCGAAAGAAATATTTGGAATCTTTTTCATTCTCCCATACCTTACTTGTACAAAGTGTGAATGAACCAAATGGCATATATTAGGCAACACAGTAGGCAGGTTGTACTTTAATTCACCTTGAATTAGCAATTAATATGAGTATCAATACTGATAACGCATGTGCCTCTAATGCCCCCTAGCGATACCACCTCAACTTGATTGCAGTTGTCTTGCCCAACACAATAATTTTTACTGCCGGAGTTACCTAGTTACAGGAAAATGCTGGAACTGCTCTTATGAACAAATGTTTTGTGTTGAACATGTGAACATCAATCTAGCTCAGGTGACTTATATTATTACATCCAATGCCATTTACAGGGTTATTCATTTTATTATGAGCATACTGACTGTTACTGTTATTATTATATATGTTATTATATTATATTATTATAACAACATTATATGAGGCTATATTTTCATCATTTTCATTTCATTATCATGCATTATTAAAAAGAATAATCTATATTCAGAGTTCTCTGAAGTTTACCAGAGGTTAAGAAACTTGTAAACAAAATCACGAGAGGGACTGGTTTGTACAGGTCTGACCATCAATACCTGTTTTTAAAGTGCCAATGTTCTTCTTCATCAAATATTTGTCTAGCTTTGACTGAGAAATATACTGTAGGTACACAGACATATTTACATAAACCCACATAATTGCGACTTTAGATACATAGACAAATAGAAGCACACACGTGTGGATGTACACTGGAGGATGTATGCGCAAATAAGGAAAATGATAAAAATACATACACACACATCCTAACTGGAAGACCAACAAATGAACATATTAACCGAGAAACACACACAGACCCAATCTAAATAAACCTCAATTCACAATGAGCAATCGTTTTATGTCAAAATTAGTATTGGTTATTGTCACACAGGTGTAATACAGGTGCTATATTCCATGTAAGTTAGAGCTGCTGTATTTACTGTCAAAGTCAAAGTCAAAGTCAGCTTTATTGTCGAAAACCATATGTACAGGTTGAACACACAGAATTTGAAATTGCAGCACTCCCCAGGCCTACAATGAACATTAAACATCTTATAAACAAGACAATAAAAAACTATGACAAAACATAACAATATAAACATAGCAAAAGGCACAATATGTTAGTTGAAGGTGCTGTATGAGTGGCATATAAATTTCCACTGGCAGGGGAAGGACCAGGGGGCGTGGGAATGGGGCACGTTAGGAGCCTCATCAGGTGTAATTGCGTCCTCAGCACACAAAGCTCAAATGATATATCCATGCTGTCACAAGTCAAATCTGTAATGTAAAGGTGCCTCTAAAGAGACACAGGTAAAGCTAAAGGTAAACAATATTTCTGGATTTTTCTTCTTTGGCTCGTCATAGTCCGGGCTGATGTTGGTAAGTAAACATTAACTCACAGTTTTATGTTTATGAAACATTCTGCAATTTTATTCTACTTTTGTGCAACTTTTGTAGCAAAGTATGATATCAGCAGCATTTATTCATGTGCTAAAATTAACTTTTCATCAACAATTCATAAAATTATCATTGCAAGAGGAATATGCCACAACAATAAACACTGCACAAAAGGGAAAATAACTAGGGCATGAAAACTAAACTATTTTGTATGTGAATAGCATAATACATGTTTAGTTTTTTTATAGGTTAGTAATATGCTTATATTTGTACAATTTAAAAATGGCACCATAGAATTCACCCTCATTTAGACCACTGTTTAACTAAAGAGTAATTTCTTCAAAGTGTGTGAGCGAGTGAATGTGAACTTGCACTTGTGTATACCTGTGTGTGTGTGTGTGTGTGTGTGTGTGTGTGTGTGTGTGTGTGTGTGTGTGTGTGTGTGTGAGAGAGAGAGAGAGAGAGAGAGAGAGAGAGAGAGAGAGCAATGTTTAATTAAAAGGACTTTGATGGACGGTTGACCTCATAAAACCCGTTTGAAAACTGCAATATGGTTATTTGCTGTAGCCTCATTCACAGGTGATGTGTGTTTGTTTTAGGCCTTTACAACATTCCTGTTGTACATCTCAATTAACCCAGTGAGCAAACAAGTCCAGAAATAAAATATTGTAAGTAATGTTGATAGGCATTGTGCTTATTGCATTGGCCTGGATTGAAATGGTTGTTTTGAAATTCACTGAGGTTTTCCCAATGTCCATCAGTGGATTTCCTGAGAGCAGAAGCAGATAGCTAAAGATATTTGTAGAATTCTTGTTGTAGCATTAGAGGTGAAATTAACCTGTTTTCCTTCTTGCTGTGGAAGGAGAAGCAGTTTCCTCTCTGTTGATTCTAATATGCTTACACCGTCCTCAATCCTTAATTTACATGCAGGTGATGGACAAAGACATCAAAATGCTCACAACACTAATGAGTGTTTTGGCACTCAATTCCGCTTCTCTCACCAAGGAAGGTAGGCCTGCAGTCTAATTATACTGCTGAGTTATATTTCTCTGCATCCTCAGATAGGATAGCTGTTAATGCTCATTTCAATGCAGTCAGTTTGACTTTACCCAAAGACCTAATGCCAAGATATCAGTGTGCTCATGAATATAAAATCTGTTAAAGTGCAGTCTCACTGACTTGTATTGGTTCTCTGTACGTAGTTGGACCTACGAGTGGGAGCTTATGGGGTAAGAAGGTGGATTTCATGCAATACAAGTGCTCTTACTGGCAGCTGGCCCGCTCCATAAACCTACCAACCGTGACGGAGCTCAGTGTCTGTGTGGACCTTCAGAGGGTGATCAGCACTCCACAGTGGACAGTGTTTATGTACAGCCATACCGGCAGAAGTGATATGGAAATTGTCTTAGAGGGGAGAAATGACTGCCTCTCCATCTGCCTTTTTGGCAAAAAGTGGACCTCCAAGTTTAGAATTCACACCGATGTCTGGTACTCTGTTTGTATCACCTGGTCCGAATTTAAGCTAACGCCGCATCTTTACATTAACGGCAGTCCTATCGATGTCTCCTTCACCGTTAGCGAGCTCCTGACCCCAACCGACCACCCGATAGCCGCTAACGGCTACTTGACCCTGGGCGTGTCACATTTTATTCACAACGGTGAGGTACATGCCGTTTCAGGGACAGACTTCCAAGGCAGTGTGACCCTCTTCCGCATGTGGAGCAAAACACTTTCTGCCAGTCAGGTGAAGGAGCAGTACTGTGTGGATGGGGACATGGTGAGATGGAACACTGTAGACTGGATTACGCATGACTGTGCTCCGGTCACAGACTACCGTCATCAGTGTGGTTAAGTTCCAGTCTAATTTCATACAATGAGTATGGTGCAACACATTTGATTTATGTCAACAAAATATATGTTTTTGATGTTTTTTGTTACATTGAACTTGGAGCCAATACATTTTATTGTTTCGCCTTGCTTGCTGAAATATATTTACTTATTTTCCTTGTTTTATTCCACTACAGAGTGGTCACTGTATATCGTTGAGATGGATGTTATCATTAACCGATGGGATTTCCAAGAGACTATCAAATACCAAGCAAAAGACCTGGTCCGGAAATGGGTAAAAAATACACTGCTTTCATTAGCAACACTAATTAAATGAATAACCAGTTTAAGAAACTGCTATAACTTCCTGTGCTTTTAATGTATTTCAAAGGTAAGGGAGGTTCTACCAGATCACATGTACATCCACACAGTACTGGCGTCCACATTAGTAAGGTAGGCCTAATGCAAAAGTATATTTTTATTGCAGTACAGTAAAGAAGAAAATGGCATACTTAAATATTAATCTGACTCATCTGGGAGGCATGTGTTTTTTATCACCCATTTCTTTTCTGAGATGTCGCATTCCCATGATATTATACAGTTTTTTTTTCAGTCACTTTAGTACATTTCTCAGATCAGAATTGAAATTCTCAAAACTACTTGTTCAGTCTTCACATCATTGTGTTACTTGTGCACATCCAAATAGCTCAAAGGTGCATTGAGAAATTCTTCTCAGCTTGGAGATGGAAAGTATATGATCACTAGCCACATCCACAGATGACCCCTCTGGCTGCCATGGATGCAGCGTGTGATGACATCACAGCAGATACCTGCAGAGGCTGGATAAGACACTCTAAAAGGTTCTCTCCACGCTGCACCGCAAGAGAAAATATTCATTGTGATGTGGATGAAAACTTGTGGCCCAACAGACAGGAATATCAGTTTTCCTTAAGGAGATTGTCTTATGTTGCATTCCTTTTTCTGCGAGAATGATTTAAGAAATGTACCAAAGCGACTGAGAAAAACTGTAATATCTCAGACATATAATGTTATATCTTTTACCAATTAAACTTTATTTTCTTTTCATACCAGCCTAAATACAGCTGAGGAAAGAATGCCATCAGGGGTAATGGCCATTTTTGCACAATATCACTGTACAGATTTAGTATTTAATGTTTATTATTTACATTATTCAAACAACAACAATTCATAAATGTTTCTCAGTGAATGCATGTTATCATGTTTTACTTTTAACAGGAAGGAGAGATGCCACTTGATATACCAGCAATAAATCAGTAAGCACCATCATCTCTGCTCATGTCTGGCAAATAACGAATAAAATATACTAGAATACTAGAATAAAATGGTTACTAGAATTGTCCACCTATATTAAAACATGACTTTTTGTTTGATCTTCACAGGTTCAAATGCTCTGTGTACCTGAATGTGATTCCTAGTGCAGATGTCAGCTGGGTCCAGCATCAAGTAACATCACTCTTGGAAAATGCATATTCTATTGATGAATTCCTGCTAACCCCAGGAAAGAAATCCATCAACGTCAGCCCTGTAGGTAGGTACAGCTTAGTGCTGGAGTTGCTTACTTATTTACTTATACCTGTTACAGCTTCTGGGGCATAGACCATCATCAAGCACTCTCCGGGCATCTCTGTCTTCTGCTGTTTTCTCTAGCTGGCACCAGGTCATCCCCATGGTCTTAGTAAGTTCTCTGGGTACTGGTGCTAGACTAGTACTACAGGATGTTATCACAGAGAAGGATCCACATTTTTATTTTTAGGCATTTGCACTATGTGTATCTGTATGTGTATCTGTAACAGATTGAATACAAAAAAAACTAAAAAAAAAATCCACTGAACTACACAAAAATAATTCTGAATCTTGTGATTATGTCTTCTAGAGTCATTGCCAATGATGACCATAGAACCTCCAAATGAAAACTTAACTTCAGCTCTCTCAACCACCGCTGCTTTTACAGTGTCATCCACAGCCTCTGTGATTGGTAAGGAAGCCAAATAGGGGACTATTGGGGCAAAAAAAGTGATCACCAACATTTTAGTGAGTGAATGCCAGGCAGTTTTGTTAGCATCATTGCCTTTTAATAATTGATTTTACTAACAAGCCGATTTTAACAGAAGAATACCGTCCTGTTTTTGTTTTAACAAGTGAAGTTGTTGCTTTCAGGGACGAATTCTTCCTTCCCACCAGCCACTGTCACATATCCCAACCCAGGCTCATCCCCATCTTCAGCTCTGCGCACAACTCCAGCCTCAGGTCTGCCCCACATCTCTGCAGGCTTTCCCTAATTCCATTAATGTAAAGGTGGCCAGTCCCATTTTCTGGAAGCTAGATTAAGGCTACATGCGATCCGAGACTGCACATTGTTAGTTTCAGTCAAGTTAGACAAAAAATGTTTGCCATTCAATTTCCATTGTTTTGATATTGGATGGAAACCTATCTTTTTTGTCAATGGGTGCCAATCGTTTTTTTGCCATGTTCTCTTAGTCACTGAGTCACCAGCTGTCACCATCCCAGCTCTCAACCTCTCCACTGAGGGTCCTGTCTCAGGTGGGTAATGTACATCACAGCTCAGGTATGGGTATATATGGGACTCATTAAGAGCAGTGTGGTGCAACTTTATTTCAGAACATTAGAGGTGCTATATGTAAGTCATCTACACTAAGTATTGATGAAGTGGTGCTGATATACCCTCCAGAGCGTAGAGAAACTTGTTGAACTGAAAAACTGATTTCACAGATAACAACTGTCCAGCCAAAATATTGCCATTTTAGCACTTTAGTTCCAGCTCATAAATCCTATAAGTTTTAATTTATTTTTCGTGTGTTTGTGTTTTTTTTGTCTCTTTCATGTGGAGTGGGAACACCATTTGACAATATTTTGAATTTCATTGCACTATTACAATACTACAAGTTTGGGCCACAATCCTTCATACAGCATCTTTAGATGTCAAAGTACAGCATGTATGAGTTCTAATGAGGAATGGCTTCCTTGTTCTGTAGAGAGTTTTTTCAGGGTGGACCTGACCGTCTCACTGAAAGGATCAGCAATGAATGCAAAGGAGGAGATAAATGCTTGGGTATCACATGCAACTTAGACGGTTTCTTGACATAGTACATTACAAAACCTGCGCTGGCCTCATCTAATGACTGTTATTGTCTCATCACAGATCACTGAAACTTTGTCCAAGAAGAAGATGTCTGTGTTAAACTTCCAGTTCTTAGGGAAGGCCTTTAGGTCAGTAGTTTTTGTAGAAATCACATATGAAAACATTTGGCATGTTTGACTTTGACAGATGGTCTGATAAAGCTTTTTTATTTTATAATACTGGGGCTCTGTTGACCTATTTTACATTTCCACCACTAGTTGGTCAGAACTGTGTGATAAAGCAACATCTTGGTGTTTAACCTTTACTTTTGCTTCACCTTTTCATTTCAAAATTAATTCTAACTTTGTGTTTGCCTAATTTTGTGTGACACAGTTCGAATCCTTCTGGGCACAGATCACATGGAGCAGGGCAGGTGAGCATTGCTTGGTCTGTGTTTTAGTTTGTGTAGTGTACACTCACCCATAGTTTACAGTAAAATATGAGACTGGGACAGGCATATGAGACAGGCTCCCACCTAAACACACTTAAATACATCTTTAGTCTTATGATGTCTTTGAAACCAACCTCTGGTATTCCATCCTCTTTCGTCTGCTTTACAGTCACCTCTTGCCACCGAGACCAGGTACAGTGGAACTGATCTTCATCATAGCCAGTGATTCACTATTTACTGTACCTCACCTTCATGGATTACATCGATTAGATTCAAACTGCAAACTGCCTCCACTGTAGTATTTGACCTTGATCTCTCTGTTGACCTTATCCACAGCCACACGTCCAGGTTCCAAGTGCAGGCCACAAGGTCATACTCCATAGCTGAGACTATAGATCAGATCCGCAATGCTTTGGAGGTTCCCTACACTAACGGCTCCATCACCCTGGATGCAGAGCCCGAGGGGATCCTTGTCTCTCATATAAGTGAGTCAAATGGGGCAAAGTTCGAGTGTTGACCATGTACTGTGGATTACTACACTAAAGAGCCATTTTACAATACAGAGCCATGTTTTCTTGTCTAATACAAATCCATTGACAATAACAGTGTTCTTTATGATAGCCTGGTTCTGAATGCATTTATTGTTTATTTTTGTTGCTGAGTTCCAGTTTTGTATCTTTACCTTGTTATCAATGTCTTCTTACCCCATCTTCAGACCCAGGCCAGTGTCGGAGGCAGCAGCACCAGACCAGATGGGGCCTGTTTATTTGGCCTGAGACCAGGGCCCAGCAGGTAGCCTTCTACCCCTGTGAGGGAGACTCCACCAGCACCGCAGAAAGGAAATGGTACGTGTAAATATTCACAGAAAACAAGGCAAACTGGCTACCTAATAAAGAGCGAGACAGTGCATGAATTACCCATAAATTCTGGAAATTACCTTCATCTGCCATAGTTATCTGTGCCCTACCGGTGATAAGACACTTGCATGTACGAATGGGCCCTGTGTTTGTAAAAAAAACACTTTATAACATTATAACATTACTGTAACATCACCTGTGAAGCATGTCTGGTCTCTCTGACAAAATGGTGCCTCAGAGTATATGGCATAACTGCTCAACCAAAATAGCACTTTATGACCCCCTCTTGCTGTTTGTTGAGCACTGGAGTGACATTCATTCAACATCAGACACAGAGTAATTAATGGTTATCAATAATGGGTGACGTTTTATCACCTATTTTAGCAAGGGTAAACACATTATTGGCGGAAATATGGCCGAGAGCAAATATGCCCTGTGTTGCTGACAGCTGATACCAGTTCTCTTGTGTTGATTCAGATGTTAATTCTGTTTGTCAAAATCAAGAGAACACACTGTTGGCCTTTTCAAGCGCGGTATATTTCACTTCGGTTATGATACAAAACATGAATATGTACTCTGTACTAAAGATACCTCATCATCATTTTCTAGATGATATTCTAATGACTGTGCTTGTAATGTTAAAAGATGAAATAAAAAAACAATACATTTTCCATTATAACTCTGCATTACATCATCCTTACAATTGTGTATTTTCTTACACTGTTTTCAGCTTGTTGGCCTCAAATCACAAAGCCCGCTGGGCTCCCCCTGATCTCCAGCAGTGTCCATTTGTAGTGGCAACCATCCCAGACCTCGATGACATAGAGGTTACTACAGGTACAAATTGTCCATGCCAGACCGTGATGACATAGAAGTTACTACAGGTACATACTGTCTATCCCAGACCTCAATGACATAGAGGTGACTACAGGTACATACTGTCTATGCCAGACGTCGATGACATAGAGGTTACTACAGGTACATACTGTCTATCCCAGACCTCGATGACATAGAGGTTACTACAGGTACATACTGTCTATCCCAGACCTGGATGACATAGAGGTTACTACACTGCCCTACAAAGGCAAAGTACAGTAACTATGTGAACATAGAAACTGAGAAAAATGTCTTTAACGTTGTCATACTCTCCATGCTGTACGTACAATAGTAGTCATGCTTTTATCTACTTCCTTGATAGCACGAGTGGATTTTATTCACAAGACAAAGGAAGCGTTATGGAGTCAGTTTCCAGTCTAAGCTCAATTTGACAAAATATGTAGTTCCTGCCTTTGGCCGTTGCAGGGCACTACAGGTACATATGGTCCATTCAGACCTCGATGACATAGAGGTTACTATAGATACACTGTAAAAACTTGCTGTAAATTTGACAACCATCCATTCTTGAGATAATTTTACATCTGCCCTTGAGATTCTCTGTGACATGGGCCATGTACAGAGCCTATTAGTCAAGCAAAAGAGTGCACACATAAACAAACACCAATACTAACATTATCCGTAACCTATATGATCTACAGTATGGACATGGCAATGCTCTGTATCTTAAAAGTTGAGAACATTAAGTTATTAAAATGTCATAGTATAGTGTCTCCATAATCTGTGTAATTCCTTGCTCACTAATGGCGATATCTGCATGTTTATATGTTCCTGTAGAAAACGCAGAGGATGTGCTGGACATGATCGAATGCCTGCTGCGCGACCACACAGACCTGAATGATGAGGAGCTGGTCACCATAGTGAACAAGCTAGGCGCAGTGATCAGCATCTCCCCAGTGACTCCAGAGCTCGGCAGAGTTATTGTGGAGGTCCTGTCAGATATCCTGGAGACTGACAGCAACTTCCAGCCTGTCACTAACAAGTAAGAGACAACTGCAGTTGACTCACATACAAATATGCACACATGAACACACACATACACCATCATGCACCATAACCAGCGTCAAAAGTTACAAGCTCAGGTTTATTGTCATATGTACAGTTACAAAATGTGCTTTGCTGCACAATTAAATTCTTTTTTTGCTGTCCACTTGAATGCCACAAGTAATACACAACTAATAACATACATGAACACATAATACAAGACATAAGACAAAAAACAGTATAAAACAGTAAAAAAGACAGTATAGGCAATTGAATAAATTATGTGTGTAATGCCCAAGCTGGTTTTAGTAAGTATACTATTTACTGCCCCTCGACTTTTTACTGTGTTTGAGCCTGGCCTGAAACCTGAAACCTGAAACTTGCCACCTGGACCAACATCTGCAATTGTATTTTTGCTTTTTCCTGTTTCGTTTTTTTTTCCAGCCTTCGCTTTAACTCTTATTATGTAGTCTTTTTTCCTGCCAGCCTTCTGCTCCTGCATCCTCTTTTTAAAGTGTACACATTAGGCACTAAATGGCCTGTTGTGACTTTGTGTTTGGTTTCAATGCCCCGCAGCATTCTGCAAATCACAGAGAGCATTGGAGACAGACTGTCTGGTTTCCCTGGAGAAAACGTCAGTCTGGTGGCTCCTGGACTGGCCATATCTGTGGTCAATGTCAACCCGGACGAGTTTCACAACCTCACCTTTGGGGTGTCCCCTTCCAACGCTGGGCAGGGCCCAGAGGTGAGCACAACAGCTACAAAGGAGGTGCTGGAGACCCCAAGAACTACACAGAATACTTTCAGAGTGTTCATTCATTGATTCATTGATTCATTGATTCATTCATTTATTTATTTATTGTTTTGTTCATTCTTTCATTCATGCATCGTTTTACTCTTTTATCTACTCTTATCTTTTATAGTTTTATTTATACCAGAAATAGCTTTTTATTCGCAAAATGACAAAAAAAGTACTTGTAAAGAATATAAAAAATAAACACAAGCAAAAATGGACCAGGAAAGCCATAACGTACTGCAGGGAACAAATTAATGAAATCATTTACAATTAAATGTGGGAAGCTTTGATTTAAATGAACCAAAGCAAGGTTGGGAATTCATCATTTGTTTATAGTATGCTACATCTTACTCTAGGAAGTAGGGGCATTGTAAACAAAGACTAATTTTCTCAGCTCAGTTCATGTCATTGAACATCATTCCAAACAAGCACAGTTAAAATATAAGATGGTAACTTTCCAATAATATTTTTTAGATAAAAAAAGTACCAGTGTTCATTTATCCTTTCGGCTATGGGCATTCAACCCCATAAAGGGCACAGTGAGTGTTTAAACCCTTAAAGTCACGATGAAATTCTTTCTAATGATGAAAAGGAGTCTTTCACTTCCCTGTGTTAGCCCTGTGGGTGCAGACAGTCTGCATGCATGCCAATAGCTTTGCATGCCAGGATTTGTCCCCCTTCAGAACACAATCTGTCCTTGTTCATAGGGTCTCATGTCTTCTTACTATTTATATATCCAATGTTTTCTGTATAAAACGTCATCTTACCCTTTTATTTCTCTGACATACAGTACAATGTCTCCTTTTGGTTGTAGGTTTACATAAACCAGGACCCCTTTGCCTGTATGGTGGCCTTCATCTCTCTTCCCCCCTCCCTGCAAGAGAGCTTTCCCTCCGGTCATGGCATCCAGCCTCGCATCCAGTTTCAGTTTTTTGGAACCCCTGCTCTATTTGAGGTGCAGTTGTCAAAACTAGTCTCTGTGACAAACAAACCCATTTTATTAAAATAGAAAAGAGAGAAACAGTGACCATATAAATTGTATTGGTTGATAACATAGATGATCTGACAAAAAACTCAAAGTTGTGCTATGTTTCTATTAACATTCACATACATTTCAGTTAAAGCTGAACGTTTGGGGATTGTGGTCTTCATATACTGTACACAACACATTCTCTGGCAGTTGCACCCTAAACTGTTATGTGGCTGAAATGTGACTGTATCACTGCCACATCAATGGCATTGTTCCTCAGGATGGGAAAAGAGACAAGATACTGAACACATTTGTGGTGTCTGCCAGTGTCACCAATGCTACAGGACCTATTAAAAACCTGCAGCAACCGGTGGCAGTAACATTGCTCCACCTACAGGACAAACCGGTGAGTAGCACCATCTTGTAGGCTTGCAATCACTCAATCACTACAGGTGGCATACAAATCACAATGTTTTCTTCTCTTCTATAGCCAGAGAATGACGTGTTGTGTGTATATTGGAATTTTAACAAGAAAAATAGCAATGGTGAGTTTACATCTGTGTCACTCTAAAAGCAAAAAAAACACCAGTCATGTATGTTGCATGTGTCATGTGGGTGTGCATATATGCGTCAGGGTTCTGAAAAATATATATTTCTGTTCATTCATACTGTAAGTTGCTCTAATGTATTTGTCTGGTGTGTTGTTTTTTTCCCAGGTGGACTGGGGAGCTGGGACCCCACAGGGTGCTACTTACACAACACCAGCAATCATCACACCACATGCCTTTGTGATCATCTCACTCACTTTGGAGTCCTGCTGGTACTCAGAAATGATGAGCTATCATTGTAACTTATATACATATATACACCCAAATATATAACTGCATTATCACTTAATGCTTTAATTAATAATATATTTGCAAATATAACTTCACTATTAACATTATATAACAAATAATGCCATTATTACTTAATGCTTCAAAAGATTTGTATTTTTTATTTTTTTTGACCATCATTCTTCCCAACTTCCTAGGACTTGTCCAGAACTCCAGTGGATGAAACCAATGAAAGAATCCTAACCATCATCTCATATGTTGGATGTGGAGTTTCATCAATCTTCCTGGGAGTTACTGTGCTAACATATACCGCTTTTGAGTAAGGATAAGGTCTTGTGGTTGCGTTGTAGAGAAAAGAGTTTTGAAAATCCATGTGATTTATTTCTGTAAAAATTATTTTACATTTAACTTTAGCTTTCTGCTGCTCTAAAAATGTAGGTTCAAACTGTGGATCCCCAGTTGAACACAGTGGAAAAAAGACAGACTAACTTGTAAAACAACGTTCATTTGAGGAGATGCTATGCTAAAACGGTCTGTGAAGAATCTAACTAATCTGGATTTTCACAGGAAGCTCCGCAGAGACTACCCCTCCAAGATCCTTCTGAATCTGGCACTGGCTCTGGAGGGCCTCAACCTCATATTTCTGCTCAACTCCTGGCTCTCCTCGTTCGGCATCCCCATCCTCTGTATGGCTGTGGCGGTCACCATGCACTACTTCCTCCTGGCCTCCTTCACCTGGATGGGTCTGGAGGCCGTCAACATGTACTTCGCCCTGGTCAAGGTCTTCAATGTCTACGTGCCCTCCTACATCCTAAAGTTCTGTGCTCTGGGGTGGGGTGAGTGCTCTAAAGAGTTGCTGAAGGTTTTTAACGGTTATAGTTATGATGAGATACTGCTACCACTGCTACCACTAGATCTGGGCCTGTAGTTACCAGACAAAAGACTAAAACTTGCTACATAACTAACTTGTCCATCTCAGAAGAATTCTGATATTTAAGGCATCCCAGTTGTATTTTTTAAGTTGATGTTAATAGGTATTTAAATCTTAGGTTTTGTTGCACTTTCTTAACAAACCAAACAGTTGGTCTGCAGTGCAGTGCAATATAATGAAATGACAACACTTTGTTGTACCATTTGTATCATCCATTGTTGTTGTTGTTCAAATTAAAATGATGGCTGTATTAATAATAGCACTGCATGTATATTCTGCAGGAATTCCTCTTATTATTTGCGGGCTGGTGCTTGTTGTGAGAAGAGAGGCCTATGGCACTGCCCCATATAGTTCATCACTGGAGCCATCGGATGACCTGTTGTAAGTACCCAATATTCTGTGTTATGGTTGCTTACTCATTGAAGCAACGAAACATACATTCAGAAATAAAATGATTCCAGCAATTTAAGTCAGTCATCAGACAGATGAAAAAAAGTGTTGAGTGTCATTTGTCTTTCTCAGTTGCTGGGTGCAGGATGATGTGACGTTCTATGTGTCTGTGGTGGGCTTCATCCTCCTGGTGCTGCTGTGCAACTCGGCCGTGTTCCTCGTGGTCCTGGCGCAGCTGCGAAACATGCGCTTCAACCGGCCCGCGGGCACACGCAGCGACCTGCAGAAGGACCTGCGGGGGGTGGCCAGCCTCACCTTCCTCCTCGGCCTCACCTGGGTAGTGGCGCTGTTTGCCTGGGGGCCCGTCAAAGTGCCTTTGCTCTACATGTTCTCCATCCTCAACTCTTTGCAAGGTGGCAACACATCTACATTGGATACAAAGAGACTGAGATAAATACACAGAGGTGGAAAATCACAGCTTCACACAGTAAAAATCCTGCCATGAATTGGTATTAACGTCTTACTTGAAACTGGCCTTTGCCAATCAGCTTCTCTACCTGGCTGAGGTGTTGTGCTAATAATATTAGCTGGTTTAGTATATGGTTGTGACAGAAATGTACTCTTTGAAGCTGGGGTTTTCACCTCTAGAATCAGATAGTAAAACCAGCACATTGGCAAGTAACTTTTTACAGGGACAGTGTATGGTACTTAAGTTTGGTTCATAACTATCATTGATTTAACACAAAAAAAATCTTTTCCAGGATTTTTCTTGTTTGTATTCTACTGTCTTATGAAGGAGAATGTGCGTAAACAATGGAGAGTTCATCTCTGCTTTGGCCGTTTCCGGCTTCAAGATTACTCAGGTATTAACACCAGGAACTTCACAAAGACGGGGACCATGCAAGGATTATAAAACAGTTATATAAAGAGAGATTACAGAGAATTAGAGAGAGATAAGGCCCACTTAGTATTTCAAGAAATGTCTTCTTGTTATCCATCAGAATGGAGCCAAACTGCGACTGTACCAGCTAGGACCAAACCCAGCCAGCCAGTGAAGTTCCCCTCGGTGAAGTCCGTTCGCTCCAACAAGTCGAGCACTACCGAGAGCACTTCCGCTTCATCAGACTCCAGCCAGCGAGAGATCTCCATCAAGAGACCAAATTTGGGTAAGAAAAGGGGAACCAGCAGAGGAACTTGAGCTCTGTAATCTCTATTTTTTAAAATGGCAACCCAGTGAATACACGATAATGATCATCAGCCCTTGCTTACGTCCTAACCTTCTGTGGTTAAAAGCCCTTTGCTCTGTGACCTTTTTATACTTAGAAGTAGTAAATATATTAAACAAAATTGCTGTCCCAAGTTTTTGGGAAGCACCCATATTCACAAAGCATGTCATGTTGCTTCTTAAAACAGTCTTTAGCTTCAGGGTGTTTTACTAAAGGTTTTGACCTAAGTCTAACCACTAAGCTGCCGATTTAGGAAAAGCCACAACTGTTAATCTGAGAAAAAAAAAGTGTAGCTATAGCAGACGTCAGTTCGTTCTATCGCTCTGGTAGGCACTGAATTAGGTTGCTACGTCAGTGGCCTGAAGCAGTAAACTTTTGTCAATAATTGAGGTACAAAAATATAAGTTTAACCTCACAGCTACCTTGTCTGTATGGTCAGGAACATGTAGCAATATTTAGAGCCTAGTCCCTGGCAAAATCAAAGTTTTGTTCCTGTCTTCCAGGTCTCCTCTGTTTGAATGGGTTAGCCCTGCCCCGCGCACAACAAGCCCACAAAAACACTCCTCTTCCCCAGGAACAGGGATACGATGTGTCCCCTTGGCTGGCAAAGCTGGCTCCCACCTCGACGGAGAAATGAACTAAATGTATTAGGAATGAAAAGATCTTTACTTGTCTTATGATGTCATGTATATAAATCTGTCAATCATAAGTGTTCTTTAAAATTTGAAAGCATTAAATGTATAAGTTGACATAATTTAAATAAACATGTTACAAGGCTCATTATGAGAATTCTATCTGACACTTAATAAATCTAAACGTGAGCTACTTGTAGACACTATTTTTAGTGTCTTTTTAAATCTACTTGTTAGTAATTGTTTTTTCTTTCAAATGTTGGGTTATTCCCAGGATGAGTCAAGCTGTTTTGCAAACAACAATGTATCATACGATTTTAAAAAACAAAGTTTGTTCTTGGTTTTGTGACAGGCTGAGTGGATCTAGGCCATTTGTGCCTACAGTAGTTGCGCAATTGTTTCTGTTAGACGACCCTCCTACATACTGACACGGGACAGCCCCAAACATGTAGACAGCAACTAAAACTCTCTCTGTGTTGACACAAATCAGTCCCTTTTATATTCAGCTTAGTACACAATACTATACAGTACTATACACTATACAGTGCCCCCCATAATTATTGGCAACCCGGGTAAAATGACTAACAATAGAAAGTAAAAACAGTTTAAACTGTAAGCAATTGCTGTTAATTTACAGCCGATTACCAACAGTAATATACTGCATTAGTGTAATATGGTTTTGTACTGTAGTTCGCAATGCATTGTGGGCTGTTCAGTGTGAAGCAGCAGCACACACACCTTCAACAGTATGGTAATCTATTTATAAATCTATCTTCTATCTATAAATGCAAGGGACGTCTGTCTTTGGGTCAGTCTGTGTATGTGTCACTCTGTCTGTGTCACACACAACTCTCGAACTATTCATTTCACTGAGCTCAAACTTGGTAGGCGTCTTGCTAATGGAACGAGGGAGTGCAGTGCTAAGTGTCATGTTGTTGGGACAAAAATGCCAAATGTATCGGTAAAACAAGCTTTAATTGCCTTTTTGTCTGCGTCACCCTGCATTGCCACCGTAGTCACTCCCCCTCTTAGTGGTGTTCTGTGTATAAGCAAGTTTCATTCCAAATTAATGCAAACGTTTCGTTTTCACTTCTAAATTGTTCATAGACCAATCTGGCTGATCTCAAAATTGTCCACCAAATAGAGTGTATGTAGATTTTCTATTGAAATGAATTTTAAATTCAGGTGGAAAAGTATACAACCAGTGCATTTTTGTCTGAACCATAAAGGGGAAATTGATTCTACCTATATACCATATATTTTTTAAACACTTACACCCTCAGGACATGTGATATGTGATATGATATGACATAAGGTATGCCCACCCTCCTCATTATTATGCAGTCCAGAATCAGTAAGTTGGGTGTTGGTGAATTGGGGTTTGGCTAAAACCATATGTTATCTGCAAGTATATGCCCGTATTTTGCTGATATGACACTAGATGGGTCACTTTTGGGTGGAGATGTACCATGGTCATAGTTTGCCTCAACCACTGTAATGCCCTCCTACCTGGCTTACCAACTTGCTCAATATAACCTCCTGCAAATGGTCCAGAATGTGGTAAAGTGTCTGGTCTTTCTCCAACTCCTTTCTTAGTACTCATTCAAATCGCATTTTGTAGCTGTACGGGACGGAGGCGGGGAGGCTGCGGTTTGTGTCCGTTTTCATTTAGAATGCACGTTAACCAATTACACTATTTGGACTCCACACGTGCCCCGACCGTGCTACAGCTTTTAAAAGCTTTGAGCCACCATATGCACGCACAGAATGCATTGTGAATGAGCACTTGCCCTAACGACTCTAACTCACTAACCATCTAATCGACATCTACATGTATTTCCAACTTGTCTAGCTGCAGTTACATTATAATCTCTTAAATTACCTGACCTTGATTTGTTTCCCACACTGTTAGTCGCTTTGGATAAATGTTTAGTGTAATGTAATGTCATGAACATACAGAGAGAACCAGTATATCTGCATTCCTTTATCTTTTGTCTTATCTGTCTTATCAATTTGCCTTACCTTATTTTAGCGTATCTTATCTAGTCTTATCTCTGTATCTCTTTCTTTGTCTGTTCAACTAGAGTACTATGAGTTGTGTTTTGTAACATTTTGCAGTGTGACTGTTTTTTCAGTGTACAAAGTTAGAGGTGCACTAATGGACAGAGCCTGCGCTTCCTCTATGTGTAATGCCCATACCTAAATCCAGCACTGACTTTGGGTCTCCAACAGGTGTCTGCTTATTTAGCCAGTCTTCTGTGCTGAGGGCCACATTATAGATTTAAGCACCTTAATTATTAATTTACTTATTTGTTTGTTTGTTTGTCTGTTTGTCTGTTGGTTCAGCTATTCACTTACTGCACGTTCTTACTTTATGTACTATGTATCTATGCTGTATAACATGTTGGTTCTCAATTTCACTTTTTTTTTGTTAAAAGTAATTTGAACTACTTTTTCTGAACAGCTATTCAAAAGTTCTTCCTTCTGGTAGCTTTGTTGTTGCTCAACCGCTCCCCCTGTGCAGGGTTACACTGCAAAACTTCAAAGTATAGCTTCCCCTACACTGGAAACTGAAGTGATAAGATCTGTGATCTCAATAGCGTTTGCCATTTGAAGTGCATCTGGGGGAAGGCTGGACCCGATGCTGAAAAAAACACAATGCTAGAAAGATATTTCCAGTTCCCTAAATGTGGTGAATATGTAGTGTGACATTAACAGGCAATGTAGGGGGGGGGGACTTTCCTCAACAAAAATAGTATAATGTGATCGACATGGTGAGAACCCTATCAATATTATCTACAATGACTCATCCATGATGAGTCATGTTAAGTTTTTCATTTGTTTACTATACTCAGATTTGTCCAATTTGAATTAATTCTGTAACAATATTACCTTAAACTAACTGCATTGAAGCCTAAATATTAATTGTTTCATTGTTTAATTATTACTGACTGAAATACACCCAATTTCTGCCATGTCAAAATAGCCCCTAGAATAAGTTATTGTTAACATGTACTGTAAGTGTCATTGTTTTATGATCACAAAGAACATACCTTTAGTTGTATACATTAATCGTGAATACTGAACATATTTTTTTATCACATTTCTACACTGATAAGTAATAATATTTGTTATTTCTTGAGAAACTGGCCATTGAACAGCAGTAGAAACTAGTAAACAAGAATAGGCATTAATATTAATGCAATCTAATAACAGTTCCTGTATTGTAAAGAGGTAACATGTTACCCAAATTATTGCTAAACTTTCAAATAAATATTGTGAATATGTGAATAAAATCAGCATATTGCTAGTGCAAACAATCAAAACTAACTGTGTTATTACATTGTTTATTATTGCCCTTCATGATTTATGTATTGCTGTGGTATTACAGAAATAAAATACAAGCTCCTTGTTTAACATCTGTATTGTTTTGTGTATAGAGGCCCCATACGGACAATGACTTATTGTAGACAGTATGAGTAGGTAGACAGTAGGAGTATACATGTTTGTGGGAATATATTAGCTACATTATAATCTACTGTAATCTTAGTAAATTACATTATACTGTATATTACATTTTACTGTAATTAAAAAAAACTACTAAGATAATATTATAGATCTGAAACAATAGTCACTGTCAAACGTGACACTTAGAGTTACGTATTGTTTGCGGTTAGGGCTGTTGCGAACACAGAGGAACTGGGGCAATGGTGTCTTATCACATAATATAATCTCCCCATGACACCTTCAAACAACTCACAAGGGACGTGCCTTTCCAGCCTGGTTAATTCCAGGCGTCTCAAAAGAATATTTAAGGAGACAGGTTGGCTCCTCAATCCACACTTGACATCAGTCAACAACGCAGTGACCAATACAACAACTCCACCTGAAGCATCATGAAGACTACCTGCATCTGCCTGGCTATCGGACTGGTCATGATGATGGCCCTCTCCTCTGAGGCTTTCAGTAAGTATATTCTCATACTATCGTATACATACAGCACACAGCACTTTTCTTTGTATCACATTTGTGTTGTCTGACTTATATACAACTAGTATGTGTTGTAAACAGGAGACTGCATTGTTTTGTTTACTATATGTATACTGATGTTGAGTTTATTGAGTTTATTGAGCTAGAGACACCATTGACCAGTGACAAATTCATTGTATGTGCTGCTTACATACTTGGTTAATTAACCTGATTCTGATTCTGACTCTGATGCACTGAAAATGTTTATATACTGCTTAGAATGAGGAATGGGAGTTCATCCAAAAGGAGCTTGTCAACAGATAAAGATGTCAGTTATAGCACTTAAATAACACAGGGCCTATGTGTGACATGCACCTTAGAGAGTAACCACGACGTCTCATTTTGTCTCCCTTTCAGTTTATGGGATTGAATCGGCTCCAAAGGGTTGCTGTTTTGACTTCCTCTCTGCTCGTGTAAACATACCACTGACGAATATCACATCTGCCAAAAGAACGGATGCAAAGTGCCCCAAACCAGCGATTGTGTAAGTATAATTCAACTGTACAGCAAATTTTCTGTTTGCATTATTATGGTAGTGTAAGCAATACCTTTAAAGATTGTAACTCAGACTCTTTTTGGTTAAGCAAAATGTTACAGTTAGTTGTAGGTTGCTTATTTTATTTTATTTTTTTTCCCCCAGTGTTACAACAATTTTGGGACGAGACTTCTGTGTGAACCCCACCTCCAAGTTTGGCAAAAGACTTGCTGCCAAAGTAATCCAAGCCTGACATTCAGCCTTTTCAACATAATTTTTGTCTCAAGAGACTGTTATAGTCTACCTGCACTGAAATTTTATAAATGGTCCTTATTTCCTTTGTAATATGTAATTGTAATTTGTAATTGTCATTTGTATGCATTTTGTGCATAAAAACACATACAAATAAATTATTTATTGATATGAAGTTCTTACCTGAATCTGTGTGTTTTCTTCTCCTTCTTTGTTTTTTTTTACTTTTCTATCAGTGATCTTTTATTCATGTCTTCTGTAACAGAGTTAGAAATGTATTGTACCTTTATAGTGATTTTCGCCAGTATATGAGCAACTTAAGGTATTTTGGATTTGGAGCCTCCTTTGGAGCTGAGGTGTACTGCAGGTCTGCTGTATGTGTGTATGCGCTTTCCCTACCTGATCAGAGAAATCTGTGCATTTCAATCGGGTAGATTCACTGTACAAGCACTCTGGTAATTTTTTTTTTTTTTTTTGCATTTACCATAACAAATTAGAATAAAATGTGGAGAGCTTGTACAGTGAACCTACCCGATTGAAATGCTGATCAGGTAGGGAAAGCGCATACACACATACAGCAGACCTGCAGTACACCTCAGCTCCAAAGGAGGCTCCAAATCCAAAATACCTTAAGTTGCTCATATACTGGCGAAAATCACTATGAAGGTACAATACATTTCTAACTCTGTTACACTTCCACAATACACTGCAAAAAGTTAGGCTGAAATACATAACCTAGAAAAACAGCACACAAAAACTGTCTTTAATGGTGCATACTGTAACAGGGCTGTGCCTGTTACTTCCTGTTGAGGGGCATGTTGGGAGTGGGATATTTTATTACTGTTGTGATTAAAAATGTGTTCAAAAGAAAGAAGTGTGATGTACAAAAAGGTGGTTATTAAGTGTGCTTGCAAAAAGCACACTTATTGTTATCTCCCCGTTTATTATTAAGTGTGCTTGCAAAAAGCACACTTATTGTTATCTCCCCGTTTATTAAGTGTGCTTGCAGAGCACACTTATTGTTATCTCCCCGTTTATTAAGTGTGCTTGCAGAGCACACTTATTGTTATCTCCCCGTTTATTAAGTGTGCTTGCAGAGCACACTTATTGTTATCTCCCCGTTTATTATTCTTCTTCTCCTGAACCAAATCTTGAAGACGTTACTAGTCCTCAGGCTTTTGAGATAGAGACACCGTTCCAACTCTAAAACGACCGGCCCGGTTTGGACATGACCGCCTACATTTCGGTATACCGTACCTCTTGTCGTTCATCCGTTATTGTCGTTTTTCTGCAACTTTTTGGCCCATTGAAAATGAATGGCGGAATGTTGGCACACATATTTGCAAGCACACTTTTTGCATTTTCTGCGGGAATGCAGTCTAGTTATTCTTCTTCTCCTGAACCAGATCTTGAAGACGCTACTAGTCCTCAGGCTTTGGAGATAGAGACACCGTTCCAACTCTAAAACAACCGGCCCGGTTTGGACATGACCGCCTACATTTCGGTATACCGTACCTCTTGTCGTTCGTCCGTTATTGTCGTTTTTCTGCAACTTTTTGGCCCATTGAAAATGAATGGCGGAATGTTGGCACGCATATTTGCAAGCACACTTTTTGCATTTTCTGCGGGAATGCAGTCTAGTTATTCTTCTTCTCCTGAACCAGATCTTGAAGACGCTACTAGTCCTCAGGCTTTAGAGATAGAGACACCGTTCCAACTCTAAAACGACCGGCCCGGTTTGGACATGACCGCCTACATTTCGGTATACCGTACCTCTTGTCGTTCGTCCGTTATTGTCGTTTTTCTGCAACTTTTTGGCCCATTGAAAATGAATGGCGGAATGTTGGCACATATATTTGCAAGCACACTTTTTGCATTTTCTGCGGGAATGCAGTCTAGTTAAGTGTGCTTGCAGAGCACACTTATTGTTATCTCCCCGTTTATTATTCTTCTTCTCCTGAACCAGATCTTGAAGACGCTACTAGTCCTCAGGCTTTGGAGATAGAGACACCGTTCCAACTCTAAAACGACCGGCCCGGTTTGGACATGACCGCCTACATTTCGGTATACCGTACCTCTTGTCGTTCGTCCGTTATTGTCGTTTTTCTGCAACTTCTTGGCCCATTGAAAATGAATGGCAGAATGTTGGCACGCATATTTGCAAGCACACTTTTTGCATTTTCTGCGGGAATGCAGTCTAGTTATTATTCTTCTTCTCCTGAACCAGATCTTGAAGACGCTACTAGTCCTCAGGCTTTGGAGATAGAGACACCGTTCCAACTCTAAAACGACCGGCCCGGTTTGGACATGACCGCCTACATTTCGGTATACCGTACCTCTTGTCGTTCGTCCGTTATTGTCGTTTTTCTGCAACTTCTTGGCCCATTGAAAATGAATGGCGGAATGTTGGCACGCATATTTGCAAGCACACTTTTTGCATTTTCTGCGGGAATGCAGTCTAGTTATTATTATTATTCTCCTAGACCATATCTTGAAGACGCTACTAGTCCTCAGGCTTTGGAGATAGAGACACCGTTCCAACTCTAAAACGTCAGGCCCGGTTTGGACATGACTGCCTACATTTCGGTATACCGTACCTCTTGTCGTTCGTCCGTTATTGTCGTTTTTCTGCAACTTTTTGGCCCATTGAAAATGAATGGCGGAATGTTGGCACGCATATTTGCAAGCACACTTTTTGCATTTTCTGCGGGAATGCAGTCTAGTTCTTCTTCTTCCCGCTTCTCCTGAACCAGATCTTGAAGACGTTACTATTCTTCAGGCTTTCGAGATAGAGACACCGTTCCAACTCTAAAACGACCGGCCCGGTTTGGACCAGACCGCCTACAATTCTGTATACCTTACCTCTTGTCGTTCGTCCGTTATTGTCGTTTTTCTGCAACTTTTTGGCCCATTGAAAATGAATGGCGGAATGTTCAGGCTGATGATGTCACAGTGCACTGCTTCACTCTAGCAGCTACAGTGAGCTCTGCCCTCACTCTAACCTCCACTCGGTTTTTTAATGATTAAAACTCAACTGCTTAACCTATAAACTTGATTTAAACTTTGTAAGAGAGATCTGGGATCTGACTGTGACCTGTGTAAATTTCGTATGGCAACTGCTTAAACTGTTTGAGGCAGGACAGTTTAAAAATGGTGTCAGACAGTCTATGGGATTTTACCATACATTTTATCATCTTACTGTAAACAGGTCAGGGTGCATGTCTGAAGTTTTAAATGATCAAAACTCAACCGTTTAACCTATAAACTTGATTTAAACTTTGTAAGAGAGGTCTGGGATCTGACTGTGAGCTGTGAAATTTTGATGTGGCAACTACTTAAACTTTTTGAAACAGGACAGTTTAAAAATGGTGAAAGAGAGGCAGACAATACTGTGGCAGTTGCACCTGGACCAACTGCCATTTTTTAAATGTGGAATGTTCAGGAATAGAGCTCTTGAGTGATGTCATAATCCCCATGCCATGGCCTGCATAATGTTCTGCCATGGGAGTGTATTGCAGCCTATAGTAGTTATCTGTATAATTATCTATGTAGTCAGTGCTGCTCTGTTAACCTAGCAAACGTTTGTTAGCCATTATGTTAACAATGCTAACTATGCTAACTATGCTAAAATGCAAAATAATTAACTGGGTTAAAAGTGTTACTCGGTTGACTCAGCTTGTACTTGTTAACAGTTATGCTAATAATGCTAACAATGGTAATTATGCTAACTATGCTAAAATGTGAAGTAAGTAACTGTGATAACATTGTTGTGTAGCTATATTAGCTGAGGCTATTTAGCCATTATGCTAACAATGCTAACAATGCTAACTATGCTAAAATGCAAAGTAATTAACTGGGTTAACAGTGTTACTTGGTTAACTCAGCTAGTATTCGTTAACAGTTGTGCTAATAACGCTAATTATGCTAACAATGCTAATTATGCTAACTATGCTAAAATGTGAAGTAATTAACTGTGCTTACAGTGTTGTGTAGCTATATTAGCTGAAGCTATTTAGCAGATTAGCATTGCTAGTTATGCTAACTATGCTAAAATGCAAGCACACTTTTTGCATTTTCTGCGGGAATGCAGTCTAGTTAAGTGTGCTTGCAAAAAGCACACTTATTGTTATCTCCCCGTTTATTAAGTGTGCTTGCAGAGCACACTTATTGTTATCTCCCCGTTTATTATTCTTCTTCTCCTGAACCAGATCTTGAAGACGCTACTAGTCCTCAGGCTTTGGAGATAGAGACACCGTTCCAACTCTAAAACGACCGGCCCGGTTTGGACATGACCGCCTACATTTCGGTATACCGTACCTCTTGTCGTTCGTCCGTTATTGTCGTTTTTCTGCAACTTTTTGGCCCATTGAAAATGAATGGCGGAATGTTGGCACACATATTTGCAAGCACACTTTTTGCATTTTCTGCGGGAATGCAGTCTAGTTAAGTGTGCTTGCAGAGCACACTTATTGTTATCTCCCCGTTTATTATTCTTCTTCTCCTGAACCAGATCTTGAAGACGTTACTAGTCCTCAGGCTTTTGAGATAGAGACACCGTTCCAACTCTAAAACGACCGGCCCGGTTTGGACATGACCGCCTACATTTCGGTATACCGTACCTCTTGTCGTTCGTCCGTTATTGTCGTTTTTCTGCAACTTTTTGGCCCATTGAAAATGAATGGCGGAATGTTGGCACACATATTTGCAAGCACACTTTTTGCATTTTCTGCGGGAATGCAGTCTAGTTATTCTTCTTCTTCTCCTGAACCAGATCTTGAAGACGTTACTATTCCTCAGGCTTTCGAGATAGAGACACCGTTCCAACTCTAAAACGACCGGCCCGGTTTGGACCAGACCGCCTACAATTCTGTATACTGTACCTCTTGTCGTTCGTCCGTTATTGTCGTTTTTCTGCAACTTTTCCGCCATTGAAAATGAATGGCGGAATGTTCAGGCTGATGATGTCACAGTACACTGCTCGACTCTAGCAGTCAGAGTGAGCTCTGCCCTCACTCTAACCTCCACTTCGTTTTTTAATGATTAAAACTTAACCACTTAAAGTATAAACTTCATTTAAAGTTTGTAAGAGAGGTCTGGGATCTGACTGTGACCTGTGTAAAATTCATGTGGCAACTACTTAAACTGTTTGAGGCAGGACAGTTTAAAAATGGTGTCAGACAGTCTATGGGATTTTGCCATACATTTCATCATCTTACTGTAAACAGGTCAGGGTGCATGTCTGAAGTTTTAAATGATCAAAACTCAACCGTTTAACCTATAAACTTGATTTAAACTTTGTAAGAGAGGTCTGGGATCTGACTGTGAGCTGTGACATTTTGATGTGGCAACTACTTAAACTTTTTGAAACAGGACAGTTTAAAAATGGTGAAAGAGAGGCAGACAATACTGTGGCAGTTGCACCTGGACCAACTGCCATTTTTTAAACGTGGAATGTTCAGGAATAGAACTCTTGAGTGATGTCATAATCCCCATGCCATGGCCTGCATAATGTTCTGCCATGGGAGTGTATTGCAGCCTATAGTAGTTATCTCTAGTAGTTATCTATGTAGTCAGTGCTACTCTGTTAACCTAGCAAACGTTTGTTAGCCGTAATGCTAACAATGTTAGCTATGCTAACTATGCTAAAATGCAAAATAATTAACTGGGTTAAAAGTGTCACTTGGTTGACTCAGCTAGTATTTGTTAGCAGTAATGCTAACAATGGTAGTAATGCTAACAATGATAATTATGCTAACTATGCTAAAATATGAAGTAATTAACTGTGCTAACAGTGTTGTGTACCTATATTACCTGAGGCTATTTAGCCATTATGCTAGCAATGCTAACTATGCTAAAATGCAAAATAATTAACTGGGTTAAAAGTGTTACTTGGTTGACTCAGCTGGTATTCGTCAGTAGTATTGGTAACAATGCTAATTATGCTAACTATGCTAAAAATGTGAAGTAATTAACTGTGCTTACAGTGTTGTGTACCTATATTAGCTTAAGTTATTTAACAGTTATGCTAACATTGCTAGCAATGCTAACTATGATAAAATGCAAGCACACTTTTTGCATTTTCTGCGGGAATGCAGTCTAGTTAAGTGTGCTTGCAGAGCACACTTATTGTTATCTCCCCGTTTATTATTATTCTTCTCCTGAACCAGATCTTGAAGACGCTACTAGTCCTCAGGCTTTGGAGATAGAGACACCGTTCCAACTCTAAAACGACCGGCCCGGTTTGGACATGACCGCCTACATTTCGGTATACCGTACCTCTTGTCGTTCGTCCGTTATTGTCGTTTTTCTGCAACTTCTTGGCCCATTGAAAATGAATGGCGGAATGTTGGCACGCATATTTGCAAGCACACTTTTTGCATTTTCTGCGGGAATGCAGTCTAGTTAAGTGTGCTTGCAAAAAGCACACTTATTGTTATCCCACCGTTTATTCTTCTTCTTCTTCTTCTTCTTCTTCTTCTTCTCCTGAACCAGATCTTTCAGACATTACTAGTCCTCAGGCTTTCGAGATAGAGACACCGTTCCAACTCTAAAACGACCGGGCCGGTTTGGACAAGACCGCCCACCTTTCCCTATACCGTACCTCTTGTCGTTCGTCCGTTATTGTCGTTTTTCTGCAACTTTTCCGCCATTGAAAATGAATGGCGGAATGTTCAGGCTGATGATGTCACAGTACACTGCTCTACTCTAGCAGCTACAGTGAGCTCTGCCCTCACTCTAACCTCCACTTCATTTTTTAATGATTAAAACTTAACCACTTAACCTATAAACTTGATTTAAAGTTTGTAAGAGAGGTCTGGGATCTGACTGTGACCTGTGTAAAATTCATGTGGCAACTACTTAAACTGTTTGAGGCAGGACAGTTTAAAAATGGTGTCAGACAGTCTATGGGATTTTGCCATACATTTCATCATCTTACTGTAAACAGGTCAGGGTGCATGTCTGAAGTTTTAAATGATCAAAACTCAACCGTTTAACCTAGAAACTTGATTTAAACTTTGTAAGAGAGGTCTGGGATCTGACTGTGAGCTGTGAAATTTTGATGCGGCAACTACTTAAACTGTTTGAAACAGGACAGTTTAAAAATGGTGAAAGAGAGGCAGACAATACTGTGGCAGTTGCACCTGGACCAACTGCCATTTTTTAAATGTGGAATGTTCAGGAATAGAACTCTTGAGTGATGTCATAATCCCCATGCCATGGCCTGCATAATGTTCTGCCATGGGAGTGTATTGCAGCCTATAGTAGTTATCTCTAGTAGTTATCTATGTAGTCAGTGCTACTCTGTTAACCTAGCAAACGTTTGTTAACCGTTATGCTAACAATGCTAGCTATGCTAACTATGCTAAAATGCAAAATAATTAACTGGGTTAAAAGTGTCACTTGGTTGACTCAGCTAGTATTCGTTAGCAGTAATGCTAACAATGGTAATAATGCTAACAATGCTAATTATGCTAACTATGCTAAAATATGAAGTAATTAACTGTGCTAACAGTGTTGTGTACCTATATTACCTGAGGCTATTTAGCCATTATGCTAACAATGCTAGCAATGCTAACTATGCTAAAATGCAAAATAATTAACTGGGTTAAAAGTGTTACTTGGTTGACTCAGCTGGTATTCGTCAGTAGTATTGATAACAATGCTAATCATGCTAACTATGCTAAAATATGAAGTAATTAACTGTGCTTACAGTGTTGTGTACCTATATTAGCTGGGGCTATTTAGCCATTATGTTAACAATGCTAGCAATGCTAACTATGCTAAAATGCAAGCACACTTTTTGCATTTTCTGCGGGAATGCAGTCTAGTTATTATTATTCTCCTGTCCTGGATCTTTCAGACATTACTACTCCTCAGGCTTTTGAGATAGAGACACCGTTCCAACTCTAAAACGACCGGCCCGGTTTGGACAAGACCGCCCACCTTTCCCTATACCGTACCTCTTGTCGTTTGTCCGTTATTGTCGTTTTTCTGCAACTTTTCCGCCATTGAAAATGAATGGCGGAATGTTCAGGCTGATGATGTCATAGTACACTGGTCCACTGTAGCAACCAGAGTGAGCTCTGCCCTCACTCTAACCTCCACTTCGTTTTTTAATGATTAAAACTTAACCACTTAACCTATAAACTTGATTTAAAGTTTGTAAGAGAGGTCTGGGATCTGACTGTGACCTGTGTAAAATTCATGTGGCAACTACTTAAACTGTTTGAGGCAGGACAGTTTAAAAATGGTGTCAGACAGTCTATGGGATTTTGCCATACATTTCATCATCTTACTGTAAACAGGTCAGGGTGCATGTCTGAAGTTTTAAATGATCAAAACTCAACCGTTTAACCTATAAACTTGATTTAAACTTTGTAAAAGAGGTCTGGGATCTGACTGTGAGCTGTGAAATTTTGATGTGGCAACTACTTAAACTTTTTGAAACAGGACAGTTTAAAAATGGTGAAAGAGAGGCAGAGAATACTGTGGCAGTTGCACCTGGACCAACTGCCATTTTTTAAATGTGGAATGTTCAGGAATAGAACTCTTGAGTGATGTCATAATCCCCATGCCATGGCCTGCATAATGTTCTGCCATGGGAGTGTATTGCAGCCTATAGTAGTTATCTCTAGTAGTTATCTATGTAGTCAGTGCTGCTCTGTTAACCTAGCAAACGTTTGTTAGCCGTTATGTTAACAATGCTAGCTATGATAACTATGCTAAACTGCAAAATAATTAACTGGGTTAAAAGTGTTACTCGGTTGACTCAGCTTGTACTTGTTAGCAGTTATGCTAATAATGCTAACAATGCTAATTATGCTAACTATGCTAAAATGTGAAGTAAGTAACTGTGATAACATTGTTGTGTAGCTATATTAGCTGACACATGCTGTTAGCTAACAATGCTAACAATGCTAACTATGCTAAAATGCAAAGTAATTAACTGGGTTAACAGTGTTACTTGGTTAACTCAGCTAGTATTCGTTAACAGTTGTGCTAATAACGGTAATTATGCTAACAATGTTAATTATGCTAACTATGCTAAAATGTGAAGTAATTAACTGTGCTTACAGTGTTGTGTAGCTATATTAGTTGAAGCTATTTAGCAGTTATGCTAACATTACTGGCAATGCTAACTTTGCTAAAATGCAAGCACACTTTTTGCATTTTCTGCGGGAATGCAGTCTAGTTTGACATGTGGCTGTTTCCTTGTTCGGGTGGGCATTATTACATGTATGTATCCGTTAACCACCGTCACTGTGCTGTGTGTGTTCTTTGATGGCCTCCAGTCATGTCTTGGCTGGGGGCAATTCTATGCTTCAGTTCACTGCAATTAAAAGCATTATTCCCTGCAACTGAACGCTGTGTCTTGACTGATCTGTTACATTGGTGTCAGAAGTTAACATGGACAACGCCTCGGCTTTCAACAAATGGTTGACGGGGGAGATGGAACGGAAGATTGTTCTGTCAGCGCAGTCATTAGCGGGGGATGTGGAGGAGGCTCGAGCTGTAAGCTCGTGTCGGTGGAAAGACTTGCCGGATGGAAGCAGCGCAGTACGGTCTGTTGCGAGGAAGACGGAGTCATCGGATGATGGACCATGCTACTCGCCCTCCCAGAGGAGTCCTGAGAGAGGAGCGCCGCCGACCAATGCTGCCGAGCAAATTCGCGGACTGTTGCCTGCATGGATGAGCGAAGGGGGTGGAGCGCCGCCCACTATCGTCGATGCACAGCTTCGTGGGAGATCGGCCCTTCGAGGATGCTTCGGTGACTACGGCGGCGAGATGGTGGATGTGCGCCATCATGTGGTGTGTAATCAACATAGCACTGGCAGGCAGGAAAGTGCAATGGCTCTGCAGCAGCAAGAAGTGATCCTTGGCTTGCAACAGCAAATTGCTGACTTGGGCCAGACTCTGTCGCGCTTGATGCATGATCCTAATATGCCAACTCCTGGCTCAGAAAAAACACTGCAGCAGCCTGCTGCAATACCCAAGCTGGGACGTTATGATGGTACTAGTAGCTGGGAGGCATATATGTTCCAGTTTGAACTGGTGGCAAGCGCAGCAAAATGGACTGACTCACAAAAGGCTGCAAGCCTGGCGACAGCGCTGGAGGGGATAGCTCACCAGGCCCTGCTGGACATGAGTAATCATGGTGATGTGTCCTATGCTGAGATGGTGGCAGCGTTGCAGCGCAGGTTTGGTGAGCCTGTATCTGTTATAGGCTTGAGAGACCAGCTTCACCAGCGTTGCCGACAGGCCAGGGAGAGACTGGGTGTCCTGGCTGCCGATGTTCTGCGTCTGGCCAGTCGTGCATATCCTGAGCTACCCCCTGCGTCAGTCCAGAGCTTGGCTCTGGATGCCTTTTTGAGAGGGCTTAGGCCGGGTGAATTGCGACAGCAGGTGAGATTGGCTAACCCGGCAACACTGGATGAGGCGCTGAGTAAGGCGGAGGAGATCGAGGCCATTCTGATGGATGGAGCCATGCCAGTCATGCATCACCCGACGGTACCAGCAGCATCCGATGTGCCAGAGAGCCATTCCAGCGTGACGGCGGCACGGTCTGTGGAGCCACTGCGGTGTTGGAGCTGTGGAGAGGCTGGGCACCTGCGTCGACACTACACCGCCAGACGACCAGCTGCATCGGGAAACGACAGCGGGTCAGCATAGCCGGGGAAAGGCTGGCCCGTAGCCCCTCTGTGTCCCCGGAGGAACCAGAGAGACTGTGCGTGGGTCGACTGGGAGTCGGAGGAACCCTGCGAGTGTCATGCCAACTTCAAGGCATAACTTGTAGGGCCTTGGTGGACACCGGGTCAGACATTAGCTTAGTTAGACCCGGAGTGCTACCAAGTGTCTTATTCCTGCCTGCTAATAGAGTTATGGAGACTGTGACTGGTGATTTAGCACCAATGCAAGGTTCATTATGTACATTATGTACATCATGTACATTATCACTTGTCCTGGGGAATAGTCATGTAAAAGCTGTATTCTGGTTAGCTAATATCAAAGAGGACTGCATTTTGGGTGTTGACAGTTTGGGGGCTGTTGGGGCTGTTGTGGATGTGGGGAAGAGCATTGTGCTGGTGGGTGGTTCACCTGTTTCACTAAATAACCTTGACCATTCTTCCCTTACAGTGAATGTTTCTGCTGCAGTAGGGGGGGAATCGCTGGGTGTTGATTTTACTTGGAAGGGTGTCTCTGCAGAGTCGGCAGCTGCCCTGGAGGACCTGTGGGACCGCAGTAAGGAGGGGCTGACACCAGATGAGCAACACGAGCTGAGAGGTTTGCTAATGGAGTATCGTCACCTGTTTGCGGCCACGGATGGTGAGTGTACCCGAACCAATATGGTGCAACACAACATTAACACTGGGAGTGCAGCCCCAATCCGACAACGGCCCAGGCGCCTACCCTTAGCCCAATTTGAGGCAGTAGAGGCGGAGGTGAGATGAATGGCGGCTGCGGGGGTCATTGAGCCAAGTGACAGTCCGTGGTCATCGCCTGTCGTACCTGTTAAAAAGAAAAACGGGCAGTTAAGATTGTGCGTGGACTACCGGCATCTGAATGAAGTAACGCGAAAAGATTCCTACCCGGTCCCTAGAGTTGACGAAACCCTTGACGCCGTGGCTGGCTCACAGTGGTTCAGCTCTCTGGATTTAAGAAGCGGATACTGGCAGGTAGAACTCGCACCTGACGCCAAACAAAAGACAGCTTTCTCAATTGGCCGGGGCTTGTGGCAGTTCACAGTTATGCCCTTTGGGCTGTGCAATGCTCCAGCCAGTTTTGAGCGGCTAATGGAAAAAGTGTTAAGCTCGGTATCACGCTCTGCTTGTGTTGTGTACCTGGACGATGTTTTGGTCCATGCAGCTGACTTCAGCTTGGCCCTCTGCAACCTGCGTAAAGTGTTTGAGTGCCTTAAGTCGGCCAAGCTTCGGCTGAATCCCAAGAAATGTTCCCTTCTAAGAAGAGAGACATGCTTTCTAGGACACGTAGTGGGCCCTCAGGGTGTTTCAACAGACCCAGAGAAGGTACAAGCTGTGAAGGAGTGGCCCATCCCGAGTTGTCGAAAGGAAGTCAGAGGGTTTGTCGGGCTGGCCTCATATTACAGGCGATTTATTTGTTCCTTTGCTGATGTGGCCAGACCACTACATAGGCTCATGGAGAAGGGGAGAGAGTTCAACTGGGGCTCAGACTGCCAGCAGGCATTTGAAGCGCTGCAGCAAGCCCTGATGAATGCGCCTATTCTAGCGCTGCCCAAACTTGACCAGCCCTTTATCCTGGACACTGATGCGAGTGACAGTGGAGTTGGAGCAGTGTTATCACAACAGACAGATGGGGAGCATGTCATTGCATACTACATTAAGTCGCTCAGTGCTCCAGAACGAAATTACTGTGTTACTAGACGTGAACTGCTAGCCGTTGTGCTGGCCATCCGACACTTCCACCCATACCTGTATGGTAGGCGGTTCTTATTGAGAACTGACCATGCTGCCCTCTGCTGGCTTCTCAGCTTCAAGGAGCCAGAGGGGCAGGTGGCCAGATGGATAGGAATTCTCCAGGGCTACAACTTCCAGGTGGAACACCGGGCAGGGCTGCTGCATGGAAATGCAGACGCCTTATCAAGACGGCCATGTGCGGATGGAGTGTGCCGGCACTGTTCCAGGTTGGAGGAGAGGCTGCAAAACAAGGTACAGGTGGCTCATGTCAGGGGGGCACACTTTGGGTCTCCACTGGCTGAGCTGTCTACAGATGAGCTCCGAGACCACCAGATGGCAGACCCAGACCTGGGACCACTGCTTGAGTGGAAGCAAGGAGGTGTGAAACCCGGACGAGAGAAAGGTGCTCCATCCTCTCCTGCCACTAAAGCGCTGTTGGCACAGTGGGACTCATTGAGCCTACAAGAGCTGTACAGAAACTGGCAGGCACCTGGAGGTCGAGTGGCCTGGCAATTGGTGGTGCCCAAGGCCCTGCGAGAAAATGCAATGAAGACAGTGCATGGGGCCCCTGGAGCTGGCCACTTCGGGTTCTATAAGACCTTGCGGAAACTTCAGGAGAGGTTTTAGTGGGATCGCCACCATAAGGATGTTGAAGCCTTCTGCCGTCAATGCGATGAGTGTGTGGCTAAGAAGGGACCACCTGGGCAGTCACATGCACCTCTCCAGCAGTACCAGGTGGGTTTTCCGATGGAGAGAGTGGGAGTTAATGTGATGGGGCCCTTTCCGCGGTCTGACAGGGGGAACAGATATGTTCTTGTGGCCATGGATTATTTCTCTAAGTGGCCAGAAGCCTACGTGATTCCTGATCAGGAAACCTCCACCATCCTAGACTGTCTCTTGCAGGGCATGTTTAGCAGATTCGGTATCCCCCTCGAGATTCATAGCGATCAAGGTCGCAACTTTGAGTCACGACTCTTTTCCGCCCTATGTGACCACTTGGGGATCAAGAAGACCAGAACGACACCCCTACACCCACAAAGTGACGGACTGGTTGAGCGACCACCAGAGGAGGAAACTCAGTTGGCCCCGGGGTTGAATTACCTCCAGCGGTTACAGAGGCACATAGATACCGTTCATGCAATAGCCAGGGAAAACTTAGCCCAGGCTGGGTTCCGTCAGAAGAAGGCTTATGACGCATACGGAAAGGGGAGAGAGTTTAAGGAGGGTGAACGGGTGTGGGTGTTCAACGCTCGTCGCAAAAAGGGCCGTTGTCCTAAGTTGGATAGCGCCTGGGAGGGGCCATGCTTGATACTGAGGCGAATTTCAGAAGTAGTGTACAAAGTTAAACTCAGGTCGAGACAGAGAGTCGTAGTGTTGCATAGGGACCGGCTGGCACCTTATGTAGGCCGCACTGAGTTCCCGGACAGTGCAGAAGAGGGGTTGGCGGTAGGGCATGCACAGCCAGAGCTGCCACAAAACAGTAGTGGTAATGACGTACAATTTGATTCTTATTGGGGGGCTGACGCAGAAAATGAGTCTGTGCACCCTACGGTGACAGACTTAGACCCTTACACTGGCCCAACTCCCCTGGAACAACGAGGCATAGGGAGACGCAGGCAGCGTCCCCGCTACCTGGGAGACTTTGTGTGCGAATTTTGAGGCATATGTTTTTGTTGTCTTACTTGTTTTGTTTTTTTTTGGAGGGGGGCAGTGTAACAGGGCTGTGCCTGTTACTTCCTGTTGGGGGGCATGTTGGGAGTGGGATATTTTATTACTGTTGTGATTAAAAATGTGTTCAAAAGAAAGAAGTGTGATGTACAAAAAGGTGGTTATTTGACATGTGGCTGTTTCCTTGTTCGGGTGGGCATTATTACATGTATGTATCCGTTAACCACCGTCACTGTGCTGTGTGTGTTCTTTGATGGCCTCCAGTCATGTCTTGGCTGGGGGCAATTCTATGCTTCAGTTCACTGCAATTAAAAGCATTATTCCCTGCAACTGAACGCTGTGTCTTGACTGATCTGTTACAATACTTTTGGAAATTAAACTATACAGTCCAGGACTGCCCTTGTAAGGCATGGAAAGTTAACAACTCTAACTGATTTCAGTGGGAGATTGACAGCTTAATGACCACTGCAAGTGAACTCCATCGTTGTTCATGAATTATTGTTTACTTTTTGTAAGACGACCACTATCCTATTACCATACTAAACGCAATGCAGTTAGTCGATGTTGTTTATATTTCAGCTGATCGTTGTGGCAGCGGTGCTTCCATATCAGGCATGCTAGCATGTCACAACTCTTAAATGAAAATTACACATTTCAACGTCAGTAGCTTTTCACCTCATAACTTCGGGTGTCATAACTTACCCACCCAGTGCTACTTTTGTGAGGTTTCTGTCACATGTGATCAAGACTGTAGTCAAAAAACTACAGTTTCAATACACAACTCCCTCTGTTGTGTACAGATGAGTGGCGACTCGGATGGGAAGAATAAGGAGTTCCTTGAGCAGCTACGGCTGCAGGAACTCTACGGAGACAGGCGTGGAAATGGAGACGACCCTTTCACATAGGTGCATCCGGAGGACGGCACTGTGTTTGTTATTTCTTGAGTTCAACTGGTCATTGAACAGCAGCAGCTAGTAACAAGAACTAGTAAACAAGAATAGGCGCTGATATTAATGCAATCTAGTTCCTTTACTGTACAGAGGTAACATGTTACCCAAATTATTTCTAAACATTCAAATGAATATTGTGAATATGTGAATGTGTTTTTTTTCTTAATTTTTTATTGCCCTTTGTGATTTATGTATTGCTGTGGTATATATTACAGAAATAACATACAAGCTCTTTGTTTAACATCTGTATTGTTTTGTGCAAGGCCCCGTACGAACAATGACATTGTAGACAGTGGATGCATGTTTATAATCTTACTGTAATCTTAGTACATTACATTACAGTCTTACTGTTCTTTAAAAAAAGAAACCTACTAAGATAACATTGTAGATATAAAACAACAGTCACTGTCACATGTGACACTTAGAGTCACATACTGTTTGTGGTTAGGGCTGCAGCAAAACATGTGGTAGGCCTATATCTTTTTAAGGGACAATGCTACAGAAATAAAACTTTGATATGCTTTTGAGTAGTCAGTGTACAGCTTGTGTAGCAGCATTCATTTACTGTCCTCTGAAAACAACTTTACACACAGGCATTTTTGTTTAAATAGCAGGCCACAAAAGTGAGTACACCCTCAATGATAATGGTACATATCATTCAATCCTGTCCTTGGTCTGACGTGAATAAGATAAACTTGTTTGTCTTAAATGGTGTCAGGCATGTGTGGCAGTAACCTGTTAAACAGTACCATTATAAGTGTGCCTTGCCTAGAATCAAGCCCAGTGGTGGTAGCATCATGGTTTGGGGCTGTTTCAATGCTGCCAGAACTGAGGAACTGCAGTTCATTGAAAGAATTATGGACTCCAACATGTGCTGTGACATTCTGAAGCAGAACATGACACCCCCCTTTTGGAAAGTGGGACATACGGCCATTTTTTCACTATGAAAACAACCCCTAACAAATCTCCAAGATGACCACTGCTTCCTGAAGAAGTTGAAAGTGAAGATAATGGAATGGCCAAGCATGTCTCCAGACCTGAACCCTATTGATCATCCATGGGTTATCCTTAAGCAGGAAGTGGAAGAGTACTAGTGTCTTACATCTGCCAAATCCATAATGCCATCATGGAGGAATGGAAAAGGATTACAAAAACAACCTGTGCAGCTCTGGTGAATTTCATATTAAGGCAGGCCTAGATAACAATGGTGTTCACACAAAATATTGATGATTTTGACACAATTTGGACATGTTCACTTTGGGGTGTACTCACTTTTGTGGCCTGCTATGTTTACAAAAATGTTTTTGTCTTAAGTTATTTTCAGAGGGTAGAAAATCTACACAAGCTTTATACTAACTACTCAAAAACATATCCAAGTTTCATTTGTGTACTATTGCCCCTTAAAAAGATATGGCACATTTTTTGCTGAAATTTGTGAGATACTGTATGTCAGAGGAACTAGGGCGGTGTCTTATCACTTAATCTCACCATGACACTTTCAAACAACTCACGAGGGACATGCCTCTCCAGCCTGGTTAATTCCAGGCGTCTCAGAAGAATATTTAAGGAGACAGGTTGGCTCCTCAATCCACACTTGACATCAGTCACCAACGCAGTCATGAACACTACCTGCATCTGCCTGGCTCTCGGACTGGTCATGATGATGGCCCTCTCCTCTGAGGCTTTCAGTAAGTATATTCTCATACTATCATATACATACAGCACACAGCACTTTTTTGTATCACATTTGTGTTGTCTGCCTTGTGTACAACTGGTATGTGTTGTAAATAGGAGACTGCATTGTTTTGTTTACTCTATTTATACTGATGTTATTGAGTTTATTGAGCTAGAGACACCATTGACCAGTGACACATTCATTGTATGTGCTGCTTACATACTTGGTCAATTAACCTGATTCTGATTCTGACTCTGATGCACTGAGATTAGAAAAAAAAAGATAACTGTTATATACTGTTTAGAATGAGGAATGGGAGTTCATCGAAAAGGAGCTTGTCAACAGGTAAAGATGTCAGTTATAGCACTTAATAACATATGTGTGACATGCACCTTAAAGAGTACGACGACTCATTTTGTCTTCCTTTTAGTTTATGGGGTTGAATCGGCTCCAAAGTTTTGCTGTTTTGACTTCGTTTCTGCTCATGTAAATATACCACTGATAAGTATCACATCTGTCAAAACAACAGATGCAAAGTGCCCCAAACCAGCGATTGTGTAAGTATAATTCACCTGTACAGCCATTTTTTTTGTTTACATTATTATGGTAGTGTAAATAATACCTTTAAAGAGGTTTTAGGTTAAGTAAGATGTTACATTTACTTGTAGGTTGCTTAAAATAAATATGTAATTTTTTCCACCAGTGCTACGACAGTTTTCGGACGAGACTTCTGTGTGAACCCTACCTCCAAGTTTGGCAAAAGACTTGCTGCGAAATAGCCTGGCTAACGCGACTTATCAATGTTCTGCGAACATTGGTCTGGCCGAGCTGTGTTGTAAACCTATTTCTCAGAGGGCGGGCTTAACCCACGTGTGTGAAATGCCTGTGCTTGCTACTGGACGAAGCTTCGACCAATCACATTAGTGTCCATGTATAAGACAGAGAATAGTAACGTGCATATGAGTAAACAAAAACGTAACTGCACAAAAGCTCGAAATTCCATATACTATCGCTGACAATGTAACGTGCCGCTATTTTGTCAATGAAATAGCTCCACAACTTTGCAAGATATTACTGTGTTGTTCTGCTATTTACATACTGTAAACTGGGTTGACTTGGCAACACTTACCATTTATAAGTCAGATGAACCTCGTCGACAACAATGCCAAGGAGATTTTCTTTGTAGACTTCGTTGGCTAACATGTTCATCCATCTTCCAAAACAGCAGCTACAGCTGCATTGAAATCTTGCCGTTGCTCCACGTTCGCCATGTTGACAGTGACTGAGGTAGATTTCCGGTCGCTAAACTACCGCGTCATTGCCTTTTTGAAATGCTAGATTTTCATTGGTCCCAGTTTCTCTGTTAATCTAGAAACGGTGTTGAATGGGAGCTTGGCCAGACTGACTTTGCAAGCGAAATTCAAATGCAGCGGCACAGGAAGTATGGGCGTGCCCAGGCTAGCTGCGAAAGTAACCCAAAACTGACATTCAGCCTTTTCAACATAATCTTTGTATCATGACACTATTATAGCCTACCTGCACTGAAATTTTACAAATGGTCCTTATTTCCTTTGTAATTTGTAATTGTAATTTGTATGCATTTTGTGCATAAAAACACATACAAATAAATTATTTATTGATATGAAGTTCTTACCTGAATCTGTGTGTTTTTTTCTTCTTCTTTGTTTTTTTACTTTTCTATCAGTGATCTTTTATTCATGTCTTCTGTAACAGGGTTAGAAATGTATTGTACCTTTATAGTGATTTTCGCCAGTATATGAGCAACTTAAGGTATTTTGGATTTGGAGCCTCCTTTGGAGCTGAGGTGTACTGCAGGTCTGCTGTATGTGTGTATGCGCTTTCCAAGTACAGCTCGCTGCGGCCCGCGGGAAGGCGGGGCTTGACGTCAAGTAGTGCATTCTGGGCCCACATCAAGTAGTGCATTCTGGGATTGTGGTGTCATTTTTCGTTCGTGTTGCCTGATATCAGTGAGATTTAAGCCTGGTTGCTATGGACTCAAATGCCCTCGTTGTCAGTTTATGTCGTTATTTAGGAATCTCTCGTCTTTTGAGTGTGACAAAGTTACCTTAAAAACATCAACAATGGCTTTGTGTTACAACCAGATTCGAATTACTTCAATAAACGAAAATACAAGGGTACAGGAGACGTTTTTCTCCACGTAATGTAATCTGAATGGACTTCCGCCATACACCACCATATATCACGTGGTCTTGTCAGGGCTGGGTGAACAAGGATGTGATGTTGATTAATGATTGTTGCACTGTTTCTGTTTTGAACTGACATGACATCTGTATAATGATGAACTGACATGACATCTGTGAAATGATTGGCTGTGGACATTATTTGTTGAGCCAATGGCAAGAGTGCCAGGTTGGGACAGTGGGACACAGGTGATTGGCTCTCTGTTCTGTGGCTGTAGCCAATGACTGGCCTTGGATCTAGGTGGGGCTGTATGGGAGCATCTGAGTCCTGATTGGCTCTAGGTTCCAAGTCTAGGGCCAATCGAGAGGAGGGACTGGTTGTATTTAAGCCTGCATGCAACTAGTGTGGACAGAGAAGACCGGGAGCGCATGTGGAGCCCAGGAGCCTGACTGCAGCGGGTGCCAGGGGAGAACATCGTGTTACAACATTGTGACGACGCATCTATTGAGACTACGCTCCCAAGTTGCAGCAAAGAGGGAAGTTGTTATGTTTTTGTGCTAATCGGCTAAGTTGGCTGAGTTTCCTCCCAAGTGTCAACTGTTTTTAAGGGTTTGCTTTTCCCTTGGTCTCCAGGCTGGGTGGTAGGGCCCCAACGACCCCCAGCAGGCGGACACCGGATTGCGGACCTTCTTTGTGACTTCCTGGTCGGCAGACGGGGAGCCGACCAGGACGAACTTTTCCTTCTTTTCCACGTGGCCCCAGGACTGGCGGGGTGGCAGCACTGGCTACACAGGACTGAGCCTGGACTGAGGACTACTGTGTGTGACGTTTTCTGATGTGTGCTGTGTTGGGTGGTTATGCTCCTATGACATCATGTATTGTTTGTCTTGCCTTTGAGTGATGTATTGCTCTTTGCCACTTGTGTGAATATCCTGTGTGGATTCTTGACACTGGTTGTAACCTAAAAAACGTTTTAAATCTGTTGGACTCTAGAGGGGGTACAGGAAAGTGTACTGTGCTGCTGTCTGCTACCTTGGCCACGTGTTTGTAATAAACTGTATATATCTACATCTGTCAGTTGTGTTGTGAGTTGGGAGGACTAACCGGTACGGGAGAGCTAGACCCACACGACATAAATTTGGCGTAGTCGGCAGGATCGTCCTCCCAATTTTGCAAACAACATGACAGACACAAGTGAGGGCGCAACAGCCAGTAATGTTATGATTGTGCCATGGTTTCTGGGTGGTCCCTGGGTGCCAAAGTTTGAGGGTGGGCAAGGGCAGTTGTCCTTTGGGCAATGGCGGACTCAAATTGAATCCTTTTTAAGAGCACAGACGTTAAATGCTGCCCAACAAGTAGATTTTGTTTTAAGTGCCCTACAGGGAGATGCCAGACGAGAGGTGTTGCTGTTACCAGAGGCCAAACGAAGGAGTGCGGAGCTTCTCTTGCAAGAGCTACAGGGTCTCTATGGTGAGAAGACGACAGCAGCACAGTTACGGACACAATTCTTCAGCTGCAAACAGAGGCCTGGAGAGGGGGTTGGTGCCTATATTCTCCGCCTTCGTGAATGTCTATATCAGTGGTCTCAAAGGGAGGCGTTGGACCCAGATGCCACTGATGAGAACTTGAGGTCACAGCTGATGCTGGGTTTGCTGCCAGGCCCCATACAGATAGAATTGCAACGCCTTCTCCGCCGGGCTGAGCCCATGACTTTCCTAGACCTGTGTAAGGAAGCTAAAGCAGTGGAACATGAGCTGCAGACCCCTGAAGTGCATGCAAGGGAGGTCCACAGCACAGTATCTGAGGAGGGTCACGTTCAGCAGGTGGCTGCAGCAGCAGGACCTCACACAAGTAGCTCGGTTGCAGACTGGCAGAGCCTCAAAGAAGCCTTGAGATCAGAAGTGATGGCAGAGGTTCGAGAACAGATGTCCACCTTGAAAGGTGACCTCTTGGGCGAGATTAAACAGCAGCTCCAAGGGTTTTGCAGCCAGCAGTCCCAGGCATCTTCAAGACAAGCAGGAAGGGTGGATACACGACCTCGGGAGCCGAGAAGAGATCGTACTCCTCGATGGGACGACCAAGGTAGGCCCATCTGCTTGCAGTGTGGCCGTGTAGGTCACATGCAGAGACGGTGCCCCTCTCGAGGGTCGAATCAGGGTTTTTGATGTCCTCGGCCACCGTAGGGCGGGTGGCTGAGGAAGGGACACAGACAGAGACCCCATTGAAGCCCGCGTTACTAGGTGGATGTCCAGAGGTGGAGGTCAAGGTTCAAGGATGCTCCATTCCATGTGTTCTGGACACTGGCTCCCAGGTAACCCTCTTCAGTAAATCCTTTTTTAGACATCATTTTCACAATGAACAAGTTGGCAGTATAAATGACATATCATGGCTAACTCTGAAAGCTGCCAATGGACTGAAATTGCCATATGTCGGTTATGTAATTCTTGATTTTGAGGTAGGGGGGATATCAGTACCAGCTAAGGGGGTGATTATTGTGGAGGATGATTGTCTGCAGTCAAACCGCGCCATCTTGGGCATGAATGTTATTAATCATTGTTGGGAAGCTCTGTTTCAGGGGGGGCACCCAGGGTTGACTGCGTTTAAGTCCACCATTCCATCAAGCCATGGGGCTACCTGGGACAAAGCTTTCAGTGTGTGCCGACGGATACAGGCCATTGGAGAGATGGAAGACTTCCAAGGCACCGCTCGGCTTTCTAGGATTGCTGGTGTCCAACTCCAGCCAGAGACGGAGATGCTGGTCTGGGCTCAAGTACCGCAGGCAACTGGGGTACCGGAAACCTGTGTCTTGGTCGAAGATTTGGGCGGAGATGTCAACAAGTGGAGAATTGGACGGGCAGTCCTACACATGAAGGGGGGTAAGGTGCCCCTCAGGGTATGTAACCCCCACCCCTACCCTATAACATTACCTACACGGAAGCCTTTGGCTAAGGTTACAGGAATCTGCAAGCAGGACATCAGACCCCAGAGACAACTGGTGTTGCGGCAGACGGGGACCAGCACGATTGAGGTAGACGTCCAAATGTTGAATGCTGACCCAGTTGCCAATGAGTCTGTGTCTTTCCAGGGAGAGGACTTGACCCAGGAGCAGCAGTCCAGACTGGAAGAACTGTTACAGAAATGGAGCCCAGTGTTTGCTGCTCACGATGAGGACTATGGTAAGACCAGTGCCGTGCTTCACCAGATACATACCGGAAACGCACCACCGGTCCGTGAACGTTACCGCCCTGTTCCACCTACCCTGTACCCAGAATTGCGGGCTCTAATACAGGGAATGCTAGAAGGGGGGGTCATCACAGAGAGTGCTAGTCCATGGGCAGCTCCAGTTGTTTTAGTCCGGAAAAAAGATGGTAGTTTGCGATTTTGTGTAGACTACCGTAAACTCAATTCTGTGACCCATAAGGATGCGTACCCCCTTCCCCGTATAGAGGAGTCATTAACCGGGCTGAGAAAAGCAGCCTGGTACTCCACTCTGGATCTCGCCAGTGGCTACTGGCAAGTGGAGGTGCACCCCAATGACAAAGAAAAGACAGCTTTTACAACACCAATGGGGCTATACCAGTTTGAACGGATGCCCTTTGGACTTTGTAATGGGCCGGCAACATTTCAGCGCCTGATGCAGCGGTGTCTGGGGGGTCAGGTCAATGAATTCTTAATGATTTATCTTGATGATGTAATTGTATATTCTGCTGATTATGACTCTCATTTGCTGCATTTGGAGCAGGTGTTTGAGCGCTTACACCAGCATGGGCTAAAGCTGAACCCAAAGAAGAGCCTCTTTTTCCGGCGGTCGGTCCATTACCTGGGCCATGTGGTGAGTCAGCATGGCGTAGCAACAGACCCGGAGAAGGTGTCCGCGGTACAACAATGGGCCATCCCTAAGACGGTAAAAGAAGTGCGTGCCTTCCTTGGGTTTGTCGGCTATTACCGCCGTTTTGTCTCTGGGTTTTCTCGCATTGCAGCGCCACTGCATAAGCTCCTCCAAGGTACTACAAGCTCAAAGGCGGCCCAGATCCAGTGGACGGAAGACTGTCAGGATGCTTTTGAACAATTGAAGCAAGCGCTGCTCCAGGCTCCCATACTGGCCTTTGCGGATTTTACTCTGCCCTTTATACTCTACACTGATGCCAGTTTCCATGGGTTGGGGGCAGTGTTGGCTCAAGTTCAAGAGGGCAAAGAGAGAGTGATTGCCTACGCCAGTTGAAGTCTTCATCCAGCGGAAAGAAATGATCAGAATTATAGTTCATTTAAGCTTGAGCTGTTGGCATTGAAGTGGGCAATCACTGAGAAATTCAAAGACTATCTTTGGGGAGCTCAATGTAAGGTGGTGACCGACAATAGGCCATTGGTCCACTTGCAATCTGCAAAGCTGGGTGCCACAGAGCAGAGGTGGGCGGCCCAGCTAGCTAACTTTGACTTTGTTATCTCCTACAGGCCAGGGGTTAGCAACCAAAATGCCGATGCCCTGTCTCGCCTGCCAGAAGTTGGACAAGTTGGTGTGGTGGCAGAATCTTCGACTGCAGTCCCTGAGTTGCAGGACTTTGCTGAAAGGGAGATGGACTGGCGGATGTCCCAAGAAAAGGAGCAGGATCTGTCTCTCCTTCGGAGATGGAAGGAGTCGGGCAGCCGTTGCAGCGAGTTGGACCGGCAGGCCTTAACACCAGAGGGTCGTCAGCTTCTCCGGGAATGGGAAAGGCTGGCCCTTGTCAATGGGGTGCTGGTTAGGAGGACACTGGGTCGTCAACAGACAGTGGAGGCAGTGGTGGTGCCTAGTAGTGAGCGACGGCGAGTGTGGGAAATGCTCCACCACACGTTGGGCCATGCACGAGGACAGCGGCAGTTGGAAGCCATCCGCCTCCGGGCCTTTTGGATTGGCATGGCGAGGGATCTACGAGATTGGGCAGCAGAATGCCATCAGTGTGTGCTGGGAAGAGCTGGGTCGGAGGTGAGGGCACCCTTGCATCCAGTGGTGAGTCAGTACCCCTTTGAAATTCTGGCATTGGACTATTTGTCCTTGGGGCGGGTTGCAGACTCTCATCCCTGTATACTGGTTGTAACAGATTTGTTCTCTAGATATGCAGTAGCAGTGCCAACCCGAGACCAGTCTGCACAGACGACAGCAAAGGCCCTGTGGGTCCATGTGATACAACAGTTTGGGTGTCCTGAACGAATCCTGACAGATCAGGGTGGGGCATTTGAGTCACAACTTTTCCAGCAGCTGTGTCAGTTGTACGGGTGTAAAAAGAGCCGGACAACGCCATACCACCCTCAAGGAAATGGCGCTTGCGAGCGGTTTAATCAGACGCTCCTTACTCTACTCAACACCTTAGATCAGGAAGGACAAGAACGGTGGGCGGACCGGTTGCCAGCTTTATTACAAGCTTATAACAACACTCCACATAGTAGTACTGGCCTGGCACCTTTCTATGTGGTGTTTGGTAGACATGCAAGACTGCCTGTGGATATGGCTCTTGGTCTGTCCTGTCCTCAGGAGAGATGTACAACTGACTCATGGGTGCAGAAGCATTACCAGAATCTTGTTGCAGCGTATAGCCAAGTCCGTACTCAAAGTCGGCAACGTCAAGATTGGGATCGACGGCGCTACAGCAAACAAGCTCGTGCATTGCCTCTGCTCCCTGGAGAACGGGTACTTTGTCGGAACTTTCGCCGACGAGCAAGAGGTAAGCTCGGTCCCTACTGGCTCCCTGAACTCTTTGTTGTCATCAAACAGGTGCGACCGGGCCAGCCGGTATACGTCATCCAACCAGAGGGGAAGGAAGGGAACACCAGGACTATTCATCGGAATCATCTGCGTCCCTGCCCAGGGGGATGGACTACTTGGGCGGATGAGATTGTGGAGGAACAGCCAGCTGCCATGGCAACCCCCCCTTCTGTCCAAAGCAAGGGTAATGTAAGATTTTGGCCGTTGGCCATACGGGACCAAAGGCACCCAGGTCAGCCCATTATGGCTCAGAATGATGTGGAGGTGGGTGCGCCCCCTCCGAGATTGGAGGGGGAGGGCCCACATCCACTGAATCTAAATGTGGGTGGGGACGAAGCCTTCCAACTTCGTAGGTCCCAGAGAAGTAATTTTGGGCTCCCTCCTGCTCGCTATGAGGGGTGAGGCCATGGTCGGGACGACTTGGTTTTTAATGGGGGGGAAGTGTCAGGGCTGGGTGAACAAGGATGTGATGTTGATTAATGATTGTTGCACTGTTTCTGTTTTGAACTGACATGACATCTGTATAATGATGAACTGACATGACATCTGTGAAATGATTGGCTGTGGACATTATTTGTTGAGCCAATGGCAAGAGTGCCAGGTTGGGACAGTGGGACACAGGTGATTGGCTCTCTGTTCTGTGGCTGTAGCCAATGACTGGCCTTGGATCTAGGTGGGGCTGTATGGGAGCATCTGAGTCCTGATTGGCTCTAGGTTCCAAGTCTAGGGCCAATCGAGAGGAGGGACTGGTTGTATTTAAGCCTGCATGCAACTAGTGTGGACAGAGAAGACCGGGAGCGCATGTGGAGCCCAGGAGCCTGACTGCAGCGGGTGCCAGGGGAGAACATCGTGTTACAACATTGTGACGACGCATCTATTGAGACTACGCTCCCAAGTTGCAGCAAAGAGGGAAGTTGTTATGTTTTTGTGCTAATCGGCTAAGTTGGCTGAGTTTCCTCCCAAGTGTCAACTGTTTTTAAGGGTTTGCTTTTCCCTTGGTCTCCAGGCTGGGTGGTAGGGCCCCAACGACCCCCAGCAGGCGGACACCGGATTGCGGACCTTCTTTGTGACTTCCTGGTCGGCAGACGGGGAGCCGACCAGGACGAACTTTTCCTTCTTTTCCACGTGGCCCCAGGACTGGCGGGGTGGCAGCACTGGCTACACAGGACTGAGCCTGGACTGAGGACTACTGTGTGTGACGTTTTCTGATGTGTGCTGTGTTGGGTGGTTATGCTCCTATGACATCATGTATTGTTTGTCTTGCCTTTGAGTGATGTATTGCTCTTTGCCACTTGTGTGAATATCCTGTGTGGATTCTTGACACTGGTTGTAACCTAAAAAACGTTTTAAATCTGTTGGACTCTAGAGGGGGTACAGGAAAGTGTACTGTGCTGCTGTCTGCTACCTTGGCCACGTGTTTGTAATAAACTGTATATATCTACATCTGTCAGTTGTGTTGTGAGTTGGGAGGACTAACCGGTACGGGAGAGCTAGACCCACACGACAGTCTCGATGACGTACATGCCGAAGGCCAATAATTAGTACGGTGCACTGTTTACTGAAAAGAGATTATTGCTGGAATTTGATGTTAAAATTGATTTTAACATAAAAATAGCTTAATCTATATATTTTCTCGAAGCCTACAGTCTGCACATGTGATTTAATATGCACTGACACATGTCCCACCTTCTTCCATGCCATGGGCAATGCATAGTCCTTTGTAGTACTTGCATTATATTGAAATGCATTGATTGTTTAATATACACTACGGAGCTTTAAAAGTTAGTGTATTTTAAAACAAAGTAAAATATCAAGGTAACTTTGTCACACTCAAAAGACGAGAGATTCCTAAATAACATAAACTGACAACGAGGGCATTTGAGTCCATAGCAACCAGGGTTGCTATGCGAAAGTACGGATGTGTGCTTGTGAAAACTGTCGTTAAAACGTTACTAAACTTAAAAGAAATTAATTGGGGAATACTTATCTAAACCCTCGAGATGTTAGTTCATTCAAAACACTGAAGCAACAGCCTTAACTGGGCATAACCAGGCTTAAATCTCACTGATACCAGGTAACCGCTTGACTCGTCTCATTGAAACTCATTGGGCTCTATTTTCACGATCATAAGCGCATTGTCTAAAGTCTGTCGCGCAAGTTGCTTTGGGGGCGTTCCCGACACAATTTGGTATTTTCACGGCGGAAAAAGCGAACATTGCGCCAGGCGCATCGTTCAAAAGGGTTGGGTTAAGTTACTTCATTAGTCATGGGTGTGTTTTGGGCGTAACATACAATTAACCAATGAGAATTTATACTCTCATTCCCTTTAAGAGCCAGCGGGCGCATTGTCCATAGCCTGTTGCTATTACGATGGTGGATTTACCCGGACGGGAGGAGCTTTTCGGTGGAGACTGATCTGCTTGTGCGTGAAGTGAAAGCGCGTGAGTAGTTAATATTCGGGGATGGAAAGAATCCCCCCAACCTTCGCGGGTCATAGAAGTATGGGAGGAAATATCTTCAATAATTGTGTCCTCCTTTGGCAAGAAGAGAACTTTCGAACAGTGCCCAAAGCGGTACAACAACGTTAGAAGACGTAAAACAAAAGCTTTAAACTCAAAAGAAACATCAAAAATAAAAGGTGGAAGTCCATCAAACCATTGGTCCACTAGTTTTCTTTTTGATGATTAGTCCATTTCATTTCTTACAACTTGCCACGCTGTTTATTAAATAAACTGCAGAGCATTACAATCGCTGTTTATTTAAAAGACAAAAGAAACTGCAGAACATTGCTATAAACTGCAAAACATTGCTATACTCTTATTATTTGTGCCTGTTTGCTTGCTAAAACATAAAAATACATGGCTATACAGGCTATACACGTTGCAACTTTTCTGCCAGTTCAGCTCGCCTCTCTGGGGCAGCAGCAGGTATCGGGGTTCAACGCGCTGTGCGCCGAAAGCGGTACAACAACGTTAGAAGACGGGAAACAAAGCCTTAAACTCAAAGGAAACATCAAAAATAAACGGAAGGTATAGGTCCATCAAACCATTAGTCCACTAGTTTTCTTCTTGATGATTTGTCCATATTATTTCTTACAACTTGCCACGCTGTTTATTTAAAACGACAAAAGAAATCGTAAATAAACTGCAGAACATTGCAATCGCTGTTTATTTAAAACGACAAAAGAAATAGTAAATAAACTACAGAACATTGCTATAAACTGCACAACATTGCTATATTCTCATTATTTGTGCATGTTTGCTTACTAAAACATACAAATACATAACTATATGTTGCAACTTTTCTGCCAGTTCAGCTCGCCTCTCTGGCGCAGCAGCAGGTACATCGGGGTTCAAAGCGTTGTGCGCCTCTAAAATAGCTTTTCAACAATGCGCCAGTGACGAAAAAGCACCTTTTTATTAATCAAAAGCGCAAATGGTTTATACGTCCTCATAATAGCATCTGGTGCGCTTTGCGCCAGACCACACCTCTTCTTTTCGGTGAGCCGCCCGTCACGGCGCAATGTCATCTGCTACCTCGACAACGTGATTTTTTGCCTGAAAAAATGAACGTTGCGCTGGCACAGAATAGCAATGACAGCATGCGCATGTCGCGAATGCACAATGCGCCGCGGCAAAATAGGGCCCATTCATTTGATTCTGGCGTTTGGTACACAGCCCAGCACGAACGAAAAATGACGTCACAATCCCAGAATGCACTACTTGACGTGGGCGAGGCTTGGCGTCAAGCCCCGCCTTCCCGCAAGCTGCAGCGAGAGAAGCCTCACGCTTTCCCTAACTGATCAGAGAAATCTGTGCATTTCAATCGGGTAGGTTCACTGTACAAGCACTATGGTAATTTTTTTTTTTTTTTTTTTGCATTTACCATAACAAATTAGAATAAAATGTGGAGTGCTTGTACAGTGAACCTACCCAATTGAAATGCACAGATTTCTCTGATCAGGTAGGGAAAGCGCATACACACATACAGCAGACCTGCAGTACACCTCAGCTCCAAAGGAGGCTCCAAATCCAAAATACCTTAAGTTGCTCATATACTGGCGAAAATCACTATGAAGGTACAATACATTTCTAACTCTGTTACACTTCCACAATTCACTGCAAAAAGTTAGGCTAAAAAACATAACCTAGAAAAACAGCACACAAAAACTGTCTTTAATGGTGCATACTTTTGGAAATTAAACTATACAGTCCAGGACTGCCCGTAAGGCATGGAAAGTTAACAGTTCTAACTGATCTCAGTGGGAGATTGACAGCTAAATGACCACTGCAAGTGAACTCCATCGTTGTTCATGAATTAGGCCTATTGTTTACTTTTTGTAAGACGACCACTATCCTATTACCATACTAAACGCAATGCAGTTAGTCGATGTTGTTTATATTTCAGCTGATCGTTGTGGCAGCGGTGCTTTCATATCAGGCATGGTAGCACGTCACAACTCTTAAATGAAAATTACACATTTCAACGTCAGTAGCTTTTCACCTCATAACTTCGGGTGTCATAACTTACACAGCCAGTGCTACTTTTGTGAGGTTTCTGTCACATGTGATCAAGACTGTAGTCAAAAAACTACAGTTTCAATACACGACTCCCTCTGTTGTGCACAGATGAGTGGCGACTCGGATGCGAAGAATAAGGAGTTCCTTGAGCAGCTACGGCTGCAGGAACTCTACGGAGACAAGCGTGGAGATGGAGACGACCCCTTCACATACGTGGATCCGGAGGACGGCACTGTGTTTGTTATTTCTTGAGAAACTGGTCATTGAACAGCAGCAGCTAGTAACAAGAACTAGTAAACGAGAGTAGGCGTTGATATTAATGCAATCTAGTTCCTTTACTGTACAGAGGTAACATGTTACCCAAATTATTTCTAAACATTCAAATGAATATTGTGAATGTGTTTTTTTTCTTAATTTTTTATTGCCCTTTGTGATTTATATATTGCTGTGGTATATATTACAGAAATAACATACAAGCTCTTTGTTTAACATCTGTATTGTTTTGTGCAAGGCCCCGTACGAACAATGACTTGACAGTGGATGCATGTTTATAATCTTACTGTAATCTTAGTACATTACATTACAGTCTTACTGTTCTTTAAAAAAAAGAAACCTACTAAGATAACATTGTAGATATAAAACAACAGTCACTGTTACATGTGACACTTAGAGTCACACACTGTTTGTGGTTAGGGCTGCAGCAAAACATGTGGTAGGCCTATATCTTTTTAAGGGACAATGCTACAGAAATAAAACTTTGATATGTTTTTGAGTAGTCAGTGTACAGCTTGTGTAGCAGCATTAATTTACTGTCCTCTGAAAACAACTTTACACACAGGCATTTTTGTTTAAATAGCAGGCCACAAAAGTGAGTACACCCTCAATGATAATGGTACATATCATTCAATCCTGTCCTGTGGTCTGACGTGAATAAGATACACTTGTTTGGCTTAAATGGTGTCAGGCATGTGTGGCAGCAACCTGTTAAACAGTACCATTATAAGTGTGCCTTGCCTAGAATCAAGCCCAGTGGTGGTAGCATCATGGTTTGGGGCTGTTTCAATGCTGCCAGAACTGAGGAACTGCAGTTCATTGAAAGAATTATGGACTCTTATGTGCTGTGACATTCTGAAGCAGAACATGACACCCCCCTTTTGGAAAGTGGGACATACGGCCATTTTTTCACTATGAAAACAACCCCTAACAAATCTCCAAGATGACCACTGCTTCCTGAAGAAGTTGAAAGTGAAGATAATGGAATGGCCAAGCATGTCTCCAGACCTGAACCCTATTGATCATCCATGGGTTATCCTTAAGCAGGAAGTGGAAGAGTACTAGTGTCTTACATCTGACAAATCCATAATGCCATCATGGAGGAATGGAAAAGGATTACAAAAACAACCTGTGCAGCTCTGGTGAATTTCATATTAAGGCAGGCCTAGATAACAATGGTGTTCACACAAAATATTGATGATTTTGACACAATTTGGACATGTTCACTTTGGGGTGTACTCACTTTTGTGGCCTGCTATGTTTACAAAAATGTTTTTGTCTTAAGTTATTTTCAGAGGGCAGAAAATCTATAAGGCTACACAAGCTTTATACTAACTACTCAAAAACATATCTAAGTTTCATTTGTGTACTATTGCCCCTTAAAAAGATATGGCACATTTTTTGCTGAAATTTGTGAGATACTGTATGTCAGAGGAACTAGGGCGGTGTCTTATCACTTAATCTCACCATGACACTTTCAAACAACTCACAAGGGACATGCCTCTCCAGCCTGGTTAATTCCAGGCGTCTCAGAAGAATATTTAAGGAGACAGGTTGGCTCCTCAATCCATACTTGACATCAGTCACCAACGCAGTCATGAACACTACCTGCATCTGCCTGGCTCTCGGACTGGTCATGATGATGGCCCTCTCCTCTGAGGCTTTCAGTAAGTATATTCTCATACTATCATATACATACAGCACACAGCACTTTTTTGTATCACATTTGTGTTGTCTGCCTTGTGTACAACTGGTATGTGTTGTAAATAGGAGACTGCATTGTTTTGTTTACTCTATTTATACTGATGTTATTGAGTTTATTGAGCTAGAGACACCATTGACCAGTGACACATTCATTGTATGTGCTGCTTACATACTTGGTCAATTAACCTGATTCTGATTCTGACTCTGATGCACTGAGATTAGAAAAAAAAAGATAACTGTTATATACTGTTTAGAATGAGGAATGGGAGTTCATCGAAAAGGAGCTTGTCAACAGGTAAAGATGTCAGTTATAGCACTTAATAACATATGTGTGACATGCACTCTAAAGAGTAACTACGACGACTCATTTTGTCTTCCTTTTAGTTTATGGGGTTGAATCGGCTCCAAAGGTTTGCTGTTTTGACTTCGTTTCTGCTCATGTAAATATACCACTGATAAGTATCACATCTGTCAAAACAACAGATGCAAAGTGCCCCAAACCAGCGATTGTGTAAGTATAATTCACCTGTACAGCCAATTTTTTTGTTTACATTATTATGGTAGTGTAAATAATACCTTTAAAGAGGTTTTAGGTTAAGTAAGATGTTACATTTACTTGTAGGTTGTTCAAAATAAATATGTAATTTTTTCCACCAGTGCTACGACAGTTTTCGGACGAGACTTCTGTGTGAACCCTACCTCCAAGTTTGGCAAAAGACTTGCTGCGAAATAGCCTGGCTAACGCGACTTATCAATGTTCTGTGAACATTGGTCTGGCCAAGCTGTGTTGTAAACCCATTTCTCAGAGGGCGGGCTTAACCCACGTGTGTGAAATGCCTGTGCTTGCTACTGGACGAAGCTTCGACCAATCACATTAGTGTCCATGTATAAGACAGAGAATAGTAACGTGCATATGAGTAAACAAAAACGTAACTGCACAAAAGCTCGAAATTCCATATACTATCGCTGACAATGTAACGTGCCGCTATTATGTCAATGAAATAGCTCCACAACTTTGCAAGATATTACTGTGATGTTCTGCTATTTACATACTGTAAACTGGGTTGACTTGGCAACACTTACCATTTATAAGTCAGATGAACCTCGTCGACAACAATGCCAAGGAGATTTTCTTTGTAGACTTCGTTGGCTAACATGTTCATCCATCTTCCAAAACAGCAGCTACAGCTGCATTGAAATCCTGCCGTTGCTCCACGTTCGCCATGTTGACAGTGACTGAGGTAGATTTCCGGTCGCTAAACTACCGCGTCATTGCCTTTTTGAAATGCTAGATTTTCATTGGTCCCAGTTTCTCTGTTAATCTAGAAACGGTGTTGAATGGGAGCTTGGCCAGACTGACTTTGCAAGCGAAATTCAAATGCAGCGGCACAGGAAGTATGGGCGTGCCCAGGCTAGCTGCGAAAGTAACCCAAAACTGAAATTCAGCCTTTTCAACATAATCTTTGTATCATGACACTATTATAGCCTACCTGCACTGAAATTTTACAAATGGTCCTTATTTCCTTTGTAATTTGTAATTGTAATTTGTAATTGTAATTTGTATGCATTTTGTGCATAAAAACACATACAAATAAATTATTTATTGATATGAAGTTCTTACCTGAATCTGTGTGTTTTCTTCTTCTTCTTTGTTTTTTTACTTTTCTATCAGTGATCTTTTATTCATGTCTTCTGTAACAGGGTTAGAAATGTATTGTACCTTTATAGTGATTTTCGCCAGTATATGAGCAACTTAAGGTATTTTGGATTTGGAGCCTCCTTTGGAGCTGAGGTGTACTGCAGGTCTGCTGTATGTGTGTTTCCCTACCTGATCAGAGAAATCTGTGCATTTCAATCGGGTAGGTTCGCTGTACAAGCACTATGGTAATTTTTTTTTTTTTTTTTTGCATTTACCATAACAAATTAGAATAAAATGTGGAGTGCTTGCCTTGTACAGTGAACCTACCCAATTGAAATGCACAGATTTCTCTTATCAGGTAGGGAAAGCGCATACACACATACAGCAGACCTGCAGTACACCTCAGCTCCAAAGGAGGCTCTAAATCCAAAATACCTTAAGTTGCTCATATACTGGCGAAAATCACTATGAAGGTACAATACATTTCTAACTCTGTTACACTTCCACAATACACTGCAAAAAGTTAGGCTAAAAAACATAACCTAGAAAAACAGCACACAAAAACTGTCTTTAATGGTGCATACTTTTGGAAATTAAACTATACAGTCCAGGACTGCCCTTGTAAGGCATGGGAAGTTAACAGTTCTAACTGATCTCAGTGGGAGATTGACAGCTAAATGAACACTGCAAGTGAACTCCATCGTTGTTCATGAATTATTGTTTACTTTTTGTAAGACGACCACTATCCTATTACCATACTAAACGCAATGCAGTTAGTCGATGTTGTTTATATTTCAGCTGATCGTTGTGGCAGCGGTGCTTCCATATCAGGCATGCTAGCACGTCACAACTCTTAAATGAAAATTACACATTTCAACGTCAGTAGCTTTTCACCTCATAACTTCGGGTGTCATAACTTACACACCCAGTGCTACTTTTGTGAGGTTTCTGTCACATGTGATCAAGACTGTAGTCAAAAAACTACAGTTTCAATACACGACTCCCTCTGTTGTGTACAGATGAGTGGCGACTCGGATGTGAAGAATAAGGAGTTCCTTGAGCAGCTACGGCTGCAGGAACTCTACGGAGACAAGCGTGGAGATCAGTGGTGGTTCTATAGTGTTTTATAGTGTCCTATAGTGTCCCCCCCCCCAGAAACAAAGACACTAAACATTAAAGTTAAAAAAATACATTATTTACAATGGTTAATAAATAAATACCACAACCATTATTAAACAAAGATTTGTGCAATGACTGCAGACGGCTCTACATTCAGAATTAAAAGACAAAATATATAGGAATTCTACTGAAATACAGTTTTAAAATTAGTACAAAAAACTGCATATATAAATTAGGTTTATATAGGCCTACGTGTAAATCACTGGTACATTTAAAATCCACTCTATTTTACATTTATAAAGGTTTCATATGGGAGAACAAAAACATTGTGTACAGAGTTTGAAATAAATACGAAGAGGGAAAATCTACGTAACAGTAAGATTGTTTCTTTTCATATTAGTTTCACCAGCAGATGTTGCCCTTGGCCTATGAACCTGCAAACCGACGAGAACTATGTACTTGTGACTGCAGGACAGCCGCAGCATAGCTAGCTAGCAACCTAAGGAAGAAAGTGCTAGTCTTATCCGAACGTTAACTGAAAACAGTCGAGTGACCATGATGAATTGCTTTCAAATATCCATATCCATATTTATATCCACAACCTAAACTAGCTAGCCAGCATCAATCATTTACAACTTTAATCATTTGCAACACTTGTTAACACAGTCTGAACATTGCTAGTAGCCTGGGAGCTAATGTTACAAAGTTTGTTGACGGTAAGGAGCAAGGGCTACAAAATGAACTTTTTATTATTATGATTTATTTATTTAAAACACTGTCTTATCTGCAAGCGTGAGATTCATCTCGCGTTCTATTCTTTTTTCCGCTCCCGACTTTAGATATCTTTTCAAGGCCCTGTCCAAACATTTGTCTGCCAAACTTAAACTAAGACTGAGCAATAATCGACCAGACCACTGGGGAGGGGGGCACCAGGAGGAGAATGGAGAAGGAGAGGAGCAAATTGACCTATGTTGCTTTTGTATTGCTTAAAATAAATATTAACATGCTTTGCACATTTTTAAAATATCCTTACTAGCACGTACCTAGCCTATTGTGATGATTTTTTCACGAGCCAATTTTTTGGTGGTGCTCCCACAAGCACTTGGTGCCCTACGCACGCTGCGTTATGTGCGTGTGCGGAGCTACTGCCCCCGAGACAGAGAAGACACGCTGCTTCTGTGCATGCCACCTTCTCAGCAAGCAAGGGCGCCTGCAGTTCGCCATTGTGCCGATTGCAGCATTACAGGGGGCGCCAATGTGCCGATTGCAGCGATATGAGAAACGGAGCTTTTTATTTTATTTTTTTCCCCAAGCGCTCCTGGCGCCCCCACGAAATGGCGCCCCGGGCGGCTGCCCGGTTCGCCCGTGCCTAAAACCGCTACTGGTGGAGATGGAGACGACCCCTTCACATACGTGGATCCGGAGGACGGCACTGTGTTTGTTATTTCTTGAGAAACTGGTCATTGAACAGCAGCAGCTAGTAACAAGAACTAGTTAACAAGAGTAGGCGTTGATATTAATGCAATCTAGTTCCTTTACTGTACAGAGGTAACATGTTACCCAAATTATTTCTAAACATTCAAATGAATATTGTGAATGTGTTTTTTTTCTTAATTTTGTATTGCCCTTTGTGATTTATATATTGCTGTGGTATATATTACAGAAATAACATACAAGGTCTTGTTTAACATCTGTATTGTTTTGTGCAAGGCCCCGTACGAACAATGACTTATTGTAGACAGTGGATGCATGTTTATAATCTTACTGTAATCTTAGTACATTACATTACAGTCTTACTGTTCTTTAAAAAAAGAAACCTACTAAGATAACATTGTAGATATAAAACAACAGTCACTGTTACATGTGACACTTAGAGTCACATACTGTTTGTGGTTAGGGCTGCAGCAAAACATGTGGTAGGCCTATATCTTTTTAAGGGACAATGCTACAGAAATAAAACTTTGATATGTTTTTGAGTAGTCAGTGTACAGCTTGTGTAGCAGCATTCATTTACTGTCCTCTGAAAACAACTTTACACACAGGCATTTTTGTTTAAATAGCAGGCCACAAAAGTGAGTACACCCTCAATGATAATGGTACATATCATTCAATCCTGTCCTTGGTCTGACGTGAATAAGATAAACTTGTTTGGCTTAAATGGTGTCAGGCATGTGTGGCAGCAACCTGTTAAACAGTACCATTATAAGTGTGCCTTGCCTAGAATCAAGCCCAGTGGTGGTAGCATTATGGTTTGGGGCTGTTTCAATGCTGCCAGAACTGAGGAACTGCAGTTCATTGAAAGAATTATGGACTCCAACATGTGCTGTGACATTCTGAAGCAGAACATGACACCCCCCTTTTGGAAAGTGGGACATACGGCCATTTTTTCACTATGAAAACAACCCCTAACACATCTCCAAGATGACCACTGCTTCCTGAAGAAGTTGAAAGTGAAGATAATGGAATGGCCAAGCATGTCTCCAGACCTGAACCCTATTGATCATCCATGGGTTATCCTTAAGCAGGAAGTGGAAGAGTACTAGTGTCTTACATCTGCCAAATCCATAATGCCATCATGGAGGAATGGAAAAGGATTACAAAAACAACCTGTGCAGCTCTGGTGAATTTCATATTAAGGCAGGCCTAGATAACAATGGTGTTCACACAAAATATTGATGATTTTGACACAATTTGGACATGTTCACTTTGGGGTGTACTCACTTTTGTGGCCTGCTATGTTTACAACAATGTTTTTGTCTTAAGTTATTTTCAGAGGGCAGAAAATCTATAAGGCTACACAAGCTTTATACTAACTACTCAAAAACATATCCAAGTTTCATTTGTGTACTATTGCCCCTTAAAAAGATATGGCACATTTTTTGCTGAAATTTGTGAGATACTGTATGTCAGAGGAACTAGGGCAACGGTGTCTTATCACTTAATCTCACCATGACACTTTCAAACAACTCACAAGGGACATGCCTCTCCAGCCTGGTTAATTCCAGGCGTCTCAGAAGAATATTTAAGGAGACAGGTTGGCTCCTCGATCCACACTTGACATCAGTCACCAACGCAGTCATGAAGACTACCTGCATCTGCCTGGCTCTCAGACTGGTCATGATGATGGCCCTCTCCTCTGAGGCTTTCAGTAAGTATATTCTCATACTATCATATACATACAGCACACAGCACTTTTTTGTATCACATTTGTGTTGTCTGCCTTGTGTACAACTGGTATGTGTTGTAAATAGGAGACTGCATTGTTTTGTTTACTCTATTTATACTGATGTTATTGAGTTTATTGAGCTAGAGACACCATTGACCAGTGCCACATTCATTGTATGTGCTGCTTACATACTTGGTCAATTAACCTGATTCTGATTCTGACTCTGATGCACTGAGATTAGAAAAAAAAAGATAACTGTTATATACTGTTTAGAATGAGGAATGGGAGTTCATCGAAAAGGAGCTTGTCAACAGGTAAAGATGTCAGTTATAGCACTTAATAACATATGTGTGACATGCACCTTAAAGAGTAACTACGACGACTCATTTTGTCTTCCTTTTAGTTTATGGGGTTGAATTGGCTCCAAAGTTTTGCTGTTTTGACTTCGTTTCTGCTCATGTAAATATACCACTGATAAGTATCACATCTGTCAAAAGAACAGATGCAAAGTGCCCCAAACCAGCGATTGTGTAAGTATAATTCAACTGTACAGCCAATTTTTTTGTTTACATTATTATGGTAGTGTAAATAATACCTTTAAAGAGGTTTTAGGTTAAGTAAGATGTTACATTTACTTGTAGGTTGCTTAAAATAAATATGTAATTTTTTCCACCAGTGCTACGACAGTTTTCGGACGAGACTTCTGTGTGAACCCTAACTCCAAGTTTGGCAAAAAACTTGCTGCGAAAGTAACCCAAAACTGACATTCAGCCTTTTCAACATAATCTTTGTATCATGACACTATTATAGCCTACCTGCACTGAAATTTTACAAACAGGTCCCCATTTTCTTTGTTTTATGTGTTATAATTGGTATGCATTTTTGTGCATGTAAAACACATAAAAATAAAGGATTTATCGATATAAAGTTATTATCTAAATCAAAGTGCTTCTTCTTCTTCTTCTTCTTTTGCTTTTTAACTTTTCTATCAGGGATCTTTTATTCCTGTTTTCCCGAACATACTGCAAAAAGTTAGGCTGAAATAGAAAAACAACACACAAAAAACCGTCTTTAACAGTACATAGGCTACTTTTGAAATTGAACTATACAGTCCAGGACTACCCTTGTAAGGCATGGAAAGTTAACAGTTCTAATCTGTGGGATATTGACCAACATTATGGGGCCGGCCTTGTTTGATTTATGTGATCTTAACATTACTTTTATCACGAGGGGCAATATTGTTACTTTCACAAGGCCCAATTCAACATTACCCTTGCTAGACCCTGCCATAGGCTTAATTGCTAATGCATTTGCACACTAAATTGCTGCTGTATTAAACTGACCTTACACTATTTTTATAAAACGCGTGTGTTGAAAAAAACATCATCCTGGGCCTGGCCCATAACGAGAAGGGATTCTTTGACCCGGAAGTTCACTTGTTCAATCTGTAGTCGCGGACATTCTCCGTGGTAAGTAGCTGCTAATATATAGTAATGTCATTTCTGCTGTAACTGGTTGTACAGGAGTGTTGTTGTTACAGCCACTGTAGATAACGCTAAACATATATGGCCTCCACGTGATGTTGTGTTCTGCATTTTACCACAATAATAGTGCTGTATGCCACCACTTGAGTGGTTAGCTGCTTAGCTAACTGCTAGTTGTTGAAGCTAATCTCATAACTAAATGACCACTGCAAGTGAGCTCCATCGTTGTTTATAAATTACTATTTACTTTCTGTTATACTACCACTATCCTATTTGCACACTAAACGCTATGCAATTAGTCGATGTTGTTTATATTTCAGTTGATCGTTGTGGCAGCATTGCTTTTACATCAGGCATGCTAGCACGTCATGAGTCTTAAATGGAAATTACACATTTCAACGTCAGTAGCTTCTCACCTCATAACTTTGGTTGTCATAACTTATACACCCAGTGCTATATTTGTAAGGTTTCTGTCACATGTGATCAAGACTATAGTGCTCAGTTAGTCAGGGGTCTAAAAACCACACGATTTCAATACACGACTTGTGTACAGATGAGTGGAGACTCGGATGGGAAGAATAAGGAGTTCCTTGAGCAGCTACGGCTGCAGGAGCTCTACGGAGACAAGCGCGGAGATGGAGACGACCCCTTCACATACGTGGATCCGGAGGACGGCACTGTGTACGACTGGGACCATGACAAGAAAGCTTGGTTTCCCAAGGCACGCTGATTTAAACATAACCACACAAATCACGATTTGAATAAATTGTTTAATTGTATGTGGCCTTCTGGATCTGACTTGAGTTAAAATTAATGTGAATATTTGTATCTGATTCACTCCTGAGTCCTGCCCTTAAGGATGTTCAAGTTGGACTTGCGAGTTGAGTGTGTGGTATATAAACATCAGTCTGATTGATATTTTCAGATAACAGATGATTTCCTGGCAATGTACCATGCCAACTATGGCTTCAACGAGAACCAGGGGGAAAACGCATCGGCTTCAGCTGCACCCTCTGAAGCGCCAGCACCTAAAAAAGAGGAGCCCCAGAAACCAGAGAAGAGTGCCGACCAGACCAAGGCCAAAGACAAAGGGGAGAAGAGGAAGGCCGATCCAGGTAGAATAGAATAGAATGCCTTTTATTGTCACTATACAGATGTACAATGAGATTAAAAGCATCTCCTTCTTCAGTGCAGGCATGTATGTAGAATATTTACAGCATAGAATAAAAAACATAATAGTGCAAGAAAAAGCTAAACAATAAAAAGAGTGTAAGGTGCACAGTTCTGAGGCGCTATATACATATGCAAGAAAAAAAGAGGTTTTATATACAGTGTGGGTTATTGCACAGATTACACAGTAAAAATACAGTATACAGATATTGCATATTTATTTCAATAACATACATATTAATATTTCACAGTAGTGGATAGAATGAAGTCTGTTGGTCAAGGGGTTCAGAGTGGTTATGGCTTTTGAGACGAATATGGAGTGGGGCAATTTGATTCCAGGAGGCTCTGTAATGTAATGTTTGATGACACATGGGTCTTGTGTTGAATTTGTAGGAGACAGTTGCTCAGGAGCTATAGGAGTCTGCTAGTTACTGCAGAGTCACTGGTTTGAATCGTCCTGACGAAGTATCCTTGAGCAAGACACTGACCCCCCACACTGCTCCTAATGGGCTTTGTGTGTCAGCCTTCTGCCATCAGTGTTTGAGTCATAGTGTGACTGGCGCATGTGAGGCATTACACTATAAAACGCTTTGGGTGGTGTAAAAATAGCCTTATATAAATACATTTTATTTACCATGTCAATCAGAACCCTGTTGAGTGCATGTGGATGGTGGATGTATCCTAACTAAACAATCCCATTTGTTTCGATTGCAGGCTGGTTTGATGTGGAAACTGATAAGAACACAAATGTCTATGTCTCAGGTGTGTTTTAATAATCATTTTTAAAAGCAATATGAGAGACTGTACACATTGTCTAACACAATTTTCTGGGACTTACATTAAGATGGCCTTTGATTGATGACAAACTGCTTCTCAGTAGTTGATATAAGATTAATCTTATGATGATTCAATTCTGACTTTTAGAGAAAAGGTGTTTGGGGGATTATTTTCCACCTTTCAATAGTACCTGCCATTTCCATGTTGGTATGATTGACAAATTCTCAGCAAAGTCATACATAGAACTCTGTCTAAATTGAAGCTGAGTAAATTGTCCATCAGTGGCTATTAAATCTGTATTTGTTTATGTTGATGCTTCACACTTTTGTGAAACTGAATTTAACTTATTCAAATTCATACTGTATAATAGAAATCATACTTTTATTGTCTGCTGAGCTTAGTGGTTAATGCCAGTTTCTATTCATTAAACTGGCTCACCCCATTTTGTATACTCGTGTACCGCCTGCCTTCCAGGCCTGCCCCCAGACATAACCCCAGAGGAGTTTGTGGAGTTTATGTCCAAGTGTGGCATCATCATGCGCGACCCCATCACAGAGGAGTACAAGGTGAAGCTCTACAGAGACAGGGAGGGCAACCAGAAAGGAGATGGACTCTGTTGCTACCTGAAGGTATGTGACACTGTATGTGTGTGCCATTATGTTTCGGTCACGTTGTCTGGACCTGCTAATATATATTCATCGATCCAAATGCTTACAAGCCTACATTGTTTAAAAGGGGTCATCTGTTTTTAAAGGTGCATTATTAGGTAAGAAATGTATGGCGAGTAATCATGAAAAAGAAACGTGTTACATTGAAATAATGATTTTACTGACAGCATTAGTACAGCCAGAATATTTGTATTTAAAAAAAGTGTTTTGATTTTGTGTTTTACCTCCTGCCTCAACAGGGAGGAGAACTCTTCACAGTACCAGTTTTGGCCACAGTCCTACCTATAGCACCTTTAACAAGCCTTATACTGGCATGATATTTGTAACTCTGCTTTTGCAGTTACATAATTACATTAGGCCATACTACCAGTGTACCATTCATCTTATTAGCATATATTCTTTGGTGTGCTTGAAGTCATGGCTACCAATGGTCCAGTAAGGGCACTGACCATAAGACCATCATGTACAGTTTGCATTGGTTCATGTCTTGTTGCTGTGTTAGTTAGCTATCTAGCGTGTCCAAGTATACCTTTCTGAGTTTGTTACAGCAGTTTCTTTTATTTGTTGTTTCTTCACCTTAATAAATCCTTAATAACAAATAAACCTTAATAAAAAATGAAGCCCTCATTTTTCGTCTGTCCCCATTGCAGAAAGAATCGGTAGCCCTGGCCGCGCGTCTACTGGACGAGAGCGAGATCAGGGGTTACCAGCTGCACGTGGAGGCCGCACGCTTCGAGCTCAAGGGCGAGTATGACTCAAGCAAGAAGAAGAAAAAGTCCAAAGAGTACCGCAAGAAACTCAAAGCGCAGCAAAAGTATGTTTGTTGTATGTTATGCCAAACATATATCGTAACATATAACAAACATTTGTCATCTGTTGTGATATCTGTTATAATTTATCATATGTTTATGATACATATTTTTGGTATATAATACATGTTTGTAATATAACTGTGCTGTCAAATACATCATAGATATACCTGTATATTATTGGAGTGGTAGTGTGCCTTCTCACACTTGTTTACTGCATACAGGAGAAGCATCATGCACAATTTTGATACAGTCTTACGTCTACACTTTAGAGCAGGAAGTCAGTTGATTTGTTGTAGGGCCAGTGGGCGTGTGAGTGTGCCTGCATGTGTGCGCATGTGCACGCACATGTGTGTATGTACCTGTGTTTGCCTGTGCTTGCAAGATAAATAATTTGTTGTAGACCTTGTATGCATTCTAATGTGTCCATTCTCGCCCCAGGCAGTTGGACTGGCGGCCTGAGAAGAGTGGTGAGGTGCGTAAACGGCATGAGCGTGTGGTCATCATCCGGAACATGTTCCATCCCAGTGACTTTGAGGTGAGGGGCTCGGAGTCTGCCTGTCACCACCTGGCTACTACAGACAGCGGGCACTCAGCACGCTGTCAGGAGTCTACACTTTTATTGCTTTCTGTTTGGGACCTTTACAACGTACAGCTCTCTGAATTGGTTATAATAATTATTTGTAAAATCTGGAAGTGCATGATGAAGAAAACCCATTAAGTGGGTGGATTGGGAGCCACTGACATGTTAAAGTGGGAAATTATTATATGCCTGTATAAGGCTTTATAAGAAATAAGTAAACATTAGAAGGAAAAAACACACTTAAACAGCAAATATTACTAACTATTGGCTGATATCATGACAGGAATTTGGGCGCTGGTCAGTCCTGTGTACTCATCACTGTGGTTCTAATTTTCGATGCATAAATTCACACTTGCGCTTATAGTTGTGGACGTCCTTAATTGATGTACAGATGGTGTTGGTACACCCTCATGACTCCCAAAACGCACACTGTAACAGACTAAATGCAAGCTCACCACCTCTCCAAACGGTCACATGTTTTTGTAGTTTTTGGTAATGAGCGTCAGTGCATTCCTACTCACTAATTGTACACTTTGCTGTTTTTGCGTTATATTTAGAACAGTGAGTATGTGTGTTGGCAAGAGAGAGACTGTGTGTGCATGCATGCGTGTATGTGCGTTGGTCGGTTGGTCAGTCAGTCAGTGTGTGTGTTGGATGGTCAGTCAGTCAGTGTGTGTTAGAGAGAGAGAGAGTGAGAGAGTGAGAGAGAGTGAGAGAGTGTGTGAGTGTGTGTGTCAGTGTGTGTGTGTCAGATACAGAGAGAGTGCAGATAAAAAATGTGGCTGGGTGTGTGGGCAGATAGAGAGCAAGTTTGACTACATTCTGTCTGAGGCAGAGGCCCTTCCCCTCATCCCCTCCCCATCCGCGTCTTGAGTCTGGTCCACATCAACAGACTTCACTTAGAGGAATGAATGCAGGTGTCAGTCATACTGCCAAGCACAGTGACTGGTTTACCACTTCCTCAATCCAGAAGCACTCCCATAACAGATCAGGCACATTTTTAAAACGATCTGAATGTGAGAACTAAACCGCATAAAGAATGGGAGCAATGTCATGCATGTGAGTTTTTGTCATGTATCTCGTAGCTTTTGTTTATGCTGACATCTATGGTGGAGAGATGTGAAGAATGTGGAATAAAATAATGCCATCAAAAGGACTTGGGGGGCAGACATTTACAGTGGAGGGTTTACCAAAGCAAATAACATGTTTGCCTTTCACAAATTTTCAAGCCTTAAAAAACATTTTACCAAATGCAGCAAAATGCTTGAAAACTGTTAACAGTTTTTAAAGTTCCTTCAGACATATAGTTGAGAAACATTTTTTTTTCTTTTGAATAAATTTCCAACAGACTCGTCAGCCTGTATCATGAGATAGTATGCTAGTATGCAAAAAATGTTTCCATTCATATCTTTAAATGCACATTTTACCGTTCAAATAAGATATTCTAGCTGGAAATGTTCATGATTTACATGCACTCTCTCAATGTTTTTACAAATGTCGTTACTAATGCATAGTTGGTTTAGCCAAACTATAATAATTCATATGAGTTGAATGAAAACCTAGCTCCTGTCTGTAGACTTCTCTTTATTTTTTATTTAATGTTGTCTTAAGCTGTTACCCAGTTTCCACAAAAGATGTTTTTTTCCCCCTTTCTTCAGGAAGATCCACTTGTTCTGAATGAGTACAGAGAAGACCTCAGAACGGAGTGTGAGAAGTTTGGAGAAGTAAAGAAAGTCATCATATTCGATGTGAGCAAATAAATAAATCTATCCATCTATCTATATCTGTTGACCTGTGAAATCCCTATCCCGTCAAGTCCACTTTAGTAAAAGATGCTCAAACACTATTAACTAACAGTATTTAAAAGGGAACATCTTGGATGACCATATCCCCATGTTCAAACCATGTGTGTGGCAATGCCTCTGATGTCCCCAGAGACACCCTGACGGCGTGGCGTCGGTGGCGTTCAAGGAGCCCGACCAGGCTGATGCGTGTGTTGAGACACTAAACAACCGCTGGTTCGGAGGCAGGCAGCTCTCCGCCGCACTCTGGGATGGCACCACTGATTATCAGGTGAGAGCTTATCGTAAGAGGACTACTTGCTAGGCATAGGAGCTTATGCTTAATGTGTGTCTCTCTTTCATCCCCGGCTGATGCACTTTACAAAGAGAGCAAATAGCTTGGGCTTTTCATCTTTCTCCTTCTGTTTGTTCTGATATGTGTGTCCCTCTGTAATCTCTTTCCCCCACTTTCCTATTCCCTCCTTCCAATTTCCACCTCCACCCCCACCCCTCCCCTCTGTTTGGCATCTGTCGCTGTCTGCGCAGGTGGAGGAGACGAACCGCGAGCGGGAGGAGCGGTTGAAAGGCTGGGAGACTTTTCTGGAGGATGGCAAGGGAGCGGGAGCGGGAGCAGCAGCTGCAGCAGCTGCAGCAGCAGCCGGAGCAGCAACTCAGGGAGACACCCCGAAAAGCAGCGGCGCAGACACAGCCCCGAAACCTGCAGCAGCAGCAGCAGCGCCAGCCAAGGAGGCCTCTAACGGCCAGAGCACAGTGACTGCCCCCACGTCCGACACTCCTGCCGAGGGCACGTCGGGGGCACACGAGGAAGACCAGGGTGCCGACACGACAGACAGCAGCCTGGCTGGCACTGATGATGAGGAGGAAAAGGATGAGGATGAAAAGGATGAGGATGCGTAGAAGGGAGATGTCCCCAGCACTTGGTCCACACTCATGTCATTTTAACCCTACTCTGAACTACACTGCTGAGAGTCCCACAGCACTGGCCTCTGTGTCCTGACTTCTTCCTTGGTGACTGTGTGTCATCAGATCAGATTAGGAGACCCCCCCTCTTGTTTGTAAAATGTCCTGAGTGTACATGTGTGCTGTACTGCAGAGGTTTCCTTTTTCATCAGTTCATTGTCATATCTGCAGTGTCCTGTGTTTTTCTGAGGTTTTTTTTTACATAATTAAAAAACAAAAGTAATGTCATGGTGTGATATTTTGTTGCTAAGAGACCTGCCACTTCTGACTTCTGTGACTCGGTTATTAACCACCACCTAAAACTACCATCTGGTGTTTTTAAGACTGACTTGCTGGACTGAAGTTAACCTCTTTCAGCTTTTGAGATTAGGTAAAAAAAATGGTTGCATTGTATGTGTAAAATGATTACTATGGTTGTTTTAAAAATTGTACTTATAGTTCCTAATTACATTACAAGAGCAGTTCTTTGTGACATTGTGTCCATGAAAGCAATATTCATAGAGCTTGTGAAATATAAATTGTTGAAACGTTAGAATTTGAACATCTGTTTTTTTGGTGTCTTTCTTTGGTGTGTTTGGTTAAGAGCTTAGCCCTGCAGCCAAAAACATCCTTCTTAGAATCATCCCAACGTGCATCATTACGGCTCGAGTGTCATTAAGGAACCTGCTTGTAGCATTCCCTTGCACCAACGTGTCTGTTTCTAGTCAAACTAGACAGGCCACATTCTGTCTGCTGAAGCCAATGCAGGCACATACCAGCGCAGGTAGAAGTATCGGCTGAGCAGCGTAGAGCAAGTCACATTTGATGTTAAGACTGCCTTGGTGGATAGACATCTTTCGAGAACCTGCTTTCACTCTTCATTTGGAAAGTATTTACATAAGTAATCTTTTATGAAGGTAAGAGATATTTGTATTTCCTCTTTCCCGTCAAGGCAGCCAGGAACCTGTCCAAACTGATTTTTTTGATGTTCTGTGATGAGACGTGCTCAGAAGTTTGTAGCCTTTTGAGATATGTGTTCAAATCATAATGTGCACTTCACATTATATTTATAGCCAAATTCCAAGAGGTACTTTTCGAATTTGTGCCGCGTGGACTAACATGGACAGTTCTTTAACTTCCTGTGTGCCTGTAGGATCAGTGTGTGCTTTCTAATGGAGAATCTGAGGGTAGAGAGTCTGGCTGAGCTGAAGGAGAGTAAAGTACCGCAAAGGGTGCTCTTCACCTACTACCAAGGCGACATCAATGCCGTGGTGGACGAGCACTTCACACGCGCCCTCAAGAAGGCGAGCATTCCCACAGACCTCAGCACCAAGACCAGCACACACAGAGACCCCCATGTCAACAAACCTCGTGTCAAAAACAAGACCATCAAAACAGGTTGGTGTTGGTATGCTTTATTTCATTCATGTTCAGACAGGCAACTCAAAATACATACGTCTTCTAGAAAAGACTGGTATGCTTTCATATCTGCACTTCCTTTTTGGGAAGTTCTTGGGAGGGGATACTATAGTACAATTCCAAATTAAACAACAGAATGGTTACTGTTTTTAAAGCCTGTATTCGTGTATAAGGACAACTATAACATTTCATGTCCATGACTTTTTTTTCTGTTGAAGAGCCTGCTGCCTTGTCGTCTTGGAGCCAGACCAGTGCAGACTGGTCCAAGGGCTCCTACCCATCTGGTTCTGGCCTGGCTTCCTTCTCGTCAGCCGAGAGTCTGGTCGCCTCCCAGGGTGTGATCATGGGTCCCGGGGGCCTGTCCTCCTCCGCCTGGAGCTTCCCCACCAGGCCCGGCGCTGGCTTTGACCTGGCCCCCATGCTGTACCCATCAGTGGGGCCAGCAGAGGGTCCTTCCTCCGGGTCCTTCCTGAGCCTGCTGCACATGGACCGGCCAGCAGGGGGCGTAGTGATGGCTCCCAAAGCAGAGAGTGCAGACTGGGACTCATCTGCTTTTAGAGACGCAGTGGGCAACAGGATTGGTCTAGATTCAGGTAGCTGTCTGTTTCAGTACATAGTACTCTACACTATTATGGAATTTTGACATTTGTATTGCAACTATTGTTTTATTGATCTTTTTGTAAACAAACCCTTATGTGCACAGTTAACAAGAACTCAAATAACTTAAATAGATCTCTTCCACAAGTTTTAGAAACATTTTGAGAACTTGTTTACACTCTTTATTTGGAGAGTATTTACATGAGTAGTCTTTTAATGAAGGTAAGAGGTTTTTGTATTTGCCCCTTCCTGTAGAGGCAGAGGCAGCCAGGGGAACTGTTTTTTTGATGTTCCGGTGAGGTGCTTTGAAGTATGTAGCCTAGTGAGGTACAGTATGTCACAAAAGTGAGTACACCCCTAACATTTTTGTACTTTTCTAATTATATCTTTTCATGGGAGAAGTCTTAAGATATTTAAACACTTTTACAATGTAAAGTAGGCAGTGTACAGCTTACACTTACTTTACATTGTATCAAAGTGTTATATCTTCAGACTTCTCACATGGAAAGATATAATAAAAAAATTTACAAAAATGTGAGGGGTGTACTTACTTTTGTGACATACTGTATGTGCCTAAATCATGGCATGTGCACTTCACATTAGATTTATGGCCAAATTCCTAGACATACTTTTTTGAAAATGTGTCACGTGGCTTGATATTTTGATTACAAATTTGAGATTTTTATTGCAACTATTCTTTTATTGATCTTGTTGTGAGCAAAGCCTTCTGTGCACAGCTGCCAAGAAGAACTTAGAGAAACTGTGGCAATAGATCTCTTCTACAAGTATCAGAAAACATTTACTTTTTTTATGTAGGATGATGTGTTTGGGAAAGCTCCCTTTTGAAGTTGTGTGTGTTTTCCCATGATGAACAAAAGTGAAACGAAACCTGCATAGTTATATAAGCCATTTTGTATTGGTATCTTTCATTTCAGTTCAGACACAATTTTAACATTGATTTTGTATTTGTATCATTAGGTGACCAAGAGACAGAAAAGACCAAGACTTTGTATTGGTACTAAAAGAAGACCCACCTCCATTTCACATGTGGAGAGAGGATTTTACTTTGATACTAAGGGCATGGGCGAAGACAATTGGTCATCCTACAGTGGCTATTTGTCTCAACTGCAGGGAGAATCAAGAAAGAAGAATCACGAAAAACTGACTGATCTTCAACACACACACACACACACACACACACACACACACACACAGACACACACACAAAGTACACTGGTCGATCTTCATTGCGTTTCTCTCCGGCAGCTTACAGACATGTAACATGGACACACTGTGTTCTACCAAAAACCTGTTTGGAGAGTTTCTCGTTACACCTGCCCTCGCCAGTGGCTCTAAACACGTGACTCAGAAACGAGGATTCCTCCTGCAGGCAGACTGGAGGGACTGTATTGGTCTCTGTCGTGAATCTCCTGAGAAGAATATGTTCGCACCTGTGATTTGTAATGTTTGCACTGTTCACCAGTGACTGACAGGTATTCTCACAAAAATACATTTACCTGTATATGCTGTGTATTTGGTTTATTGTGACACACTATTAGTCATTGCTTCAGACAGATTGATATAAGAGTAATTTTAAACATGTCTTTGTCATACCTTTTTATTATGCAAAGATGAGGCATATTTGTGCTGCATTTACAACTTCTTGAAGAATGCCATGTGACTTCTTTTTCTCTGTCTAAAGCAGAGGTGTGAATTCTGGCTTCAGTAAGTATAGACTCTGCAACATATTTGATCTTAACACATTCTGGATCACCTGCATCTAATAAGCACCCAGATCACCAGGCAGGTAGATCAGTTGATTAGTGACATCTGCATTAATGTGTGTGAAGTGAACAGGTAGAGACAATACATGGCAAGGTTTTTGGTTTCTGAAGCCAGGATTGATACCTCTGTTCTAAAGGCAAGTAGAAATGGAGATTGACACATATGTAAGTGTTTAGGTTCTCTTACAGTATGTTATTTAATACATATATATTTTTTAAACCAACATTTACTTTTGATTGATCTGATACATTTGAACTTATTGTTGATAATGAAAGGGATCAATGAAAGGGACAGAGCATTGATGAAATCAGTCAAATAACTTGGCAGAAAATGGCACAATGGTGAAATAACAATTTAGGACAGTGCTGAATGCCTATTTAAATTACAAAAGCCCTGTGGTGCCCTGTGAAAAGTTAAAGTGTCAGGGGTAAAATATGAAATGACAAAAGGATTGCCCAAGTACAATTAGTATGATTCGATGTGCTAGATTTTTAGATTGGTTGCAACTAATAAATATAACTGTCACTATTTGATGTTGTTTTGTTTTCCTTTGCTTGTTGATCTCATAGATGTAGAGTCTCATCTAGCCAAGGTCACCAGCTGTAATGAACTGTATCAACACTGCTCTGATAATGATTAAGTTTACATGTTCCTATTGAAGTTACATGTATTGTTGAACAAGGAACATTTTAATTAGTTGATACAGGTGTGTGTGTGTGTGTGTGTGTGTGTGTGTGTGTGTGTGTGTGTGTGGTCGAGTCTTGTGAAGTTTTAATCACTTGCGTCATAGCTGCCCCCACACATCCAGTCCCTATGGTGGGCGCTCACGTGCGCTGCCTGCCTTTTCTCTCTAATTCTCGGAGGTGGCGACGATACTGTGGTGGCTGACACTTGCTTCCGCAATATCAGCTCAGCTCAGCTCCGTCACCCACTCCCTCATTCAGACTCTTCCTATATCCCCACCTTACCACCGCCTCAACAGCAACAGGCTTTCTCTGTGTGGCGCGACAGAGAGGGCCTTTTTCTCATGTCTTAATGAGCTTTGGGTTATGTGCACACAGGGGATGCTAGTCAGTAGGTGCTAACAATCCTCTCACTCCCACAACTAAGACAATGACAATTGAAAATGTCAGGCAACATGTGTAGGAGTAGGCATTTTGTCACTTTCCACCATGAATAGTTTTGTTGAAATTCAAAGGCTTCTTTGGAAAGTTAAGGTTTGAGCTCTTAAACACCTTGTTCCTTCGCTTGCAGCACAACATGGAGAATCAATAAAGTAACTTTTATAGTGCATGTTAACATAATTGGTAAACACTGGTAAAAGTCAAAGTGTGGCATCATCTGTAATTGGATACGATTCACTCCTAAACTATAACATTTATCAAATTGCCACAGGAAATATGCATACAGGTACAAAGTAGCCTACCCATTAAACTGAAGTACTACACATGGTGTGGTTTATTACAGGATATAAAATCAACAAAGCCAATTGTGTAGCCCTGGCTGACAGCATGGCCTTACTGGATGCAGAAAGGTTTCTTAAGTAGCCTACTGTGTGCTTCACAATCAAAACTAAAATACAGATAAAATAAGTAGTCTAGCTTAATGGATCTGAGTGAGCAGCCGGAAGAATATTGCTGTAATTGCTGGCATGCAACTTCATTTGTTTTAGACCAAGGATAGTTTTTAATTTGTTTTAGGGTTGTTGTCAATATTTTTATACCAATTCACTTCTGCTAAATGCAGCTTACATGGTTAGCCCTAAAATTACCATAAACAGGTCTGCATTTTTGTATATATACAGATGCAAGAAAAGTGACCTAGCCCAAGCTAGAAGGATGGTTCTCTTCTTACCTCCCCTCATTCTCTGCAACATATTGTCTCCCTTCTTCAATCATGTGGACCTACTTCCTCTCAGACCCATATGGAGTTGGACTTCCATTCATCTCAGAGCAACGGCTAGTGGATTATTGATGCGTTGGTGATGCTTTACTTTCCTCCATCTGCTCAGCCCTAGGAGTTTTCCAGTCCTGGGAAGCGGCATGCCAATATGCTCAGAAAAAAAGATCAATTTATCAATCTGTCAAAACAGCAGTCAGAGGCACCTGGCCGACTGCGTAGTTAAGGGGGCATATCAGGTCATTCACATTTTTTCACAAAACTTTCAGTGCCAACTAATCACCGCTTAGCCATTTAGCAGATGCAGTATAGCGCTACAGCATTAGAAGTTTTTGAACTAATATATCCAGTAGGCGATGTGAATAAGCAGGTAGCCTTAAAATGGTTAACAACCTTTTATTACAATAGATCAGACATAGTTTCATAAGATATGTAAGTTATATTCAGGAGTCGTTTATTATTTGCTCAAGTTTGTCCAACTTAAAATTTAAACATCTGAAAGTAAATTCCGCACTGCTGCAGCTTGACGCAGCAAACGTTTGTATTGTCTGGGATTGCATTGACGTTGATACATAAAATTATTAAATGGAACGAACGGAGGATGTATGTGCGTTTGGCGGGAAACGTGTGAGGAAGAGTTGGCTCTGAGCCCGCGCGGGGGCTGAAAAAATGGATCGATAATGCTGCCTGAAGGAAACTGTTACTAGACCAACAAAGTGGATACATCGCCTATCCATGTCATAAGGAACAGGTTTACAAGTATACGTTCATTTGAGCTTTTTCTTCCTATGCAACTCATACACTTCCTAAAAAGCCGAAATGGTAATTTTAAACGGTCATCTGAATAGTAGCACCATGGACAGCACCTCTATGGACAGCATCGCCACTAATGTTTTGCGATTCCCGCGAGCTCTGAAAGATCCTCCGGAATTCAGCAGAACCAGTCACACAATAGTAGCAGTTTGTCTAGGAATTATTTTTGTTCTAGGTTTCTTGGGAAACTTTTGTGTACTGCTTATTTTTGCCCGTTTTCAGGTTCTTTGGACACCAATCAATCTCCTTTTGGTTAATATTTGCGTAAGTGACATGTTAGTGTGTATTTTTGGCACTCCTTTCAGCTTTGCTGCTAGTATCTACGGGAGATGGCTCATAGGTCTTTCTGGCTGTAAATGGTACGGCTTTGCCAATTCATTCTTTGGTAAGTGCTCCTGAATACCGTTATACCATTTTTAAAAAATCTATTGTAATTCTAATATCTGTGTACTATAAATATTTACAGGTAATGTTTTGTAAGGTTATATGTGGAGCTACAATCTGGTTTATAGAACTTCATATATTATATGACATACCAAAAAAGCTTCAATCCCATTAGGTTTAGTATCATAATTACACTGATTACCAGTTTTCAGACTTTGACACATGCACCATATTATCTTGGTGTTTTGCAGTGCATTTATATTTATGAATGTAGCAGTTCTGTAAAATAACTGATAACTTGTAGTGCTGGTATATACAGTGCCATCCCCTGGATTTGGAGCATATGAATTAGTATTACATTATTAGTAGTAATAGTAGTATCAGTATTAGTATTAGTATTACTATTATTAGTAGTATTATTATTAGATTTGGCTGGTGGTCTTATTCAGAGCAACTTACAGGGTTTCAGTTACAGTCCCTGGCTCAATGTGGGGTTAGATGCCTTGCTCAAGGGCACAACAGCCATGGATGAGGGTGCGGGAGAGCACCAGTTGTTTCCTCCCCCACCCCATTCTTCCTGCTGAGAATATGCATGTATATTAATCTGCAATCTACGTGATGTTTTTATTGTAACAGGAATTGTCTCCCTGATATCGTTTGCCATCTTGTCATGGGAGCGCTACTCGACCATGCTGTGCTGCACAAAAGCAGATGTGTCTGACTACCGGAAGGCCTGGCTGTCCATAGCAGGCTGCTGGCTCTACTCCCTGGCCTGGACCCTGCCTCCCCTCCTCGGCTGGAGCAGCTACGGCCCCGAGGGGCCCGGCACCACCTGCTCCGTGCAGTGGCATCGCCGTTCCCCCGGCAACGTCTCCTATGTGACCTGCCTCTTCATCTTCTGCCTCCTCCTGCCCCTGCTGCTCATGGTCTTCTGCTATGGGAACATCTTGGTGGCCATTCACAGGGTAAGAGAGCATGACGTCGATGATGCCAGGAGCATTGGTAACCATTTCTTAACTGTCACATATTATTTTGTTAAATACTTAGCAAATTATAGCAAATTACTGGGAAATTACTGGGAATCTACCATAGGTTATCTTTGTCCTATCTTTATCTGATATATTATTTAATCCCTTGTTACTACAAAAAACATAGATTATAACAACCTTCAAAATCTGCTCTTAATAATACTCACAGTTACATGGTACTACAGTCACAGTGCATGCCTTTTTTTTAACAGGAGGAACATGTTTCTTAAAACCATTCATCCATACAGCACCCTTAAATGTGTTACCTGCAAAAGTATGTCAGTGCCATCAAATGCAAATCTTTTTGTTAGATTGGTGACCAGCACGGTTGAAAAGCATAGTTGTTGGTGTAAAAGCAGTTTCTTCTAATCTAATGTGCATATAAAAATTATTTCTTATAGTATCATTTTTCAGTAACAGTGATAAGTATAAAATACTGTTAACTGTGATTGATTTTGCTGTCTTACTGACTGAGTGAACTCCCCTTAAAGACACTTATGAACCTTTTCCCTTGATAGGAAGGGGTGAAAAGGTCAAAAGACCTCTCATCGAACATTCGTGTCACTGTAACCTTACTGGATGTGTTGACAGTATACAGTATGTACCGAATAAAGTTCTTGTGCCACTGTTTAGAAATAGGATAGTCACAATGTGTAGTCCATGAATTGTATAACAGTGTACGGTCAATATAACAGTGCACTGTGTAGGTATTTCCTGTATCTTACTGTATGTGGGAGATTGAATGTAGGAGATTGTAGGAGATCTTTCTTTTACAATTTTATTATTTGCACTAACATTTTACATACATAAACAACTGTGCACTAAAGACATAAGGAAAGAACAGACAAGCATGCTAGGTCCCCTTTTACACCGTATGAAAATATCTTCTTTTTATTAAGGAATATTTTTATTAAGGAATATTCTTGGGAATAATCCTTAATAAATCTGTGAGGAAACTGTTTCCATAACCCTTCAATGAATCACCTTAAAAATGTAATACATTCTAAATTAGAATGTGGCACTCATCAAACAAGACTTTCTGGTATAACAGCAATTTGATGTGTACAACGCTGTGTGGGATTTGGTTAAGGTAACTATAATGCTCTTTTCTTTTCACTCAGTTTTCTAGTCCATTCCTGCTAGACAGCATCAACCCTCTCTGAATGAACTTCAGCTGAAATGAATTTCCCCAAGGCACTACATTTAGTCCTGTTTGTGTGTGTGTGTGTGTGTGTGTGTGTGTGTGTGTGTGTGTGTGTGTGTGTGTGTGTGGGAATAAGAGACACAGACAAAAAGAGAGAGTCTAATCTCCAACTGATGATTATCTTTGGCCAATTTATTATTCTCTGGAGCTCAGAAAAAATGACTTGGTTTCTGTGCACAGCAAATTATTTGTTCACCACATCTGTTAGTCAAATCTCTCGCCAACTATCATACTATTACAGTTGTCATGGTTAACGATTGTATGAGCCATAGTCTGGCCATTATTCATCTATACAAGTCTGTTGTCACTCTGTTTTGTGCTCACTCTTGACAGTTCCAGAGAGCAAATTAGGTGTCACTGTCACCCCAAGGCAAGTTCAAGTGTAACCATGGTGATCACAACATTCTCCTGCACACAATACTTACCCCTTTGTGTAGTACATGAATGAGCAGCACTGCTCTTTCTCAGTCTTCCGTTATTGTTTTCAAATACTTTAGCACATTTATGCAAAAGGACATGGACAATCACCAGCTGTGTAGTCTTTTACCTTTAATATATACATACAAATAGGCTGAACTAGCTGTCATTGTGTAGCAGTGTCATTTTAATCATTAGTTTTAACAGCATGGCATTTTGTATGTTTGCCTAATAACTTGCTTAACTGCTCGGACATATTTTTATGGCTAAAAATTGGTTGTAAAATCACATATGGCCCAACCAGAGTGTGCATCCAAGCCATGTATGGAAAAAAACATGTATGTATTTGGCCATTTGGATCAGAGTAAATGTTCTTTACAAAAACAAACATATTCCAATGTTTAATGACATAATAAATGGTATACAGTATAAAGTAAAGCAAACAAACCATAACTCATCAGTTATGAATCTGTGGAACTAATCTACAATGCAAAGTGGTTGTAATGGATTTCTGTGCTACTAATGACTCTACTGATTTTTTTAAAGCACTCTGTCTGTGTTTATTGTACCACTTAATGATATTTTTAAATACAAAAAACCCCACCACCACTTTTGAGCCTGCAAATGCAAACCCATGCTGTTGAATCCCTCCTCAAACTGTGGACTGTGGTCAACCAACAGACAGCCAGGATCAACCCAACACTGGCCCAGCGTCGAGAGACCCACGTCCTCCTCATGGTGCTGTCCATGGTGTTCTGCTACCTGCTCTGCTGGATGCCCTATGGGGTGGTGGCACTGCTGGCCACGTTTGGCAAGGCCGGTGTGGTGGACCCCACCATGAGCATCATCCCCTCCATACTGGCCAAGAGCAGCACTGTGCTCAATCCCATCGTCTACGTGCTTTTTAATAACCAGGTACAAGCCCTGACGTGCTAATTTGCTTCAGAAGTGGAGCTTTTAAAGAAATTGTGGGAATTTAATATGCTCATAGGTCTTACACATTATACGTGTTGGTTGTGCTGTAATACATGTAGACATCACAAGAGGGCAGACATGAAGACATGCAGACAAGCCTCTTGTTTCCTCAATTTGTGAAATGCACTATTACATCTGACAGTTCTTCTCAATTAGTAAGATAAATGTCATGAGACATTTAACAAAATTAACATTTTGCTCAAAACCCAAATTGAATCGATCAAGATTGATAGAACAGATATAGTCCGGCGGATAGCTGCGAAAATCGATCACTTTGCGATAAAAGCATTAAAATTGGTATGAAGACTCTCAAATGAGGTCTGATCAGATTTGGAACCGTAGGCGCTCAAGATCTGGCCCTTGGGGGCCATGGCGGCCATTTTCCAAAATGGCCACCATGGAAATGGGGAAATGGATTAAAAGCACCCAGAAACATCACATATGTGTACCAAATTTGGTGGGAAGGTTCCCAAAGGGAGACTGATTACATTTAGAACTATAGGCATTCAATATGGCGGCCATTTTGGAAAATGGCCGACAAATATAGATTCCGTAATGATAAAATGAATTGAAAACAGCCAGAAACACAACATATTTGTATCAAAGTTGGTAGAATGAGTCACAAAGGGGGTCTGAATAGATTTAGAACTATAGACATCCAATATGGTGGCCATTTTCCAAAATGGCCACCATAAATGGAGTTCCTAATTGGAAAACAGATTAAAAACAGTGCAATAATACAGCAGAAATACATGTCAATATAAACATACTTCACAAAAATGGCTATTGATGTGTCTTTAAATTATTTATGTGATCCAAATCATGGAAAATGTGATTACCATGAAAACTGATTAAGAGCTGATCTTTGTCTGGTCTCAGCCAAAGAAATTCACAAATGGTGAAACAGAAAGTTCAACTGGCATGATAAGACACACAAGCTAATCCACCACGGCAAGGTGCCAGCTCATTAGGATTAGGTTGTTTTTTTGTTCGTTTTTTGTTTTTAGTTTTTTTTTGCTTTTAGATATTGATGTAGGACTGCATAACAACCAGAACAAAGAACAAGTGGCTCAACCCTTCAGCAGTTGTGTTTTGAACATTCATACAAGATTCAACTCACAACATGTCATATAACACATGTATATAAAGATGCCACATTTAATTCAACCACTATACCAAGCCAACGACCAATCTCAGCCAAGAAGCACAAAAACCTTACACTGCGTGACAATCTCCCTCACATAAACATAAAGCAGTGCACTGCAGTGATGCAGCTCTACATTTGCACTGCCTAATACAGCTTAAAGTAGGCAGTGTACAGCTTATATAACAGTGCAAATTTGCTGTTCCTTCAAAATAACTCAACACACAACCATTAAAGTCTAAACCACTGCCAACAAAAGTGAGTACACCCCTAAGTGAAAATGTCCAAATTGTGCCCAAAGTGTCAATATTTTGTGTGGCCACCATTATTTTCCAGCACTGCCTTAACTCTCTTGGGCATGGAGTTCACTAGAGCATAACAAGTTGTCACTGGAATCCTCTACATGACGACATCACGGAGCTAACCTTGAGCTTGAGACCTTGAGCTCCTCCACCTTCCATTTAAGGATGCCCCACAGATGCTGAATTGGGTTCAGGTCTGGGGACATGCTAGGCCAGTCCATCACCTTCACCCTCACCCAAGGCGTGGTCATCTTGGAGGTGTGCTTGGGGTCGTTACCATGTTGAAATACCGCCCTGCGGCCCGGTTTCAAAGGGGGGGCATCATTCTCTGCTTCAGTATGTCACAGTACATATTGGCATTCATGGTTCCCTTAATGAAGTATAGGTCCCCAGTGCCGGCAGCACTCATGCAGCCCCAAACCATGACACTTCCTCCACCATGCTTGACTGTTAGCAGGACACAGTTGTCTTTGTAATCCTCATCTGGTTGCCGCCACACACACCTGACACCATCTGAACCAAATAAGTTTATTTTGGTCTCATCAGACCACAGGACATGGTTCCAGTAATCCATGCCCATAGTCTGTTGGCCACTGTGCTGCAGCTCAGTTTCAGGGTGTTGGCAATCTTCTTCTAACCTAGGCCATCTTCATGTAAAGCAACAATTTCCTTTTTTAAATCCTCAGAGAGTTCTTTTCCATGGTGCCATGTTGAACTTCCAATGACCAGTATGAGAGAGTGTGAGAGTGATAACACCAAATTTAACACAACTTCTACCCATTTACACCTGAGATCTTGTAACACTAATGGATCACATGACACCAGGGAGGAAAAGTGGCTAATTGGGCACAATTTGGACATTTTCACGTAGTGGTGTAGCCTACTCACTTTTGTTGACAGTGGTTCAGACATTAATGGTTGTGTGTTGAGTTATTTCGAGGGAACTGCGAATTTGCACTGTTACGCTGTACACTGCCTACTTTACGTTGTACAAAAGTATTATATCTTTAGACTTCTCCCTCGGAAAGATATAATAAAAAAAGTAAAAAAATGTTAGGGGTGTACTCACTTTCGTGACATACTGTAATTTGAAAAGTAAAAACTGTCACCAATTAACTTCACACCCTCTCCACTGGATGAAATACAGTAGGTAAAAACTATGTAGAATTAGTAGACAAGAAATGAAAACTAAATTCTCAAGACTGACCTCTCACACCCCTAAAAGCTACAACTAAATGAAATTTGGAATGACTATTAACATTATGAAAAGCAAAATTACATAAAAGAAAAGGTGTTACTGCTTATATTCCATATTCCATGGAAGTTAGTTTCCCAGTTCGCAATTGCTGGACTTTTTTCATCCTAAAGGACAGTTCAGACCGGAGCGGAAAGCGAAAATGCGAAAAATGCGAAAAGCGGGAAAAGCGGCCACACCTGCGGAGCGATTTTTCTGATCTATCGACTCCTAGCGACTTTTCAGAGAGCCAGTAGCGACTTTCTGTGACTTTTTTTGGCAACACTGTCCGGCATTGCAATTGGCTGCAATGACTGTTGACAAACCGCATCAGAGCTTGTTAGCACAATATTCGCTAAATGAATTACTGCATGAAAACTAGCTCACGACTTGGTTGAGCACAGAGAACATTTCAGAGATCATGCAAGATTTACAATTACTGACAATCTATGTTTCCCAAATAATTTGTAGTAGGTCTTGCTACGTGTGATCAATTGGCTCTTGCTAGCTGAGCTACATACTCCCCCAAGACAGTTTAAAACAACACAACGCCCAACATGAAAAATAAGACCCTCTACCACCTTTATAAACCCAGAGCAACAATTTTAACCATATCTAGCCCCAAATAGTAGCATACACCTATAAATCTGATAGTAATATGTTATTGCATGCTATGTTTCTGGCATACATTTTCCCATTATGGAATCCATATTTGGTGGCCATTTTGAAAAATAGCCGCCAGATTGAAAAACTATGGTTCCTAATATAATTGGATGCCCTTTATGAACCTTCCTACCAAATTTGATACAAATATGTTGTGTTTCATCTATTTTCATCCATAATTTTACCATTCAAAATAAATATTTGGTGGCCATTTTGGAAAATGTCCGCCATATTTAACGCCTATGGTTCTAGATCTAATCAGATCCCTTTTAGAAACCTTCCTACCAAAATTGATACAAATATATGATGTTTCTGGGTGCTTTTAATCCATTTTCCCATTTCCATGACGGCCATTTTGGAAAATGGCTGCCATGGCCCCCAGGGCCCAGATCTTGAGCGCCTACGGTCCCAAATTTGATCAGAACCCCTTTGGGAGTCATCATACCAAATTTGACGCTTTTATCACAAAGTGATCGATTCGCATGAAAATCTGCATCTATCGACCGGACTAATAGAGATCAGTCTATGCGCAAAAGTGCACGTACACTTACTCACACATGCCACCCCCCCCCTTCCACACACACACAACACACCCCCAACACACCCCCAAACACAAAGTTGCTATTGCTCTGCTCTCATTGGCAGTCAGCTAGCCTACAAGGTGAAACCTAACCTTTCATATTGATCGCACATTGAGATGCCAGCAGTACATTGAAATTGACTAAGACATTGTTGCAGAATGTCCATGAGGAGTGAGATTCACTATCCATTAATAACATTCTGTTCTGGCTTCTTTAGTTATCGTTGTGCTTTAAGTAGTAGGGCTAGGGGCAATCTCCTCATTAGATTACTCTTATTTTAACAGTAATGATATGCAAGGTAGCAAATGCTAAACGTGAGATATGGCTAGACAAAAGGTGTCAAGCATACATTTCATGCTTTAGTAATGACCATATAATTCCATTACAGTAAAACTGCCAGTTTATTACAGTAAAACTGCCACTTTATCAAATGTTCATCTACTTTGGTTCAGCCATGTACCTTTTATACAGTGCACAACTGAACTATTTCTATTTAAACTCCCATCTCTTTTTAGTTCTACAGGTGTTTCATGGCTTTTGTGCAGTGTGGTCCCAGCAGTCAGACCCACAGTTACCTCCACACCCTCCAGAGCAGTCCAGCCCTGGCAGGCCACCCAAACTGCCTGCCGCTAAGCCATCTAAACACCCTCTCCAGTGGCCCCAACTCCCTAGCACGCCTGGAGGAGAAAACCACCACACCAGCCAATGACCAGCAGCAGCAGCAGCAGCAGCAGTGCCAGCCACAGAGGGACAAGCACGCACTGGTCCTGGTGGTGCACTGTGTACCCTAGATAGGCCTGGGAGAAAACTACTAATACAGTGTTGGTGTACAGCTGAGGGAAGTTGCTACTGGCTACTGGTGTGACGATATAAAAATGATGGCATACTAGGCATACATTTTGAGCAATGTTTCTGGGCAACAGTACTAAGATGTTGTTTGGGCATATTCCCACTGATATTAAGCAGCACATTTTTTATCAGGAGATCCTAGATCAGCAGCAGGCAACTTTGCATGATTAGCTCTTTCGAAAAAGAGAGCCAATATTGCTCAAAAAGTAATCCCATGTGTCATCACCTTTGGATGGGAGGATACATGATAAACTGGGGTGTCAGATGAGGTGATGTTTCTGGGCATAGGCTTGGAGCACAGTGAGATTTGCATTTACTTAAAGATGCCGGTGCACTGACAGGTGTTTGTTGTAGCGAAAATGCAATAGATCTTTGAATCCCAAACAGTCTGACTAATATGCAGTTGCTTTATCAGGACTTTGAAATCAATCTAATGATCTTGCTGAAGTTCATTGAGAGTGCAATTCTGTAGCTATTTTTGCATGAATGCTCCTTTGGTTTGCTATTAATCTTTGACTAATGTAGCTTTATCATTATTTTTCAGAAATCTGTGACTACACAAATATTAGTGTCTATAATTGTGCTTATTTGTGAATTAAAATAGATATTATTAGGATCAATATGATCAGTTCGGAGTGGTGGAAGTAAATGGGGTTGTTTTTATATGAAGCATGAAAAACGCCTAATTTTCTCCTCCGTTGGCTTCTCTCATCAGCAGGGCTCCTGTCAAACATCGCTGTAGTCAAGAAGCTGTGCATTGTCAGAATGTTTGATGTTTGACCACCAGATGGCAAGATCTGCACTGTTTTCCCTGAATTTGGTTTTCAGATGCAGGACCTCTCCCATCTGTATATTTCCACAGCAGACATAAACGCCACTGTTGCCTCATGGTCATATCTTTAGCAGTGTTTCCCCCAAAATGAAGTAAACATGTACACCTTGTGCGACGTTACGAGCATTACTGACAGCAAAGCAAGCTTTCTGATTAGGAAGACAGAGGATAATAAAGGAGCACACATACTAAGCCCAGATGAACAGATGTGTTAGTTCGGTATCCCTGCATACTGAGGAGACCACCACTGTGCCTGGCACCTCTTGCCTCGTGTTCTGGCAGTGGTGATGTCTAATGGCCATGCCTTTGGATGGTGTGTGGCGAAATTAATGAGATAAGAAGGCTGATGAATCAAGCGTTTAGGGGGTCTCACTGAGGGTAAAACCTGCAAATACGAGATAAAACGCCTGGCCTTAAAACATTTTTTGATCCATTTAATCCGCTATTATGCACTGCTAATGGTTATCAGAATCTGCCATTTGTGCCAGATAAACTGGATGTAACAGCTCAGTGTTCGTGTTAATAACATGCAATTAGAACAGAACAGTGATTCTATGGAGAGTCAAATATTCCACAAGCATTGCATAGCAACTGAGTATTTTTTGTATACAATGACCACATATAGTTACAATGACCACATATAGTTATAATTGATAAGGTAAAGAATCGTACATGGTCTTCATCAGGAAATTTCTTGTTTTAAAGAATGTCTTTATCTTTCACTCAGAAATAAATCTTAGATAATCTCACATAAGATCTTGCATGTTTTTCATAAGGGTTTCAACTGCCCATTTCTTGTCTCAAACATGTGTTTTGTTAGTCTCACAATAATTAAATAGTTTCTAATCGAGATGTCATATGTTTTCATAAGGGTCTTAGCTCCTCAAGTCAAATTCAAAATCAGATTAAGATCTCTACAAAATACTGTTTTTTTTTTCTTCTTGAGCTATTGCTATTGCATATGTCTTCTAAATCTTTTCTTATTGTACCCTTTTCTCCCAAGGGATTCTTATTAGTAACAAATTCAAGGCAATCTCCTTTTTAATTTTGTTTTTCTCCTTTGCATTCCCTTGATTTTGTTGTAGTGTTTTCAAGGTTGCTAACATCTCACATCCTGGCCCACGTGTAAACGTTTACAATAAGCGTGTGTTGTCCAAGTCCTCCATTAGTAATTATGTGTATGGGCCAGGGATTACATGATGATTCATTCTAATAAGGATGCAAGGCCATTCACTTAGCAGAGCTATGTGATGTGCAGTGCAGTATTGATGTGTATTCTTTTTTAATCACGGGGTATTGGTATTGATTGGCTACTGCTTCGGTTGCCATGTCTGGAGTCTGCAGGAGCCACACTGGCCTTTCGTTCATCTCCTCTTCAATTTAATTTGAAATCGCTGCCAGATTGCATTTGAATTTATTTATTTATTTACTTACTTATTTATCATGCTGGATAGGTGTGGTTACTCTTGTGCACTGTAAAAGCTGTTATATTAATAAATTAAAAATCATAAAATAGACAGGTATCTCTAATCTCTTTTTGTTTTCCTTCTCTGTCTCGCACATCCAGTCATCATCAAGCAATACTTGCCTCTTCCTCAGGATTCCCCCCTTCCTTTTCTTGTCTTTCAGCTTACTTTCCATTCCTTTCTCTATCTCTCTTCCTCTCTCTATCTGTCTCTCTTTCCCTGTCCCTCTCTCTCTCTTCCTCTCTCTATCTGTCTCTCTTTCCCTGTCCCTCTCTCTCTCTTCCTCTCTCTATCTGTCTCTCTGTCTCTCTCTCTCTCTCTCTCTATGTGTCTCTCTGTCCCTGTCTCTCTCTCTCTCTCTCTGTCTCTCTCTCTCTCCCTCGCTGATTCTGCAGAGCGTGTAGCCTGAGCTGCATGGTAATACCGCTGGCCTTGCGGAGGCGACTGCATAGTGCTGTGGGGAGGTTCGCAAGGGCCCCGTGTACACAGACAGCAATAAGAGGCCACCGAGACAGAACCACCCACCAGGTTTACAGAGATCTGCGCTCACACTGCATTCTTAGCCTCCCGTCGGCCTGGTGTCAAGCTTTTACACTGTGTGCGGTAAAAGTAAACACAAACAGTTTGCTTTTCATCCTTTGCTTGTGGTTTTATCCTTGAATCTGTTAAACTGTTTAAATTGTTTTTTTTTTTCATATCTCTTCTTTAACTTGATTCCATCATTTTGTATCCCTGCATCATGAGTCACAAAGGCACCCTCGACACACAGCTTAACAGTAATTTCAAGAGGTGATTCATTAAACATCACCTTCTACTTCATTATTCCTGAAGTTTTATTTGCTGCTCACACAGATACACACAGAGCTTAAGTAGCTGGCCAGATGACAGTGCTGAGATGCCTGCAGAATATTTAAGCAATTACCTTTTTCCTTCTTAGCCTCATTTTCCATAGCCTTGAACCATGTTTTAGTCAAAGTGTGTTCATTAGCACAACCGCAAATCAAAGACCTAATTTACTTTCTGCTCAGGTATGTGGAAGAAAGTCCCCCTGTATATAGCTAGCACCCTTCACTTTATTACAGAGTCAGTGAATCAGCCCATATTTTGATATAACAGATACTTGAATTCATCACACAAAGTAGCTCCCCACCTTGGCCTTAGTCAAGGAGACTGCAGGTGCCGGTAAGAGGGATAAGTGTGCTCTAGGGGCGGGGGTTCATTTTCCGAGAGGCCATATCAGGGATCCGGTGTGGGGCTGTTAATAGCACATGCTCTAATAATGTAGCCTTCCTCCCCACTGCTTCCCAAATTAACTTGAACGTGACAGAGACAGAATGGAGTGCTGGCTTTGGGAAAAAAAAAGAAAATAAGAAGAAGTAGAAGTAGAAGGGAGAGGTGTGGAGTGGAGTGAGCTGATTCGCCCGTAGCTGGACTAAATCTGCCCCACCAGAGAGCGCTTTCATGGTCAAAAGGCATTAGCAGCAAATGAAAAGGAAGCAATTAGCAGTGGAATAGCAAGAAACCCATTAATAAAAACAGGCCTAATGAATAATCAGCTTTGCTAAACATGAGTTACTTTTCTAGGTCCATCTTTAAAATGAACTAAAGATAATTGCGTATCTTATAATTTCATGTACACTGGGAATAAGGTCAAATCATAAAATGTGTTTATATATCTTTTATACCAAATAATTTAGATGATTTTTAGTAATGCTGCTTTTGCAGTACTGTCTTCTCTCATACAACTCATATCATGACATTTTATTTGCAATTTAGTTGGGTTACTGAACAGTCTAAAAACAAACCCATTTTTCCTTATACCGAGAAGATTGCAATCTGCACTCTAAAACCCAACAAGATGTACGTTTGCTGTCCTTGGGTAATGGACCTTGGTGTTGAGATAGCACAGAGGAAAAGATCAGCAACTTGCTGATTTATATTACCCTACCCAGAGCAATGGTGTTGGCCTGTCCAATACTCTCCATATTTCATTAAGTCCAGGGTCAGGAGAAGATTAGGGCCAAGGTTGGGGTTCATTTACCGTTGAGTATGAATCTTTTCATCCAATTGTCACTGATCCTTCAATCTGACAGACTCTCAAAACAATGATTAATGACAAAATACACTATCTGCCAATTACTGTATTTCTATTTTTGGCTGTTTCCAACATCTTCTCTCACCAGGGGAACAGAGGAGGCTGATTTGATCAGACTGGGGCAGCGAAAGCCTGTTAGGGTCATAGGGTCAAGCGCAGAATTAACACAGAGGTCATCATTCAGCCTTTCCTGTCAGATAATCCATACAAGCATATTTCATTAATCACAGGGCAACTACTGGAGAAGAAAATATAGCATGTACATAATTCACCACTGCTGCTCTCCTCAAAGAAAGCTGTCAACATTTCAACATTTATTAAACTGTCTGAGCTAATTCAATTCATCCAACTGATGTGAATAGTGAACTGATTCTCACAAATTCACATCTTTGTCCACGTGCATTTACTGGATAAATGCACAATTTTCTTTACATAACATGTAACATAACTGGACTTACACTGTGTACTGCATACTTTGCTTAATTGTATAGCATCTACTTTACTAATACTTACTATATACTTTGGCATCGTTAGTAGTTTTAATTGCTTCAAGCTTTCACTGTAGTCTATTTCTGTCACTGTGCAAGTGTGGGCATGTGCTATACATGTGTCATGTACAGTACATGCTTATGCATGTGTCGGTATGTTATGCATACCTTGGCAAGGCAAGGCAATTTATTTATATAGAACAATATATGTCATACTCAAGGCAGCTCAATGTGCTTAAACAAAGCAAAGTACATTTGCAGGCATATGTGTGGCACCATGTGTTTTACATGGATTTCATGCCCATAAACTTCGATGCTTTTAATGCGTTTGAAACTCTGGCTTGGCTTTTTTTTTTTTAAAGCAATGTAACCCCAGGAGAGTTGCCATGCCCGCCCTTCCATTACCTACCCACCCACCCACCACAGGCTGAAAACATGCATACAACAATAATTTAAAATAACTATTCTGTCATACATTTACTTGGAAGAATGTGCAGGTGCTGGTTATATAATTACAATATCATGAAAAAGTTGATTTATCAGTAATTTCATTCAAAAAGTGAGACTTGTACATTATATTCATTCATTACACTCAGACTAATATATTTCAAATGTTTATTTCTTTAATTTTGATGATTATAACTGACAACTAATGATATCCCAAATTCAGTATCTCAGACAATTTGAATATTACTTACTGTTGGCCAACTGAAAAGTATGAACATGAACAGTATGAGCATGTACAGCACTCAATATTAAGTTGGGTCTCCTTTTGCCTAAATTACTGCAGCAATGTGGCGTGGCATGGAGTTGATCAGTCTTTGGCACTGCCCCGGTGTTATGAGAGCCCAGGTTGCTCTGATAGTGGCCTTCAACTCTTCTGCATTGTTGGGTCTGGAGTATCGCATTTTGCTCTTCACAATTCTCCATAGATTTTCTAAGGGGTTAAGGTCAGGTGAGTTTGCTGGCCAATTAAGAACAGGGATGCCATGGTCCTTAAACCAGGTACTGACAGCTTTGGCACTGTGTGCAGGTGCCAAGTCCTGTTGAAAAATGAAATCTGCATCTCCAAAAGTTGGTCAGTAGTAGGAAGCCTTCCCAACCTTCCTAACAAAACTAACAATCACATCAACATCAAAATTAACTCTCTCTTTCTCTGTCCCCATGTGGGAGTATGCATGTCTGTAGTGCCCCTGCTCTGGGAAACTTATTCAGGCACATGCACCTGCCTGTATGTATAAAGGTTGCCTGCTTACTCTGTGTTCCTTTACACCTCTGTCAGCTTATGTCCTCCTTTTTGTAGGTCACTTTGGATAAAAGCGTCTGCCAAATGCAATGTAATGTAATGAAGCATGAAGTTCTCTAAAATTTCCTGGTAGATTGCTGTGTTGACTTAAGAAAACACAGTGGACCACCACCAGCAGATGACATGGCACCCCACTAACTGTGGAAACTTTACACTCGACCTCAAGCAACTTGGATTCTGTGCTCTCCCCTTTCTTCCTCCAGACTCTGGCACCTTGATTTGCATGCAAAATTTACTTTCGTCAGAGAAAATAACTTTGGACCACTCAGCAGCAGCACTTTTTGTCTTCTTCTGATACTGTCTCTTGTTCAAGAGTGGCTTGACACAAGGAATGTGGCAGCTGAAGCCCATGTCTTGTATACGTCTGTGCGTCGTGGTTTTTGAAGCACTGACTCCGGCTGCAGTCCACTTTTTGTGAATCTCCCCCACATTTTTGAGTGGGTTTTGTTTCACAATCCTCTCCAGGGTGCTGTTATCCCTATTGCTTGTACACTTTTTTCTACCACATCTTTTCCTTCCCTTCGCCTCTCTATTAATGTGCTTGGACACAGAGCTCTGTGAACAACCAGCCTCTTTAGCAATGACCTTTTGTGTCTTGCCCTCCTTGTGCAAGGTGTCAATGGCTGACTTCTGAACAACTGGCAGGTCAGCAGTCTTCTCCATGATTGTGTGGCCTACAGAATTAGACTGAGAGATCATTTAAAGGCCTTTGCAGGTGTTTTGAGTTAATTAGCTGATTAGCGTATGGCACCAGGTCTCTTCAATATTGAACCTTTCCACAATATTCTAATTTTCTGAGATACTCAACTTGGGGTTTTCATTAGTTGTCAGTTATAATCATCAATATTAAAACACTTGAAATATACCAGTCTGTGTGAAATGAATGTATCCATTATACAAGTTTCACTTTTTTGAATGGAATTACTGAAATCCACGATATTCTAATTATATGGCCAGCACCTGTAAGCTTGGTGCTGTTGATTGGTTGGCAAGCTTTGAAGCAACATTTAATTTTCGCGCTGATAATGTAACGAAAGTCAGTTGCTTCCAACGTCAAATTTAGATAGGTTATCAATAAAGGTAAACTGTTATGATTACAATTTTAACCGGTGCTTGTGCACACTATGGAACCCAATCCTGCTGGCATCTTTGACCTTATTTTTGTTGTGAGCAGTGAATGTTCTCTTATGAAAACGATGAAGCACCAGTCTGACACAGCGCATCTTCAAAAAGCGTGGGTGTGCACGCGCATTACGTGCACGCACAAACTGTCTAGTAGTAGTTCACAATCGATAGTCCCCCCACCCCCCGGAGTCAAATGCCAGCCCAGTAGATCCGCTCTGGCGCCGACTCTGTTGAAACTGCTGTGTTTGTTTGGTGCGGAGATGCATGGAACCTCCAATAAATACCCAGGTGTAAGGCTTTTAAAGCACACATAAAAGCCGGGGGAATGCACAAACAAGAGAGAGTTAGGTATTACAGAGAGCCAATGCATTTTTAAAACTGTCACACTGCTCTCTGAGGCCGAGGGTTTTTTAAGCTTTCATCGGCCTCCGCTTACGGGCTCGCAAAGCTTTTCTATAATCAGCAATTCCCAGGCGCTCCGAGCCGAGCAGGGAGCCGGGTCGTAATGGCTCCTCTGCCGCGTTTCATGTCTGGGTATGCCAAAAGGAATCTTGCTCCACGCTCCGCACACATCCAGAAGCAAGTGGTAAAGTGCAGGGGAAAAACGCGGCCGCCACTCGTGCGAGATAGGAGGTCGTTCACCTCCCTCTGAAACCACTGAGTACCAGTTCACTCAAGTACCATGGCAACTACAGTATTCAAGGTGTGACCCCCATTTCGCGACCTACTCCGTGCTGCCTCAAAAATAATATGCGAGAGGATAGAGTAGAGCGCCCGTAAACAAACAACGCCTTAACTGCACACCTTAGCTGTCTGATAATCATCTTCAATGTCACACGTTTCTGTTTTTAAAGCAGGGAATAAAAAAATTCTTGGAGTCTTAGACTGTGTATGCGTCTCTCAATCCCCCTCCCTCTCCCTCTCTCTCTCTCTTTCCCTTCGCTATCATGGGTAATGACTGTGCATAAACATGGGCTGTTGTGAGCTGTTAGCGGCTCCCTCCAGTGGTTTCTCCTGAGTGAGTGGAGAAATAGTGTTTCACGGACAGACAGACACAGGCTCCATAAAAGGACCAGTCTGGCCTCACATCACACCAGCCAGCTATGTGATTTCATTGGAACAGGACTGGGGATCATTTCCTGAGTGGTGCATCTGGGAATCAGATATGGAGACCAAGAAAAAAATAATACTGTGTGGGCAGCACACCCTTTTCTCATACTCTTAGCCTCGCTCTCATTTCCTCCTCTCCCCTCTCTAGACTCCTTTGCCCCCGGCAGCAACTTTCAATTCTCTCTCTTTATCTATGGGCCCCACTTTCTGTGTGTGTGTGTGTGTGTCTGTGTGTGCATGTGTGCCTGCGTCTGCCAGTGTATGTGCTTTAGATTCTTCAATATCAGTATCCTTGTGGCAAATTATTTCTTTGCCTAGATCTTACATCAAACTAACATAACTTCAGATTTCTGATCAGACTTAAGTAAAAAAAAGTCTATCTGAACAGATTAAAAATAAATTGACAAGGCCTTTTAATATCTGGAGAATTACCATGAATATTAATAGAAGGGATTAACACCACAACAAGAGACTGCTGCTGTTCCTGTGTTCAGGGACCCAAGGATTTATTGGGGGAAGGGAGCTCATCAATAATAAATACCAATGAAAGAATATAAAATATTCAGACAGGATGTAATGGCTTTTGCCACTGCTCTTGTGGAAAGGTAAGGTCTTGTGACAATGGATAGAAGGGGAAAACGAATGCTGCTGTTGGTTTAATACACACACACATATACATGCACAGGAAAAATAAGTTGTTTAAAGCACAATAATGGTACTGGTTTTGAATTTTAACACATACACCTATTATGACTTTATGTGTATGTATGCATATGTTAACTACAGCACATGAAGAGGGCCATACACACACACACACACACACACACACACACACACACACACACACACAGCTTTTTGCATACATCCATACAAACATACACTCATACACCCATAAAAACAAGCCTAGATCGAATTGATCTGAACAGTCACCAAGTTTGATTATATTACAGCCTTTATAATGACAAACACCTCACCAGTATAGCCATAGTATGTTTAACTGGCCACCAGTGTGTAATATAGTTGCACTGGCCAGGATGTATATCTCCACAGGACCCACAAATAACCTACAGTTTCCATCGAGCACTGGCAGAGTATCACAACAATTACTTTCACTACAGATCCTTATTTGTCCCAGGAGATGTACAGTAATAAATACATGGCTTTGTAACACCTTTATGACTCTATAACTGCAGTCCTATGGACATACAAAGCCATAGCAAATCAGACAGGTTAGAAAAGGGGTCCCAGTGGTTCAAATAGTCTAAAATCCAACAGTGTAGTGTGGTATTAAATAAACTATATATATACATACGACTTGTTGCCCTGGGTCTTTCTTGCTGAAGCATCTTAAAGAAACAGTTTCAACAATAGCCTCTCAAATACTGTGAGTAACGGTATGCGCACCTCTGTAACCATCCATTCTCCCTCACTGTACAAAAAAAAAACCACTCAACTGGCCATGGCTTCGCCTTCAGCTACTTGCCAAAAAGTTTAACTGACTTACCACTTTTCCATGTGCCATTTTGGAACGTCTGCCCTGAGCTCTGAGCTCTGAGCCAGCTTCACCTGTTGAGTAGAACTGAAAGGCTACGCTTGTGCTTACAGTTGTACTTGTTTGGTTGCTGCTGTATGCACAACATACCATATGAAAGATTGATGTGTTGCTGTGTAGGACATTTTTTGTACCTCTACTTAGTATGACTTCATGGGAAAAAAAAAACACATAAATAATTTAAAAACACACTGAAAGCTTTTCTTGATTTATTCTTCTTGACTCATATTTCTTTCCCTTTCAGAAAGAAAGTTCATTTTCCCAGAGAAGCTTGGGTATGTTTTTTTTGTGGTGTGTACTACACAGAAAGCTTTTTAGAGGGGCTGACTTACCAGTGAATGTGTGTTACAGCAGTATGAAGTAGAAACCAGCGGTACAATCCAAAAGTGACCCAATTTTCATTTCGTTTCCTAGGACAGCATTTCAAAGAAGTGTAGTTTATGTTCCCAGCCGGGACAGAACACCATGACATTGCGTGGACACATTAACCAGACAAATAAATGCAGCATTTTAACTTTTGGTCCCATGTTTCAAAGCCTCTCATAAATAACACTACCTTTTCGCCTGTTTTAATAAAAGTTATATCTGTCACACTCTATGCTTATAATCATATCAGTCATGCAGAATCCATACATAACAGCTGACTGAACTACAGTAAATGACTTCCTTTCATACAAATCTTTGAGATTGTTCCATAGTACATTTACTTCTTACGTATGATATCAGAACAATAACATGAATAGACATAACAGGAAGGCTATGGGTCATTTGAAAGTAGATATCATATAAACATTTTATTTAGTGCATTTTATGTGTACAACGGATAACAAACTGGAGTATACCAGGATAAAATCCTACCTGTACATTCAGTTCTACCCTGGCATGGACTGGAGAACGCGATTCTACATGGAAGAATACACACAGCTTCATGTCATGCAGCTGTATCCCAGAGGACCACACACTGTCTCCCATGCAACACATACACATGTCCAATGAACAAGGAAAAAGCCTATGGAACAAGGAAACAAGAAACTCAGCATGGCATAAGCAAACAGGGAGAACACGTCCCAAATGTTCACTCGTTCACCGTGTAGTGCGCTATATATAGGGTGTGAGTTACACGGCTTTGTTCCCTGCACAGTGCACGAGTGAACATTTGGGAATTGGCCCGTAATTATCAAGAGAGAGAATGATCTTTGAAAGCGATTCCCATCACATGAAATGACTTAAATGGACGTCTGTTAAAGCCACGGATGGTTTTTCTGGCACGCTGATTACAAAGGATCAATCATCAATAGAAAACGAACACCTCTTCGGCTTGCAAGTAAACAGTGACTTTGCCTTGGATTAGGTACAAGATAGTTTGTCGTTCTCAGTCTTTTTTTTGTGTTAGTCTCAAAAGGTCCAGGTGCATTCACTCATAAAAATAGACATTAACAAGACACACACAAACACCTTCGAGATGTTAGCAAGGTGTGGCCCCTCCCTCCCCTCATAACACTGATTAATAGCATCTATCCCCTAACGCACCTTGTGCTCTGTGAAAGAATGAATAGGCTTATTAAAATGAGCTGGCTTTAAAACAGGACTCTTCTTTGGTGTGCTGAGACATAAACCAAACTTCACCTACGTAGTCATGAACAGCAAAGCTCAGAAAAGGGTTTGAGCTCTCTCCCTCTCTTTCTCTCTCTCCCTTTCTCTCTCTTCCTCTCTCTCTTTCCAGACGCTCAGTCACCATGAGAGCTAACACGACTAGCGAATGCTTGAAGAGACAGAGAAGATGGAGGACTTGCCTGCCTGCGTGACTGCCTCTCTCTCTCTCTCTCTCTCTCTATCTCTATCTATCTCTTTACCTCTCTGGTACTCTCTGTATATATATCTTTCTCTCTCTCTCTCTCTCTACTCCTTTTTTCTTCAATCTCTCACTCTTCATTTTGCAGAATGTGGTGTATTACTATAAATGCAAAGCAGCTAATAGCATGCTGAAGCTGCCAAAGCACAAAATAGGAAGAACCTCCCCTTGCATTTTCTCTGAGGGATAGACAAGAGGGAGCACAGGATAACGGACTGTCTGTCTGACAAGACATCTCTGGGGAGCTGATGTCCCAGTCTATAACAGAGAGCTCTTGTAGTAGAAGGGAAATGCACAGGAAATATGCTACACGTGAAAACAGGGATATTCCAGCGAGTGGGTGATCCCGCAAACGTCACAATGGCTTACCATACTGTTATCATTAATAGTCTTTACAGTTTTTGATCTTGTTCTGATTTTGTCTTGTTGTTGTCGACGTTGTTTCGTTTCTTCCAGGATGTTTTTGTTCATTTTGCACTTACATTTTATCATCACAGTGATCGAAGGAGATTAATCAGTAGACTTTTTTCTGTTTTTGGAGAAGCCTGTCTGTCGCATTTGTTTGTGCTGACCAGTTCGGTGGTACTCATCAGCAGGAGGAGGTCCCTGTGTGTGTGTGTGTGTGTGTGTGTGTGTGTGTGTGTGTGCGTGTGTGTGTTCTGGTCAGTCGAGGGCTTCCGAGGTCGCCATGGCGCCGTGGTTATGTCGACTCGTGATGACTCAGCGTTTTGCCCCCGTTCAACAATGCCGACGCACTTCGGCTCTTCGTCGGTGAACCGCTGCCCGAGCGCGAGAACTCGGTGAGATCGTGGAGGGAGGGTTCTCTGTACAGGGCCACTGCAGGGGGGAGAGAGAGGAACATGGACAAGTCGTGTACTTCGGCTAGACAGAAATTACACAAGAGATTGCTAAGCTGACCACAGGCTGCAGAGGAGAGGGTAATATCAGGACGGGGATATAAAAGTTTCTTAATTGTAAGTCTCTTTTGGATAAAAGAGTCTGCTAAGTGTAATGTAAGGTAATGTTTTGTAATGAAATGGTTGCCATAATGTAGAAACTAAAATCCAAAAAGATAGGTCCACATACTTCACACAAATCCCTTTTTTGTCTTTTATTGTTTGGCACAGAATCATATTTCAACCATTTTTGGTCAGCCTCACGAATTTTAAGTATGTGGACCCATCTTTTTTGGATTTAATTTTGACATTTTTGACCAGGCACCTGAACCTGGTAAGTGCACTTAGATTTTTTTTGTAACTCACGATAACCTATGATGCCATGATAATAACACACATCTGTGGTTGACAATATCAATGACATGTTTTCTCACAATCCCAATTCCAGATGTAGAGACACCACAGGTGTTCCCATCCTTGGAGACGCTGCATTGGCACTCACCCTTGAGAGGTTTGGGGATGAAGTGTGCGGCTGGCTTGGTCTTCTTCACGTGGTTTCCCTTCATGATCTGCCCCTCTTTGTTCAGACCGAGGTACCAGCCCCGACCGGATTGCTGCTGCCGGTAGATCATGGAGGAGTATGTCACGTAATAGTTCTCGAAAACAGACTCCTTGAACTTGCACTCTGGTGTGAAGTGTTCCTGGGGGAGTGTGAGTGAGAGACAGAGAGAGAGAGAGAAAGTGAGAAAGAGAAAGAGAGCGAGAAAGAGAAAGAGAAAGAGGGAGGAAGAAAGGGATAGAGAGAAAGAGAGCGAGAAAGAGAAAGAGAGAGGAAGAGAGGGATAGAGAGAAGGAGAGACAGAAGAGAGAAAGGGGGACAGAGGAAGAGTGGGACAGAAAAGAGGGTGATGGAGATCAAACAGAGCGTGGCAAATAGTCTGTGAGACCTGTGATCTCCGGCAAAGCATGTTTGCCGCTCTTTTCCACAGGCTCTCTACACAGAAAATGGACCTGTCACAGAGTGGAACCACTCAGGTATTTTGTGCACGCTGAAGTCTTTCACCTCAACGAAAAAAAAAAAAACCACCCAAAATAATGACTCACTTGAAAAGCTGCGTAAATAACAGATACAATTACAGCCATTAAGTTTGTGACAGAAATGGAGGAAAATAGCTGTATTTTTTTCACTATGCTGAATGAAAAACATTTAACATGATGTGTTTTATTTCGTGCTTCTGTCCTGTTCTGTTCAGAGAGTGACACATTGTTTCTAGACGATTTGTAAATTGTAGTGGCTACAGCGTTGAGCAGCACTGGCAGAGCCAAGGCCAGACATCATTCTCCAGACTCCCTCATTTACTCTGCAGTGTAGATTAAGCACTGACCCCCCCAACCCCCACCAACATTGCCACTGTTTGAGTCACCATCTTGGATCAATAGGTCTACATTCATTTACTGGAAAAAGGCATAGTCATAATATCACGGATGTCACTGACTTAAAAAGTCTTAAAAAGATATGGTTCTATTGCATATTCATTTTTTTTTTTTTTACAAAAAATGGGTAGTAATGCCCCTCACTGACATGCTGTCTGCCCTGGCACTGTGTCCAAATGCTTAAGTGTTGCCTCAGCAAATACACAGAGTGCACAGTGTGCTGCCAGTATGACAGGTCCATTTCAAAATAGATAGGAACAGTCATTGGCAGTCCTGCTAAATTATTCATTTTGCCCAAATGCATTTAATCAAAAAAGCCAGGGGTGGGGTAAGGATAATTGTCAAATACAGGTTTGGATAACGCTGTCTACTAAACGTTTTATTTTAAATAAAGCACAGATACACAGAGAGTCCGGAAATACAGAGCATACAGGGCATACACAAAGAGTGTGTGTGTGTGTGTGTGTGTGTGTGTGTGTGTGTGTGTGTGTGTGTGTGTATGTGTGTGTGTGAGGCGGGGGGGACCAGAAGCTAATATATTGATTCAATTTTCATTTGGCTTTTCTTTCCCTCAAATATTACAGCAATATTGAGATAAAGGGGATTTTAATGAGTGAGTCTTGCGGAAGTGGGCTGAAACAAAGCGCTGTGAGTGGTGTTTTGATTATCTGGAGGAGGCAGTGGCGACGGGCGATAGCGGCGTTAGCGTTCTGCCTTCTGTGCATAGCATCATGCAGGATTTGACATTCGTGTTTTTCTGTGGCTCAGGGTAACCATGGCAACTTTTGATTCCTACAGAATGTGATCTCTCTCATACAAATGAATCTAGGGGTCAGACGGAGAGGAGAAGAGGCCAGAGTGGAGGCTAGAGATCGGGGAGTGTGTGTGTGTGTGTGTGTGTGTGTGTGTGCGTGTGCGTGCATGCATGGTGGGGAGGGGGGGGTTGAGAGTGTGGGAGTGGGTGGAGATGGAAAGTGCGAGAGAGGGAGGCGGCTAGAGCCAAATGAACCACAGTGGAAAAAGAAAAAAAAAACAAAAGAAGAAGAGTAGACAACACAACAACACACAAAGAAAAAAACACTGTCTGACTGATCTTTCCAAAGCAAGGCTAAAGACAAAACACAGAGGCGGATATGTTGACTAGGGACAACAACCACAGCAAGACAGAGAAACGTCCCTTTAGGGTAGAAAAACAGATCAAGCCAAGAAGCCTCTGTTGTGTGTGTGTGTGTCTGTGTCTGTCTGTCTCTCTCACTCTCTCTTTGTGTGTGTGTGTCTGTGTCTGTGTGTGTGGTTTAATGACACCATGAGAAAGAGAAACTCACGCCCAGACATTTAATCAGCAGGGTGTCCCTGAAGTGCTGTAAAAAACACACATGGAGGCTCCTTTCTCTGATCTATTGCCCCTCCCTGTTCACCGGAGTGAGGAAGTGACTAGATCATTTGAGGGCGTCTCACTTTGTGCACCTGGGCAACAGCTAGGTGATATATACGCATGGTGTGCTGGGTGAAGTAAGCTGCGTCAGGAGCAAGGCCATTCCAAAGTCCCTCTAGATAAGTCCATATTGATGATGCCTTTGGGCATCTATTTCGGGTTAATAAGACCAGGCCCTATCTAAATGAATGGCGAGACATGAGCATAAGCACTCTCCGATGACTGAAGGGGCATAAAAAATACATGGTTGAAATCACAACGAAAACTTGATTGTAATGGCTGGAAATGGCTGCTGGTTTGTATCAAAATAAAGCTTTAAAAGCCCTTTTTCTCACGGGTTATTTTGGACTGTGCACGCGCAGTGCTTCACTACACGGCAAGTGTGGTACAGTGGAGCACGATACTGCAACATGACTGGAATTGGTTTGGCAGGTGATTGGCTCTTGGCAGTGGAACATTTGGGAAATTTACAGACACTCGCCATATTGGCGTTACAAAGTGTCCCGATGCATTTCTATAGACAATTTCTCCAGTGCTCTGTCTCCTCTATGTAAGGAAGTCTCTGGCCATACTTACTGAGGTGTAAAGATAGCCCTCGTTGTTCATGGCCAGATAGAGCTTGGTCTGCACCCCTTGTATGGCCACCACTCGAAGCCCGACTGGAATGAGGTTGAACACAGCTGCAGTGTACAGAAAAATTTTTTGTTTGTTAGTACTTTTTTCTCCCTTAATACAGATGAAATGTAATTGAAACAAAAGGGCAAGTCTAAGCTACATCATTGAAAATGTAATTTTCCTTTGTTTTTAAATGATTTTTTTTTTTACCGTAACTGTTGTCCTCCTCTTTTGTGCCATCGATGGTCCCATCGGCTTGCAACTGAAGATGGAAGCCCTGCCGGTTGTTGAGTTTGGTGACAATCCCCTTCAACTGGGGCTCTGGGGGGCAGGGAGGGAAGCAGGGAGGGTGGCCCAGTCAGACAGACAGGATGCATGATTGGAGGACAAAAGTAAACAGTTAAAACCAGGAAGTGTCACAACAAGCTCACAGCGCCTAAGGGAATGCCACTCATGCAGTGAGATGACATGAGATAGGGAGACTGACGTGGTAGTGAGGGAAGGGGGGTGAGGTTTGGGGGTGGGATGGGGGAGGGGGGTGCGGTTGCCAGACTCAAAACTCTCATCCTTTTGCCTTCTGGCTAAAAACATAATTTCCAGCAAAACTGTCAGAGTTTAAAACTACAACTCATGGTAGGTACAAACCCTCACAGATGCAACAAGCCCTTTGTTTATTCCAGCCTGCCATTCATGTATAAATCACTGATGCACAACTATGCTGCTATACCTGCATACAATCCCTTTGCAGGTCAGTTTGCACATTATATCTATTACTTTATATTACATGTCATTTAGCTGATGCTCTTATGTAGAGCGACTTACAGTAAATGGGGTACAGGGACAGTCCCCGTGGAGCAATGTCGAATTAGATGCCTTGTTCAAGGGCATCCAAAATATATGAACACATGTGAGGTAGGCGCATACAGAGATTCAGAGATGGTGAATAACATGCTACGATTCTGTTTTTCTTTAGCTTTTTTTTACAGTTGTTTTCAATTTAGTTCCTTGTTAGTAATTCGGTGTCTAAACCATATTTTTTTGCACCTGTTTTTGACCCACTCTCCTCTGAGTGACCAAAAAGCAAAGAAAAACATCAATGCATGGGTAACATTTTCACAGAGATGACGTAACACAGCAGGATTTCCACTGTACCAGACCAAAACTGGCACAGGATCCTTGTGGTTTGCATTCATCTTTGCATTGATCTGTTTGTTTTAAGGAGAGCACAGCACGGTTAAAGAGAGCCTTAGGGCTCCACATCACCTAGATCTCAATAATGGCTATGTGGTGCGTAGGACACACAAGCAACAACCCCAAACTGCTCCTGAAAATGCTGCTATGCCATAGAAGTTTTATTAATTACCTTTCAGGACACTTCTGATTTTTAGGAAAAATAGAACAACTACAATATTTCATGAACAATGCTGCTTTAAGGTTTGGTCGATGGCATGTTTAGTGTCCCAAACTGCTGATTGATAGCCGTGGATGTGCAAATGACAATGATGGTGATGGTTATTGTGATGATGACTAGGATGAAGATGAATGGTTTTCTGGTTTGCTGTTTTTATGTAGAAAAAAAATCTTTCAGCATCAGACCTGGCCGCCTTCTCTTTCGCTTCTTTGAGCCAAATAGTTTAACCCGTGAGAAAACGCTCAGTTTACTCGGCTTCTCACAGTTGCCAATGCTCTTATTGGGGCTACTTGCGCAGCGGCCAGCATTCGCCTTCTCTCGCTCCCTCGCCTGCCTCTTCTGTCGAATGAGGGAGCTGGCGATCGCTGCAGCCGTAGCCAGTTTGGCGGTTTGATATGGCAACACGTCCCAGATGGAAATTGAGCCTCCTCCACTCAGCAGGCACCGTCTGTAACAGGCTGATGCGCTGTAAACATCATTGGGATTTATTAAAAATAAAAATCCATGTTTGCGTCCAATGTAAGGGAAACAAGTCCATTTTATTTCCCAGCGGAGTTCTTTTCTTCATAAAAGAGGTGACTCCCACATTTCCTTTGACATGTAAATGCGCCTTATATGTTCTGTTTTTCTTTCTTCATTGTGTCCAATAATCTGCTCTCTGTTCGCGGGAGAAAAACAGTCCTCAACAAAACGTCTCCTCACTGAACAAATTTCAGTTGTACATCCACTGCAACAGACCCAGGCATAACGCTTCATGGTGCGTACTTCTAGAGAAATACAAAAATGCAATTTTCATGTTTCCCAGGTACTTAAACTGAGGATCTCCTTCACCAACGCCACGAACGGAGTCTAATATGCCACTTGGAGAGCACCTGTTAACACAACGTGGAATGAAATTCATGAATTATATATCTTAGCCGTGGAGAGAGAGAGAGAGAGAGAGAGAGAGAGAGAGAGAGAGAGAGGAGATCCTGTAAAATTGCATTAAGGGGTAGGCCACCTTTCACCTTGCTGTTGCTGATTATGACAAGTTGTTTAACGACCTGAGCTGTAAGTCTTTCGCTTCTCGATTATCAGATCGTTTGGTAAATAGACAAACATTCGTCTGCTGCAGATGTTTTCGGCCACAGCAATCTGCATAAGACGATCAGCTGTCAGATACCGATTTGAGAAGAACGCCCAAAATTTGGGATAAGCGCCGGGAAACTCAATGATGAAGTCACGGATGTTCAGCAGTAACCGTCATTTCACTGACACGTACCACAGCAGGTGAATGAAAATCAGAAAATCCAGCTGCGTTCGCCATATAACCTACTGATCCCGTTTAACCAAAGACCCGCCTGCGATCGTCCCGACTTCTCCCTCATGGAGACTACGGCGTGAGCTTCTCTCTGCAGCAGACTATGAGCTGCTGCTATTCGGCTCACTGTTGGTCCTGCAGCAGCGACTCAAGGGGCTGCATGGTGACAGCAAAAGAAACGTGACTGAGGTTTTCAACAAGGCAACGTGTGTAGGATGCCACGATATATACACACATGTTCTGTCCCATAGGGTCCATCCTCGAAACTGTCTGTCTTTACCTTGCAAAATCAACATTGATCTGCACAACACTTCTGACGATGTGGGCTATATCTGAGTCGGAAGCAAATTGTTCAATCAAAATTAATTCTGCTGCCAGTTATGATTAGGTCGGTTCGAAAACGCAGACAGCTGAAACTGCAGACAAGACAATTGCCACTCCCATAGTTAGGACAACTTCATGAACATTCTACATTCATTTATTTGTTTAACACTTTCCTCTACCGCAAGCTGTAAGAGCTTTGCGGTCAAAAGAACACATCAAACGACACTATGCAATTTAAAAACCTCTATTTACCCTATCGACCATATGAAACTCACCACGTTACGTAACAGGCAGGCACATCTCCCGGCTATTACTTGCTGCCTTGGACACGGTGGGAAACCTATGGCGCCATTCACAATTTTTCGCTGTATCTGAACAGCACAGTGAACTCAAACGTAGCAGCCCTATGTTTAAGTCATAATTGCTGATCTCATGAACGGCTCCGCATTCCTGCTATTTTACACCTACAGCAAAAACTACTCTCCTCTAGTCACGTACAGTCTCTTGTGTACAAGACGCTTCGCAGACGTGACAGAACCATGGACAGCGAATGTCATATGTACTGGCAGCTGCAGTAATGTTTTTTCCCACGCAGTAAACCCTTTTCAAAGCAGTTCCAAGTCACGCTAAACATAAAACAGTGGCGATAATTCTGTTCACTCATCCCCTCACACCAGACTGCATGCAGCCACAAAGCAGGAAAGGACTACCTGATGCGGATCTCCTTAAAGGAAAGGCCATGTCTCGGTGTAGAGCACCCGAACAGTCTTGGTTTTGTGTGATGTTTTTGCACCTCGCAAAATGTTTTGCTGTGAAAAAAGAAGCGCTATTCCAAAGTTAAAACCGATTCTCCGGGGCAAACAACCCATTAAATACGTGCGCACGGTGATTGTACCAGATCATTATCTGTCATTGATGATGGTCCATTATGAATTTACAGAAGCTCATCAATGATTCATCTGATGGATCCATTTGCTGATCCAGCGGCCATAAACATCTTCAACATTGTGGCATGCCACAAACAGAGGTGATGAGGTTGTCAGACGCTTGCCATGACAAACAGTTTAAGGGTGCTGTCTTCCACTGATTCTTGTCCTTAAAGCTGCGGTGAAATCCACACCCGATTCAGACAAACTGTACAGTGGGTTTGTTATTGTTTCGTTGTCGAACAAATTCGTGAACTTCATATTTTCTCATGCTTGTCACTTACATTTTGAAGCTGTGAATTCCCAGCAGTAAGGAAAGAGACTTTATTGACTATTAGAAGCATATAACATTCATTTTCTCCGTGACTAATACAATCATCTGTGATGAGTAGGCTAAATCTCGTTTCAAATCGAGGAAATTTAATTACCTCAGCAGTATTTCCCTAACACAAAAATATAATTAAATTCTTCACCCGAATATGTTTTTTTTTACTATCTATCTATCTATCTATCTATCTATCTATCTATCTATCTATCTACCTATCTATCTGTCTATCTATCTAAATAACAGTAGTGCTGAAAAAAGACAATCACACCAAATAGCGACTTGATCTACATCATAATGCAATTTACAAATTCTTTTGTTTTAAAACGTCCTAATCAAAGGAATGTATTACTTTTTTAGAGGAAAATAACTTTTTTGTGTTGGAGCAGTAACTGGGTCAACAACTTGTTGAATATCTGCAATATCTGTGAAGGAAATGTGGTATTGTGATAGCCAGCCTCACACCACTAGATGTCACTAGTCAACATTGTTATGACATTAAGAACTGTATGCTCGTAGGGCAGTAGGCTTATTTTGTATTGAGAAAAGCGTTTTAACGGCTAAGGGAAATCACTTACCCCTGATGGGAAAATATAATGTATGGGACTGACCGGGGACTTGTGTTTGTCAACTGCTGTCAGCAGGTCTGGCATTATATATGTTCACAAACATGGCATTATGCACATAAACTGCGGTCACTCCCCTGTAAACGGGCAGTAGCCTAATTCCAGAGCACATTAGTGTTCCTTTGTGTCACACTACAGCGAGGAGTGCTGATCGATGACTGAAAAGTAAATTCATTTATATGTTAATTTACACAATTAATCTTGTCTGGCATTTAACCCCCACCGTTGATGGCCTGAGGATGTTAAAACCAAACACAAATCAAGCTGAACCCAGTTTATCAAACTCCTTGTCGCTGGCCGTCAACCGGGGTGACATGCAAGATCGAATGTGTTTGAACACAGTCCCACATGCTCAGGAAAACAAACAGAACACACAACAAACAAACAAACAAACAAACACACAGATCACGTGGCAAACAGGGGTTGTGGCTGTCTTGATCACGTACACAATACATTGTGTTTCCAGTGAGGTGAATTATCCCTGCAAGTCCTTCCCAGGAATCAAGGCTGTTTTTTTCCACTGGCCCCCATGCTGCCCATAGGGCCTATTCATCACCACAGTATAGCAGCTGTGAAGGCCAAAAGAAATTGGTGCTCTGAAGTGAAGAGAAAAAAACACAAATGTGCAGTCGTCACACAGGGACTGGAGAAGCGGATGCAGTCTATATAGTAGCTGGGTGTTGGAATGGCAGCAATGACCTGTTGCTGAAACAAACCTTCGGGAGTCTTGCCTTTCCTAAGGATGATAAGCCCAAAGGGACAGCAAAAGATTTCATGGCACTTGGCGTGAAAGTAACAGTCTGTATCGTCTAAATCCAGGGAGTGGAGAGAGTCCTCTCGTACAATAATGTATTCCCGGGTGTATGGAGAGTCATCATAATCTGTTACATGGTAACGGAGTGGGGGGGGGGGGGGGGGGGTAAGCAGTATGACAATGTGTCATCACATGGTGATTAATAATGACTCATTGAGAGCTGTACACACACATACACACACACAGAATAAGAACTTCATTTAACATCTACTACAAATTAATACACCAAAATGCTTACACTCCTAATTGAAGCATGTAGTGAAGTAAGCTAAGTCAAGGTAGGTCAATGTTGTGTTAACACGCAACATGCAATTTTGCCATGGACTTAAGTGTTAAATACTGTTACACAACACATAAATAACTTTACATTAACAGATCAGCATGTGCATTTACCACAAACACAAACAAACAACAAGCACAATGAAACTAGTGCAAAATGTCTAGTACCCTATGCGTAGGGTGCATCTCTTGTCATTATAAATCTTCTTTGTATGACATTCCATCTCAGTCAGGTAAAAGCTTACTTTTTTTGTCTCTAAGTACATGCATCTCAACTCACCCACTCCAAGTAAAATGTAATATGGCATGTCTAAAAAATAAGAGAGAAGCAGTTCTCAACAACATACTTTCTGTTCGTGTTTCTCAGAAATTCGGCATTAAAGGAAAAGCCAGCTGAAATGGCTTTATCAACTGCTGTTTAATCAAGTTGTGGAAATGTACACTAAAATTCAAATGACCTGTCTTCACAACATCACTGCAGAATGTACAGTAAGACCCTTAAAGTGGAGTTTTGTACTTGTAAGTTTCAGCTGTTTCTTAAAAAATGCCATATTTACACTTCTGGCTTGACTTAGATTTAATGTCAGATATAATTATAAAACCTGCCCATTTGGCTCACAAGGCTACGGCATGCACTGTAGGCTAGCATTACATAATGATGGAGTAAAGAGTGCAAGAACGATTCGGTAAAGTGGACACCAGCTGTGTAGGAAAATAAGCACTTAAGGTTGTGAAAGCCAGTTATCAGTTCACTGTAACATGACGTAACATACCATAACAATATAACTGAGTGCAGTGCAACACACCATTTAATGGGCCCAAGTACACACACTATACCACTCAATTATCCAAGTTTTTGCTCTTTTTGATTCAATGCTTTCATGAATTTGTCGAAACTTTGTATAATCCTCTCCCCATTTATGAAATGTAATACTGTATTGTATACACTGTATAAAGTTTCAGTGAGTGCTTTATGAGGGAATCCTTTTTGGGGGAATTAAACTAATTTTTTTCAATATTTTAAAGAATTGTGTCACTAAATATTTCACAGGACATTTTTGGGTGGCTTGGAGGGGGGGAGTTGATACCACATAGTATTGCAATATTTTTATCACAGAATTTTGTATTGGGATGATAATAAGTATCATCTATTACTGTTTTGGGATGTTACCTACTCTGGAAGCTTTACTTCTTAAATCCACAACATGGTGCAAGACCTCACCAAGATGGCTGCCAAGACCCCCACTGTACAACATATAACATAGAAAAATAGAAGAAAAAACATCTAAAAAATAGAAGCCTGCACTACAGACTGAAAACCCACTATATCTACAAAATATACAGTATCTAAATACATATGGAATAAAACTTGTCCAGATTAACCTAAAACTTTACTTTCAATTAACACAAATCTGAGGACACTTGAGGATAGGCGGCTGTAGTTGAGCTTCTCCACAGACAGGGGGCAGTGTGCTGACTGGCCGGAGAGCAAACAAGTGTGAGCCCTCTATCTGCCAATGTGCTGAATCAAACGTGGCCACCGTGTGGTGAGGTGAGAGAAGAGAGTGAGCGAGCAACGTGAGAGATCCCTTCTAATCAACTCAAGGCTGCCATGGCCCCAAGGCCGGCAGCTTAGGGGTGGGTGATGGGCCATCTGTCTCCGTGTATGATGTGTGTGTGTGTTTGTGAGTTTGTGTGTGTATGTAGGTGTTTGCATGTGTGTGTGTGTGTGTGTGTGTGTGTGTGTGTGTGTGTGTGTGTGTGTGTGTGTGTATATATGTATGTATGTGTTTGCGTGTGTGTGTGTGTGTGTGTGTTTGTTTGTGTTTGCAAATTGTTCAATTCAGTATGGACTGGGTAGACTATGTGTGCGTATGTGTGTGTGTATGTTTGGTTATGCCTGTGTGTTCAAAAACTGTTCGAGCTGACCATGTTTGTGTGCGGGTTTGTGTGTCATACAGCCAGATAGCTGTAGATAGCTGGGGAGAGGATTGCAGGAGTGATTTATCCGCATGTATCACCAGATTTGATAGACTGGTGAGAGCATTTACTTATAAAATGTGTCCATTAATGGATTAACTTAAAAGGCCATAACACGGTTCTCTCTTTTTATAACAGGGATTACTTTAGTTGACTTCTACTTCGAAAATAAAATGAAATGCAAAAGCTACATTTCTAGCAACATAAATGCAATCAATTCCTTCAGAAAACATCAAAGCAGCCATTTAAAATGCAGAAACTTTATGTAAAATTAAACAGACTATAAGATCACAAATTCCAAAAAATAAATTACAGAGCATGTTTCAGTTGCCTAAATACTGTTATTTACATCCTTAGGCTTCAGGCAGTTTTTAACCAACTCACAGGAATCTTCTTCTTCTCCTCCTTCTGATTGTTCCTGTCATGGTTCACCTTCGTCACAGAGAATAATCTGCCTCCATATATCTACATCATCTGCATCTATTTCTCTCACACCAACTAACTTCATATCCCCTTTTGCTACACCTATAAATATTCTTTTTGGTCTTCCTCTGTGTCTCCTGCCTAGTGGTTCCAACCTCAGCGTCCATCTACTGGTGTATTTCACTCTCGCCTCTCTGACTTTATCACCAAAGCATCTGACTTGCACTGTCCCTCTGATGTGCTCGTTTCACAAGTGACAGGAATACATGATGGAAATAAATACCACATTACCACAACACCGACCCTGTCACTCTTACTGTATTACCACAAATGCATTCATCACTGCCTTTACTTTACATTTTTACTTCATGTCACAGCTGTGGTGTGTATTAGGGAGGTTAAACAAACGCACCTCCCACAAACCCTGTGACAGTGCATCTCTTTCATTATTCATCAGTCCTCTATGAAAAATTAATATGAACATAGTTCCCCCGAAAAAGACAAAAATACTCCAACTACCAACTACTCAGCACTGCTCAGCACTCTCGATTACAAACGTGAGCTAGAGGATCAATGACCCAAAGAGGAAGGTGTTTCTAACACATCTTTGAACTACTTTCGCAGTGTCTGACAGTCTCCCATGCAGTGGAAATAAGAACTGACTGTGATATTGCTACAATACCATAAACTAGGCCTATTTACATTTCAGTACTGAGTAAGCAGGCATGTAGCTACAGGAAGTAACTCTTCTGTAATGTTTGGAATGAAAATTTTATGTAGCCTACATATGCCACTGCAATTTTGCTCTGATTGTTTTCATCACTTTATAAGATACACCATCTTTCAGTAATAAAGAGGAAACAGATGTTGTAAATGCAGTGATTATTTTATATCACAGGATACTAAATTGCTTCCGTTCATTAATCAGGAAAGCATCTCTTTGGTATGGTATGGGTTGCAAGAATGACTCAGGTTATGAGGAACTTTTAATTACTTTTCATAAAGGTCTAACTTCCTGTCCCTCTCTTATAAAGCAATTAAAAGTTGTGCCACATGAACTAAGAGGTCTTTTTGTTCATTAACCTATGCTATGACTAATCTATTATAAAAATGGCAACATTACATGATAACCTAATGCACATGAGTAAGTCAGTCAGTACAGCAGCTTCATTAAGTTATGTAAATACTTTGCATAGTTTTAAACAAAACATGTGGGCTGTGGTACATACAATCTGACAGGTGACCTAGACTACACCCCATTTCTCTCTCTCTCTCTCTCTCTCTCTCTCTCTCTCTCTCTCTCTGTCAGCTGCTCAAATCAACAGAAATCACTACCTAACACGCAAATCCAATGGCCAAGATGCTGACGTCAATACAGAAAATTATATATATCACTCGAGCGTAAAGCGTAATGGAAACAATTCATCTTTCTTATGGTTAAACCCCCCTACCCCCAATCCCCATCCCCTGTCTCCATGGCAATACTACCCAGATTGCATCGCGGTACAGAGCGCGGTGATTCTACAACCCTGCCAAAGAAAAACGCCTAAGAATAGGCCTGTCAAGCGAAAACAACGTTCATGACCTCCGTTAATAAATGAATACCACCCCACCTCCCTCGGAGAGCTAAAACATAAATGTAATTGTAACGCTTTTTACTAAAGGACGTAGTATATTACAAAATATGGCATTCTACTTTGTACTCTCAACCAATCGTTTAAATTATTTAGCCTAGTTATCCTGAATTCTTCTTTTCTGGAAACACTTTTCAGATTTCTGACTTTCAAGTAGCATGAGCAACGCCCACCACAAGCCTGTGGTTTAGCCATACAGTCTATGGTTTTAGCTTACACACATGTCAAAATACTGCCGTAACCCCACATATTGACAATGTGCAAGTTAATTGCAAGATATATCACGTGAGCCTTTAGTATTAAAAGAACGGACGGAGGGACATTGCACATTTACATTCTTTCTGTTGACAATCTGAAACTGGTGAATCGGTGTGCTTAAACGGGATGAACCATGTGGTCTTACCCTTGCTTGCATCCTTGTCTTCTTTGGGCTTTGTCGCTTTCATAGATCCTAGCTTCTTTTGATAAGTTCCAGGGTTAAACAAGGCGTCCCAGCAATTTCGAAGTATTGGTCCTTTTCAATCCTTTTCGGTCAAACCTGTGCGCTTACCCATATGGACTATGGAACCAGTGCGCAATTCAAGAAACAAAGGACTGGTTTAGCACTCGACATGAAGTAAAAATATCATTGTCTATTCAATATCTAGAATATGAAACAGAAATAGATTGACTTAAGGCATTACGCAGACCACACCAATATCCAGTTTCCTCAACGTTACTATCTCTGCTATTGTCTTGAATCATTGAGCCGTACAAAATCAATAACATATCAGTTAGGCTACACTTTCATTTCGCTTACCTTAACCATGCTCCACGGTCCGACAGTCGCGAATGAGTAACACTACCACTGTTCACTCTGGTCCAAACGTGACAACAAGAGTAAAACAGCATAGAGATCAATGAGACGGAGAGGGATCCACGAGCTGTCAGAATGCCATACGCGCGGAATTTCCATGAACCCGTTTTAAAAGTGAAGTTTTTCCTGGACTATTCTGGGGGAAGGAGTGGTCAGCACTCAAGTGGTACAAAACAAAAGTATTCGTAAACACACTGCTGTTGTTGTTGACAGCTCGCATGCACATGGTGGGGAGAAGCCAGTTTTACTCACGTCTTCACGAACGCGAAGCTGGCGATGGTGCTGATGTAGTCCGTGATGTTAATGATCCCTCCTACAGTGGAGATACTGTAGCCTACGCTCGGAGTAGGTCACGTGCACACAGGCTCTCTATGCAGAAGCTCCGACAGTGACACAATACCAGTGTTGTGACAGTATTCATTTTAATGATACGAATCTTACTACTTAACTCCAAACGATAGTTTGGACAATGGCCATTAATGTGAACTAAAGACGGAATACATCAGAATGAACATACAACAGGTGCAAGCTCTCCTATAGCAATTGGTTGGCTAAGCCTACTGAAGTGTGTGTGTATGTGTGTGTGTGTGTGTGTGTGTGTGTGAGAGAGAGAGAGATATCTGAAAACAACTTTTTTTAAGTCTCTTCACCCTGCAGTGAAAGTCTCAATGTTTTTTTATTATTAGCTTCATTAAGCCATGTGTTCATTTCATGCCAAACTGCAAACATCTGATGTCTGTTACAGAACCTTCAGTTCAGTCAACTTCTTTTCTTTACCTGAGGGCATTCCAGACACACCCCAGGTACTGTTTTTTCATAAGACTTCTAAGTCTTTGTCCCTTACCTAAAGTACAGAATGGAGATCCGGGCTGTGTATTTGAGGAGCTGTAGCTACTACAGATTGTGAATTTAGTTACTCTGTATAAGAACCATGAAACACATGTGTGAAACTGTTAGCATGAACCCCTGTGCTTACATTACGTGATATTTTAACACAAACTAAACAGAGACAGGGGTTGGAATTATATGGAAATGTTTAATGCTGATTAGAAGCGAATGAGTCAGTCTTGACAGTAATAGATGCTGTAAATCACTGAAAAGACAACTGATGTCATCGTATGTCATCTCTCAACCCTGAGCTTCACTCTTGGAGCTTCCAGTCAGACTGTCTAATTAGAATGTGTGTTCATTTCAGGGATGATCGACTTAATAATTTCAACAAGCAATTTTTATTCAGGATGTTGTATGTGTGTGTGTGTGTGTGTGTGTGTGTGTGTGTGTGTGTGTGTGTGCGCGTGCGTGCGTGCGTGCTTGTGTGTGTGTGTGTGTGTGTGTGTGTGTGGGTGTGTGTGTTTGTGTGGGTAGGATGCAAGACAGAATCCTAGGTAACTATGATGAACTATAGCGTATAGTGGTAGGATGCGAGATAGGATCCTAGGTAACTGTGATGCACTGTTGAGCATGTATTGTTGTTATTGAGTCAGCCAGTGATAGCAGTATGACCCAGTGCAGTAGGTGGGGGTTTGGTTATGTAAAACACCACATAACTCACTCATAGAGATGACGATTCTCCAGCACTGTTGGAGTGTGTTTAGGTAGGATGATCATCTCAGCAAATGCTACAGATTTAGGAGTGAGAGATGCAGTAAGTGCACTACTAGTAAAGATTCTGCAAAGACGTTACATGTTGTCTTGGGTTTTGGTTATCTTATCAGGAAGACATTAGAAAATACAGTGTTATGCAGCAGTGTTGTTATTGGCTTGGGTGCCAGTACCTCCTAACTGGGCTTACAGCCTGACCAGGGGTCATTTCCTGATCCATCGATTTCTCTCTCTCTCTATTACTCACTCATTTCTTGCCACTCTCTCTGCTGTCCTGTCCATTAAAGGCTAAAACGTTCAAACAAATAACCTAAATCTGATGCACCATTTAAACATAATATTAATATATAATTTTTTTTAAAAGTACTTGTTTGGGGCACCAGAGATATTGTTCTAGTCTGACAACAGTTATGTTGTTATGTCACTCTTGAATGTTTGTGAGAAGCTGTGTGTGGGTTTAACCAGCAGAAAAGTGTGCTCACATCCGTGGCAAGTATTTGAACTGAATCAGATGGCAATGTCAGATATCATCATGGAGTACTTCTATTGTTTTTCATGTGTGAACCACAGCAGGTTATATAATAATGTGTCACAGTCATTAGTCACTGTTAAGCTTTTTTTGGTAAGCTGGAAAAAGGTGTAAATGTGTCAATGTTATTTTATCCACACAAATGATGTGAACATACACATGGAGTGGCCACCATTTTGTATACAAGTTGTGGTGTTTAAGGTCAGATGTTGGATGCCTGAAGATTGTTGGATGACTGTTATCTCTGAAGTGTTAGATTTCCCCCTCTCTAAATATGAATACAATCTAATATTGGAATAATAGAAAACTGTATTCAAATGAAACAGAAAAATACCAAACATTGAATGCACACCAATCTTGACAAATGTTTGTTACCCCTGTTATCTGTAAAACTAATTGCTGTGGGCTATCTTTCATTGTCAAACTTTATTTAAGTCATACAGAACTCATTCCCACAGTCTGGGAGGTAATCACAACTTTGAGCAGTATATGGAGGTGGAAAATCTTGCCGAAAGCTCAACACTTTAACACCAGTCAGCCAGAGCTGTCGTGTGTGTCTATAGGCATTCTGGCTGTTGGGCATTTAGTTTTATGTTTTTTATACCAGCATAAGGAAAATGCAATTAATTATTAAAAAATAAAGTAAGTTACATGTGGCACTGTTGTTACAACATAGGAAGGAAATTAAAGTGGTTGGATTATGCAGACACCACTACACTCATCTCTGGCTGAATCTGATATTGCCAGTGCCCATCGGGCACAGACTGAATTAATATTTAAACTTGTGGCACCTGACTTCAAGGTAGACTTAGCAAATACAAAAGACCTGGAAATTGAAAGCGTCAGAGTGTCTAGTATGGTGATAACATTTAAAGGCAGTTTCATCTTATTGTCTTCTGTGCATAAATGTTGGTTATATATTAAATACCCATCTACCTTAAATATTCAGAGAGAATCTAAAGGAAGAGTGTAGATTATAGCAGGCAGCTTAGTTAAAAAAAAAAAGGTCAAAATAAGAATTTCGGACATTCATTCAGGTAGCAACTTGGAGAGTCATCTAAAACACTCCAGTGTGGGTGGAGCACAACCGTTTTAAAAGCCATTTCACAAAGAGTCTTGTCTTGTTTAAATAGATGTAAATGGGGAACCATTCATAAGTTATAAGCTGAGGGAAAAAAACTCCACTGTTTGGTAAGCTGCTATGCTAGTACAAGTTTGTTAATAACTCTTCTGCTTTTCCCATATTTCTACATCGGTGACTGTAGATTCATTGGTGTAGATACATTCACCAAAACCCACTAGGTAACAGCTGTGACAGCAAGTATGTCCATGCAATGTAACCAGACTGAAGTCCAATTTTTTGTGCCAAAAGACAATGACTCATAATACAATTATTTTTTATTACAGTTTAGATTTAGCTGGTAAGTCACCTGAATGTGCATACTTACTTATCTTTTTGACTGATTTGCGTAGTTCGTATGAATTCAAGTGAGTCACTCACAAGTCACTGATTAACTTTTAGACCAGACAAAATTTCAGCTCATCATGTCAATATTTGCTATGTTGCCCAAGAGAGTGGAGAGTGTGGATGTTTCTGAAATATAAATGAAACATTTTATTGATTTGTTGTTTTAAAAAATATTATTATATAAATTATAGCCACAGAGTAGACTACAATGCAGACATCATCATGGAAAACATCTAGATGACTATCTCTGTTGTTGTTACCACAAGTACTTTATCAGACATGTAACTGGCAAGATCCTTGCCGAAACTGACCAACAGAAACAGTTCAGTTTAGTTACACACACCTGGACACACATGCAAGCGCCGGCCGTATGTAGGCGATCAAAGTGCCTGTACTCCTTCGCCTGTGCTTAGTTTGTTTACACATAGAGCAAATGGTCATTTGTCTTTTTTTCAATCATTTGGTGCTCTAAAACCAATATGGAAAAGATATTTCTGTCATTCTAGTGTTCTGTGTTTTGGTAGACATATGGTTTACAAATGCAGGTAAGTTTTAGTTTTTTTTCTCTCTCAAAAAAAAAGGTTATGGAACTTAAAACTATGAACAACAAAGTAAGGACAGAAGATGTCAAGCAAAACATGCACTGCTGAGACTATTATAGCTAACTAATAACTGAGGTACATCTAGCAGTACGATTACAAATCTTTAAAACTGATCAGATTGACATTGTAGACTATTTTTGTCTCCGGCATAAATGTTTTTGTTCTTGAAAGAACAATAATTTCAATTTGTGTAGTCAAAAAAAGACAAGTGTGCTTCATAGAGACTCTGTTTCTGGAGTTTGCTGTAAGACTTGGTATATGTGATTAAGTGGTGGTGACCAGGTGGTCTAAATTTTTTCATAGTCCCTCTGTATTGCTACTCTGTGACGACTTTTGTTTTGGTTTTCATTTCGCGTTTTTGTTTTCATTACACTTACCATTTAATCTGTGGACTGAGCTGTAACAAAGAACAAACTAAAAATGAACCTGGATTCAGTGTAACAGTGTTTTACCCTGTCCTCTATGTTTTTAACTGGCCTTTGACTTTTGTTTTTTTCCCCCTTTTTTTTTCTCCCACAGCCTCCGTGTTTGTCTCTCAGCAGTCGGCCACAAGCGTGCTGAAGAGACACAAGCGCTTCAACAGTGGGCACCTGGAGGAGCTCGTGCGGGACAACCTGGAGCGAGAGTGCATCGAGGAGCGTTGCGACTTGGAGGAGGCCAGGGAGGTGTTTGAGAACAACGAGAAAACGGTGTGCTACTGTTGCTGAATAAGATAAATTCAAATGTACAATTGCACTCAATACTGCACTTTAATATTCCTCTTTCTTTTTTTCTTCTCTCTCTCTCTCTCTCTCTCTCTCTCTCTCTCTGCCACACTAAATTGTGAAATGGGGCTGTGTTTGATGTTTTGTTTGGTCTGTTTGGTCTTGGTTTTGTGAGGATCAGTGTTACAGTATGTGGAACTTGTGGTTGTCGCTGTTTGTCTTTTTACCTTACATACTGTATGGTGCAGAATAAAGTTTCCATGTGGACTAACCAATAGTATATCTATCCACCAAAATCTATATATCCAGAACATTTTTGAAAGGCTATATATATTCCAGGAATAGCTTTGTATAACTGTCTGTTAAATGATCAATATCAGTTATGTCATACATGTCATGGCAAATGACACATCCTGATATTGGTTGCCATGACAGTCAATGTTCCATGATACAGCAGTGTCTTGTTTCCATTAGTAGAAAAGTGGTCATAGCCTCTAATATATGATGTTAGTCATGGTTACAATCTGTGTTATATAATAGGGAGGGAGACATGTAAGGGTTGGTATCACTACTATTTGAAAGATGGCTGCTTCATTTTGGAAGATTTTTGAATACATATCCTTAAAATATTTTTTTATTGGAGTGTTTGTATTCTCTCTTGTGTTTCACTGGAGTGTTTGTATTCTGTCTTGTAGGGGGAATTCTGGACTCGTTACACTGGTGAGATGCACACTACATTCCATTGAAATATACAGTACACTATAGACATGTTTTGTAACGCTTTGAGAGGACATACAAGCTGTGTTCCGTGTACTCTAGCTGTGTTCCATGTACTCTACCCAAATGAACCCAAATTACCTTTTCTTCATACTGAGATGCTAAGTGGCAGCACTCATCATTGTCATTGTCCACCACAGATGGCAATCAGTGTGAGTCCGACCCATGTCAGAACGGAGGAAGATGTGAGGATGGCATGAGCTCCTATACCTGCTGGTGTGCTGCTGGCTACGGAGGGAAGAACTGTGAGATAGGTGAGTGCAGGGGCTTTAGATCTGGAAAGGAACATTGATATCTATCTATCTATCTATCTATCTATCTATCTATCTATCTATCTATCTATCTATCTATCTATCTATCTATCTATCTGATGAAAAGGCATGGTGTAAATAACCATCATTAATGTGGGCACCTGTCTCATGTATCAGCAGTGGTGCCAGAAGTTCCTTGTAATATGATGTATGTTTGTTGTTTTTTCTGATATATTATCATGTAAACCAGTTATTTCTGTGTTGTGTGCTGACGACCTACAGATTTTCATTAATGCAAAAACATCAAAACATCAACATTAAAAAACAATGATAGCTCATGAGAGCTGGCAATTTTCCCAGTGTTTGATGATGTCATTAGCACTAATCTGTCTGTTTCCCCTGTGTTCTCCCATCAAGAGTATGCTCGGCAGTGTGCTGTTAATAATGGCAACTGCATGCAATTCTGCATTGAACACAAAGAGCGGGGAGCCACGTGTGTCTGTGCCCCTGGATACAGGCTAAAGGCAGACAAGATGTCCTGTGAACCATTAAGTACTTGCGTCTCTTTCTTTCTGTCTCTATGTCTCTGTGTCTCTCTCTCTCACACACACACATACACCCCCCCTACACACACACACACACACACACACACACACACACACACACACACACACACACACACACAGCCATTTTCTTCCTCATCTCATCATGTTTTAATATGAATACAGTTATATGTTAGACCTTTAGTCCCTTGACACTGTGTTAAATGTATTGGGCCTAACTGTGACGAATGATGATTACACACCTTAATTGGCAGGAGTCATGTGTCAGCTAGTGGAGGCTGTAACATCACATTGTGTAATGAGGTGTAATTTGACCTCTGTGAAACATGAGGGTGTTGCAGTGGGCAAACCTGCACATATTTCACAGTAAGAACACACCTCACTGGTAATCCTTCAACATTTTCTGACACACGTTGCATATTATCGGCTATGGTGGCCATTCACACACTGGTATGTTGGCGTATAGTGCCATTAGGCAGTAAACAAGAAAGAGATGTGACAACAGATCTGTGTGTATTGGTACCAACTAACATGTCTGTCTCAAGCACATACATCAGTTTTCATTCACTTAAAACTATTGGTCATGTTTTACACATGGACAACATTTCATGTGACCACCTCAAGTTTCCTCCAATAGAATAGAATAGAATAAATCTTGCAAAATGGTCTTTGGCTCACCAACACAGAACAGACTGTAAAACAGACAGCTCCATATAAGTTGTTATGTGTTTTGATGATCAATGATAGTAACAGCAGCATCGAACTTGACGTTGGCCGATAGACATGCCAAAGATGAGACTGATCAATTATGTGAAGTGTGCTACTCATCCAATAAACTTCATAATCAACTATGACCACAGCCTGAGCAACTGAGATAAACTAGGGCCTCCGTGACTGTTTGAGAAAATGAACACCTGTTCACACTTTTGTTTGCTTGTTTGTTAGCACAATACTCCTGTGGCCAAATTGGAAAAACCATAAGGGGGAAACTGTCCCAGAGATCCCTGATCGAGGTGGAAGCCAACAGCCAAAACGAAATGGCTCTCAATTCCCACATTAACGTTTCCGCTGACAACGCCACGATGGATTTTGATGGGAACGACACACTCAGCCTCAGCAACGACACAGTCGTGGCACCAGCGGCCATGATCAGTCTGACCAATGGCACGGCTGTGTCACCAGAGGCCATCAACAGCACCCTCCAGCCTGCAGCAGACAGCAAAATCCCGTCCTGGCATTTCTATCCCACCCTGCCCAAAGTCAAAGCAGAGTCAAACAAAGATGAGCGCATAGTGGGCGGAAATGAAGCTACCAGAGGAGAGATTCCGTGGCAGGTAATGACAATTGGACAGCTGTTGATAACTGCGGACATCCGGGAGCTTAGAGCTCTCTCCTTGGCAAACAACTCTGGCTGGGTGAAAACAACACTGCAACCCAATTGAATGCCATTGTAATCAGGCACCGGATGGTGTTTTGTAGAAGTAGACTCCCAGTCGCACAGCATCTAGTTTTAATTTTTTATCTCCGTCTTGCTTCTCCTTTAGGGAATCACAATAACTGTGTGCCATTTTGACAGCTGATTAACGGCTGATTTCAATGGCTTGCAGGTTTGTTTTCACCATAGCCTGTTTACATACATTCCCCTATTAAACATTCTATTTTCACCTAGCTAGACTTTAAGTTCTCAGATGTCCGCGGTTATGAATGCCAACAATAAAGAACATAGCTGGAATCATCAAATAGTGGCTGAATACAAGCACAAGTATGCTGGGAAAGAAAGTCATTTTAGGCACAGTGTAAAATTATGTAGACCATAAAGGGATATGGGGGAAAGAAAAAGAAAAAAAAAGAAAAAACTGAACTGTTTCTGGTTCACAATTTCTGCTGAGCACCAGAAACTGGAAGTTTTATGTGTGCACCAGAAACATTTCCTTTTTTTCTCTTTCTTTCCCCATGTCACTTTAGGGGCTCTGTAGATAACAGTTTATTTATGAGTGTTAATAATATATAGAGTTAGAACTGCTGTTTGTTTCTCACTCAAATGTTTGAAGGTCGCTATGATCAACAAAGCGAATGGTTTGGTGTTCTGTGGAGGGTCTCTCCTGAGTGAGGTCTGGGTCATCACCGCAGCCCACTGCATTGTACAGAGCCAGGGACCCTTTTTCATCCGGCTTGGTGAGTATACAAAAATAGCAAAGTTTGATGACAGTGGAAATTAACGTTAATTATTAAGTAATATCTAAGTAATAATTAAGTTTTGGGCCACTTCTAGTGCAGACTGGCTCTAGGAAAGACCGGGGCACACAGAGTACTTTTTAACTTTTTAATAGGTGCAGCAATTGTCAATTGTGAATTGCAAAGTGAACCCCTCTTCCATATACAGGTGTAAGTCCATAACATTGGTTATGTTTTTTGAGTGTATCACTGACCCAAACATCTGTCCAGGGTAATAAGACACCACTTGTGGGGAAAAGTACAGTACGTGGGTCGGTTCCACTTTATTTTAACCTGCCCTGTTACACTGTGTCCACATCATGAAGTGTGACAAAGTATGTAATGACATGTCACATTATGTACTTACACTGCACCTGAGGGTTACAGTAAGGGTTAAGATCAGAGTTAGCGTTAGGTACAAAGTAAGTGCATAATGTTACATGTTGTTACATGTAAGGGACTGTCAAAATGAAATGTTACCCACAAACTGTTAGATGTCTGTAGGCAGTATGTCCTAACAAACATCTAAACCCAAACAGGGGAACATAATGTAGACAAGGATGAGAAAACTGAGAGTGATCATGAGGTGAACGACACCGTCTTCCATCCGATGTACAACGCCAAGAAAAGCCTCTACAACCACGACATCGCCCTGCTGCACCTTAGCGTCCCCGTCACCTTCTCCGACTACATCATCCCCATCTGTCTGGGCCCCAAGATCTTCACCGAGTTCCTGATGAGGAACACGGACACGGCGCTGGTCAGCGGCTGGGGTCGGCTACTCTACAGCGGCCGCGAGTCGCCGTCGCTGCAGAAGGTGCAGCTGCCCTATGTGGACCGCACCGAGTGCAAGGACAGCAGCAGCAAGCACATCACCAACTTCATGTTCTGCGCCGGCTACAGCACCATCCGGAGAGACGCCTGCCAGGGGGACAGCGGTGGCCCGCACGCCTCAAAGTACAAAGACACCTGGTTCCTCACGGGCATTGTCAGCTGGGGAGAGGAGTGCGCCAAGGAGGGCAAGTATGGCGTCTACACACGCATCTCCAGGTACTTCCACTGGATCTCCAATGTCACAGGGTTGACTCTTGACAACTAGAGAAAGTGACCAAAAGGGGCCAGGCTTGTCACAGTGCCACCCCCCTGTGCTTCTGAGACTGAAAGTTACAATCAGATTGCAGTCTAAGAAATGCTGTGCTGTGTCTTTGAGGATAAATTAAATGCAGGGTCAAAAAAGCAATGAAGTACGCAAATAACTGTAGTTTTCTAACTAAGCAAAACTGGTGATATTTATTTGATTCAAAATAATTTAATCACGAGAGAAAAAAATAAAGAAATATCTTGCTATTGTGCTAATATATTTCTATTTGCTTTTTTTGGATGGTTACGTTTTACTTCCTTTTCAGTTTACATAGCTGAATTCAAAAATACATCTCTCATACAAACAACACATACTGTAGGCATTTGCTGTCTGCGCTGAAACTCTGCTCTTTTACAACGGCCATAACATACCTGAAGTAAAACAGAGTAAATGTGTACACATTCCTCCTCAATGAGGCTAGGTGCAGGACAGAAAAAATGCAATAAATAAAAAAGAAAAGAGTGTCCGCACACTGCCAAAACGTTTTATTAAACCACAATTGCAATGTTTCAACCCCATCAGGGTAGGAAAAAAACTGCCATTGTGGTCCAATAACCTTTTGGGAGCTATACCAGCTTGCGGACACTTTTGTTTTTCATTCATAACATATATTACAAAAATGACTGAAAGCACGTGCAAAGGGATTCATGGCTCTTCAAAGCCAGTATTATGACCTTTAATTGGTGAACAACAGAGCTGCGCTCCAATCAGTCGGTCACAGTAGCAGCTCTGAACAGGATAGAAGCTTATGGATTTCGTTAAGGCTTTGGCTAAAAGCTCAGACCTACTAAATTAAAGTGCAGTGCTAAATGCAGCAGAATGGGGTGCGCAGCACGAGAAGAACACCTCATGGCTAGTATTGCATCATGCGAAACGGTGACTGGAAGCAGAATGAAGCATCACCATAGTTACTGAGTGATGGCCATATTTGTAGGACCCCACGGCATAAACAATTACATACCGTGTGTTCTTTCAAATAGGTAGCGGTCGCATAATACAGCAACTGTCTTTTTTTGTTTGTTTTAAATAGAGGGTCATTGGAGAACTTTTTTTTGGCACATATACTCAGGTAGATGTTATGCAAATGAGCTGTGTGCAAGAATACATATCAGAGCTGCCCCCATAATTTACATTCTGTACACACAGTAAGAAAATAGCTGTATATCGTCAGTCACTGACCGAGACCTGTCTGTTCAGAGATAGTTAAAAACTCTTATCCACAACTCACATGAGGAGGCCCAGCATCACCACTGGGCCCAGCATCATCACGGTCGGGGGGGACGAGAAGGGGGGAAGGGTGTCGGATTGTTGCTTGGTAACCATGGAGACCAGGCCGGCTGATATATAATGATGAATAACAAACAGCACTGTGTGGTAGTACGCCAGCCACCAGTGAGGCTAGTGAGGCTCACCATAGGGGCTGGAGGTAACACTGACCTATGTTTAACATTGTGCTTGACAGGCTGTGACCTACTTTGACAAAGGTCAAAGATTTGTGTGAAATACTCCACTGCATTTCACCACCACAGGGTGGGCTTCTTGTGAGAGACACACTGCACCTGAATCTTGCAAGAGAGTCCATGGCCATGTCTTGTATCTCAATCCCCAACCTCCCTACTCTGTCAGATGGGCTTGAGGGATGTCCATGTGACACACTGTGTCTTGTCTTGTGTCTTTGATCGATGGCTGGTTTAGACAGTGAGACTGACTGGCGGCGTGATTGAGGACGGAGGGCTCTGGAATGCTGTGGTCTTTGTGCTGGATGTTGGAGGGGGCCTCTGTGTGGCCCATGAAGGAGGAGAAGATGGGGTGGGGGGGTGGGGGGGTCTGGTCTGGTCTCCCAGGGGATCTCCTCAGGAGCTGAGCTTCCTGGTCTTCACACTTACCATGTCTGCAACACAAGACTGGAGTGTCAGGCATTAACTATGCATTTCCACACTGTTATGGTTTAAAAATTGGTTATAATTGTACTGGTATTAAGCATGTTTACCTGGGCACAGGCACAACGCAGTGCATAATATGGGTGGCAGTAGGTGAAGTCATGCGCATTCATATGAATTCGGTTTAACAAAATGCCCATCAACACCGATTTTAGACCATAAAGAATAATGTGCATTTCAAATATTTTGAATTGAGGATTTCTTATTCGAATAACTAAAATGTGCACTATCAAGTTGGATGAAAAGCGAGTAAGGGAAAAACTACTTTCAAACTGTAATGGTTTTAAAATCGTTGTAATTCAGTTTGGCGCACTCACAGCGCAGTGCATAGCGTTATAAGCCAACTATTAGGGCTGGGTATCGATACGGATTTCCTGAATCGATGCGATTCTGATACATAAGGTCACAATATGATACGATTCTCGATCCGACACGATTTGATACAATATCGTATCAATAATTAAAAAATAATAATAATTTTAAAAATGCCAGTTTTCCTTGCTTATGAAATGTCTGAGTGGAGAATAATCCTTTGCTCATCAATGTTTATATATATAAAGAATCATACCAGCATATTAAAGTATCGATCCCCAAATTTGATACATCCGTATCGATACATATCGATACATGGATTTTTTCATAGCTCAGCCCTACTAGCCATGGGTGGCAGTAGGCCTTGGGAAATAGTTGCACACTCACCACTCTGTCACTGAACTCACCGCCCTGCCGGGTGAAATAACCAGTCTCCCCCAGAATCCTCAGCAGGCTGTCGGATGCAACTCGGCCCTCCTCCCCCCGAGTGATGTTCCTCACCAGCCTATCAGAGAGAGCAAAGCATGTCAGGAATACGTACACAGTGGCTGCTTTGTAAATGACTACAACAATTCATCTGTCCCTATTTTAATCTTTTGCAGAGGTGTCACTCCTGGCTTTGGAAAGTCAAAATCAGCCATATTTGATCCAACTATTTTCTTGACCAGCTAATTCTAATGAGCAAACACGCAAGCAAATCGACTTAGGGAAATCAGTGTTGAAGCAACACTGCTTGGTGGTATTATCAGACCCTTTTTGAAATGCTAGTATTTGGGATTATAAAAATGACAAAAGGTACCAAATATATTTAATAAAGGACTGATATTCAGGGTTTTTATGTATTACCTAAGACTTGCTGTTTCGTATAGGTAGTTGGTGTTTCTAGCTTTTAAAATGTCTCTGGTATTTCTGGCCCAGCCTGTACATAAGAGGATTTTTACTGTCTGAAGTCAGGATTGACAGCTCTGCATCCTGCCACCATTTTGAACATGTTTAATGACTCCAGCCAGTGTGTTGTCAACACGAGTAGCCGTACCATAAGCCCTCTCTCTCCTCCCGCACCAGCTGAAGGACGTCGCCGCTTTTAATCAGCAGGTCATCGGGTCCTTTTTGGTGGCCTTCCACCACCGCCCTGTACCGCCCAGGGACCTGCAGGGGGAGGGGGGAGGGGAGAGGGGGGGGGGGGGGGGAGGGTAAATCAGTCATGTCATGCCCCCAACAGTGAAGCATTAAATCAAACATCCACAGTTATTTATGCTGTGGGGGCACATCAGGTTAGGATTAAACTACTGCACATCGCTTTGACTTTATGCATATCCTGCTACTATCTAAAATTCCGTATCATCTAACTATGTGTTGCCATGCTGCATGGGTTTCTTTTATGCATGTGTTGATTGAGTCAGTTTGATAATCGCTATATGTGAAATGACAGAAAGTGGTAGAGAAATGTCTGCTTCTCAATGTGGTGTGGTCTCAATGTTGCCCACAGGGAGGTACATAGGGTAGGTAGGTAATTCACTTTTTATGTAGTTTTGGAAATACTGCTTTGTGCTCATAGACAAACCTTATCCAAATTATAAATCAACAACATAAGATGAAATGAGTGTTCAACCACTACAGTGAGAATAAGCGCTAACAGTAATAGGAGAAACACATAATAGAGGCACAGAATATGACACATAATGAACAGACATATGACATCTTAGCCAGGAACCCGGTGACATCTGATGTGTGTTTAGCTCACCAGGGGGGAGGCCTCCTCTTCCTCGTCTGACTCTGACAGGTTGGACAGGTCAGTGGTCCAGTCCTCCAGACCCTCACAGATATCTACAGAGTTGGAAGTACCAGGCCAGCCTGCAAGTGCAATCAGTACCTTCTGTCTTAAGTCACAAAAAACAACCAATGCATTTACAGATGGTTTAGTTAGAGTGACCAGATCTCTAAAATGAAAACTGGTGGACATTTTCCTGAAAAAAAAACAGGGACATTCCCAGTTCTGACGTCAATATAATTGAAATAAGTTATGTTTACCTACAAAAAGCATGGACAAAGGTGGGTTTTCTTGTATTACTGGGGACAGAGCACCACAATTGGGGACTGTCCCTGGAAAATAGCAATGTCTGGCCACTCTAAGTTAGTAGAAAACTTGTACAGTATGTCTGCCTGGAAAGTGTTGGTAGTGCATTGGTATGGAGACATCCGTAGTATGAGAAGCAGTGTAAATATTTAATAATCAGCTGACCAGGCTCCACACCCTCACACAGCATACACTCATATGAGAACAGCAGAGGACAGAGAGCATACAGAGCTCCGGTTCCTTATACTCTGATTGGCTGCAACAGTAGGGAACACAGAGCCTTTGGCACCCTGGTGCTCCGAACATCACTCACTGCGACGGTTCTGCTGCCGCCGGGGCGAGAAGATGACCGGGTCCGTCAGAACCGGACTGGTACGGCCCGACTCGGTCTCCTCGGAGCTGACCGACGCCCCCTGGAGCTTGCTGTGAGGAAGGACATCAAAACAAGCTGAGCAGCCTGCGATCTGGGTGGGGCTCCAGGGCATGCACACCGACACACGTGCCAGACTGCCCCCCACCCCGATTGGACGGAGGGTAATGATGATCACGGTGGTACAGGAAGTGGGTAGAACAAAACAAAAACAAACAAACAAACAAACAAACAAAAAAACAAACACACAACACCAAAATACCAAGTCATGAAACGAGCATGGAACCTAGTGGTAGTAGTGAAGAACATCTGTAGACTTAACAGGGTTTCGAATGAGGTCGAGAGATACTGATGTGTGGTTAATGCACACTTACATTAGCATGGGTTTGAGAGAAACGTCAAATGGCAATGTCCCTAATTACGTATGTGAAGTATGCTGTAAGTTCAAGTGGAGCAAAATATGTAGCCTACTGTACATATCAAATGGTTCTTCTCTGTCAGTTAGGTTGTCTCATACCATTTCAAGCATAGTAAAGATTACTGTCTGACTTGTCTTATAAGCTCATGTATGTAAACTAGTCTAAATCAGGGGTAAAATGGCAAGGGTTTGACACTATCTGCCATTCTGCCGATGGAGAAGCTTACACAACAGCTGATGTGGAGAAGCTTATATCAAAAAGCAATGAGGCAGCGGCTGCTCACACCTTCACAAAATGTCAACAAACACACCGCATTTCACAGTCACCCTTTTGGAATTAATTTGTGATTTCTATTTTGATTGTGAAGCTGTTAGGTCACTGTTAAATTTAGCATTAGCAAATGAACTGGATATTCTTCAAATTCATTTGTACCGCAGCAGCTAACGCATGCATGAGCACACAGAAGCATGACATTTACCTGTCCTGGGAGGAAGACCCATCAAAAATAGGGCACAATTAAACTTTTTTTGACGGTGACTGAATGAATCTGTTGCCCTCATAGTTAGCTAACTAAGCTACAGTTAGCTTAACAAACTGTCTAAAATCCAAATATAATACTGTTATCCACAACAAAAGTCTCCAATATTCAGTTCCCTTCCTCATTATAAAAAGTCAAGCCCATCTAACCAAATGCAGTTCCTTTTCTGACCCAAAGACACTGACCCCAAATATTGTGTTCCAAATAAAATGTGTCCTCTTTGCCATCACCAAATCCCACTACACACTGGCACTGGACTCAGTGCCCCAAAACAGTAAGGAGCTCCTCTAAAATACCTGTTATGGACATCAAAACCCAGATAAACTGTGACCTAGTCTGGCTACAACTGGGTTACCTTTTTTGCCCTTATATTGTAGACATTTCAGACAATGAAATGTAAGCCTTGGTGCACACAGATCTTAACAGCATCACTGCCAACAGCTTGCTAACTTGTGAAAAAGTGGCTAAATGACAAGATATAAGCATCTGTCTCTATGCTTAAAGTCAAATTGAAACAACTTCAATCCAACAATAAATACATTAGCTGTTTACAAAGATTTGCAACATCTTTTACTATGGTTTCCCTCCACCACTTGATTAAAGCATACTGTAATTGTCACCTGGATCTCTAGTTCATATTTTTTCAGATCACGTTCCCCTTTGGTTTCTGTGAAGTGAAGAGCTACGACACAAGAACCAGAGCCTGCTGCCTAAATACATCACACACGCTAGGAAGGAACAAATGGAAATTTGCAAGCCAATGACATGGTCCACTGGAGATGGTATGCGAGAGGAAATTCTGGTGGCCAGAATTTCCTGCTGTCAGCATGCGGCACGTGAGCCAACACCGACATGGAGGCTCATGCAGGCAGGTCGAGACGGGAGGAGAGAATCACCTGTCTACCACCCCCTCCGCCACCACGCACGTATGACCTTCATCTGAGGGAAGCAGGGACGGAACAGTCGGAGGAGAAGGAGGAAGGAAGGAAGGAAGAGAGAGAATGAGTACCGGAAAGGCAGCAACAACCTTTTCTTTTTTTTAAAAAAAAACACGGTCAACAGAGAGATGTAGTGAGAGAGGAACATAATGGTCAAAAGCTGCATGCACGGCTTCACGAGGAGCCTCTTGTACGACACTGCAAGCTTAAAAAATTCATTGAATTTTTTTTTCACCGAATGAAAAAAAAATTGTGGTGGAAGCCACAGAACACACCCAATGTGGACATTGACAGACAATGAGCCACAAAGTAGGAACCTTGAGCAAGTCTTTGATTGGTCAATATCTTCCTGATCTCAGTCAGCCAAGCCACCTTCACCTCCACTGATGGGGCCTGGTAACACACACACACATACACAATACACACACACACACACACACACACACACACACACACACACACACACACACACACACACACACACACACAATACACACAACACACACACACACACACCACCTGTCACCATCAGCTCCTAACCCAGTGGTTTTTATTACATATCTCATAGACTGATTCAGGCTCTCCTCTAAAACATAAGAGATGAGGAGGGGAATATTTGGGACAATTCCTCATGAAGACAAACATTGTTATCACTGGGATGGGGAGTACTATGTAATATTCTTTCATAGGATACAAAATGTTTATCAGTTATGATATACTGTCGTAATAATAGATATAAATAAGGTATAAATACATCATGCTACACATAAATTAGTCATTAATGTCCTCTGAACAAGTGTAAAATGAGTCAGTCCGTGTGGGACAGGTTTTCGTGTGGCATATGGTGTAGTCATGTTATCTGGTTAAGGAGTGGTGTGGCTACCTGGATTAAGTAGACCTCCTCCCTGCCACTGTACCACAGCTCAAACTTCTTGTTGTCTCCCTTGATGTTCTCGGTGATGCCCACAGCATTCATCTGCACAAATTACATAAAAACACCTTCAGAGTCAGTTAAAATAACTATACATCTATTATTATTATTAGACAAAAGTGTCTGTTCAGTGTAATGTAACATAATGTCTAAAAAGACTACTGTGATTGCCACAGCACCCGTAGGCAGTGTTTGAAGCTGTAGGAGGAGGTGCGATCGCTGCCGTCGCCGTTCTCCTCCCGCTTCTTGCAGAAGAGCAGCGCGTTCTCGTGCAGGAACAGGTGCCTCTGCATGGGCTTGAAGCGGGCCAGGTCCTTCATGCGCGTGGACGCCTTCTTGTGGCTGATCCACACGTTGAAGGAGCCCTGCATCAGAACACGGCCCAGGTCACTCAGCTCACCCTGGGGGAAGAAGAAACAGGATTTCAGCCTAACCTCCCAACGGCGATCATTCCAGCTACTAGTTAAGGATTTAGCATGGTGATAAGTAAGAAAATCCCACAATGACACAAAATCATAATTATGTATAATAATAGATGTATAGTTATTTTAACTGACTTTGAAGGTGTCGACTGTTATAGTACTGTTACACTTATACAATTATATAGAGATTACGGTGAAATGAAAAAAAAATAGTGTGTCTCAGTACAACACATCAGTCTATTTTAGATTCACCAGATAATAAAAGCCAATTCTTAGCCCACTCAATCATCTGTCGTATTGACTTTACCTCATATCCTGTGATGGCGATTTGGTGCATGGAGTCATTGACTGACTTAAGGAGATCCAACATAGCGTTTAGCGCCCCCTGCAGTTCACTGGTGTGATCAGAGTTGGCACTGTGCTTCAAGAGCTCCTGCACATGCCAAAGACAGAGAGGGCCAAGAACATAGCTACACTGTGAGACATGCATGGAGAGAAGCCATCTCAAAGGCTGGCAAAGAACAAGCTATGGTGCTTGTTTTATTTTGTATTAATAATTGTTGACCTTTGTTCAATGCCATTTTTTATTATATCTTCTCATTTTTAAAGACCCTTTGGTACATAGCAACTTGCTTGTTTTTTGTTCACTTTATTTTATTGTTTAAATATCGCTTTCCATTTTATTTTTGGCCTTTCACTGATAATGCAGTAATCTCCTAAGCTGCATTTTTTCTAAAATCATAGTGGTAAAATTAGGGTAGTTTTGGCAAAGGAACCCACACACATTTTACAAATAGGACAACAACATGCATGCTGTAATGTTGAGAACATTTTCTCCCTGATCCAAAAAAAAAGATGAAAAGCTATACCTTCAGTAAAAGCTGGTATTTGGTCAGTCGCTGAACAGGTTTAAGTAGGTAGGAGTCTAATCGCAATTTATGGTCAAGCTTTTTCTGACATTCCTGCATCAAAGAAGCATCCGGCAGCATTAGCCAAGAAAACAGAATAGGGTGAAACACTACAAATGCTCTACACAGCACAGACACTAGCCAAAGAAAAAGGATAGAGCAAAACACTGTAGATACACTGGCCAATAATGAGCAGATTCTGTAATACAGAGTTTGTGAATCTCATAATGTCGACTGCAAAAGAAATTTCATGTGTATGCAACTTCTTTTTTGTTTCATGACATTATGAGGGTCCCCAAATACACTTGTAAGAAATAGCAACATTTTTGATAATACATGGTGGGCAAAAAATATGGGACACATTTTAAATGCTTATATATATATGGAATCTAAAAATTACAGAGAGTAACAAATATATTAATTGGAAAGCTGGCATTCAGGAGTTTTTGATACACAGGTTAATTTGTCTGGACACCACTCTGGAAGCTTATTTAAAGACATCTAAAATATAAGGGTAGTTTTAAAAAAAACAAAAAAAACAAAAAACAAAAACACAGCCAAGAACATTTTAAACTACAGCCCTATAGAAAGTGTTTTGTATTTTTAGCCCAACCTGTATGGTGACCTCCTGTATATCAGTTAGGTAAAAAATACTGTATATTTGGTGCTCTTTGTCATTTTTATATTTAAAATGTGTTCCATCAATATGGCCCAGCATGTACAAACTGTAACCCAAGCGCATTATTTGCCATCACCTGGAAGAAGGTTGAGTCAGAGCACTGCCTCCAGAGTGACTCAGATCGGGGTTTGTTCTGACAGTAACGCTCGTACATCTTGAAGTTCTCCGTCTGAAAAGAGCAGAGCACACTGTCAAAGGCAATGCAGTTCCACAGTTCTTTCGTATTGATAACTTTAGTGCATTTTTATTGGTTTATTTACTGTAATATTACATTGTTTTCATGTTTTAAGAGATTGTGTTAATGGCCTCACCCTCTCGAGAAAACAGGCTCCAACTTTTTCTGGAAGCTCTAGGCAGCTCTCCAGATCTTCGAGGAAAATTCTAAAGCCCAGAGAAGTGAAATGCAAATGTTGAGAAGACAAAACCTTTTTTAACAAGAATTTGATATCTGTGTGTGTGTGTGTGTGTGTGTGTATTCCTTGCCTGCTGTGGAAATTGTAGATCTCTGACATGTTTCCAAACAGGATGTCCTTCTTGTTCTTCAGCAGTGTGGGCAGGAGGCTGGACAGGGCCGGGTTGTCCATCTCAGCTCTGTAACCCTACACGTAGTACCACACACACACACACACACACACACAGCACCTCACGTGAATCACTAAACAACAACTCTGTGTGTGTGTGTGTGTGTACATAAGTATATCTGTAAGTACATGAGTACACTAAGCAATGGCTGTATAATCACAAAACCACAAATATTTGTGCGTGTGCGTGTGCGTGTGCGTGTGCGTGTGCGTGTGCGTGTGCGTGTGCGTGTGCGTGTGTGTGTGTGTGCATGCGTGCCAGTGTGTGTGTGTGTGTGTGTGTATGTGTGTGTATGTGTATGTGTGTTAGCATGTGTGTGTGTGCATCCACGCGTGTGTGTGTGTGTGTGTGTTTGTGTGTGTGTGTGGATGTGTGCATAAGTGCCTAATCCACTCGTAGCAGCAGGCCTAAAGGGCATGTGTGTGGGAGGCTGTGCATGCCTGTGTCTGACCAGAGGAACTAACCAGCAGCACAGACAGCAGCTCCTCCACATAGACTCTCTCTGTGTCAATCAGCTCCTTGATCACATGCCTGTAAACCATTATAAGATAAAAACATTCAGGATCAACTCATAGAGAAGCTTTTACTTGTATGAGTGTGCGTATTTGTATGTGAGTGTGTGTGTGTGTGTGTGTGTGTGTGTGTGTGTGTGTGAAAGAGAGAGAGCAAGAGAGAGAGAAAGAAAGAGAGAGAGAAAGAAGGGGGGGCAGAAAAAGACAAGAAGAGGGGAACCGTAAGAGAGGCTTGTGTTTGTATGTATAAGTGCTTACATATATGTGTGTTTGAGAGCAAGACAAAAAGGACAGAGAGAGAGAGAGAAAGAGGCAGAGAGAAGTAAAGTGAGAAACTATTTCAGATGTTCAGACCGTCTCTTCTGAAGTGGGTTCTCTTTCTCTTCTCCGTCTGAACTGAGGGAGGACACAGACACATAGTTCCTGTTCTCCAAAGAGTTCCTGTTCTCCTCATACTCATGCATGACTTCAATCTGGAGGAAACAAGAAGCAGACAGGATGAGGATTCTGGAATCAGAACCAGAAAGGATGAGTACTCTGGAATAGGAACCAAACAAGATGAGTATTCCGAAATATGACTTAGGCCCTGTCCACATTAAGCCAGATAAATATAGATAAGCATATATAATTATAATAGAGACCATGCTTTTAAAAAACGATCGCTGAGGTGCATACATCTAAAAACAGTGGCGTATCATCGTTGTGTGTACAGAGTACACTGGGAGTTTAAAAACAATGACATTTGGTTGCCATGACGCCAAGGGAAGTTCAGCTTCTAATTGGCTGGCATGATTCTACACAGCAAAACACAGTCAGTGTATTTATCCAGGTGTGTGTGTACGGAGATATTTTAACAAACGTTCTAGTGTGGACAGAGAGAGTTTCGACTACAAATATGTGGATTTATATTTATCTGGCTTAAGGCCTCAGGGCCTCAGACAGGAGGAGTGTTGTAGAATAACTACTCTGTCCTGTCAACACTACTGTATTGTAGCGGTCCTCACCTTCTTTGTGCTCGGGCCTTTCCGAGATCCTCTCTTACCAGGCAAGGAAAGATCAAAAGAGAACTTCAAGGTGGAATTTAAGTCCACACCTGTTGACAGAACAAAAGGTGTAAAATAAACAGAGTAACACTGGCTTTTATGTTTGTGTGGTGTGTATGAAAGTGTGTATGTGTTTGTGTGTGTGTGTGTGTGTGTGTGTGTGTGTGTGTGTGTGTGTGTGTGTGTGTGTGTATGTAAGTGTGTGTATGTGTATGCATGTGTGCATTTCCATACATATAGACCACACTCAAACATCAATATCCCTCCACATGCACATGATTACTACCAACAGAGCCCTCACCGTGTTTGGGCGAGAAGGTGGGTGATTTGTAGTCTGGTCATAAAACCAACCCCTGGTACTACACTGCATTTTGTACAGAGGTTTCTGACTGTCCTCTATTGAGAAATGTTTTCTTCCTGGAGGTGTAGATTCTGCTGGGGTTTAAAATGATTGGATCTGCCTTTACTCAATTGCTAACAGCAATTGGGTAAAGGTGGTGACATATGCAATTAGCTTAGCTATAGGCCTGCCTACGCACTACAATTCAAATGTAGTGCACAAAGTCGATGTCATCACTCACAAATACTCCCTCTGTACGTGATTGCAGGCTGTAAAGCTACCACCAGAGTCAATCATCTAAACTGAAAGAAACCCAGACTACCACTGTAGGGAGATGATAATCGAGCAGAAGTGTGTAGGCAGGCTTATAGCCAGACTAGGTGATTTGGTTAGTGGTGGGGGGTCCAGAAGACTCACCGTGTTTGGGCAAGAAGGCTGGTGATTTGCATGAGTGGTGGTGGGGGGTGCAGAGGACTCACCGTGTTTGGGCGAGAAGGCTGGGGATTTGCATGAGTGGTGGGGGGTGTAATTTACAGGACTCGCCGTGTTTGGGCAAGAAGGCTCGTGATTTGCATGAGTGTGAGGGGGGGTCTGGAAGACTCACCGTGTTTGGGCGAGAAGGCTGGTGATTTGCAGGTGCGGGGGGAGTTCTCTGGCCGGGGGGCGACGGGCTGGATGGGCCGCACCTGCACGTCCGCCAGCTTCCTCAGGCAGGCCTGCCGGTTCTGGATCATCCCCCGCACCACCGACAGCTTGTCAGCCACCGTGTTTATCTGGGACTGGGGGAGGGACACAGGACATGTCAGATACTGCCAACATTTCGCAGGAAATGTAATAGTAGTAGTAGTAGTAGTAGTAGTAGTAGTAGTACTGTAGTAGTAGTAGTAGTAGAGTAGAGATACTTTATTTATCCCGAGGGAAATTAAAGTGTCCAGCAGCATATACACATCATATACAATACACATATCACGTATACGCATACGTTTAGGGATTCAAGGATTTTTAGTGCCCCAGTGTAAGAGGGGACACAGTGGAAGAGGGAACAGACAAGGAAATAGATGTGCCTTCAGTAAGTTTCCCGGAGCAGGGACACTTCAGACACACACACACACACACACACACACACACACACACACACACACACACACACACACACATGGGCACACAGACATATGATATCCATGCACACAATTATACTACAGGAGTACTAAGGAGACATTGATTGAGAGCCATTACTACAAAGTAAGGTTGTAATATATTAAAGGTCGATTGTGGTGCTATGTTATGATAGGACAGTGTATGTGTATGTATTAAGACAACCAGATAAAGGCAGATATGTGTTCAACAACAGACTTAGACAATCAAGTCAATCATGCTCCTCTCTTTCTGTGTGAAGGGCTGGTTGAAGAGCTGAATGGTCCTAGAGGAACAGAACAAAGGACCTCAGCAGCCTGTCTGCTTTGCAAGACAGAGACAGGAGCCTGTTACTGAACATGCTCTTCTGCTTGGAGAAAGTGGTGTGCAGCGTGTGGCAGTCATTGTCCATTATAGAGAGCAGTCTGCTCAGGGTCCTCTTCTCTGCAGTCCACCACAGAGCCGGCTTTTCTTACAAGCCTGTCCAGTCATCCAGCATCACCTTCTCCTGGGTGCTGCCTCCCCAACACACAGCGTAGAAGAGGACACTGGCCATGACAGACTGGTGGAACACAAGCAGGAGTTTTCTGCAGACACTGAAGGACCTGAGTGTGTGTGTGTCCTTGTGCGTGCACGTGTGAGTGTGTGAGTGTGTGAGTGACCGAGGGGAGTACCTCCAGCTGGGGTGTGAGAATAGCCTGGAACTCCAGGCTGAGCACGTCAGGACTGGACCTGAGGACCGAGGGGGCCCTCTCCAGCAGTCTGTCCAGGTCAAGCAGAGCCAGCTGTGCCCCCTCCTTGGACTGAAACTTATCTACCAGCTGATTCGCCAAGAGATAGGCCCCCTCATCACACCAGGAAGTGACCTGTGCGTAAGCACATGGACATGGAAAAAGACATGTATGCATGTGCATCAGAAGCTCACACACACACACACACACACACACACACACACACACACACACACACACACACTCAGCCCCCCCCCCTACACACACACACATACATACATACATACATACATACATACATACATACATACATACATACATACATACACAATTGGACAGACAGGCATACACAGAGACACACACACACACATGCACACACACATGCACACACACAAACACACACACACACACACACACACACCATAAACACCCAGCGTCAAATGCTTGCGTGATATGAAAACTTCTGCTCTTCAACTCTTACCTAAGCGATGTTGTTTGCTGTTGACACTATGTTGGCCCTATGAGCCACTTCACTGGACAAGCATTACATAATAAAAGCATTTACTGTGTCCACCTCCAACCACTCATCACAGTGATGCACACACAGCTACCTCTGTGTCATCATTTGCCCCCCCCACATACATACGTGGGTGTCCATCGGGGGTGGAAAACAACTTCACAAAATGTGAACCTTTATGATCACACTTTATTTGGATGGTGCTGTAGATGGTTCTACAAACTATCTACAGATGCTGAGACTGGTAACAAACTATCTGTTTAAAGTCTGTGTCTTCCTAAGGTTAGAATTAGGGGTTGGGTCAAATTCATCATTAACTAAACTGTAAATTATATATTTTTTGTCCAACAGTTACCAGTTACTTTTTAAAATTTTACCAGCATTTGGCTGGTGGCTGACACTAATTTCCACCCCTGACATCCACAATACAGTCCACATTGTCAGTCCATATTGACCGATATCGATTTTCATCACAATATCGATAACTATATAGAACTTCAAATCAAAATTGTCTTTAACAACAGAATCACATGACAACACATGTGGTAGTGTACTTTCAAGGAATAGTACATGAATGCATAGTGGAATGCACAGAATATAGTGCAAAAGAAAAACTTTACTAAATAAATAATAATAACAGTAATAACAAACAACAAATAGTGGTCATGTGCTTCATCATTGTCAATTAACAGTTACGATTGTCGTTTTGATTAATTTTTCAATTAACTTCCCAGCCCCAGTACCTCGTGATGTCACTTATGGGCCATACTAAGCCCACCGTGACGTGGGCATACACGGACATAGGGGAACAGGAACGTACACAGGCACGGGCACAGGTACAGTACCTCATCCAGGCAGAGGTGCAGGTCCCTGGCGCGCGTGAGGGAGGCCCGTTTGGCGCGCAGCGAGGTGGTGAGGATGTCACAGTGGTGGCCGTAGCTCGTTGCAGCGCTGCACGATGAGGGCCAGAGCGTAGTGGTGACTGGTGGCCAGCTGGTGCCCGTGCAGAATGATGATCTGGGCACGGCTCATCTCGTCCTGTCACGCAGACCAGGAAGTAGGGACAAGGATACAAGCATACAAGGATACAAGGATACAGGGATGTTTTATTGTCATATCCATATACATTCTGGGTAGAGTAGGACATGCAGTGAAATTAGTGACTGTTTGTCTAAAAGGGAGTATGGTGGTATGGGGTATGGGGGGGTAGAGTTAGGGGAAAGAGGATAGGGGGTAGGGAGTAGGGGGTAGAGGATATGGTTATGGATAGGGGTAGTGATTGGTGGAAGGGTTAGGGATAGGGGTAGGGGGTAGGGGTAGTCGATAAGGGGTAGGGGTAGAGGCAAGTGGTTAGGGTTAGGGTTTAGGGGGAGGAGGTAGGGGTAAGATGTAGGTGGAAGAGATAGGGGGTAGGGGTTAGGGGGTGTGTAAGAGTATGGAGGTAAGGGTAGGGGGTAGGGGGTAGGGGTAGGTGGAAGGAGGTTGGAGTTGTGTGATAGGAGATTAGCCATGATGAGTTATTCTGTATAGGCTACATGTGCTTTCAAATGTCGGACACTTTAGTATGATCAATGTGCAAATATAATATATGGTCTTTTTTCTACTGAAGAAACCCTATGCTACCCTGGACAACTTTACTAACTAAGAATAAGAAATCTGTGAACAACAGCAGGCAATAGAGCTTTTCCATTTGCTACCCATCAGCGACATTGTGCCCAAATTCTCCACTTGCTGGCTGCATTTCAAGCAATACCATAGACCATCTGGCTACTGGAAGTGCTCGGCTCTTCATGAATGCTTCTGCCGCCTGCATGTGATTTCAAGGCCACTGTTGGAATTTATTTCTGCTGATCATAGCATCCATGTTTGGGGAGTATTAAAATTAATTAACATGTTTCTGTAATACTAAACAATCTTATTCTATTCCAACCAGTTATTAAGCAGGTCCTGCTAGAAGCTAAAAGGCTAAGAGGTGACTCACCTTCTATTAGAAGACAAATGAGAAAAATGACCTAAGCCACAACAAAGCATTTTCAGAAAAATGACATAAATGGCTTTTGTGGAATATTATTTTTCCTCCTGAGATGCACTGCTGGCTTTTGAAATATAGTATAGTATAGTACTGACGTATAGTATAGTATAGTATAGTATAGTATAGTATAGTATAGTACAGTATATAGTATAGTATAGTGCTGACAAGCAGAAACGTTACGTGACACACTTAAGACTTGGCAAACCCCCAGAAAAGCATCCTAGGTGCCCTTTAAAAACAGCTTTGATGGGTGCTATCGCCCTCTGCTGGTGGTGACTGACCTCTGCTCGAGCATCCAACCCCTCCAGGTCAGCGAGCAGCTGCTCTGTCTGGCCCACGGTCACCCCCACAGGGGGAATGGCCCTCTCCTGGGCCGTCAGCTGCTCCAGCACCACCTCCATCTGATCAACACAACAGTGACAGGGTCCAGATGTTCAGCCTCCAGCCGCAGTAGCATGGCATTGCATCGCACTTCAAAGTGGTACGGATGACAAAATGATCATGACAAAACAGGGTGACCAGGTCCCTGACATGGATACCACCCTAGTTCAGTCAGTATGTGAGTTCAGTCATTTAAAATATATATATAGTAATGTAATGTAGCAATGTAATGTAATGTACTAATGTAATGTAATGTACTAATGTAATGTAGCATAAAGTAATGTTTTAGCTACAAATACCCTGGGAAGGAAGTGTGTTTTTGTGTGTTTTACCAGAGACAGACCACCAAAAACTGGGACTGTCCCCAGAAAATGGGGACATCTGAGCTAGCCTGGTCAAAACCACCCTCTCGCACTACACTGCATTTCGTACAGACGGTCTGGCGGTGATTCCACTGACATGGTTGTCTCCAGCAGTATCTTGCAGACCAATCAACAAACAGAGGAAGTGTTTGTGACAATTTAAATGTAGCACACAAAGTCAATGTCATCACTTACTAACACTCCCTCTGTTCACTAATTGGTCCTGCAAGATGCTGCCAGAAACAACCATGTCAATGGAACCACAGCCAGACCCACTGTACGAAAAGCAGTCTAGTACGAGGAGCTGGTTTTCACCAGGCTACATCTTGGCACGCTATGAGAAAATGCTAGATAAGAATAATGATGAAATAACGTAAATTGAATCACCAAACATTTCAAAGGCTCACAAGTAAATATAGGACTGAATGAAACCACGGACAGCAAAAGCTGATGTCCTCTGATTACAGTATAGTATGTCAGCGTTTTTTCATCTTACGCCTACACAACCTACTTCATGAAAGCTTTGCTCGTATCGTAACAGCTGAAGGTACTGCTGCAGCTTGAGGTGGTGCTTCTCGAAGAATTCATCAAAGGCCATTTCCATGTCTCGTAACTGGGCCAGGAGCCTGCAGGAAAAATGGGAGAGGCCCCACCCACGATTAATGAGTCCTCCGTAGCTCAGCAGTCTAGACAATAGATTTCCCTCTCAGAGAAGTGCACCTCCACTGATTCCTGAACTGATAAGCCTGTCACTGTCTCTCAGAAGATCTACTAGCTCATTTAGAGGAACTCATTACAACACTGCTGGCTGGCAGAGTAAGCATTCATGTTTTTTTTTCGTGTGGGGGCGAATTGCATGATTTAAATCTGTAAAGCAGCTATATCTTCTGAGGACGTGTTAGGCTCCCTTTTTCTAAAAGGCCATACGTTAACATTACAATGTGTTAAATTAAATACGCTTAAAGGTCAACCGTTAAAAAATTAGATTTAAATTTTGAATTAACAGCAAATGTTCACTAACGTTTCACACAACTGAAACAAAAACAACTGACTGGTGACCAGGCAATGAGTACTTTGCTCTCACCAAGTTAAAAAGGGAAAAAGCATCTTTTTCTAAATGCCATAGCTTTGTATGTTAGCCCTGCCCTGCTAACAAAAAAACTATCAGACAGACAAACAAACACACCAACACTGACAAAAACATAACCTCCTTGGCAGAGGTTAAAAAATAATTAAAAAAAACGTCTCTTTCTGAGGCCCACACCTCTGCACGGTGGCCCTGTCCTGGTCAGCATCCTTCTCTGCGGCAGCGTTGCCCTCTGGTGGCGTGGCGGACTCCAGGTTGGTCTGTAACTGGCGGCCCTCCTTGATGACAGTCCGGATCTCATCCTGTTCATAACCATTGCTCATTTCACAGAGGGCAATCGATATTACAATGGTGCTTTAATGTCAAATTGGATATGTGCCACAAGCTATTTAAGGAAACATTTTTCCTATAATGGAGTCACACATTTGAGTCCTTTTCATTTTTTTTAACGAGCAAATCCTACCTTCATCTGGCGGTACTTGTCTGTGTGAGCGGTGAGGAGGTACTCGATGGCGTTGGCCTCGTCTGGGAGCTCGATCTCGGCGAGCTCTGTGCCAAAGGACTGCAGCAGCTGAGCGATCTCCTTCACGGTCACTGCAAAGCTCTCAATAGCCTGCAGAGAGGGCCAGCATGTGCCAACAGTTAAAACTATGCTGTGACTGCTTAAAACACTCTAAACGTCTTTTAACTACTAGAGTGAATAGTAGGGTGCTACTGTCTGATAAGTTCATTTTTTATTTTAAAGAGAGAGAGACAGAGAGATAGAGACAGAGACAGAGACAGAGACAGAGACAGAGACAGAGATTTGAGGTGGCTGTTGGAGGATATGTTAGGCATTTAAAGAAATCCCATTAAAATCCTATTAAACATGTTTTATACACATAATTAACAACATAAAGCAATAAGGCCATGTATTGTTTACAGTATCAAAAAAACCTTTTGACCCGGCCATGTGATCATAATAAGAAGGTGATGTGAGAGATGTGATGATTTTGTGTTTGCATGTAATATTACTACACAATGCATCAGCACTACAACATCAGCACCCAAAATGGGTGGTTGAAGTCAATATATAAAATCGTAAAAAGGTTTACCGTTTTCAAAACAAACCAGTCACTATTGCAATACTCCAATTTGCCATCGAACTCAGATGACAGATGGTTCTCATCAAGGAAGTGCAGCAAGTCAGAGACAGAGCTGAGAGAGATGACCTCAATGGACAAAAATAACACAAGATAAAGTCAGTACCTCTATAACAGACTAAATTATACAAACTCTTTTCTTTATACCGTGTTATACATTTCTTTTAAGTGTTATACAGTGCAGTTATGAGGACACTACCAATATATTTTGTAAGTTAGTAGTTGTGCTTGTGCATGCGTGCATGTGTGTGTGGGCGTGCGTGTGTGTGTGTTCCTGCAAACATGTTTAAGTTTAGTAGAAGTTTACTGAGTCAGTGCATGTATGTTTTTATTTGTTTTTAGTTAATTGTAGCATAATTATCTGAGCATTCACTTCTACAAAGAGAACCTTCAGGACAAGACATAATTATCTGCACCCACAAGTTTACAAAATACAATTCAACCCGGACTCTTCATCTTACGGGCATCTTAATGATGAAGTCATCTTGGCTGAATCGGAAGCCGATGTCAGTGGTACCGGACGGGGTGGTGCGTTGCAGGAGGCTGGTGGGCCTCAGCACCAAGATCAGATGGAGGTTACCTGGGAAGGACGTCTGACAGAGACACAGACAGAGGGGGGAAAAAGAGAGACATAGTTGGTCATTGGTTACATTATCATTTGTGCAGGTAGCTTTACCTCAAGTATCCAGATGAAGATCTGGATCAAGTCTAGGATCATATGTGACCATGAATGGTGCATGTTTAACTAAACAACAAACATCAGAGTAATAATTGCCTACAAATGTAAAGACTGAATCTCCTCTATCACTCTTTAGGCAAAAAAGTCTTTTGTCCCTTGGCATCACTGAAGTTAAAATGTTCCTTTCTGCAAGTAGTGACAGGATTTATCCTGCTGATCCTGTCTGTCAACACAGACACAGGATCAATGAAGTGCAACAGAAACTCCGGTTCTCCCTGTCAGACTGTCAATGAAACTACACTTCACATTAGCAAACCTATAGACACTCTAGACGCTACCAGGTAGCTTCTTGAGACATACGTCCTAATTAATATTTTATACCCCCATGCATCCTATGGCCTACTCGTAATTGTAGCCAAATACATGCTATCAAGGATGTACTACCATTCGTCTGTTGGAATGCGGGATGGGTGAATCTCGTACGAAGCAATGGAAATATTACCTGAAACTTATTGTACAATAATCATATTGCCATCAAGCTGTGTTAAAAAATATGTAATTGCTTTGTAAATACACGTAACTCCTCATGTGCAAACCGTTATACTGTCAGGTAAACAGGCTAGTGTGTAACCCAAAACACAGCCGCGCAACGTGCCCGTTGAATGTCACACATTGCACTTTGCTACACCCCTTGCGTCATCCACCTGCCCTGGACAAAACCTGCAAAGGATTCGGTAAAATATGTTAACTAAAACATTAACAAAATAAATCCAAAATATTTATGCGCCTACCATTTCTCGGATGTAATGCACCACAATCACAACTCAACGAGCGCTACAGCGACCTGTTTAAATTGCCCATCGCATCGGCAGTCACAACTGCTGCAGAATTATGCAGCTCCCCAACCCAAAACTCTGAGACGCCCTTCCACCACGACCGTATTAACATCTGCAACTCACCCCAGTCCTTCGGATCCGAGGAAAACCCCGAAGTGGATTGGCTTCCGCCATTGTTTTAGAGTTTTGCCTTTTGGGGGTATATAACACCCCTTTTCCGCGCCTCACAACTTCCCTCCCTCCATCAGTTTGTCCGTGGGACTATCCCTGGACTATCCGCGTCAGAGAGCATCCGCAGCGTCGACACTGCAGTGCTTTCAGAAGTCCCGGCAGTGCTGTCTGCAACACCTTCACGGCGTTGGATTATCTTTCTATCAGGCAACGCGTAAAGTGATTTATGATCAGAGACTAACTACTCCTAAACACATTGTATTTCATGCTATTTATTGAATTTCTTTCAGAGCCATAGATACAGGGACATAGGCTATAGCCAATAGGATGCGGTAAGTCGTGAAGTAGGCTAAACTATAGGCGGTTACAGAACCTTGGACAGCGATGGACATCATACAAGGAGAGCAGATGAATGCGACTTTTTTTTCACTTCTTTCAACAATTAAATGACTATATGGTCGTTCAAATATGATTTTAATGTATTATAAAGGCTGTAGGGGAGCTTATTTAGTCACCTAAATTGTGATCTACCGGTTATTTGTTAACACTTGGAATTGCTTTGCTGATGGGTGTGATGGTATATCAGCTACATTTCCGATATTGTTTTAGTGTGCACTTGTTTATAAACTGCAACACAGGATCAAATGATTCTACCACTGCTATTCGATAGTAGGCTTCGGGTATAAGCTATCCATTAGTCATTCAGTAAATCAATGACCTTGCCCACCTGGGTAGCCTACTTAAACTAAAAGAATAACTTTCAGTCTGAACAACACTACAGAAACCCCCTCCCCTTCACCACCAACCACACAGAGACACACTAAACGTTGGAACTGGCTCATACTTATTGCATTACTTAATAAATTCATAACGGCCCAACATATTAGCAAATGTGTAGTCTATATCTGAGCCTACGCTGAGTAGCTGCAGTTCAACTAGCGCATTTAGCCTACATTACCCACAGTGCCACATTAGTAGTTTTCATTTCCGCGATTCGGTTTGTGTGGGGTGCGCTTGAGTTATCAGACGGATGCCTTTCGCTGTGAGCCAAGTATCGCCTTTTTGCTTGACAAGACTAGCTGGTGTCGCTTACGGAGAAAGCACTCGGTCCACTACTGTGCAGTGTATTGCATGTAAGTTTTGGGATCGACTGAAAATGATGGTATGAGTGGAGTGTTTTTCTTCATTTTTATGCGATTTGTTCCTTACTTTCCTCACTGCGTAATTTGGTGCAGGATGCAAGTACATTTCTTACGCTATTTTGTTGTATCCTGTCAGTATTTCCTGCGCCTAATTTTATTAACGCAGCTATTCAAATAACAGCAAGGCTACAAGAGAGAGTTGTGCAATGCATTTTCCAGTATTTGCTAAGACCATGTGATAGGGATAACATTGTACCTTTGTCCACCTTAGTGTCGCAGTTTTGTAGTTGTATCCTAACCTATTCCAAAGTATGATGGTCAACTTTCCCGTATAGGTTGCATATTTCCTTGTTTTGAAATGTCGTGGGTTATGTTTAAACATGTCACCTTAGCCTGGGGTTAATTTGCCTTATTTCCTCCCTTGGCAGGACAAAAGTTCCTGTCATTAAAGCGAAAAGCTCCGCATAACTTCAGTCACATGCTGTGTTTTCTGATTCTGTGAGCTTGTGGAGCGCATTGACGGACCAATGGGCAACGGCGAATCAAAGCACAGAACTTGGAAGGGAGAGCCTCCGGTAAAACAACAGTATTTAAACGCAATGAGCCAACGGGGATAACATACCGGATCCCAGCTCTGATTTACATCAGAGAGAAGAATCATTTTTCGCCTTCGCAGAGAAACGCACATCTTCCTCTGACCATGATGCAAAACTCATTGTTATGAGAAGAGGTACATTGGAGAAAACGTCTATTGAGGTAATGTATTTATTTGCCTTGCAGTGCCCTCAATTATGCCCTGTTGCTGTGCATAAGTGCAAATATTCTGTGCTATCTTTTGAAGGATATTTTCGAACTATGGATCATTCATTTTTCCTGCTTTATCTCTTCCAGTGGTCACCAGTCCAAGAACTGACAACAGCATGTTTGCCAGAGCACCGCACCATGAACCCTTGTCCTGTCTTTGAAAATACCACCCAGACTCTGTTTTTATTTTTTATCTGTGTCCTACGGAAAACCACAGAGCACCATCAGATATGCACGGGCAAGAATAAGGCTCGCCTCTGCTATGTTTTTAGCTCAGACTTTGGCCAGAGTTGGAGTGAGGCGAAAGACGTGACCGAGAGTGTGATTGGGCCAGACATTCATAAGTGGGCGACCTTTGCAGTCGGACCAGGGCACGGCGTTCAGACAAAGAGCGGAAGGCTTGTCATTCCAGCGTACATGTTTTACATTCACCACAGGTGCTTCTGTTACCCTCTGCCTTGCTCGGTCAAGCCTCATGCCTTCTCATTCTACAGCGACGATTGTGGCAAGACGTGGCAGGTAGGAGCAAAAATGCGGATGAAGTCCTGCGAGTGCGAGATGGCCGAAGTGGTGGACCACGAAGGCCGAAGTTACTTATATTGCAACGCCCGCAATACTAGAGGTCACAGGGTAGAGGCGGTGAGTGAGGATGACGGAGTGGACTTCACTCAGGCCCATCACGCTCCCGCGCTAGTGGAGCAGCCACACGGATGTCAGGGTAGTGTAGTGGCCTTTAAAGTGCCAAAGTACGTGTCCACTGCGGGCAAAGATGAGACATGGCTGTTGTACACTCATCCGACTGATAGGAAAAAGAGGAGGGATTTGGGTGTGTACTTGAACCGCTCTCCGCTGCGTGGCTGTCAGTGGGAGAAGCCCTGGATTGTTCATGAGGGCCCCAGTGGCTACTCCGATTTGGCTTACTGTGAGGACTCAGATACATTTGCCTGTCTAATGGAGTGTGGTAAGGAGAGCGAACTCGAGGAGATTGCCTTTATGCAATTTGATTTCAAAAACATGTTGGAAACATGAAAAAAGAAATCATATTTCTCAAATATTTAGTCTTCCAAACACTGATTGCCAAGGTTGTCACACTGTGAAATGGAAATGCCTATGAAGCGTAGTTGCAGTCACACAGATTACATAAGCTGGTGCTAGTAACATTCACATTTTTAGACTCTTATCTGTTAGGGGGGAAATGAGTGTTATGTCTTTTAGAAACCTACTGATTTTGTCTGTTATACACATGAAGTGAGGTCGTTGATCAATATTAGTTCACACTTGAGTACACGCAGGGTTCCTGCATTCTTCCACGACTATAGATAATATGCACCTCTTAAGGGGTGCTTTTCTTCCGTTAACATGTGAACGAAACTGATAAGAGGTCATGATTTTAAACACTAATCCTAAACACAAAGCAATCAAGATGAATAATGTCAGTGATGCCATGAATGCCACTGCTGCAAAGATCATGTTTTAATGTAAATAAAGGATTTTAAATAGTCTTTGTGGACATATGTCTCTCATTGCACTGATGGTGTATGGCTATAAGAGGAAGTTCACCTCAATGTTTTACTAAACATCTATAACAGACCTATATGTATGTGTACACTATCCAGAATCCCCACCAATTATTAACATTTTTCTGATAACTATTAACACATCTCAGAATGCAGGACTTGAACAGAAGACTTATCTAATGAAACAGCATTCAATGGGTACACTGGAATATTTCTTCTGTTATTTGCAGAAATCCATTTGAACCCTGAAGATCTTTCATTTATGAAAGCAAGAACTCCATGATCATGAGTGTATTGCAACAGAACATGCTCTAGAGGGCATCTGTCTCTCACCTCCTTCATGAGTGTTAAGGTTGCAGACTTACTCAGTGCTGGCTAAACATGATGCATGCTGGGTTAAATGCAAGGCATGCTGGTAAAACACGTTGCCCAAAACCATGGAGCATCTGTGGTGACGCAAGAGATGTGAACATGCCATGTACCTTCAGAGGTCGCGAGAGCTAGACACCTAAAATCAGTCATCGTGTGCAGTTGCTCTCAACTGGCTGCACTGGTCTATAGGCACCTCGGTAATGGCTTAATTTTGCCCTAACTGGCTTTTAGATCTTACTGATTCACATGTGTTTTATATTCTCATTTCAATACTGTTATCTTCTATCTGTTCAAATCTCATAGGATCCCTAATCCCTTGGAGTTACATTCACATATATAAATCAAAGTAGTTATGAACTGGGCACTCATTTTGTGACCTTTGCGGAGAGCAATATGCTATTGACGTAACATGTCATGCCACAAGCTAGGGAAAAGCAGACCTTGATGCACTGATACAATATGCATCTCTTGGCATACTGAACAACAGAAAATCAGCTTCAGACTAGTTTGTCATAAGCCATGTGTTACGCTCAGTCTCTAAGACCACGTACCAGAAACAGGGAAGACCAGGCGCAGATACAAGTTTACTCAGTTTTATTAAAGATAAATAACAAAAAAGACTTTTGACTGGAGTATGTGGGTGGAAAATAAAAGTGTGTGCAAAATGTGAAAAAGTGAGGTGTTCTGTAAAAAAAAGAAGGTGTCAAAAAGGTGCGGAGTAGGAGAAGGCGGCCCTCTCGTCTGGGCTGGTGCTCTTTTAAAGACAAGCAGGCAATCAGGTGTAGCACGTCACCTGCACGCAGGCGATCAAAGACCCGGACTACACCTGTAAACAGAAAATGGCAAAGGAGCCCCAGAGATCCGTAACACATGCTATTGAGGCAGCTGGTGTTAGATCCTAATGTACTGTACTGATAGTTCTTCTACTGTCTATGATTGATACACTGTTCAGAAACTGGCCTTCTCTCAGAACATGTTGTGTGGTATTACTTTAGGTGAAGGCAATTGTTTCATAAACACACTATAATGGGAATTTGGGCTGAAAGTATCATGTCAGTACACTGCTGAGGCATTGTTTCTTTTGTACAAAACATGTACAAAAACAGAATCCGGTCCAAAACCAGTTTTTGCATTGTCAACGATTAACTAAAGCACATTAAAAAAACAACAAGAAGTTGACCAAAGTGCTGTTCATGAGAGCTAACTTAAGAATGCTGACAAAGGACCACAGCAAACTAGAAAAAGTAATGAGTCATCTGTCACACCCAAACACGGGTTGTACTGTGTCTAGCTTTGTGTGAACCCTAAAACTGACTTTTTTTTTTTGACCACAAAGAAAATACACTGCAAAGTGAGCACTTGAAACACTCCAGCTTGTAAACACTTTTAACAGCAGCCTCTTTATGCTCAATTCCTACTTGCCAGTATAGTCCACGGTTGCATTCATGATTAAACAGTACCAATATTATTGCACGTTGAAACCGAATGTGATGCATGCTGGTGGTAAGCCAATACTCCCTCCCAACCCCAACTGCACTTTACGCGCCCCCCCCCCCCACCCAACCACCATCCATTCTACCTCCCTTTATCAGGTAGCCATCCTCAAACTACATTCCATGCACTTTACTCCCCCCCTCCCCATTCACAGTTTTAGACAAACAATCATTAATTTCACTGCATGTCCTACTCTACCCAGTATGTCTATGCATGTGACAATAAAATATCCTTGTATCCTTAGACATTTTTTTCTGACAACAGCTGTAGGTGAGTAATGTTTGAAACATGTGACCATGCCACATGACTTGAAATCAAAGATGCCTGCAGTCAGATTACTGGCTGTGCTCATTTGGCTGCAACAACATACCTATCTGGCTTTTACCAGACACATATGATACTTGTTATGATGCTTTCTATGTGGACCTTCTTCTGCCAACTCTGGGAGAGTAGAAAGTGTCCAACTTCATGGCAGTATTTTCCATCTCGACCCCTGCTACAGTCGGCAGATAATGAAGTTCTAGGAAATAGGCTTCCATAGTAGGGCCTAATTAGACACAAAGTGGTTTCATATCGCAGTAGCCTATATGAAATCAATAAAAGCTTAAAGAAAATTATTAAATATGTCTTAATTGTTTCTGAAGATTTGGTAAGGAGACTTTGAGGAAAAATGTCCTCAAAGTGGATACATTTTTTCACAGATCAGACTGTATGACAAGGTCAGTTTGGGAGAGTCAGTGAAATGTAAGATCCCTCAACCTGCACCGTCCATCTATGCACTGGTTTGGTAGGCTAACAAGAGATAAACTACATTTTCCAGAAACGCGCGTGCTTCCCAGAATCCTTTGAGACAGGAAGCACATTTGTTTTGTTGTGGCGGCCCAGGAGAATGAAGCGGTGAGTGGGACGTCTCTTGTTTTATATGTTTAGAAATTGTTTGTATGGCGCCATAATTGTTCCAACTGTAAATTGTTATAAGGACAAATGCTAAGGTCTCTAGCTGGCAAACTATCATAGCTACTGGTCAACTGTTACTGGTGCAATGTGGTATGGTTCTTCCCCATAACAAGTCAACTCCTACGCTTGCACAGTATATACAAAAACAATTACCCTATCTCTCCCTTGTGCAATGTAGATTTAACTAATCAGGAATCCATGAATGTCCAGTCAACCGCTATATTCTATGTCGTAAATTATTTTTAATTATTGTCAAATGTCAAATAAATATTGGTAGTAGCAAAGCAAAATTCAACATGCACGACTTGCTAGACGTATGCTGAAGAAGATAGGCTAGCTGTTGTGATGTACATCACACTGTTAAAGAAGCACATAACGTAGTCATCATATTTCTACACAATTTGAAGGGTGACACGTCGCGATTGCAATGATGCCCCTGTACCCGAGGAGCAGGAGACGGAGGGCCAGAGGCAGCTCCACAGTCTGCTCCTTCAGCAGCTCGACACTGGTGTCGACATCGATCGGCAAGTTCAGAATACTGCATCATGAAACATGACATACGCCAGAAAACAACATCAAGACACTGTTTTCTGTATTAGCCATTACAACTGTGAGTTTAGTCTTACGGTGCTGTCTTTGTGTTTTGCCATTTCTTAGCTGTTTCGCCAAGAAGCAGTGCTTTGCTCCTGCTGCTTTCTACAAACCCTTTGGGGAGCAGGCAGCAGGGGTGAAGAGTCTGTCACAGTTTCAGGCTCTGCAGAACAAAGAGATGGAGCTGGCCGGCATGAGAGAACAGGGACTCACGGATGTTGAGATTCAGCTGTGGAAAAACAGGAACAAACCTGAGGCAGTTTCTGGAGAGTCTGAGAAGGTAACACTTCTGGTGGTTCTGATGCTTGACTTATGCAGGCATGATGCTTTAACAATGTAATTGTGTAAAAGTGAGTCCAAACATGAGTGCACCAAACTTTGAATGCTAAACTTTATATGTGGTAATGTTAAGTTGATGTTGGTTAATAGATAGGAATCCTATGCCTGAAGAACACCCTGGTGGGTCGAAACATTGCTCTTTATTTAAATAAATTAGTCATTTGTGGAGTTTTCAGTCTGTGGACATCTGTTTTTCACTTCTTTGATACTCTGTTCTGTCCTGCACTTGGCCTCAGTGAGGTGGGATGTGCATGCATCTATTTTGACTTAGCAATGTTAAGCTCATTTACAGATTTACATTTATACGATATATGTGGCAATGTAATGTTTGCGTCTGTGTTGGTGTATGAACGTGCATGTGTGTGTGTGCGCGTGTGCACTTGACTGCATGCATATCTGATCCAGGCTCGAGGAGTGTGTATGGATCCTGCAGTGAAGCACGAGCGACTCCAGGTGATCCAGGAGAAGATTGATGCCCGCAACCGTCTGCTGTCCCGTCCACAGCGGCTGTCCGCCAGCCGTCCGCTCTCCAGGCGAGAAATGGAGATCGAGAAGGCACTGTTCCAAGGCAGTGACCGACAGGGATTCCTCACGGCCCTCTACCATCAAGGTGGTTAGGTTGCTACTTTCTACTGAATATGTGCTCAACATTTTTCTCAACATTTTTATTATTTGCGTGGTATTGTTATTTTGACTCTTTTTTTCTGAGAAGTCAATAATTGACTACATAGTTCAGAAACAACAGGGAAGAGGAATGGTGACCCTAATAGTGTAATTATGAAATGTCAGAATGAGATTGTCAAAGCATGAACATTAGAGATACTTTAAAATGCTACGTATTGGTGATGAATGTTTCCTGTTTCACAGAAGAGGAGCCAGAGTCTGAGCAGCCTGGAGCTTTAGCACCTGACACCATGTATATGCTTTATAAGGACTTCCTCAAGGAGGCAGATAAAGAGGACCCTGTCAAACCAGTGAGTCCCAGAAGTACCATGGAGAACCTCTGTCAGGACCACAGTGACTCTGAGCCCACACCTAACATTGCCCAACCATCTTGCTCCACTGACAAGCAGGACCAGCCACCTACCCACAACAGCCAATCTAGCTCTTCTTTGGATGTGATGGATAGGTGTTCAGGCCAATCATCATCATCATCATCATCATCATCATCATCATCATTGAGTCAGGACAATTCAGTCAGTCATCCACTGACTCAGGACAACCAAAACATGACTCGGGTTTCGGTTTTAAACAAGAAGATGGATGTGAGCCAGTCGATTGGTGCTTTGCGTCCACTACCAAATGCTGGGTCACAGCCTGCTGGGCCAATGACTGTGACTGGGCAGGTGGCGCTCATTCCTGAGGAGGAGATCTTGCAGAACAAGGAGACGGAGGAGATGATCAGAAGCATCCCTCGCTTCCACAACTACCAGCCTGGAGAGCCATCTAATGTCAGTAGAAATTTTAGAAATTATTCTAACTGGAGTACAGGTACCCCTCGAATCAATTCTAAGGGCTGCGCAAAATAATAAAATAAGTAATAAACAGATAATATTTATTTATATTTAATACAAATAAATATTTGTATGATGTGAATGATTACATAAAGCATTTGCTGTTTTTGGCAGTAAATCGTACATTAAAAAATGTAAAATATTTAAATAATTTTTGTATTTGCTCATGGTCTGTCACATCTATAATATGGAGTTGGCCATAGTTTTTGAAATGTGTACATTAACAATAGCCATACTTCTTATATTGTCACACACCGATTCCACTGTAACGTCCCTGTGCTGTTTTTCCTTTGCTGGTTCCAATAGGTGCTTTGTGTAAAGAACCTGAGTCCGCGGGCAACTGTGGCACAGCTCGTGTCCCTCTTCTCCCGCTTCCAGCGCTCTGACCGCCCCCCCATCCTCTACCGTCTCCTCACCGGCAGGCTCAAGGGCCAGGCCTTCATCACTCTCTCAGGTGGGACTGACAGTCACTTCCCCATTGACAACATGCAGGTGCTGGTCGTATAATTAGAATATCATGAAAAAGTTATTTCAGTACATTTCAGTCAGTAATTCCTTTCTAAAAGTGAAACTTGTTTAATGTATACACTCATTTCACACAGACTGACATGTTTCAAGTGTTTTAATGTTTAATGTTTTATTGTTGATGATTATAACTGACAACTAATGAAAACCCCAAATAGAGTATCTCAGAAAATCTGAATATTGTGGAAGAATTCAGTATTGAAAACACCTGGTGCTACACTCTAATCAGTTAATCAACTCAAAACACCTGCAAAGGTGTTTAAATGGTCTCTCAGTGTAGTTCTGTAGGTTCGTGCTATATCACATTACTGCAGTAATTCAGGCAAAAGGAGCCCCAAAAAAAAAGAGTGTAGTACATGCTCATACATTTCATGTTCATACTTTTCAGTTGGCCAACATTTCTAGAAATCTTTTTTTTATATCGGTCTTAAATAATATTTTATTTTTTATGAGGGGAAATTTTCATTAATTGTCAGTTATAGTCATCAAAATGTAAAAAATGAAGTTTCACTTTTTGAATGGAATTACTGAAATAAATGAACTTTGTCATGATATTCTAATAATATGACCAGCACCTGTAATTCCACATGTTCAACACGTTCTGAAAGAAGGCCAGCACCTGTATGTACTTAAACACATGTGCTTCAAGATGTGTTCTTCAATGCATGTACTTCAACACATGTATTTCAGTATATGTACTTAAACACGTGTATGAATATGTTCTTAAACATATTTAGGTTAAAGGGTGGTTTAACCTAAGAATTTAGACATCAACTAAAACAGCAGGCAACTGTAAAGCTGTGACAGATTGCACCTTTTAATTTTAATTGACTTTATTGTCACAATTTTGTAGATAAGGAAAGTGCACAAGCGGCTCTGGAACTCTTGCATGGCTATCGCCTCCTGGACAAGCCGCTGGTGCTTGAGTTTGGCAGAGAGAAGAAGGATCGAGAGGAGAACAGAACGATGGAAGATGGTGGAAAGTCCAGTGAAAAGCCGCGCACTATAAACAACTCGGACAAGAAGGAAGCCATCAAGCCATATGATCCAGTATAACTGGCAGTGAATACATTCAACTGAATAACTGAATGTGAAGTCTAAAGTAGCCATTGAAAAATAGACCAAACTTTTTTTTTTTTTGTCTGTGTATAAAATGTATATACATTGAAAAGTAAATAATGTAAATAAATTATAAATCAATTATATTCATCAAATAAGGTGTTCTGTCCTCATGCTTGTGTTCTATCAGGCTTTATACAAGCCTAGACAGACAGCTAAGTTAAATGGCAACACGGACCATGTCTTCTTCTTTAACGTGTGGAACACGTATGTTGTTATTAAGTAAAACTGGAGAACGACAAGAAAGAAAGGCAATACTGTATGGGAAACCTTGGTAAGAAGGAACTCAAGTAGCCTATTTATAATAATAAAAACAACATCCACTAGGGTGCGCTATTTACTTATATTAGGCTACTGTTATGCAATACGTTTGGGCAAGGCAGTACATAAGGGCTTCCAGTTTTTAATGACTTTGACATGTAGCTGTAGATAGTGAGGCAGAGTTAGTCAGGAGTGACTGTAGGCAAAGGCAGGTTAGGTAGTAATGGGAAAGCTAGCAAGAATAAAATCTTTATAAGTATACGGTGTAACAAAAGCTCACTCCATTCTCGCCAAGCCAAGTAGGAATGCCACAGCTGTGCCATCCAGTGCTATGAAAGTTAAAGGTTTGTTGGTATATGTAAAAGGTTGTTTACCAAATACAATGAAATTCTTACTTGAATGCCTGTTCACATGCTTAAAATCTTAAGGTCTATCAGTGTAGGCCTATGTTATTTACTTCTGTCGCTACACCTTGTGATTGCACGGATAGTTCTGAGCCGTTTGCTGTGTAGTAAGGTGACTAGTCTTTAATGATTTCACTGGTGTTTAATGGAGTATTTGGATATGTTTTTTAAAGCCAAGGCTGCAACACAGTAGGGTAGAATGTCAGTGACAACCAATGGAATGCTGATTTCACAGAGGCAGGCATGACATCACAGAGGTTGCTAGAGCAATGGAATCTTGAAATAGATCATACACAGAGTAGTTGTTACTTGTATGAAGGAGGGGTTGGAGTACATCAAACTTGGAAGTGGCAGATCTTTTTTTTCAGGTAAGCTTTTAAAATCATTTTGTTCTGTTTTTATTAGATACTCCAAGTCAAAATATTGCCTTTTCTGCTTAGAACTAAATGTAAATCCTCAGTGCTTGCCAATAAAATCGTATTGGAGCTCTGTTTTTTTAATGCAGTGGTTCAGCTCTTGTTACTCACTTCACCACCATTCCTCAAATGAGCGTATACGGTTTCATTCAGCCTTCTCTCAGCAGTAATTGCTAAAGTTTGTTTATGGGTGATCGCTCAGTCATGGAGCTCATGCTTAGCTCATGCTCATGACAGCTAGCCTAACAGTGCTAAAGATAACTGAGCATATGTTTTTTAAACTACAGCAAACATGTTTAATACCAAAAACAAAGTACAAGTTACAGTTTTTGGACAATGCATAGGTTTAAAAACCTGTAGCATAAATCTTGGGGAAGGCAAAAAAAAAAAAAACATTGGATTAGTATTCTAAGTAAGCAAAAAACAAAAGACAACCATAACAAAGACAGGGGCCCTTAATTACACAGGACATTAACATAAACCAGACAGAGATAACTTAGATTGCAACAGGTATTACAAACACATAGATGTAACAATCAATGAGGTCAGGTATAACTGTTGGCAATGTGTAATCTGTATGTGTTTTTGAAGGCTGTGATAGAATGTGATACTCTGATGTGGAGAGGGATGTTATTCCATGATTTGATGAAGGTATTAAAAAAAGAACCTCTGACCATAGCTATTTCTAATGGGAAGGATAAGTAAATAAGGTACAAGTGCTTGTGAAATTGATCTTGCATTGTGTGTTGGGAGAAGTGCAGTAACTGTTGGTGACATGTTATTTAGAATTTGAAAATAAGTAGTTATGGCATGACTGTTTATAACGTTTTGAAAAGTGAGGGCATTAGTGTGTGTAAGTGCAGTGCAAGTGATGAGACCACTTTGGTAGTTTAATGTGGATCTTGAGTGCACAGTAGTAAAGACGTGCAATTGATGCAGTAATTTCCTTAGTGGGAAGAGACCATATTGGAAGACCATAAAAAATTGTAGAAGACACAACTGCATGTAAATAGGTTTCAGAAACAGAAAATGACAAATACAGCCTTATCTTATTATATACATATAATTTCTGGTTAAGCTTATTTATTAGTTTAGAGATGTGTTCACAAAAGGTGTTAGTCAAGTACCACACCAAGATATTTATAGGTCTTTGTAATGACCAAGTGTTGGTTTGCAAAGGTGATGGGAAACCTTTTTTTTTGGGGGGGGGGGGGGGATCACCCTGTTATACGGACCAAAAGGCTTTGGAGAGAATCATTCTTATTTCTAGCTAGTGTACTTCTCATAGCTGAAGCTTTTTGAGAAATCTGTTATTTTGACTGACTTTGAGAGTAAAATAGGCTACTTAAAAACACATACCTTTTGTTAAGGCTGCTTTGTAGATTTCTTGTGTTAAATTCAATGAACACTGCAATCTGCCATGCACAAAATATTAGATTTTTTAAGTAGGCTAAACACATACACTTAAATGCCTTATTTGAGTTTTTAACTTAAATGCCTTTAACATAAAAAAGTAGTCCCAAGTCCAGGGGGCAAGTTTGATTTTAATGTAGCCCAAAAAGTTATGACCTTATTTCCTTTCTGGCCATTTCAGTTGTTATACGGATTATTTATAAAAACTTTGTTTGGTTAAGAAATCCAATATGGCAGCACATTTTCTTTCATCCAAGGCAACTCAGCAGCAGCCAGACCAGCAGATATTGGCTTGATTAATACTTCTACTTACCTCTTAGGAAAACGGAAACTGGAAACAGAGTGTATGGGCAGTTAGTGGTTGGCTGTGTTGCCTACAACTAAAGACCCCTCTTGGTATCAAAGTTCAGGGACAGGGACACTGTGCTGTAAGAGATGTTATTGTGTTTTGTGCTGAGATGTTAAACAACAGTCCTGGACTCACTGTGGACTTAAAGGGGTCCTTCCGCTAAAAACCACTTTGAGTAGCTCTATTTACAATGTGGTGGGTCACAACAAGCAGTATATGCACGCAGCACTCCAAGATGTGAAATTCGACCCTCATGGTTTTACTGGTCATTGAAGGGTCAAGCTAACCAAAACGAGCGGATCAGAGCAGGCTAAACCTATCTACATCACTAGGTCGTAAGCCCCGCCCAGAGCCATGTAGGCTATGGTACGCCCAGATCCCAGAGGAAGAACAGTGGACAGAAGCTAGGTGAGCGAAAGACAGCGAATTTGCCCAGTCAGAGGTGCCTTATTGACACGTCATGGATATTCACGAGGTACACCGGAAAAGCCAGTCGTTCAACCACTAGACCTGTTCTAGCTTACAGAAAACAGCGTCAAGCAAGAGAACTAGGACATCATTTTTCGCAGGAATGACGCACAATGCATTCAACCATAGTGGCGACACAGCAATATGAATAAAAATAACGATAGAAAACCTTTAAAAACTTCCAAAGTAGTTCTTGCAAAGGGTAGGGGAGTTTCTATTGTATTGGCTGGTTTTCCAAAGTGGATCACTCACTCTGCCCCCCTAGTAATCCCCCAGTGTGTAACTCTCTCATTTATTAACTCCTTCACTCTCTACCTCAAGCTCATATGAGGGTGAACTTTTCTGGTGCATAATGGTTGCTACATATTGATGGTAGTTATTTCCCCTTCATTGTAAAAACCAATGAATAGGCTACTTTGACAGGTGCTTTATAAATGTGGTTGTATGTATACCTTATTTGTGTGCCTCATGTGTAAATGCACCTAAATGTTTGACCCTTTGGTGGCGCTACATCGAGTGATTCACAAGCATGAAACTTTTAATAGAATGAGAAAATGTATATGATTCAAGAGGCTGCACACTCCTAAGGCCAAAGCAAAATGGCACTAAACAGAAATATACAAACAGTGGATGAGCAGCTTGTGTTTGGCCCTCAAACACAAAGATGTTTTTAGCTGTTACATAATTGTTTTTTACGCCTCTGCCACAAAATTATGTGTATATCAGGGCTGGGGACAGGCTAGGCGGGGCAGCCACTTAGATGACATTAGATGGAAATCAAATTACATGCAATTTCCTATTGCATGTGGCCAAATGTGATTGCCAAAGAGCAACTCTGTGGTTTTGGAGAGGATTCTGTCTAATTTAGCCTAACTGGCAGTAATGGTGTGGTATTGAACAAACCCATGGGAGGTGGAATACAGACAAGAAATGGACAGCAACACAAAGACATCTGACTGCACATGTGTATAGTCAGTGTATGCCCAAAGCCATTCTAAACCTGTTGCTGACCCTTGGCCATGTCGGTTTGTCTTTATCTGTACAGCATACATATGCAAGTGTATAGATAGTGTGGATTTGTCAAGCCAATCAGTTAACTGATAGACTTCATTCACTACTGTAATATACACAAGCCAGTATGGTATATGTGGACTGGCATGCGTCCAACACAGACTCTTTTAAGGCATGTGGTCTTTAGGCTCATGGCAACCTTGGCTCAAACAGAGGGTTTGTATATGGAATTAGCTGTTCCATTCTTTGCTGGATAATCTCTAAATCCCCTCTCAATTCACTGGGATGAGGAAGTTCGTCAACCTTGTAGATTGGATTGACGGACATGTAGAAGGCTCATCTGCACAGACACGGACACTAATATCATCCACTCAAGCACATGCTACATGAAAATATCGTAAAACATGTGGCAGGTTTTTTTTTTTACTTAATGGACTGCATATATCTGCGTGTTTTTCATTGTCTGACTATCAGCTAAGCATTATCAATCCCTCATTTTATATCTGAAAAACAAAAACGTCAGTAAAACTTTCTGAATCAAATGTTGATGCTGCCACTAATGCATATAATTCCGTTATATATAATACTAAAATATTATACAGTGATCTTTAGTATACAAAGTTCAATGTAGATAATAATTCTGCAACCCAAAATCTCCTTTAGGTGACTAGGCCTAGCATTCAAAGTCAAGGATTATCGGGTGTCCGGTAAGGCAGAAAGGTCTACTCCAAGGCTGCAGTCAAAGAAGCGGATTAGCATGTGTTTTGAGCTAAGGTAGAGTGGTGCAAACAACACGGCACTGCTTTAGGGCTCATCTCTGCATCTTTGGCCCTTGAGCCCACGGTGTGTTAAAATCCCACAATCCTTAGCAACACACCCGCCACTATAGCCCAGTTTTCCAGAGACATTTTAGGTGAATAGCTCAACTGAGTGACTGAAGGTAGTGTGAGTGACACATGGCTGTAAAAATCAGTGTCCTGTAATGTGAGAGCTTACAGGTGTATCTGCCTAACATATTTCAAACCTCAGTCACATCTTGATACATCTGCAGACATCAGATTGTCATCTCCAAACCTCAGTAACATCTTGATACATCTGCAGACATCAAATTGTCATCTCCTAAATAATTGAAGGATTCATTAAGTCGAGGACATTGAACAGTAAACATATAGAATACGCTACTGTTGTTGTATTGCAATTGTTAAAAAGTTGTAATCTTTTGGATTTTTACAGCAGGGCTAATGGCTTTCAGGACCCTGGAGAGTTCCCCCTTGTAATCTATACTAAAGGGGTTGTTGGCATACTGTCAATAAACTTACCACAAAACTCTTCACTTTTGTGTATGTCATTTTTCAGTTGTAATAGTTTTCTTATTATGTCATTAAAATATTGGTTCCAGGTTCGTTTGCGCATGTGTCGTACATGTGTTTGATTGAAGCTGAATGTGTTTCTGTGCTCTATGAAGTAGGCTAGGTCAGTCAGGAGAGTGCTGGGGGAACGCACTGGTAAGGCTATAAATTCTTTGGCCAGTCCTCATTAGGTTCACCCCCTGGTCAGTGTGTGTGTCAAGGACTACCGATGAAGACAAGAGAGGCGTTCCTGTGACATAGAGGTATGTTTTCAATCTTCCAGTATCCTTCCCGTTTGATTTTCTTGTATGTTTAATCCATCGGTTCATGGTAGGCTAATATCAACTGCGTTCTGGACCAGAACATTTCTTCCCAGTCAATACCGTTTCTTGTGGTTGACTTTTGACACAGGACGAATAGCCTACCACCATGATACTCAACATACTCGTACTTCATTTTTATCCAGCACTTATAAAAGTATATTTTACTTCGCCACACATGCCCACTACCACCATTTTTTTACATTTGTTTGATTGTAATGGGATTGGCTTGGAATTGAAGTACTGTGATATTGTTTGTCTAGATCAACTATTTAAATGTACACCAGTATATGGATACTAGCGGAATGGCGCATTGTAAAATAAAAGTATTGTGGAGAACCATGCCACTTAAAACACAAATTTAAATCTTCTGGGTAATGAGTAAGCGATCGAATGAGCCATTTTGAAGTAGCCTACTCCTACATCCAACAAGTGGATTGCTGACGTATATTGAAATGTGTAGCCCACATGTTTTATAGCCTATGTGGAAGCAAATAAGTGTCCAGGTCTATTCACCCAATCCGGCTCTTTGAACCCTAGTAATATCTAGCGAGTATGTTTCATATTTCTCAGCGAATATATAGACAGCAGGCTACTGTTCCGGTAGTCTTAATTCTTGAGCGGTCAGAATTACGTAACCTTCAAGGTGACTTCCGGAGAAATCCATGCTTACTGCTGGGCAGGTTACTATAAACCCAGTTCAATTCCCGCATGTATCAATGCTCAAACGGATATGCTTTGGCAAACCATGTATACTTTTGTAAAGACTAGCTCTGTAGGCTAGATAAGGGAACTCTCAGTGGAGAACCATTGGAAGTCTGTGCAGACCACAGCTAAATACTTACCCAGTGTAGTTAAAGTACATTGGAGGAGCGACACCACAACGGCTAATCCCAGCGAAAGATTTAGTCGAGGGTAGATAGAAGTGATGAAGTAATCTCGTTTACCTGGGATTAAAAACTCACTTCAACTCCGCCCCTTGTTCTTACTCCAGTTGCACGCACATGTATTGACAAAAACAAATGCACACAGATATTTTCACTGACATTAGTAAAAAAAAAAAAAAAAGTAAGATGTCACCTACAGGGTACTTTCTACAAATGACACAATTGCATTAACCCATCCTGTTTTTTTCCCTTGCATTTTCTCCACTGATTTAGGTAAATAGCCATGGCAAGGTAAGTGTTATTATCTGATAACATATTTTGTGTAATAAACAGTTAGGTGAACGTCTAACCAAATCTATTCTGGTCACTTCGTTGGCTATCAAGCAAACAGCGCCGACCACAGCCAATTGTACAAATTGGCTTGTGTTGTCACAACAAATGCTACTGCTTTTAAAGAACTATACAGACAATGCAATTACAACGTGAACATGCACACAGCGTCTTCCTAATTCAATATTACACATATTAGATAACATCTTCTATTCAGTTCCATTTTAAAAACTCTTTAAAAATTTGTTTTTCAGGGTTTTCAAGAAAGCCAGTAGGAATGGGCAGGTAATTGCCTACTCCTACACATTTCAAGTGTGTGTGTGTGTGTGTGTGTGTGTGTGTGTGTGTGTGTGTGTGTGTGTGTGTGTGTGTGTGTGTGTGTGTGTTTAAAATGTGCATATTCCATTGCTGATTAATCATGTTTTTACCTGGCTTTCCTAGACTAAAACTAGTTTCAGAGAGCCCAACTTAACTTTAATTAGAATATCTTGGTATCAACATGCAGAAACCATTGGTATCAACATGTGGAACACCATTACAAATAGGTAAACATATCACATATTATCATTAAACCTTCTGCCCCCTCTTCTTCAGCTTACACTCTTCTTGGGCAAGAGGGACATTATAGACCATGTAGAACGTGTTGATCCCATTGGTAAGTGTGTTTCATTCCTTATAGCAATTCTACATTCTACCATACAAATATATTATTTTGGCTAGATAATATATGTTGTCAACCTGATATTGCTTGGCAAGCTGTCAACCTGATATTGCTTGGCAAGAAAGTAATAATTAAGGCAATGAGCTGTTTAGCAAGAATCTCCACAATAAAAAAAAATGAGTTAAACTGTGAATGTTTCTTTGGGGAATTTTTCGGACATCACTCCTGCTTTTTTCCCTATAGAGGGTGTGTTGAGGATCGATGAATCAGCTCTTAAGGGAAGGAAAGGTAAAACAAAAAACATACTTTTAGATTGACCCATAATATGAGTGTCTTGTTGGATAAAGACAGAATTAAATGAAGCCCCTTTAAATGCTCAGTTATGACTGTTGTTACTTTATCCAAAGACAATTCCATTTCCATCTTAATTCTTTTCTTCTTCTGCCTCCGTTTTCACAGTCTGGTTACAGATGACCAATGCTTTCCGCTATGGCAGCGAAGATCTGGACGTGATTGGTCTGGCCTTCAGGAAAGACATCTGGACACACAACATACAGCTCTTCCCCCCCGCTGGCCACAAACCCACCATAACGCCACTGCACGAAGCCCTGCTTAAGAAAGCCGGGGAGGAGGGCCACGCATTCACCATTGAAGTATGTTGGGCTTTCTGCTTCACTCATTTCATTTCTAAACATTTCAGGCTTTTTCATCTTTAATTAGACAGCAAAGTGGAGAGAGACAGGAAGTGAGTGGCAGGGAGGGATGGGATGGGTAAATGACTTCAAGTCGTATTCTAGCCTGATATATGGTGCGATTATCTTAGCCAAGTGATCCATGGCACTCTCATGGTTTCTGCTCTAAACTCCTCCTGCTTTTACCAATCACTACAGTGTGAGGACTCTCTCTCTATATATCTCAGTTGTGTTTCTATCTCAGTCGGTAGCATCTATCTCATCACCCTAAGAGGGTACATGAAGCCCAATATAACAGTGCAGGATTGCTATGTCATTTTAGATCCCAACAAACCTGCCATGTTCTGTCACACTCCACCCTGGGGAGGAGGACAAGGGCAAGGTGAGTAAATCTGTGCATTTGAAATACGCCATTTTTGCAGTATTGTCTATTTTGTCGCTATTTTTCTGTGTGTTTGCTTAGTTTTATTTTGTTAGTCTTTTTAATACTAAAATCTGATTAATGAAATGAATTATCCCATGGATATTTCCTTTGCTCATATCCTCAGCCCTGTGGGGTGGACTTTGAAGTGAAAGCTTACATGGCAAAGGAGGCTGATAATCCAGATGAACATATTGAGAAAGAGTAAGTAGCTTGTTTGTTTGTGTTTGTCTCCATGTCAAATTTTTGAAAAATAGCTATATGAGCTATATATATCATGCCATGCAATTCCACACACATTCCTCCCCTTTTGGGTGGATATAGGACGCAAACAAAAGTCCTGAATAAAATCAGAATCAACACAAATCAGAAAATATCCCATTTTGAATGTTTTTTAATGCACATATAGAATTAAAGTGTACAGAATTGAAATGTACATGCAAAATACAACTTCAGAATGGGAGCCGTATAGTATGCAGATCTTCTCATGTTCTCATCTCAAGTTTCAAAACAATAATTAAAAGCTGACTGAATGTCTACAGGGACATCTGCCGCCTGGTTATCCGAAAGATCCAGTACGCCCCCATCCAGCCTGGCCCTGGCCCCAAACAAGCCTTTATGAAGTGCTTCATAACCACTGACAAGCCTGTCCATCTAGAGGTATCCCTGGATAAAGAGGTACATTCAATAAGGCTGCATTTCCACCAAATTTTGTTTGCCTTTGTCTACCTTTCGTTTCGCATTCTTCTCCTATGTGACGTTGCATCAGGTCATGTGTGCCTGTAAAGCCCTGGCCTTATGTTCTATTTCCCTCCATGTATATTGTATAAGTTAAATCAATTCTACTTATATGGTGGCTCTTAGAGATACTGTATACTGCTCTAGCTGGCAGTGTCTTAACTTGTGAGGTTATTTGTGCATTTCTTGACAGTGACTACAAGAGGTCACTACATGTATTTTGAAACCCCGTCTAAAAGGCTTCTATATCTTGAAGGGCATTCTTATCCACGTATCATCTACACTGTTCACTTACTTTCCTCCACTGTCTGTGTTTACCACATCAGGTTTACTATCACGGCAGTCCAATCCCTGTTAAAATAAAAGTCAGGAATGAGACCACCAAAGTCATACACAAAGTCAAAATTTCAGGTAATTTACTCCGGTCTCAAATCCTCCACTCAAAACTGTTTTCAAATTTCCTTTCTGAAAAGACTTGCAATGTTTTAGTCAAAGATTTACCACTACAGGTGATCAGTGATCACATGTGATTTAAGGTTGCATACGGGTCCATTATATCTCATTTATACACCTAGAGCAACATGGTGTTCTTGGCAAGTCCTGACATGACATGGACACATAGGTTAAAGCATGGATAATATGCACAAGGAATGACTAAGCACTTGATATATAAAAGGAACAATAAAATGTTTGTGCTAATTGTTTTTTATCCCGTCACAGTGGACCAAACTACAGATGTGGTGCTGTATTCTGCAGATAAATATACAAAAAACATCCTGAACCAAGAGTTTTCGTAAGTTTTCATTTAGTTTGAGGAGAGCATGCAATACATTCTTAATTTAAAAACCATGTCTTTATAAGCAACTACTTGTGCTGAGAGTTCTGTATAAAGCTATTTAGGCTATGCATTGCACCATTTTGTGCGTTGGTCTAACCACCCCACAAAATATGTACTTAGGGCCCAATTAAAGAATACAATTTTGAGCCCTGTCCCCTCCTGTTCATAATATAACTCCTGTTATTGGCCACCAAAGCCAATCCTCCCTCCCAATCCCAACTGCACTTTATGCACTTTATGCCACCCCCTCCCCCACCACCCATTCTACCTCCCTTTATCAGGTAGCCATCCTCAAACTATATTTTATGACAAACAATCATTAATTTCACTGCATGTCCTACTCTGCCCAGTATGTCTATGCAAGTGACAATAAAACATCCGTGTATCCTTGTATCCTTGGAAGAGTGTCCTTAAAGGTCCCAATGTCATTGCTGGGCCCTTAGAGCAATTTAGCTTTCCTCCACTTGGTGGCGCCCTTACCAAATAACATTGATGAGCATATAAGCAACCTCTAACAGCACCCAGTGTACTGGTCAAGGCGACCTTCTAAGTTTAGTCACAATTACCATCCTCTCCTGAACAGATATAAAAACATATTCAGTTGCCATTCATTTGATAAAAAAAGAATTAATAAAAGTCATTAGAATTCGACAAACCCCCTCCCCTCTCCTCCCCCAGCATTCAATGTTCATTTTGCCTACATGTAAAAAGGTATAGAGCTTAGGCTAGATAATACTAAAAACTCTGAAGAGCAATGCCTTAGTTGTACCTGTGTATGATATGTGCAAACCCCACAGGGAAACGGTGGAGGCTGAGGGGACGTTTGAGAAGGTTCTGTCCGTCACTCCCCTGCTGGCCAAGAACAGGAACAAGAGAGGATTGGCTCTGGACGGCAAGCTGAAAGATGAGGACACGAGTCTGGCCTCCACGACAATGTAAGTTACACCAGATGGCGGTATATAGGCACATCTCAAGAGGCCATGTGTAAGGTGTTTTCATCTGACTTAAAATGTGGAAATTACCAACAATGTTACTTTACATCAAATCTTCTACAATACATTGAATCATCCTCATTCAGGAAAAAGCTACAGAATCAAGGGTTTTATCACATGTGGCACAAAAGATGTGATCTATTTACTTAAATGCCCATGTGTATTTAGCGTATGTGGGGAAAACCAGTATTTGTACTCTTTCATATTTTGGCATTGAAGTGGTAAAATGTCTTAGGAGGGGAGGCAACATTGAATCTTTTTGATGGAAACTTTTCTGGATTTACACATTGGCACTTGACACCAAAGGTACTTAATAAGGATTTTAGTATTAGACCTTTTTTGGAAATTGGGATGAAATTTAAAATTTAGCATTTTAAATTTTTGATGCAGGTGGATTGGTGTATGGCCTGGCATGTCTTTGGCCCTGTTTTCTATCTTTCTAGTTTTATATTTGTAAATATCTAATTGACCCATATAATGGCTGGTAAGTGTATAGGTTCTCTAAGTCTGATGAAGAGCAGTTTGTGCGAAACGTCACTTGGAAAATAAAATATAAGAATAAGGGACTAAAAGTGTGCGGACCTTGCTTTTGTGTTTGTGTTCTGTTCCTTGGTTCAGCAGCACCTATTTAAATTACGCTGCATGTTTTGGGCCTGCAGTTGTTGAAATAAATCTCACATTTTTGCTTTCTTTGATACCCACCCTTTTCCCCTCATTTCTCTCCCTCTCTCTCTCTCTCTCTCTCTCTTGTCATTAGTATAAGACCGGGCATGGAAAAGGACATTCTGGGGATTCTGGTTTCCTATAAAATTAAGGTCATCTTGGTATCTGGAGGAGGCGGGTAAGACTTTAAGATCCCATCTTTTGTCACCTTCACTAGGGTAATGTAGTAATGCTGCTGGAATACATGTTATCAATAACCCCACTGAGCCCCCAACATACTGGACTGGCATTGGCATTGCATCTTTTGTTTGTATATGAAAGCATATTTATGGTCTATGTAAATTGTTTGCTCCTTGAAATATCTACTCCTAATATAAAAGCCTGATATAAATGCTACTTACCATGTAATGACAACAACAATAACAACAATAACAACAACAACAACAAAAACAACACATTGCATCTACGTAGCAGTTTTTAAGACAGCCAAAGCACTTAACAGTGAAGGGAGAGCTCACCAGCTACCACCATTACTCAACATATAATCAACCAATGAAATGATAATGACATAATAATCTCATTATATTATTGTCTCTTGCTTTCAGCTTTTTAGGAGGGCTGACAGCCAGGTGTGTTTTACTTTTCTTTATGATACTTTCTTGAACTGTCAATTTTAGTGTTCATTTGTAACAATATAGTAATTTGTATGTAATTTGTAATTTGACTGCTGTGATCATTTATCTATGAAATGCTCAGGGATGTAATGAAACACACTCTGATTTCTGTCATCTAGTGAAGTGACAGGAGAAGTCCCCGTGGTTTTAATGCACCCCAAACCAAAAGGTAACAATTAGGTTCATTGTATTTGGAAATGTAGGTGTCTGCAACAGTTTGTTCATTTTGTTTCATTTTTGCATGTTTTAACAGGCTTTTTTATTTGTTATTGTAATTTCAGCATGAACGGAATATGTGCTGTAAGTAACATCAGATGGACACTAGATAAAGCCTTTCACTGTGTTGCAGTTTGTTATTGTTACCTTTATATGTTGACTGAGCTGACACAACTGTCTCATTTTGGGGTTAGTTTGGGGTTGGTATTGTTGTTAGTTCATTAAAAACTTCTTCACCCTAAATGTGGCAGGTATACAGTGTGTTTCTAGTGTTTTTAATGAACAAATACATAATGAATATGTCTGCCCCACATTCAGAATATATTTGCAATGAATGTTATACAGTGGAAAACAAAAGTATATGAGCCCTTTTGAATTACCTGCATGAACATATGAGTATGTATGTACAAGTATGGGCCTGGAAAAGCATGAATTCCTCTCCACTGGTGTTTCAACAAGAAATTAATTTCAAAAACGTTCACTAGTAGTATTTTTTTTTTTTTTTTAATGAAGACATTAATGATGGTTTCTGAGGAAGATTAAAACACTTCATGCAGACCACTAGGCCAATTTCAAAGAGTTCACATTTATTTGCCACTGTATCTTTGTTGATTGTTGTATAATTTTGTTTGTTTTTCAGAGGTACTGGTTCACTGAAGAGGACTTCATTTCTCCACAAGAATGTAGCTGTTTAGCAACAAGGTCACAATTTAAGTTTAAAGGGGGTTCTTTTTGTTGGGTTTGTTGCTGTTGTTATAGCCTTTGACAAACAACCCTTCAGTGATAACCTCTGTGCTTCTGTAGGATAACTAGAACAATGTCAACAGTCTCCAAATCTACAAACAATGTACTCCTCTCAGCTACTGTGCATCTGAACTCTGAAAGCTAAAATTGTATTTTTTGCACTAATTTTTAAGTGAGCATTCCTTTTACGAGTCTTTTACATGTATAATATGCTTTTTTATGTGTCCTATTATGTCGCGTGACACGTTTGGCTCCCTTTAAAACTTGGGGGCAGTGGGTGGGGGTGTCTACATGGCATATGCTGACAGCTGAGCTAATAGCTTGGCTAAAGTTTTGATTTTCCTTAACTAAGTAAACTGACAATTCTAATACTAATCATAAAAAGAAAAAAAAAACATTTGCCAAATACTTGCAGAGATAATACATGTGATTTGGCTCAAGCATGAAGTTCCAGGACAATCTGTGGTAAGGCAAATCAAGGTGTTTCTAAAGATTTTATATAGAACTAAGCAAAAAACGTATGTCACATTTAAATGTAGTAATTAAGCCTCATGTTAATGAAGTCTTAAGTGATGTTTTTGTCTCCATGTTGTTGAAATAATCACCAACTTTTTGAATAATAATTCCAATGTAGTTTGTTGCTTGAGAATGTGCTACACTATAACACCAATGAAGACCAATGAATAAAAGTAACATAATGGTGGAACACGTGTCAGGCTTTTCTTCAGAAGTAGGGTTTATTTTGCACACTGCTAAGACATTGCATTGAACCACGAGAGGCCGGAGGTTATGCTGATTTTACCATGATTGAAATTTTCATAAAATCAAGACAAGGTAATGACAGAATAAATAATTTATTGACCAACAGCCATTTTTCTGTTAATGAATATAGTTGTTCAAGATTGCTTGTTAATGCAATATGTGCTTTGAGACTTTGTACTGGTTGTTGGAATGTTATGCGGACAACCTGTAAGGTTATACTGATTTTACAACGGCTTGGAAAGCCTTCGGCTTTGTGCCTGCTGCCAAACTATCTGCTACCAACCCCCCTCCACTCTCACTCCTGTTATACTGCTTAAATAACACAGAGGGTAAGCTAGCCAGGTATATATATATATATATATACACACACACACACATATGAGTGAGCAATTGTATCAGTAATCTTGGAAATGTTGACTTCAAACTGATCTTATTGCCTTTGACCTTTTACAGTTTTATTCAATAGACAAAGAAGTGTAAACCACCCCCTCCCCAATCTCGTTAACTCTTTTTTCCTCTTTTTCAATGTGCTCACTCCTTTGGCCAGTAGGGGGAAACCTTCAATCTGACATAAACTGAGCACTCCACTTTAGTGCATACTAAGGTGCAAACACACACACACACACACACACACACACACACACACACACACACTCAAACACACACTCAAACACACACGCACACACACACACACACACACGCACACACACGCACACACACTTAAACACACACACACACACACACACACACACACACACACACAGCACAGCAGAGCACAGCACATAGCAGGAGGCCCATGCAGTCAGGTCACTTTTGAGCATAACTGAAGTAACCCCTCAGGTCAGCGTGTAATCTCTAAATCCCTTCTTATTCTTCTGGGATTGGGGATCTGTTTACCTTTCTTGACTGGGCAGCCAGAAATACACACAAGCTCTCCACCAGAAGAATTACACTGCCCTCTCTGCGTCATCCCGCTTACTTGAATGTGATGCTTCGCCACTGTCTGTAACAATTTCTAAATGTATTGACCCTGAAATGCACTCATGCTTCAGAACCGTCACCTGTGGCCTAATACACTGATGCTTCAGAACTGTGACCTGTGGCCTAATACACTGATGCTTTAGAACCGTCACCTGTGGACTAATACACTCATGCTTCAGAAACGTCACCTGGGCCTTCAGCACTGTTTACAGGTCAGGTCAGGACATGTTTGTGACATCTTTTTTTGCCAATCTAATTTAAAACATAAAACAACCATTGTATATTTAAAGAAAAACCTGTTTGGTTTTTTGATCAATTTGGAACTTAGAGCTGAATATTTGGGGTTGATACCTTGCAACCTAAAGAATGGATCAAATGAATGGAATAATAGGTTTTAGGTGTGCTAACATGATGACAGCAATGTTTTTATGAACACATTAAAGTGTGTGTGAGATGCAATATTAGCACTGTTTGTAATATTTAGTATGTTACACATTTAGCATATACAAATACATCTTCACTATTGATTTATATTGCTCATTGCCTTAATAAATATTCATATTCCTGATGTGTCATGCTGTATTCCTCTCTAAGTTTGTCAGCACTTGTGTATGCACTAGTCCACAAAGAAATCCACTGTTTTTGTGTGTGTGTTGTGTTCAAAATTACATTTTTAGTTTTGTGAGAATTTCTTGCCAGACATTTTAAAGAATAATCTACATTTCACCAAAGAAGACAAAATCAGGAGCTGAAGGTATTATTGTGGACCTGATTTAAAGGGCTCCGACCTTTGGGCAGCACCCTGGACAGTGTTTAAACCTCCACTTGGGGACCAAAGTAGGAAAGAATGCTCTCTGTTTAAAATTTCCATTGCCCTTTATTTTCCTAAACAGCATTATATTGACATTAAATCGATCTCTATTTTAAAACATTAAAGGGGAACTTCCATCATTATTTTTATTCATATTTCTGTGTCGCCACTATGGTTGAATGCATTGTGCGTCATTTCTGTGAAAAATTATGTCTTAGATCTCTTGTTTGACGCTGTTTTCTGTAAGCTATAACAGGTCTAGTGGTTGAACGACTGGTTTTTCCGGTGTCCCTCGTGAATATCCATGACGTGTCAATAAGGCACCTCTGATTGGGCAAATTCGCTGTCTTTCGCTCACCTAGCTTCTGTCCACCAATCCTTTGGGATGTGGGCTTGCCATACATGGCTCTGGGCGGGGCTTACGACCTAGTGACGTAGATAGGTTTAGCCTGGTCTGATCCGCTCGTTTTGGTTAGCTCGACCCTTCAATGACCAGTAAAACCATGAGGGTCGAATTTCACGTCTTGGAATGCTGCGTGCATATACTGCTTGTTGTGACCCACCACATTGTAAATAGAGCTACTAAAAGTGTTTTTTGACGGAAGGACCCCTTTAAGTAAAATCTCTGTTTACTGGTTTTACCATAGGGACTGTGGTTGTTGTTGTTGCTAATTGGTTGTTTTACTAGAATTTTATTTTATTGGTATTCAATTGTCTGTAGTGTTATTCTAATGTTATGTCACTTTCAGCAGAACATCTGCTAAATAAAGATTACTACTTCACAGTATTATGTCAGCTTGTGATAATAAATCCTGTCTATAGTTAGTCACTCTTACCTTACAAACACAGGCGTAGCCATGGGTGGCCTGGGATGGGCCTGTGCCCAGCCTCTTGTCAATCTGGCCCAGCCAATCAGAAGGCTGTATAAGTTTGACTGACTGTTTTAGTAAACAAAAAAAACCCTATGTGCTTTGGGCTAGGCCCACCTGATTTATTTCTGGGCCCACCCATTTTATGATTTCTGGCTACACCCCTGCTTACAAGGGATTCAAAATGCACACTTTCACTATTTTTGTGTTTTCCAGAGTTTTAATGTGATATTCCTGGTAAAAGTTATTGCGTTATATTAACACTCTGACCTCTTTCTTCATCCAAGCCAGTTAAGGGCTAAGTACGCTGACAGACTGAGGCAGATTTAGCATGCAGTCGTTCTGCCAAAGGACTGGCTTCAAGTCTGTGCCAAGCTGACACTCGTGGTTAGGACCTTTTCGGACATGAAGAACTCAATACGGTAGTCATGTAAGAAAGAGTAGCATGCCAATTACAAAAGATGTGCCACGACAATGCAGTTTCAGGGTAAACGCCACCAATGAACGGCAGCAGTGTTGATGGGTGAGACATGTGACCATTGGGAATATGGAACATGGGAGCTAAAACTAGGAAGTGTTACATTTCAGACAACATGTTGGTAGCTACCTTAGTGAAAGAAATATTAGAGTGAGAAAAAAAACACACAAACGCTACAACTACAAGCCTGCTGTTATCTATTACAGAAATACAGACAATATACTGTATCTAGGTTTATTGTTGCACGGAACCATGTGTGAACAGACAGCATGGTTACTAAATGTACTTAGCAAAAAGCAGATTATACTAAGCACAAAATGGACAATTTGACTGTGTACTCTCTTGGCCAGACTGAGTGGCTTGCAACCCAACTAAATTTAGACCAAAGGTCTGTCCTCCAAGGCATTTGGATATAGTCCTTTTCCTACAGGTGTGCCAAGACAGACTAGTATAGCCGTTTTCTACAGGTATGCCAAGACAGACTATTGTGGCCACTGATTATTAGGGACCACACGTGTCACCCTGTTGTTTGTAGCTGACAGCAGGCCTACAGAATCAGGCAAACAAAACACTTCAGCTGTGACCAAAGTGTCAATGCAGGGCAAAGCTACGCTAATCATTGCTTGATATGACTGTCTGTTGGGCAGCAGATTTTGGATAGTAGTTTATCTGTGATTTTTAAAAAAATGTATCACTATGTTATAAATGTTTTTGAAATCTATATGGGCATTTGGACAATACCAATACACTGAGATTAACGCTGTTGAATAGGATGATTTTTAATTTGTTTCAGAGTAATGTCTGTGAAACAATAAGTAAAATGTGTTTTATCAAATATCATGATGTTTGTTTTCATTTTGTTACATCTACCACAAGGTTCTTAAACATTAAGGCACTGATATGTTGTTGAGTACTGTGTGCGATGGTGTGTTTTTCTTTCTGAAGTCGAACTTCAGTCCTACATGTGTGTCTCCACTGAATGTATGGCTTACTGGTGCTACTCTGTGATTGGCTGAGACATTACATAAACACTGTTTGACATGCGCTGAAGAGGACAGCAGAGCACGGCCATTTTCTTGCAAATAAAAAATGTCTTTGCAACAAAATACAATTTTATTTGATTTTGTGCCATTTTATTCGTTCAGTAAATGAACTTTTGTTATTGCTTGAAAGAATAAAAAAAAGGACACATATGTGATTATGGGTTAGAAGGTCAGAAAGGGCACGGGTCAGGTGCCCTTAGTAACGTGGTTACTAAGGAGTCTTACTAAGCAGCAGCCCATCTGCTAACATGGGAGTCAGGTGAGGTCACTTGGTTCTCGTCCACTGGGGGTCTCTGACAAGTCCAGCCATCATCTCTGCTCTTGTGGAAACAAAACAATGTGTTTGTCTCTGTGACTTACGTAGTACGCAGCTAGAAAAGAGGGTTTCAGGAAATAAATTTGAACACAACTTTATTACACAATTTCATTAACATTACATAACTATCTCCATCATTATAAATACTACAATGAGGATCATAGTTATTTCATTGTTTTTGACAATCACAATGAATGTGCCTTCCTAGAATCTTAAAGACAAACTACATTACAGAGAAGATAGATGGTATTTTGTAGGTTGTGTTCCATCAAATAGGCCCATTGTTATTGGACACACATACACACACACACACACACACACACACACACACACAGGGTGCAGTGAAAAATCTTGGGCCCTATTTAAAAAAATACAATCTTGGGTTCCATTATTATTACTAATAATACTGATAGTGTTCTCAAAGGGCCCATCTGATCAATACTGGGCCCTTAGAAATATCCTAAACCCTCCTGTCTTTAGCCACAAACCTTCAAATCACACATTCATGTCTGTTTAACCACAGTCAATTTAATGCTACGTGAGAGATTTATCAAAAACACTAAGCCCTCAGTAACTAACTGTTAGTAACTGCAGAGTAAAGTCTAAACACGGAACCAGAACAACTCAGAATAACTCTGTAGTGGGCTAAAGTGTGTTCTAGAATACATTTTCTTGGCAAACGATATCAGCACTGCCAAACCCAGTTACTCAGGTGAGACGTGATCCCACACACTGCTGAACAAAACCGTTGTTTTGAAACAGCTCAGTCAAGTGTTGTCTATATTCGGTCACTAGGTGATATAACGCTTCTATTTGAGGCAATTTTGTTTATTTTTACACACCATGTAGCTGTAATTAGTAAACTGCTAACTAACTAATGGGATTAGGAGGAAGATTAGTGTCTATGGGAGGCAACACCTACAGGCGGAGCAGAGGTCTAGGTATAAAACCTGAGCATCAGCTCTCTCAGTGGACTCTGCAACATACTGCCAAAGCATTTGCTGTGAGGAACCCAACAGGTGAGTGCATCCCACTGCATGAACTTGCACTTAGAAAGAAGATCTGTATCCACTAGTTTAGAGTGATATATGGAGCTGAGCTGCCTTTTTGTGCTTGCAAATGACTGTAGTTACTTGAGTCCTGCTTGCAGGGTGCGGGCCTGGTGGGGATGCTGTGTTGATACTGATGTTGATACATGCATATAACATGTATTGCAATGCCTGTGAGAATGTCCATCCTGGATTTTGTGGTTCAATTCTGCTGCAGTGAACATTGATATCATGTTGGTGCAGCCTGGACTAATTGGCTCTAATGTTTTTGTTAAAGAATGCCTAGTGCAATTGATGGATTACTCTCTGTAACTAAATTACACTGAAGACATTTTTGTAGATGCTATGATTTCATACCTATGATATATATATATATTTTTTAAATATATATATATAATGTTTTCTATTGTATATATTCTGTAATATATTTCTATTGTATATTTACCTTTACTATATATATGACACAATTGCAAGATCATCTACATGAGATTCTCAGAGTTTTTGGAGAGCTGTTTTATTGTTACCACATTTCTTCTTGCTTTTACCACTAGTTTGATGTAGTTTGTGCTTATGTGTTGAGGACAGTTAGCAACATCTCACGGCTTTTAAAATAGGTGCACAGGGTGACTTGTGTAGCTTCAGAGATAAGAACAACTCACCTCAACTCACCTGATTCTTTATAACCTCCTGGTTTAAAATCCCATATTAATTTTGGTCAGACTTTAAATATAGCAACATAGTCAATGTAGCATCTGATATCCCTGCTTACAAATTAAGCATGTCAGGTGTAAAGTAAAAATAGTTGGCCAAATGAAAGTACCTCAGGCTGAGTTGGTACCCTTGTGTGGGCTTACGCAGGCTTTTACATAAGGCCTACTGAATGAGCCTTGCCGTAAGGACTAAGTCCCCATGAAAGGTTTGGCTCAGAATGATACTTTAATCTGATTAAGTGAGATTTACTGTGTAGTCTTCCCTCTGTGCAACACACTCAGCCACTCATAAAGACACTCACACACACACACAAACACACACACACAAACACATACACACACACACACACACACACACACACACACACACACACACACACACACACACACACACACACACACACACACACACACACACACACACACAGACACACACATACATACAGGTGTGCTAAATTTATAAACAAAAAAATACATAGATAGAAAAAGAGAGGGGCAAACACAAACTCTGACGTGGACATGCGTGTGCCCACACACACACACACGGGCACACACAATAAGATTCACCATCATGCACTTTACATTGTACACACTTAACATATGGCTTTTGCTTGTCCTGTCCCTATTTTAAAAATCTTAATCTTCATTTTCTCTCATCTTCCAGCCAATCCATCTAATCTGCAGCCATGGCCAAGTAAGTACTTTTACAGTCAGTGTCAGGTCTGTCAAATGATCTATTCATTGTAAAGCGTAAACACTCAAGATCTCATTGTCTTTAATACTTGACAGTCATAAGAGGAGTTTTTTATAACATACTCTTAGATATAAAGTTGGAAATTAAAAGATGCTAGAAATGATTTTAGAAATGATACACATATAAGGAATTATACAATTATATAAACATATAACAAACCAATGTGTTATAAACTCCACCTCACATAAATCTTTAACCACACTGATGGCCATCTTGGGGCAGGTTGCAGCTTCTAAGGTGTGTGTGTGTGTGTGTGTGTGTGTTGGGAGGCGGGGGGGGGATTATGTGAAATCTCGAGTAATCTGTGATTGGATGCTGTGCATGTAGTCCACAACACAAGCTGTGCTCCAGCACCACGTAGGGGTGGCACCTTAAGTCACCTGTCAGGATCTATTAAGAGGCTTGTTGCATGGCGCAGTAAGCCTAAGGCCTGTCCATTCAGACAGACTGGATTAAGGGCCATGTCAGGCCTGTTCCATATGTACCACCAGCAAGGCAGTGACTGGTGACAGCCCTAATCAGTAGAGGTCAGAGGGAAGGTCAGTCTTTGACAGGAGCAGTTTACTCTTTGCTATTTAAAACTCTCATGCGTCCACACAGTCAACGTCTTTAAAAAAAACACACATTTTTACAGTCTTTACCACTCCAATGTAGGTTATTGGTTTAGCATGTTTTATAGTAACAAATAACAGGAGTTTACAAGCATTTTTCTGGGTGTTCTGTTTCAGGGTTTACAAGAAAACCAGTGGAAATGGTCAGGTATGTAAATTTGTTTGTTGAGTCCTACTCCAATCTACCTTTTTTCAAAAAATAAAAAGGAACAAAAGAAACTGTATGACTATCAAGTAAAAGAAATTGTGTCTAATAAATGACTCTAAATCCATGTACAGTTGACCCTTCTTTTGGGAAAAAGAGACTATGTTGACCACGTGACCAATGTTGACATTGTTGGTGAGTATCTGCTTTTTTGGACCTAAAATTCTAAAAGATGATCTAACAACCAACCATGTGTTAGCATATATGACCAACCATATGCGTTAATTTTTTTTTCTTTTTCAGAGGGCGTGTTAAAAGTTGATCCTGCTGGCCTCAGTGGCAAGAAAGGTACGTCAACATTGTATTGTGAAACCAATGGTCATTCTATATGTATTTGAACATATTTATTTTGGTGTTCTTTATAAGTCTACAGACACACAGAAAGATGCAAAATAATGATCTAGTCTTCACAGTTTCAACTACTCACTACCTCTTCCTTTGTCGCTGTCTCCAGCTTGGATTCAGCTGCTCTGTGCTTTCCGCTATGGTCGTGAAGACCTGGATGTGATTGGCCTTTCCTTCAGAAAAGACATCTGGTACCAACAAATACAGCTGTATCCCCCAGCAGACCACAAACCTGCCAAGTCTGCTATGCATGAATCTCTGTTGACCAAATCTGGCGAACAAGGCATCCCCTTTACTTTCACTGTGCGTGCTGTTTCACAATCCCACTACTGCATCGGTCATTGTTTAGAACGCCCAAACGCCCTTTTGCATTGTAATCTTAACCTGTAATCCTTCCTTTTTTAGATCCCAACAAACCTGCCCTGCTCTGTTACACTGCAGCCTGGAGAGGAGGACAAAGGCAAGGTGAGTCCTGTCAGTTTCTTCAAGCTGAGAAGGTAAAGGCAGGTGAAGGAGTTGACCAATAATCAAAGGGTCGCCTGTTTGAGTCCAGCACTTCCTGACTAAGGCAGAGTGTCCCTAAGCACTTGAGTACTACTCCCGGTGTGCTGGTTGGCTGTCTTACATTGTAGTCTTGCCATGTGTGTCTGTGTGTGAATGCGAGGCATGGAATTGGGTAACACTTTATTTTACGGTTCATTTGTTTAGTGTATTTACATGTAACAATATGTATTATTAGCATGTACTTACACTGCACATACCTAACACTAACATCTAACCCTAGCTTGTTGTTACATGTTGTTACACTCTTTGTCACACTGTAACTGATTGATGGAATAGGGACAATAAAATAAAGTATAACTTGAAATGGTGAGGCTCCTTTTCTCACTCTACTGAGTATGAGAAAGCTGTATATAAATGTACTTCTTAGCAGGTAATACAAGACCTGAGATTATGTGACCCTGAATTATAAACTGAACGTTGATTAAGCAAGCCAATCAGAATGCTGAATACTGAACAGAATGTTCGTTAGGCCAAATAAGAGCAGAGGTTGAATGCTCACATCATTGATGTCATGACCCTTCCTGTTTCCTGCTTTATTTTTCATACTGAACTTTTCACAAATTCTTTCTTTTAATTTTGTTTTTAATGTTTTACTTGTTTGTGGTCTATTTATTTCTATTAATTATACTTCTATGTCTATTGTATTGTCTTTTAATCCTTTTAACCTCCTTTTAATCCTTTTAACCTTGTGTGTGAAGCACTTTGAATTGTCTCTGCGTACATGAAATGCGCTATATAAATACAGTTTGCCTTGCCTTGCCCTAGGCTTGCGGTGTGGACTTTGAAGTTAAGGGATATGTTGCCGCCTCCGCAGACGATCCCAATGAGAAAATTGAGAAGAAGTACGTTTATGTCTTTTTATTGTTTTTCATTTGTTTGTGTGTGTCAGTCTTGCCATATCATCAATTATGGTCAGTGACAGTCAGTTGCATTGCATTCATGCAGTAGTCCAAAACTTACAAGATGTTACAGGGATATTATAATTGTACAAGAGCAATTGTACAAGAGCAGAACGCTAGACTAAGTATATCATTTCAAGAGTTAATCTTTCCTCAAGGGAACATGCATATCTCGTTGCTCTCTTTCCAAGTGTTTTCATTCTGTCTCCACAGGGACACCTGCCGTCTGGTCATCCGTAAGATTCAGTTTGCCCCTGACAACACTGGAACGGGGCCAACACAAGAAGCCAGTAAGAATTCCATCCAAATCTCAGCCTCCCTAGGCAAAGAGGTCTGTATGAACTGAGGCTACACTATTTTTAAAAAAATAGTACTAACATAGTATAAATGTGCAACTATACTGTTTTTAAAGTTTTTTTCTATTTGATTTCTTGGGCTTCAGATCTACTATCACGGCGAGCCAATCCCCATCAAAGTCAAGGCAACAAATAATAGCGGCAAACAAATGAAGAAAGTAAAAATTCAGAGTAAGTGACTGACCAATGGAATGTTAATTACCTCCACTCGGATAATGTTGTACTTTGTAAATATTATTTAAGTGTAAGTGTGAAACACTTGTTTCCTCTCTCATTTAGTCGACCAGACCACAGACGTGGTGCTGTATTCTGCTGACAAATACACAAAGACTGTTGTAAACGAAGAGTATGAGTAAGTTCTCTTTACTGAACTGTGTCATAATGTCTATGCAAACATTTCATTTATCTCAGCAGTAAAAGTTAGCATACAGTAGACAACCTAGTAATTGGGGGTTTCAAACTACATAATGATGTGAAATGGTACTTTACAGTGAAACCGTGGATGATGGCGCGTCACTGGACAAGTCTTTCTCGGTCACCCCACTTCTGGCCAACAATCGGGAGAAGAAAGGCCTGGCGCTGGATGGCAGACTCAAAGATGAGGACACTAACTTGGCCTCAACCACAATGTAAGTACACATCTACTCAGTCCACTGATTTTTGTCATGGCACCTTCATGTTTTTTATATGTAGACTATAATATGCTTCTCCATCTCTCGCTCTTCAACTGCTGATCCCAATAGCATAAGGCCAGGAATGGAGAAGGAGGTCTTGGGAATCTTGGTCACCTACAAAATTAAAGTCACCCTGACGACAGGCGGCGGAGGGTAAGTCACTCTCAACTAAGCCCACCCACTGAGTTATAGACTTTAGGCCTTACTACAGAACAAAAGTGTTAATTGTATAAAATAATAATAATATAGATTATAAATTATAAATAAAATAATAATAACATTTTCTTCTGCTCTGTTTTCAGCCTGCTGGGAGGCCTGACATCTACGTAAGTCACTGAAATCTCTGAGGTTTCTGTTATTATGTGCTTTATGACGGACGCAGTATGTCATGCTGTAATGTTAGCGTTAGAGTTTCTTTTGATTTGATTTTGTTTAACCCCACAGGGATGCAGTTGTGGAGCTTCCCCTCATCCTGATGAACCCCAAGCCCGCAGGTAAGATTCTTTTCAGGGCCTAAAATATTTGCTGCCTTTAAAATTGGGAATCTTAGGAGGCAGATTTTTATACATTCTTTTCTTCAGACATGCCTTTGGTGCTTTGCTGCCTCCAAGTGCCCACTCTAAAGGCAGCATTTTCTCACTTTAGGAGAGAGCCTTTGATTGGCCACATAATGCCCCCAAACTCGCTAACTCTTACTAATTGTCATTTTTTGTCCTTGCCCCCTGCCACCACCACTGCCACCATTGCTACCTTCACCTCTGTGTTGTAAGCAGCATGAACATATGTGTAAGTACCCACTTACATTCAGTGTAACATATGCGTACATGTTGCATACAAGTACATAACTTTTTGTAACTCTATTGCTGCCAAAAGGTAGAGTACTTAAAGGTTTTTCTTTTGGTTCCAGATTTTGGTTAAATTAACAAGTGTTGTTTTCTGTTGTCTATTTTCAGAACAAATCCCATAGGACACACATCCCATGTAGATTCCCCCAGAAGTGAACGGACCACGTTCAAAACACAACAGAGGACAAGAGGAATGCATGACTGCAAAGGATAAAATGGATGAAAATGAGCATGTAGTGGACCCAGAAGGAAATACTGAAAACATGAAATCACCAACACCAGTAAAAACAAGGACAGCAGACAAGACCACAGCATCACTTCTTTCCTGTCACTGCCTGTACGGCACATAGAGATACATACCGAGAGACAAAAAAGGGGACACCTTTTTCAAAAGGACTCTCCCCAGCCAACTCTGAAATGAAAGCACACACTGTAGCAAGATGTCTACGCAGATGGCAGCAGGCATTTAACATATCTGAAACGGCCTAAGATTGTGTCAGCATCAGATTTAGTTCTTCTTACTTGATCTGTGATGAGTAAACTCTGAACTAAATATGTGTGCTCTCTGTAAAGCTAAAAGAACGTAAATGTGATTTGCATTGAATATCCTTAGAGTATGTGTTTACATGTCTAGCTCACTAAATTCCTCTTTATCTAGAAAAGAACTGTGTGTTTTAAATGAAACTTCAATACACAGTAATGTTTGTCATGTTTGATGTTGTTTTTGATTGATATGTCACATAAAACCTTATAAAAAAGTGTTGCTTTCTTTTCTGTGTCATTTATGCTGTTCTAAAATCGGTAGTTAACGTGACTAGTCCGTTTTATCATTTGTATACTGAATTTATATTTTGATGAGTTGTAATTTGATAATGAGCCAAAACACACTTCATAAAATGACACTCTGTTTCATGAGTGAATTTTATGGTTTTTGGGGTAAACTTAATTTAATATAATATAATAATATATTTAATAATATATTTAATGTAATACTTTAATCATAACAAAGGACAAGAAGAATAAATCAATGACTTAGCGTGCATTACACATAGTAAAGAAAAGCACACCTTCTAAGCAGGAGAAAGTTCCTGTAGTTTTTGGAGCTGTCCAGCATACATTTTGGCATTGAACCTAGGAGGATTAAATTACATTACATTACATTGCATTTGGCAGATGCTTTTATCCAAAGCGACTTACAAAAAGGAGGACATAAGCTGACAGAGGTGTAAAGGGACACTGAGTAAGCAGGATGAGTTGGAAGGTGCTGACAGCATAAGCATTGCTTATAGTTTCAGTCAACACACACACACAAACACACATACACATACACACACACACACACACACACACACACACACACACACACACACACACCTTACCAGTGACAAAGAAAATGGTGAATAATTCAGTGTTAGAAGCCCATTCAGGATTGCTCCTTGCAAAGTTTCTGTGAAATCTGGCCGGGGCAGAGGACACCCAGTGCTGCAGGCGGCCTACACTCTCTTCATAGAGCACAGATGTGCTGTGAACAGCGGCAGGACTCGCGGAGTAAAATTATTTCTAAATTCTGCTCTGAAAATGTGGAATATCGGACTTTAAAGGTAAGGCCATTTTACATGTACGGGGAACTGCAATGTATCATTGTGAGTGTTGTGTATATCCCCACCCTCCGCTAAGGACATTTTAACCACTGCAATCTCCAAAAAATATACGAAACAAAACACTGGACCACTGCTACAGCAACATCTGAAACGCATTTTCAGCTAAACCAAACCCCATTTTGGAAAGTCAGATCACCTGGCTATCCAGCTCAAACCAGTTTACAACAAAAGGCTTAAGACCAGTCACAGTCAGGACCATTAACACCTGGACCGATGAGGCACAGGCCACCCTGCAGGGCTGCTTAGAGCACTTTAAAATAGGTCACTAATGACTAGAGACTGGGAGCCATTACATCAGCTGGTGCATATCCATATTTGCCCCTCTCAGGACTGTGCACATGTTCCCCAACCAAAAAGCCTGGTTTAATGGGGACACAAGACAGACAGACTGAAGAAACGGCAGGAGCCTATACAAGCTGTAGAAGTCCTTCAGAGCAGCAAAAAGGGCCCAATTACAAAAACTTGAAGGCTAGTACCTACACCATAACACACGTATCATGAGGCAGGAAATCCAGTCTGTTACAAACTAAAGAGAACCACAACAACCACAGACCCCTAAGATGGTACCCTTCCAGACAGCCTTAATACATTTTATGCCAGGTTTGACACGGACATACCTTCAAAAGCCCCCTTTGAACCTACGGAAGCTACCTATATTGTTCCATTTTTATTACACTGTTCTATTCCCTTTCCTACACTGTTGACTCCAGTGTTTCCAGTGTGCCTGGACTGTCAATTTATGCACAAATTGCAAATAAAAAACCTTGAACTTAAACTAGGTTTTTCACCTGTACTGCTGACGGCGCAAGAGACGGACTTATACTGCCCTCTGCTGGCTCATATGATCCACTTCAATGACAAAAAGATGAGGCATCATGAAACTTCTGCTTTTTGAAGACTGAAGAAGCTCAACTTGCTTGGACTAGAACTATTATTCTTATTATTGATAATAATACTACCAATAATACTAATATCAATAATAATAACAATTATTATTATTGGTGTTATTATTATTATTATTATTATTATTATTATTATTATTGTTATTATTAATATCCTCTTACTATTATTTATTTGGAACAATGCAAACTCAAATTCCGTTCTGACGCCGGGTTACAAGACACTGTTTGTAGGCCTAGGCCTGGTTGAAACACACTGTAATAAGCCATTTTAATTTTTGAATGTTCAGTAGCCATGTTCACACTACCGGGCCAAAAGCGGGCCAAAAGCGGGCCAACACGGGCGTGCCAGGGCCAGTGCGGTGCCTCGCGTTTACAAATCCTGGTTTTAAATGGTTATGTTGTGTAGGTCTAGCTGGTGGACTTTGACCACTAGAGGAGCTCCTGAGTTGGAAACCGTGGTGTGAGTGTTTCCTCTGCTGTCTGTGGGTGTGAGTTGCTAGTGTTATGGTATTCTATGCCAATATTTCCTCCATCAAGCAGGTTTGAATGCTGTTTGTGCTGTTTTTCTCAATTCAAGTTAAATTTGGTTTTGTATTTAGACATTTTCATTGTTGGAAGTGGGCATTGGCAGGTGATTTTCATGCAAGAGGGTCCACTGAATGTAAGGGAAAAGACATTTTGGTTTTAAAGCATATATTGTAGCCAAAATGTAATCTTATGAATTACAGCGGCTCCTATGCATGGAATTTCACAGTAGCCTACTTCGCATGATTTCAGAGGTTGTCTTGCTGATTGTACATTTTGTGCAGTTCTGGCCTTTTCAGTCCAAGATATTGGCAATTCAAGATCCCATTTACCTATTTTTAGTAGCTGGTGCTACGCTACAAGCAATTTATGGTTAGGGTTGATACACCTCTGTGACATGCCAAAATAAATTCATTGTCTTGGGTGAAATGGTTGGCAAGTTATTTAACGAAAACTTTTTCTGGACTTCTAACTTTGAGGGGAACACTGCCCCCTATGAAAAATTTCACAAAATTTGTTGTGCATGCTAAGAACGTAAGCTGTAAATTTATTGTGTGAAGTTTTATGATATGCAGGCGATTAGAAGCCAAGATATTCACTGTCAAGCTATTTTAAATTATGTGTTAAACTAAGCTAATGGCTCATCTCAAAATATAATATTTGATAACTTTGTATTGCCATCATCTGCAGATTATTTATAACAAACTTTTACTTTTACTTTAGTTGTTTTAAAAACTTTGGGAAATTATTATGACCGGCGCTAGTGTTAGAGGTCATATTTCTTTTTGTCAGACCTAAACATTTGTCCTAGTTTTTGCAACTTACCACATCAATATAGGTTACATTTCTGTCAAAAAGCTCACAAGAGATGATAAAACAGTCAACATTCGACAAGCTGAGGGCACCAGCATTCTCTACCTGCATCTTGGGATGCAAACTTGACCAGACTTCATGATGAAAATGTTGTCATTTTGAAAAGAGATGGAGAACACATTAAAAACCTTACTGCATTCACACACACAAAAAAAAAAAACATTAAAAGTTAGTTTAAAACAGGATTTTAACTTATCGCTTTCAGAAAAGTGCAAAATGTAAAGAGCATGGGCCCAGGTGTAGGTTTATTCAATTGGCCCTAGTGGAAATCCCCTTACTTTTAGGGTATCACTGGAAAGAGAGTGGAAAACCTTTAATTTTTTTTTACTTGCCTAAATTATTGATGAGATATAGTCATTCAAAAAGTGGTCCAGTTTTTTCTGGCCCACCCTGTATGTATGTATGTATGCATGTATGTATGTATGTGTAGCCTATATTTATTTACAATAAATGACATCCTGAAACTAAGCATGTAGGGTAAAGTCAAGCACGTGATGTAGCCATAGACTGTATGGATGTAGCACACGCGCCCTCTACTGGCCAATAGACAAAATATTACAAATAATCATGCTTTTATATGTTGTACTTATTTTCAACTCAAATGCGCGTTAGTAAATGTACAGTGGAATGGCCGATGAGATAGATTAGTCGGATCATTCGTTTAATAGTAAACATGTCGCAGATAATGTCTTACATAGGCTAATGCATACATCAGAATACCACGATACATTCTACTGGGCCTTATTCGTTTCCTAGTTGTGAGCCACGTGACAAAAGAGAGCCGAATGAAAGTTTACCCGAGATGTTGCCACCTAATGTTGTTTAGTTGCCATGTGTTTGCGCAAGATCAACGAAATTTTAACGGATATTTTTTGTGGGATAAAAAAAAACTGCATGTCATGTTCGTGCGTCGTAACTCACGTGTGATATTCTTAATTACAATAGGCCTGTGGTGGAAGCTATTTTGGATTTACTCAGTCGTATGCTTTAAAACTAATGAGGAAGTTAAATGGCCTAACCGCGAATTGTCATGAATTAGATCTCTTAAAGCCAGACTATGCGATATTAATGCGTATTATTTTGATAATTCAATGTCGGCATTAACACTGAGCTGTACTTTTGCAAACTGACTTTGGCCACACCTAAATCCTGTCCTATTTTCACAAAAAAACGAAGGCTTTTCTCCTGGAGCATTTGTTTGTGTGCCGGTGAGTACCCGGCTGTGAAACATGAGAGGCCGAGGAGGTACCAACAGGGAATAGGGGAATGTATAAGACAGCAATGGAGCAGAATGGGTCACAGGTAACTTCAATACAAACTTTATTTTATATTGAATATTTTTGTTATTTTACATTGTGTTAAATCGCCATCATGATTGATGAATAATATCACAGGACACTGTTGCGTATTAAAATGTTAGTGCATATACCTGTAATTTCGAAACCATTTAAACTTAAGACATATTGAAAGTTGTCAAGCTAACAACTGAAATATTTGGCTACGCCAAACTTGAGTTGGCCAAGTTGCGACATTCATTGACGAAGTAGCATACTGGTTTTGCATTTTAATCAACCGAGAAATTTTGTACGTTTTCGTAATAATAGTGGTTTAATGTTGTGTATTTGAAATGCATCTTAAGTGCATCCATATTGGTCAATAATTAATTTCTTTATGTATCGTGTCGAATACCTTATGCTAAGTTAGGCTCACTCAACCCCAACCCCCACTTATCCCTCACTTGCTTTTCAAAAATAGTAGTCTACCTTCCTCTTGCATGCAATCGTTAAAACAACAAAACGCGAGCAGTAGAATATATCAAAACAACATTGTGGTGATTCCCCCCTTTCAAAAACATGGTACAATTAAATAGTAATCCATGAGATTGTGGCTAGTTGCACCGTGATTAAAGCCCTAATATCGGGAAAGCAAGTTTGATATATCACTGCTAATGAAAAGTTGAATCTCGTCACGGCTAAATTTCTGTATTTTTCAAGAATTTTTGACTGATGGTAATAATCATAGATTGACGTCGTTGTCTTCTGGAATGATAAAATAGCTACAATTTTACTTGTTGGTGCCTGTATTCGAATTATCATTTTGTTATTGTGCAACACTGATAAAGCAAGCCGATGGAATTATTCGCTTGAACTCATTATAACGCTGAAACGTTTCACAATGTTCAATATGTCCTGGTATGTATTGAACATAATAACAGCCATTCTATTTTAATAGTCACAAACCAAAGCGATTTTAGATTTTAACCGACTCCACTGTCATTATTACATTTTCTCGCCCATTGATTGAAATAGGCTACCACAAACATATCTCGTCGTATAAGCTACACAGCGCCAAGGTCAAAACTGCAGATAGAAACAGTGCTTTTCCTATAGCGATCACCTCCCTGTAAGCAACGCCACGAAGGCTAGTTTGACTTTTGGTGTGCAAACCATTCTATTTTTAAAAGGGCTATTACATCGAAAAATGTAGTCTAACTCATTTTGTGGCTTTACTGAGCCGGCTGCTTTCCGCCACTAGTCGGCCCATCGACGTGTGGATTTGCTTTCCTGCAAACTACAGTGGGGGAGGGATTTTGCGAGTGGGGGATGTAAAGATTATTTCAACTTTTCCACATGGGAAGCGAGGAGCACATCAGTCATTGCGGCCATGTTTTGGGACTAAGTTTGGAAATATCAAGTAGACTGTAACGGATACTAACCATCTAGCATTACAGCATGGCGCAGGCTGCTCTCAAACAGACCATCAGATGATAATTTAGCTTATTATTGGTCATGGTAATAAAAAACCAAAGTTACCAATGTTCACTACGGCCCCACCCATACACCTTCTACACACCCTGCCCTTGTACATACCACGGGTTATGATTTAGTCTGCACTCAGATGTTATTAATTTAATTAAAAATCATTCTGCCATTTTTCTCACAAACACAAGTCCTATATGTTACTAAGTAGATTAAAGCAATGGAATGTGTTTTTGAAACACGTCATGCTGAATGCTGCTTCCAGATTGTTCCAGGGCTTGAGGCAGGCAAATATTTTTATATGTTAAATCTTGAGTGTGTATGGTTTTTAGGAGCTGTTTGCATCATTCCAGGGCTGGGCTGTTTTTGTAAGAGATCAGCTGAGGGCATTGGCAGTGTAATTTTATGTGGCTTGTCAGAATTACTGAGCTGATTAAAAAAACAAATCATAGAACAAATCTGTAGCACCCATTATAAGACTTTAAAAAAATCCCAAATCTTGTGTGTGTGTGTGTGGGAAAGGGCTGTGTTTTCATTAAATGTAATATGTATTTTGTGTTAACATATTTAATCTAAACACTGAAGGTAAAATAGTTTTTTTTTTGTATTTTCAAGTAAGCTACAATTCAGAGAGACGCAAACTGAAAATCACCAAAACTAAAATAACTAAAATAAAAGCACTTCCAGCTATTGTTAGTCAGACAGGAAAAGAATGTGCAAGATGAGAAAGGGAAGAGATTATAATTCAGTGTATTTTTCTTAGCCTTGGCATTCTGTGCTATGACACAATTTAAATACCAAGGCAAGGCTGTGGACATTGTAAATATTAGCGTTAAACATTTATTTTAAATGATGATTCATCTTTTAAATTAGTCTCTTGTGTATCATGCATTTTTGCTCCATTCACCCCATGTTTTACTTTAGTAACATTTGGCTCATTTCTAGTCTCTGGTTTACATAGGAGTTGAGTGGAATTACAAGTAGAAGAGCAAGGCAGGCAGATGAACATAATGGCCTTCTATCACTGACACTGACACACACCTGTGCACACATGTACACTTCAAACATTGACTTCTTTAGCAGAACTAGCAGTTTGGCGAGTCGCAGGCAGTGGCATTTAGATATGTCAGTTATTTGTGTGTGCTGTTGTTTATTTAAGGGCCTACGTTTATTATCTTGTTTCTCGATATTTGATATTTCTTTCTCAGATTTTCTTCTATGTTTCTTTTCTTTCATACGGGTCATTTGCTTGGTTTTCCTTTACATTTGTTTTTCATTCCTTTAATTCCTAAAGTTGTTCCTTTCTTTCTCGTTTCCCTTTAATCTAGCTTTGCATCTAATGCCGTGCTGTCTTGTGTTTTCTCCCTCTGCCCTCCAGGGGATAGGTGCTCCCAGCTGCTCGCGAGGCTCCTTTGCCTTCTACAAGTCTGTGAGCTCCCGCTCAGAGGCCGGGGGGCCCGGGCAGGTATGGAAGCTGGGGGGCTTCTACTTTGTGCGTTGCAGCCCCCAGGAACCTGTGTGCATCGCGGAGGTCACCTTGCTATGGGAAGACCAAGCACAGCACCATCTGCTGGCCAGCTCCAGACTCTACTTCCTACCTGAGGACACACCCAGGGGCAGGACCAGGGACCATGGCGAGGTGGGGGCCTTGAGAGAGACGTGTGTGTGTGTCTGTGTGTGTGTGTGTGTGTGTGTGTGTGGTGGCCGGCGCCATGGCAATGACTAATATGTGGTTTTGATTTTGTGTTGTGTCACCAGCGAGGAAAGTATGAGTATGAGCTGGAAAAGATTAGAGTTGGCAAATAGACATTTTTCAAACATTCTGTGTAAGTGCACACACTTACTAGCATTGCATACCGCCTTCTCTGAGTGGGTTTCATTTTCAGTCTGCAGCCACTTTGAAAGACCAGCAGATTACAGATGGATTTTTTGCAGTCCTTCAGCAGCAGCCAGTCCAAATTCCACTGCCAGGAAACTAATTGCTTCCTACTGTAATTACATGGAGGTTTGGCCCTAGCAATGTTAACAGAGTCACAGTCTCCGTTGCAGTCTCTGTGTACCTGGCTTGGTAATGAACAGTAGCCCTGTAAGTGCGTGGTGTGGTTTTGGGAAAACAGTGTCACATTGTGTTCCCCACTAAAAGGCTAAGGCTATTGTGTCCTGTAGTGCACGCCATTTGTAAATGTCATCAGGACATAAACTCATGCTTGTCACATGACGCAGGGGATATTTAGTTTTGAATGAATGGCTGTTGGTGTAGGCCTTAAGACGGGGGTCACTGAGTTTGAGTGAGTTGTGGGTGTTGTGCTATGACTTGACTTTTTAAAATGGTCCATGTGGAAATCAGGCTGTTTATGCCTTTGGAGTTTTATTAGGGCCCAGACACTGGAGCTGCAAAGCCCTATCACTTTTCGAAAGATTGGTCTTCTTGTTCTTCTTCTTCTCACAAATGCTGCCTTTTTTCAGGCACTCGCTATGCACAAAAACTCATTAAATTCTGCAAACACATCAGAACTAGTGGTTGGGTCCCATGGACAGAGGCTTGGCTCTGAGTGTGTGTGTGGCCCAGGGACTCCATAGCGCTCCTTTATGTCTTAGAGCCCTGTAGCCAGCTTATACCTTCAGCTACACTCACCACATTTGGTAGGTGTTGGGCTCACCAAAACGCCCAACTTTTGTATGTGCATTGCATTAGCTACGCGCAACAGGAAGTGCGGTAATTGAGGTTATACGTGATTGTGGGATTTTTTCCTGACTTTTGTTAAATTTTGTCCATTCTAGCATTCTTGATTAATTCAGGTTAGTTGCATGTAAACTCACCAGACATCCACACAGGTATACACACATACACCTGCACAGAGAGGCCCAAACACATGCTAGTCTAGCACTGGTGTAGGGAGGTTCTAGCGTTATGCTAGCCTGGCATTGATGTTGGATGTTCTAGCCTTATGCTAGTCTAACACTGGTGTAAAGCCATTCTACTGTGTCTTGCCTCAGAGATGAGCAACTTCCTTCTGCGGGAAAACTCGATCTGCTGATCTGCATATCTGATAAAAAATGTTTATTTTTCATGACTCATTTCTGTCTGTGCAAGCTAACATTGGTTTGGAATAAGAGTTGGGTGCTTAGAGTTATGCATAGAGACAGGCATAACAAGTCTATCATGAAGTCCTTTACCCATCATTAATATTATTTATAATTATTAAATGTTACTAATAATACTTTCATTTGTGTAGATGAATGCTATGGTAAATATGATTTGTGAGCCCCTTAAAGACACAGATAATAAAGACCTAAAGCATTTACTTAGTACTTGTTGATATTTTTTCATTATATGTAATTGCCCTATGTGTTTTTAGTCACAGACTCCTGGTATCTTAGTTTTGTTTATTAAATATATTTAAGGAGCTTGCATTCAAAGACTGATGATCCAATCCATAGTTTGTTTAATGATGAGGCATGTGTTGTTCACTGGTGACCCATGCGTTGTTTACGTGTCAGGACGAGGTGATTGCGGTGTCCAAGAGGATCGTGGTTCGCGTGGACGACCTGGCTAAATGGGCCTGCACTGAACCCCCGTTGTGGAGGAGCAGACGTGTGAATGACAGCCACCAGTTTAAAACCACTTCCTCTTCCACAGACGCAGAACAGTCAAAAGAGAATACACAAGGTATGTGCATGTGTCTGGGAGTGTATGTGTGTGTGGGTGGGTTTGTCTGTTTCATTGAGTCATTTGCATAGTTTGTTTTCTTAATTTGAAATGAGTTTGCATGGTTCTGCATAAGACTAAATCTCTTCACCCAGTCGTATTCTTTGTTGACTCTGTGATATTGTTCCTACTCTGTCTATGAGGGTCATTCAGTGTCATTCAGAGCTTCATGTTGGAGTGTCTTCCTGAGCAACGTTTTTATCCATCGTTGCCTTTGAGAGTTCACGCCTATTCACGCCTAGATACTATTGCAAAAATAAAGTTTGCTGTGCTCCTTAAATATGACATGAATAAGAGCGGGGTGGGTAAGAACATGCTCATAGCTCTAATTTTATGTAATTATATAATTCTGTATAACTATTTAAATAGTCATGGTTGTCTTGTGTTTGTGACAAACATCAGCAAACAGTGACATGACAAGGTTTACATGCTGTTCAATATAAAGCTGTTAAACGATTGGACACTTTTTTTTACGATATCTTGAGTTTTGTAGCATTTTTGTTTCAATGGAAAAACCCTAATTAACTAAACCATTTGTGTAATTTAATAAGTGCGCATAAGGGGCTCCTCCATTTTAGGTTAGGATGTTAGAATCATGCAGTGTCCATTATTCTGCCAACTACTGTACTCACAGGGCAAAGGTCAAATATTTAATGTGTTGATGGAGCATTTTACAATGCTTTAATGATGCTAATCAATAAGCTAACCTTAACATGACAAATTGTACATTTACCCAAAGTTGTCTTGAAGATGCTGTTTTAAGTTGCTGTTGTAAGGATTTCAATCTTGCCATCTCAAAACAGGCAGATACATTTTTCATTTTATGGTTTAATGATCGCATAAGCCGTTACAGTGGTTCGACTGAGGTCTTGTAATTTATTAAAGAGGCTAATGTATTCATATAAACTCCATGATTACTGCATAAAACGTGAACAAGCCTATCTTGTTCTTGCACAACAAGTTATACAAGAATCATGTAGTATAATACCCAGAAAAGAATCTTTTGATATCCACTTACAGAAAAACGAGTTTTGTTGTACTTTGTGTTTGTTTGTGTTTGTATTGATCCTTGGAGAGATCAACCTGTTCTCTAACACACGCTTTTCATAAGCACAAACACGCACAGCTCTCACACACACACACACACACACACACACACCTACACACACACACCTACACACCTCTACTCTCCTCTTCCGATCAGTCTGAGGCGTATACGGGCAGCCTGTCCCCCACAAGATTAGTCATTGGTCTTGCAAAACACATCTCTTGTCACGGCTGCAAGGCTCTACTTCCTCAATCTCAAGTCAGCCGGGATTCCACCGGCAGCGCGCAGACTACTTCTACAGGTCTACACAAACAGCACTGTACAACATTGGCCAAATGTATAATAAAGTGTCTCCGTCTCTGTCTCTTGTCCAGGCGAGGGCGTGAGTGTGCGGGTGCTGAGCTACCCCCAGTACTGCCGCTACCGCTCCCTGCAGAAGCGGGTGGAGGAGCTGGGGGGCTGGCCAAGGCTGCAGGACCCCCACCTGAAGACCCTGGAGGAGATCCGCATGGTGCAGCACAACACACGCGTGCTGTACTGCAGGGACATCTTCACCCACCCCACCCTCAACACCAACTCAAGCATCCTCGCACAGCTCGGTGAGTCAGGACACACTGGCCACTGCCATGCCGCAGCAGGGCCAGATGAGGGCCGCATCAGGGCCATATGAGCGGTAGATGTGCTGCGCTGTCAGCTGCTAGCTCAGCCAGGGTCACAGGACAGTTGAAGAGTCAGTCAAGGGTTGAGAAAAGGACCAGAACTTGTTGCTGAATTCCTTTCAAAAACTTTTTTCATCTTTGACAGTTTTGTGTTTCTTTTATCTCGTTCTTTCTCCTTTGCTCTCTTTCTTTCTCTTCCTTTCTTTCTCTCTCTTTCTCCTTCTTTATCTCTCTCCCTCTCTCTTTCTGTCTCTGTCTGTCAGGATGGCCGTCTCTGCGGTTGAAAGGAAGGCCTCGCAAACGGCGAGGCAGATATGCCAGAATCCCCGAACAATCAGACCTTCCACAGTCAGAAGCATGGATGGAGCAAATGAATGTACGTGTAAAATCGCACATGTCCTAAGAATGCAATCCAGTCTTGATTGTTTACACAGGTGGAAATGCATCTTTGTCTACACAGACATCTGACATGTAGACAAGATTGTGCGTGTCTGTGCGTGCGCACACACTAAAGTGCCCTTAAACAAGGCATCTAACGCCACACTGCTTAGGTCCCTGTCCCTGTATCCAAATTCACTGTCGTTCTGGATAAGAGCATCAGCTAAATGAAATGAAATGTAATGTTCCCCTTGTGTGTCCCTGGTGCAGGACAATGTGCTGGGTAGTGCAGAGCTGCAGTGGTCTGGCGGCTGGCTGCACCACCCGGAGCAGCAGCTGTTCCTGGATCAGCTGTTCAGCTTCATGGAGCGGCGCGGCTCCCCCATCAGCAAAGTGCCTAATCTGGGCTTCAAGAAGAGTGAGTGTCCCCGCCCTGTCCCCTCCATGTGAAGCGCCCAATCTGTACTTATAATAATATTACATAATGAATAATACATTTGATTTTTATAATAACACATTTTATTTATTCAGTGCTTTTCTAAAGACACTTTACCAAAGTAAAACTACTAAAACAAGGCAAGATTGAACAGCATGATTTGGTAGTATAAAATCAGTATAAAACAATAAAACAGGAAGAAACATGTAAGGACAATGAAAAAAGAGTCATTGTCGCACCTCTCTGTGCCTTGTGACATTTCCACTGTAAATGCTTCCTCGTGTCATGCTGACTGTAAGCACCGGTCAGTGCAGGAGGGCTGCATAGAGAGGTTTAAAGGAACACTAGGAACATAGGCTCACTTTCCAAGTCCCTTAGAGTTACACAGTCGAGCTTTACCATTTTTGAATCCATTGAGTCGATCGACGGCTCTGGCTTTGCACTTTGTACTTTGGCTTTTAGCTTAGCGTAAGTCATTGAATCAGATGAGACCAGTTAGCATGCTACTGGTCTAATCTGATGCAATGGTTTATGCTAAGCTAATAGCTGAAATGCTACTGCCAGATTCTGAGATCCAACTGCCAGATCCAGAGGTCAGCTGAATGGCTTCAGAAACTGTAAAACTCAACTGTTCATCACTAAGGGAGTTGGAAAATGAGCCTACTTCCTGAAAGAGTGGAGTGTTCCTTTAAGGGAAGCTCAGGAGCCTTGATGGTGATGTAGTGTTACGAAAGTTAAAGAAAAGTTAAATCAGGAATTATGTCTTTGCTTGTCTTGATGGTTATTACTAGTAATGTATAAATTGTTTGCTACTGTGGAAGAGTTGTTGACTTGCATGAGGTCTGTTTAAACTGCTTTCATACCTGGTGTTGAGTTACTCTGAGAACAAATATGCATCCTTACAGACCCTTTTAGAATAACTGTGGAACAGTATTAACAAACCATTACCAAAGACACACAACACAGCAAATGCTTGGAATGTAACGCATTAGATTAATGCATAGAGTTGGTTGACTGATGGTAGTGAACTAGTGAAGGTACTAACGTTTTACTTTTTCTCTCATTTTCCCCTTTGCTCTACAGTTGACCTCTTCCTCATGTATTCTGTGGTCAAGAAGCTGGGAGGCTATGAAAATGTGAGTCTGAAAAGCAAAACACACATACACACTCGTCAATTCACTAAATAATGACACTGTAAGACGTGTGTTAGAAATAGTGTGTTAAGTAAAAGTGTCTGTCTGTGTGTCTGTCTGTGTGTGTGTCTGTGTGTGTGTCTGTCTGTGTGTCTGTCTGTGTGTCTGTCTTTGTGTCTGTCTTTGTATCTGTCTTTGTGTCTGTCTGTGTGTCTGTCTGTGTGTGCACGCATGCATACAGGTGACAAACCAGCGGCTGTGGAAGACTGTGTACAACGAGCTGGGAGGAAGCCCAGGCAGCACAAGTGCAGCCACCTGTACCAGGAGACACTATGAGAAGTGAGTCATGATCCTATCGGGTTCTCTTACACAAACACTACCAGATAAAGACTGAAGGCACCACGCCTTACCCTCCACACCTGTCTTGAAGAACAGACAGAAAAGACATTGTCAGAAAGGACCAGTGGTGAAAAGGGAAGCTATGAATGACGTCACAATAATTCTGATAACAACAATTCTACTTTGAAGGAGAAGCTCAGCGTGAATCAGTCCATAGCTCTGTTCTTTAAGGGCAATGCACTAAATTGTGAGCTCATAGTTGTGAGTAATGTGGTCAGGTGGAGTGATCTTGACATACCTGTCTTGCATACAACTTTTTTTTTTTTTGCCTCAGAACACATTCTTAACTTTCCAGTGAAACGGCATAGAAGGACTTGTTTGTGTGTGTGTGCTGTGTGCGCGCACGCCACGTGTGTCTGTCACACTGGTTTCCTCATTGTCTGTTTAATGACTGGGTGGGACTTCCTCTTACGTTTGTCTACACACACACACACACACACACACACACACACATCCTACAGTTAGGCCTATGAGACTGTAGGCTGGCACCAAACGAGAATTTCAGTCATGTGTCTCCATGGCAACGGGTGCTGTGCAATGTGATTGGTGTCTGTGAGGCTCAGGAGAAGGCTGCTTTCACGTCATTTAAACCCAGAATCCCTTTGGAGCAGGGCTTGTCAAACTGGGGTACAATTCAGTCTGTTAAGTGGTTCTTAGCTTTCATCAGTACAAAGATATTATTTAGGTACAGATATGAATGGAAAGAGATCTTGCATTTAAACTACCCCCATTTGTACCACCACATAATGTGTTCACGTTTTGTTTACACAGCAATAACTATGCATAAATATGAATTGTTATAGCAAGCTGCATGGTGTCATTGAGATGGTTGTCTCAGGCAGCATATTGCCTTCTTCATGGAGGCGTAGACACTGCTGAAGTTTAAAACAATTGCATCTGCCTTTACCTAATCGCTAACGTCTGGTTGTGACTTCCTCTGTTCACTGACTGGTGAGGCTAGATGCTACCTGAGACAACCATGTCAGTAAAACCACGAGTACGAAGGGGCTGGTTTACGAGGCTAGGAGGAATGCCCCATAGCCCTAAGGCTTCCTCTCTGAGGACATGGCTAGGTGAGAGAGGGAGCCATGTACCCAAGTACTCTTTCCTGTCAGACAGGAATGTGTATTGATCCGCACAGATTGGGAGTCCAGTCATCTGTGCCTGCTATGTGAGGTTCCAGCAGCCCAGTTAATTGATTTTTAATCCAAAACCCTGTTTGAACTATTGCAGTTGTGTAATTGCAACCTTTTCCGGTTAGCTTATCAAATCTATTGTGTCTTTGTTTTTTGTTTAACATTTATGTCACTGCCCCTGTATGACAGACAATGAAGTAGACCATCTTAAAGCATTGGAATATAGAATAATGAGCTGATGCTTGACTTTCAGAAAGTAATTGCAATATTAGAAATTGCAATAGCATTATGTGAAAATCACTAACAGTTCTTTCCCCAAATTGTGCAGACATGTATGAGATGGTGTGCACCATGTCAGTGTGTCGGGCAAAAGTATTCAGCTCCTAACCATTACACCCACAGGCACTTTAATGACATTGTATTCATTACATAAGATACTTTAAATACACAAGGTACGTTCAGGTCAAGTCAAGTGAAGTTTATTTATATAGCGCATTTCATACACAAAGGCAGTTCAATGTGCTTAACAAAAATAAAAGCAAAGGACAATATAAAAGCATACAGATAAGATAAGTGTAAAATATGTATAAGATAAATAAATGCTATAGAGAAAAGCAATAGGTAAACATAAAGGATTAAAGAGGTGAAATAATAATTAAGGTAAATCACTAGCAGAAAGCATCTGAGAACAGTTAGTCTAAATTTGAAACTTCCAACAGTAGAAATATAAAACACTTTAATATAGAATAACACTTCCACTCTTTTCTTGAAGATTTTGGAGAGGTTCTACAGGAATTTGTGCCCTTTTATCTTGTAGAGCATTAGAGAGGTCAACCACTGAAGTCCAGTTCACTCCAAAGGTGCTGAGTGGGGCCAGGGTCAGGGCTCTGTGTGATCCAGTCAAGTTCTTCCACATCAAACTCAAATTCATGACTATTGACTCCCCTTTCTTTACGTGCTGGAGCAGTCATGTTGGACTAGTCTTCCCCCATTGTTCTGGTGCGAACCTCGTGAAAGCATCCATATCCAAAATCTTGTGAAAAGCCTTGTGCAAAAGCATGTTGTCTCCTAAGCAGTCTGAATGTGTCCATGTCTCCCCCTCTCCTCAGGCTTATGTTGCCCTATGAGCAGTTCATGAACAGCGGCTCCAAGCCTTCATCAGCCCAGCAGCTGGTGGTCCCCATGAAGCCTATGCGGGGGCGGCCCCCCCTCCACCTGCAGAGGGAGAAGAAGAACAGCCTCACACCCCCAGTACGTTTCCTCACGGCCCCTTCTTATCTATCTACACTGCTCCATATGTGTCTTAGCATGCATGCTATGGTATTATACCAGGTAGTTATATTATGGAAATATAACAGACATTTTGGGAAGTAGTGTAAACATAATTTGCACACACTCCAGGAAGTAGCATAGACATTTTTGGGGCATTAGTCTGAATGCCTTCTCTCACCACACCACTAGAGGGCAGTGGTGGTGATAGGTTATGAGAGCATGCTAAACACAACCTAAACCAGCTAAAACCAGTTTAGACACTAGTTGACAGTTGTACTTATTGTAAAATTATTTAGATGACCATTATTTCAAATGTGTTTTTAAATGTTATGAAAATCAGTATTACCAGAAAGGAAATGTTTGACAACTCTTATCTGATATAATTGAACTGGGCAGAGTTTTCTTTCCATCAATTGTTTTGCTGATTCTTTAAGCTGTATGGTTCTGTGATCAATGATTGGTCTTCCTTTTAGTGTCTTTGTTTTTCTGTCACATTGTGTATATGACCCAAAGCCTTTATTGTCGTTATATGTGAACAACCAGTGCTCTCTTACACACTCATGACCAGCTAAAGTGCCTTTAAATAAGGCACCTAGCCCCACATTACTAGACCCCTGAACCTAATTCACTAATAAGTTGCTCTGGATAAGAGCATCAGTAAATGTTATGTAATGTACTAACAGCAAAAGACATTAAATAAGGTCACGTAACGGTTACACATGAGTATATCAGTGCCCCCTTTTTTTGGTTGTCTGTCATGGGTAAACCACAGAAAATGAAACACTTTGTTCCCTATTTTAATGATACAGTATTGACTGCAGAACTTGGAATGTCCCTGAACCTTTTTTCAGGAGAATGTCCCTGGTCTTATCAATCTGGTCACCCTAACCTAGGACATAAAATGAAAAATGGGGATAATGAAAACTAGAATAAACAAATCTAATTTTACTGGTCCCTCTCCCTCTCTCAGCAGGCCGTGTCTGCCGACGGGGTGGTGAAGAGGGGAAGAGGACGGCCCCCAGGACGGAGGAAAGCCATGGCAGCAAGGGCAAACCAGGGCAGGCCCACCCTCAAACCCTCAAACACGCCTCCACTCAGCCAGGGGAAGCTGCCTTCTTCCACTCCGCCTGCACCCCTCCCAACAACAGTCCCCCAGAGGTCAGACCACAGTGCCCCCCGCCAAGCTCAGGTCCACACCTCCACCTCCTCCTCCTCCTCCTCAGCCATCCCCACCCCTCCTGTGGAGCAGAGGGTGCTCACACCTGAGGAGTTGAAGCTGGATCCTCGGGAGGTGGTGCTCCTCACACCCAGCTTCAGTGGGCTCTCCCAGAATATGCCAGTGAACCAGTGGCCCCCCCTGTCCAAGTCCAGAGGTGTCTCCCAGACATCATCCAGTGAACTAGTCCGCCCCGTGACCCGGCTCAGTGGTGTCCCACAAGTGTCATCCAGTGAACCAGTGTTGTCCATGTCCAAGCCCAGTAGTCCCTCTCAAACACTATCCAGTGAATTGGACCCCACCGTGTCCAAGTCCAGTAGTCTCTCCCAGGCCGAACTAGTGCCCCCTGCATCCAAGTCCATTGGTCTCTCCCAGGCATCTCCCACTGCTGCTGCGGCTGTCGTGGTGGACGTCGGGTCTTTGGGCAGCAGCTCGTCTCCTACCGTCTTCAGCCCCACTAAAGGCCTGTGCCCTCTGGACCTGTTCAGGACTCGGCTGGGCTTGGGCGCCATGGCAGCGGGTGCCCCCCTTGGCTCTGCTCCCGTGCACACTCCCCAGCATTCTTCAGTGGGTTGGCAGGGCAGGCACCCTGCCCCCAGTGCCCAGATCACCTCCACCCCTGTCGGGCCTAAAGAACCTCAGCTCTCTCCCCAGCACCAGTGCTCTGGGTGCACCGCATCGGATGACCGGGGGGTCCAAGTCGAGGGGGGGTCGGCGCAGTCACGGTCGCTGTCTCCGCTGCCCCCGCTCCGGATCCTTCCGCTGGAGCTGGACTGCAGCCTGCAGGTGCGTCAGCTGATGCGCAGCAGCCTCAGCTCTGAGCACGTGCAGTCCTTCACCAAGAGGCTGTCGGAGGCGCTAGCCCATGACCTGGAGTTGCCACGGGCAACGCCTGGTTCACACCCACCTCCCCCACCCCCACCCCCACCCCCATTATCCTCACTCTCGCCCTCAGCTTCATCCATCTTAAACCCCCCTCATCCTTCCCCTCCCACTGCACCAATCACATCACAGGCTGAGCAGGTTCAACCGCTTAATCTCAGCAGGTGGGGTGGAGCCAAGAGGCCTGCCGAGGACGACGCAGACGCATCGGGGCAGCATGACGACTCCCCGCAGGGTGCTGTGGTCAAGAAGCCGCGGCTCGATAAGGACGGGCTTCCCATGAGGGCCAACGGCGGCGTGTTCCGCTTCCCGCTGTTCCAGGACCAGCCGGCGGACCTCAGCCTGCCCTGCCGCGTCCGCGCGCTCCTCAAGGAGAACCGCCGCCTGGCCACCAAGAGCCCGGACCGCTCCGAGACCAGGGACTCTACCCTCATGACAGAAGCCACCACTAACGACACTCCCTGCAGGGCTGCGGTCTGTCCCGGTGTACAGGTGCAGGGGGGTGCAGTGGGACTAGGGGGGGTACTGGGGGGGGCTGAAGCTGGGGGGGCAAACAATGCAACTCTGAGTGAGGAGGACCGTGGCAAGACGTCTGTGGGGGTTCCTAGTACCCAGCATAAAGACAAAGGCAGGGATCCTCCCTTGGCCAATAGGGCACAAGTTGCTCAGGGGGGGAACGAAGAGCTGTCCAATGGGATGCTAAGTGCTTTTGGTGACCAGGAAATGTTGACCAATGGGGATTTAGATTCTGAGGGCAACCACCCACCACTAGCCAATGGAGAGGCAGATACTCAGGCTGGTGACCGAGTAAGGGCTGGTGGGGAGCCAGACACTCAAGACTGTCATATGGCACTGGCTTCTGGAGATCCAGATGCCCATGATGAGCTCCAGCCATTGACCAATGGGGATGCTCATGATGAACACATGACATTGGCCAATGGTGAGTCAGATGCTCATGATGAACACATGGAAATGGCCAATGGTGATCCAGATGGTTATGATGAGCACATGACATTGGCCAATGGTGAACCAGATGCCAATGATGAACACATGACATTGGCCAATGGTGATCCAGATGCTGATGATGAACACATGGCATTGGCGAATGGTGATCCAGATGCCAATGATGAACAAATAGAATTAACCAATGGGGATTCAGATGCTCACAACAAACACATAGAGTTGGTCAATGGGGATTCAGATGTTCATGAAGATGACATAGTGTTGGCTAATGGGGAGCAATATGCCGAGGGATCCTTCATTTCACTTGTTCTGCCAGAGTCTCCACCCCACAGCCACTGTAACTCTATCACCAACACTCTTAAGCAAGCCAATTAACCACCAAACAAGCAAAAACTGCATTACAATCCCTCCTGCACAGTCCCCATCCTGTCACTCAGATCCTGTATGTTATCTGTGATGTCATATCCTCTGTGTGGATCCCTCTTCTTATCTATGTGTCATATCCGACTAAGAACCCACTCTGAGTTATTACCTACCAATTCTTGGCTTTGAAAAGCCTAGATTGGTTCAGAATGAGATGGTAAGCAGAATGTGGGTTCATCACTTTATAGCATTACATTCATCTGACAAGGGACAAGGGAGTGTGATGTTCTACATTTTCCACATTACTATTTTGTTTGGAACAAGACCAGGCATCAGTTGTCATTTTCGAACAGTATTTGTGTTTTCGTTCACCAGCCCGTGGGCACGTGTGTTGGTGTGTAGTTTTGTTGCGAGTAATCCTCTCCTACTGAACCCTCCTTCTCCTCAGCGTATAGGAAGGCCGAATGCCTTCACATGAGCTGAACTGGTGCTGAAATAGAACTCTACTCTTGCCTTCGTGCCTGTTTGTGTGTTTGTTTGTGTCTGCGGTTGTGTGTGTGTGTGTGTGTGTGTGTGTGTGTGTGTGTGTGTGTGTGTGTGTGTGTGTGTGTGTGTGTAAGCGTGCGTACATGCATTACCTGTACATGTGTATATACACACTAAAAATGTGTGCCATTTTACTCTACAAGTAAATTTTCCCCATTTTTTTCCTTATTCTCTTAATTTATCATCTGAATCAACATTTTGCTTGCTTTGTCTAACATTGTGTTGACATGAGTACTCTCTTCTCAGGCCTGTTTTAGTTGTTATTTTTGTGTTACTTCCAACTCAGTGGTTTAGCATTCTCTTCTATTTATTAAACACCTCAGTTGTAACCGTTATTGTGAGGCTGGTGATGTGGGGTTTTCCATTATGTAATTTCCTGTGACGAGCATCGGTTGTTCGGCGTGATCTGTTTTTTGGTGACCTTTGTTGGCTTTTTTAGTCACAAGCTGTACAAATCATGTTCAGATGGCATCACAGTGCCTCTATAGTACTTGATAAAACACATCTGTTATTCTTTAAGATGTTGCCTTCCTCTGCTTTTTTTATCGTCTTGATTGAAGTATTTATCTGGTCTGATCTGTATTTTTTTTTTCTTTTTTTTCCAGAAATACTTTTGTGTGTAGACATTCAGTTTCTCAGACATGGATTTCAAGAAATTGTTTACAATCTGTTTTTGCATGCCAAGACCTTATTAATTTTTTTATCTGATTTATTTCTGGTACACAGTACTTTTGCCTTGGCTGGTTTTAAATCTGAAAAATTTGTGATGGAATGTGTCAATTTGTAATGATCATCTCCCATGCCTGCTCTTGTCTTGACCGCCATTTTGTCTACATTGAACCCTTTAACATGGTTCCACACATAACTTGGAGCATGGGCATAAGTGTCACTTACTACTGATATTGTATTTAAGTATGACTGCTATCTCCTGTACACAGGGGTGATAAGGACACCACAAGGTAGAACACAGAGCAGCCCTTCAACCAGTAGACCCTAATAAACCGCACACACACACACACACACACACACACACACACACACACACACACAGACACACACACACCCCTCAGGCTGTGCACCACCCAGTGTGACCCCACACTTCACTCTTCCCAGCCGTGATGACAGCAGCTGGCAGGAGCCCTGCTGTGGCTGAAACACTCGGAAGCATCCACACCCAGCCTGTGTTAGTATTGGCTCACACACCGCAGATATGGAGTTTGAGTGGGTGGCTAATTTATTCATTTGGACTAGTAGTATTGTCACTACTGATTCACCTCTGGATGGTATACCATTTAAGGAAAGGGTACCAAATTATTAACTATAGATTTTTTTTAAAGATGTTTTGTCGGAGTTGACATGGACTTGGACCATTCGTGTGTGTGTGTGTGTGTGTGTGTGTATGCGTGTGTGCGTGTGTGTGTATGTTCGCATAACTGCCGCATGGTTTCCTTACTTGAACAAGTGCCACAGCGACTTTGTGTCTTGCAACCATGTTAAACCTGTGATGCAGTGAATGCGTTTGTTGAACAAACATGTCATCCATTCCTTTGCCTCTTTCACACTCTTTTCTTGAGTAGAATGCCTGTCCGTTAAATATGTGTGGGTATCTGTGACTGTTATTTCAACTATGTGTGTTAACACTGACTATTTATAATAAAAATTCAGCCATATTCCCGTCTTGTCACTTTTTGACTACTGGCTGCAATATAATATTTGACCACTGGGAGGAGCTCTAGTATGATGGTTAAAGCTGTCCCTACACATTCCTGCCTGAAGTGTCCTACCCAATAATTACTTTATGTAAACTTTACCATGCTTTATTGATGTGATTTAGTGCTAAGTAATACTTTGCAAATACCTAATCTTATATATCAATTGTTTGTATAAAAGTGCAGGCTTACTTTTAATCTGTAAACATTGTTTTACCCTGTACTCAAAGGCAACTGCAAAAAACTATGATTTACAAAAAAAAAGAGTCAGTCTGACTTAACACCTCTGTCCATCACATGGCAACGGTTTGGTTGTTACCCTACATATACAAGTTTGTAGTTATGTTTGCAGCAGGTGGTGGTGTCACCAAGCAGCACTTCTCTCTGCAGAGCTTCAATTTTTCAACATCTTCCTCTTTTACTTCCTGATTCTGGGGTAGCTCTACTCTCACTAGTTTCAGGACAAATCCACCACATTAGCCATGACATCTTTATGAAAAACCAAACACACTATTCCACTTACCAGTGAAAATGGAAGTGACAGTGCCAACATTGACCACAGTATGAGGAGACTGGCAGAAAGCTAGAGGGAGGTGATGGGACAAGAGAAAGACTGCAGTATAGTGACACTAGTAGAAGACTAGAGGAGGCCTCTGGTATGAGACTTAAGGGAGGCTTCTGTATGGAGTGACTAGAGGAAGGCTGTAGTATAGTAACATTGGTAGAAGAAGACCTCTAGTGTGAGACTAAGGGAAGCTTCTGTATGGAGTGATTAGAGGAAGACTGTAGTAGGGAGAGACTAGAGGGGGACCTCATTGTGAATAGGCAAGTAGGAGAGAGACTACAGGGAAATGTCACTGTGATACTGTTACGACACTGTCGAGCGATGCTGGTATGCTCTTCAACATTAGACAGTCTAGCAGGACACTATAGGGACAGTGAAGAGTGTGGGAAGAGACCAGTAGGAGAATACAGGGGGATGTTGGCTGAGAAGCATAAGACGACTTGGAGACTCTGGGGAGAGCTCAGTGTGGGGAAACCTCAATGTGGCCAGACCGGTTGGAGGATATAAGGAGAATAAGAGTGTGGAGAGACTAGTAGAAAAAACAGGGTGGTGTGCAGAGACCAGTGGGAAACACAAGATGTAGAGCTGTGATTGTGGACAGACCAGTGGCGGCACTGAAGGTAAGTGTGTGTGTGTGTGTGTGTGTGTGTGTGTGTGTGTGTGTGTGTAAGGGAAAAAGACACCAGAGAGGAAATGAACACATTCCAGCTCTCTGTCCACATTGTTTAAGGCAGCGGTGTGGGCTACTGCTGGTCAGCCTACAGCTTAGTAGGTTATGAAAGAAGGGGTGTGTGTGTATATGTGTGTCTGCAGTTGTGTGTGTGTGTGTGTGTGTGTTGTCTATTTCACTACACATCATAGAGGTAGCAGGGGTGTATATACTATATAAATGTGTGAGTGTGTGTGTGTGTGTTTGGGGGGGGGGGGGGGGGGGGGTTAAAGAGAGAGAGTCCATGTGTATGATGCATTATTCCAGTGCTTGAAATCCCTTTACAGCCCAGACTCCCCAGGCTCCTAGTGTGCCTATGGAACACCCCCCCCCCATCCCACCACAACCCCACCCCTCCCTGGATTGCATTCCCGCATGTGCTACGCTGTGCCGACTCTCTGTTGAAATCCAGAGTTGCTCTCCAGGAGTGACATTTCCCTGGGTCTGGTATGTGGATTGGGTTTCGGCGCGGCACGCTTCTGTTCAGCCCAAACACCCATACCCCCCTCCAACTACCCACCCGCCCACCCGCCCGTACTCTTGCCTCTCCACACTCATCTGTTCCCTGTTCCGCCACAAGCTTGCCTCCCTCTGCATATTTCACTGAAAATCTACTAAAACTGATTTCCCAACCAAATAGTAGACCCAGTTCAATGTAGTGACGTCTTCCAAGTAAAACAAACACAAATTTGATATATTTCGTCGGTCCAGCGAGTGGTGCACATATTTCTCCTGTGTGTGTAAGGTACAGGCCAACAAAGCTGTGCTACAATTTAGTGTGAGAAACATAGCCGCTTCAGAGCCAACTAGTTCTATCTACTTGAGCTCATTTGGGCTGTTTCACTTTGACGCCGGAGTACACAAGAAGACTTTGTTTAGAAGTGAAACAAAACATGCACCGTTATTTACATTCAAAGTTTCCTTCAATTCTTCTGTGCCACATGGCTTGATTTATCTGGCTTTGTTCATCTTCTGCGTGCATGCACACACACACAGGCCAGGAATGTCTTGAAAAGCAGTGCTTCCTTTTTTCGTTTTCACACAAACAATGGCTATAATGCCAAAAATGCCAAGCATTCACTCTTTTTTTTTTTAACTCGCTGCTTGCATCAACCATCTGCTGGTTTCATATCATGACAAATGAGAGGGGAGTTTGTGTTTATATGTCTGTGAGGGCGGGGGTTTGAGAAAGAGAGAGAGAGAGAGAGAGAGAGAGAGAGAGAGAGAGAGAGAGAGAGAGAGAGAGAGAGAGAGAGAGAGAGAGAGAGAGAGAGAGAGAGAGAGAGAGACCAGTTATTGCTTTCTCTTTAAAACTTATGGAAAGTGAATTATACAAATATGTCTTGCTGATATGTATTGCACCCCATTGTCTATGTGACTAAAATCCAGCAGCAGGATACAGCAGTCATGAGGCTCCTGTGTGTCTCTCTGTCTCATCTCTGCCAGCTCCACTCAGCTCCCCTCCTTAGCTGAAGTATTTGAGAAATGCACAGACACCACGTCTCAGGCTTCTCTTTGCTTAACAATCTGGAAGACAAACGGGCAATCCAGTGGTTTTCAGTCATTAACATGAAACAGAGGCGTACACAAACACCATGAAATTCCCATCGTGACTTCTGGCTTGTTTTTGTTTCTGCTTCATCATACCTCATCATGCTGAATCACCCAGAGTGGCAGCGCTGGCACAGATGCCTGTATAGAACTGCCATGGTGTGCCAACTGGCCCAGATGTGGCACACTGTCAAAAGTGAACTTTAAACAATTACGTAAACATGCTGCATGGATCTTTTTTAAATTGGTGTAACTTAACAATGCCATTTCCGTTATGAATATACAAGTCATTGCTAAGTTATACCTACGTATAAAAGATCCATGCATCTGTTTGTTTTAGTTTTGAACAAAAGTTGGTTTCAAAGGAGCACTTTTTAAGAACTGGCATGGCTTTGGCTCAGTGTGGGTTACCTTGTTGGGATGTGAAGAAGAGGCAGTGCATAATTCCGTTGGGCACCCCAAATTTACTCCAATGCTGATGGGTGTCAGACTGAAAGGGCGGTGGGGATAATGGCCTGTCTGGTGATCAAGTTTACTAAGCAACATGCCATTCTTGCAAAACTGGGCAGCTGCTTACCATTCTGGACCACATGAAAGAGTATTACACCCACAGTGATGGAGATGCTGTTTGTTATCTTCTCTTCATGCCAAGTGTAGGTGTGGGAAGGGGCATAGCCAAAAATCATAAAATGGGTGGGCCCAGAAAATAAATCGGGTGGTCCTAGCCCAAAACACATGATCTTTATACGTTATTTTATTACTACAACAGTCAATCGAACTTATAGAGCCTTCTAATTGGATGGGCCTGATTGACAAGTGGGTGGGCACACAGGCCCACCCCAGCCCACCCGTGGCTACGCCTATGGGTGCAGAGCACTTTGTGATAAAGTCAAGAGAGAATACTGGCTCTAATATTTTTAGCTTCTGCATAGCAAACTGTTTGTGCAGGACCATTAGGACTTCAAAAAGCCCCAAGCAAAACCCCGTAACATGTTGCCAGAATAAGACAAAGGTCTAGCCTTCACCGCAACAACCGCTCCTTACTATTCTGGGCTCATTTCATGGGTTGTTTGGATAAGTATTGCACTTACACTTAATAGCCACTCTCTTAGCTCAGGCACAGAGAGAAAAAGAACCACCGTGCTTGGAGCTGACTTCATACCAGCCATACTTTGCCACTTGGCTGTGGCCCGAGCAACCACTCCTGGGAAGGAGCTATTGTAAATAAGCCTTATAAAATGTTTTGTGATTTGCATCTCCGAGAGCCGCCCGATCCCTGGAGGGGGAGGCGGGGGAGGCAGGGGAGGCTGGGACGGCGAGGCCTTGTGTGGCTGTGAGTTAGGCATGCGCCTGGGGTGAAACACGCAAGGCCTGGGTGGGCAAGCTGCCTTCCCCTCGCCGTCTGTAAACACACAGACCTCCCCTAGGAGTCTGAGACTAGAGCCATGCAGCAGCAAGCAACCAACCATCAGTGCCCGCTCCCTCCCCTCCCTTCCCCTTCCCTCCCCTCCCCTCCCCTCCTCTCTCTCTTGGCTGTTTGCGTAGGGGTAATAGGCTGGAACATTATATGGGACCAACAACTTTTTTGTATTAAATCAAAACACAGAGTGCAGACAGGGTTTCTGAAAAATCCCATAACTTTTAGTCAAAGTCATCGGAGAGAGAGAGAGTTATGAAGGCAAAAATGATAAAAGGCCCACTCCTGTTTTTATAGCCGTTTGCTGATAATCTAAAAGCCTGATAGTGCCTCAGCCATGTTCTGTAACATGAATACCTTCATGTGTCATTACATCCCTTGGTGAAATGAATGGATTTTTTTAGTGTGTAGGAAAAGATCAAGTGACATATCTTGACTATGAGATAAATTGCTGCTTGGCTGCATTTGTGACAGGGCCATATGTATTAGCTACAATCTAGTAGCAAAGGCATGATGAATGGGTCAGTATTATTCATTTTTGCTTGTTATGTTTTTTTTTACTTTAACAAATAAAAATACGGTTTTTAATAATAAAATAATTCGAACTGCTCTGGCTGTGACTGATGAATGTGTGGAGAATGAGGTTTTGTTGTGTTGGTAGCAGCCCAGATTTCAGTCGATTCTGGAAAGAATCCAGTACTGATTAAAACATCTTCTGTTCCACAACAATGGTTAATTCATAGACTGTCACAGCCTGCTTGCCACAGTGACAATAACTGCCTCTTCGCATATTAAACTGAGTGTGTCTGACGTGAAGGCAAAGGACCAGGGAGAGAGGAGGATGTAGGGTTAACGGTGTGGCCATTACATTTTACGCACTAGGACCGCGCAGCCTTCCTGACCAGAGTGGAGCGCACTGCTGCGCCGCGTCTCTTTGTTCCAGTGCTCGGTAGCTATCTCTCCCTCTCTCTCGGCAGTCTGCAGTCTCTCCTCCTCTGCCTTGCCTCACTGTGCATCGGGCTGGATTAACCAGAAGAATGGCTGTCAACCTGACCGCGAACAGACAGGTCCTTCTCACTGCATACAGCGATGTGATCTCCGAGACATCTTCTACGGATTGGTGAGTTAGTGAGCGGTCATGATTTTACAAGGCTTTTCGACACTTCTTTTGATGCTTGTCGAGTTTGGTGGATGGTGCGCAGATGGATGCACGGAGAGGGCCGCTCGCTCGGGCACGTGCATCCTTTCGGGAGACGCAGCAGCATCCCAGACAACAGGATAAGGAAATAAAACACACACGATACAAATTAAACACTTGCCACATTTCAGGAGAAGACACGATCACTGGTTTTCTTACCATTTAAAAAAAGTTTGAGGCGCTATCTTGTATATCCCACCACAAATGGTAGCACCGAGGCTCCTTAATTTATGCAAACTGTGCTGTCATTGTTAGTGTTAGGATTTTAATGTCCGTGAAGTAAGTAGTTATAGAATATAGAATAAAAATTCACACATTTTTTTTCTGTTAAATATAAGTGTTTTGCGGTTTGGCAAAATATATATTTTTTATTCTTTCAAACAGCTGGCTCAGTAGAGGTGGATGTCTTACTCTGACACAGATTCGTTAGCCCGTTTCTCACTAGCAGGGCAGTTGTAACATACTGGCAACGTGACCTGAGATTTACACTTTCTTTTTCTCTGAAATGTACTACTTGTTCCCCCGTTCCTCTTTTCCCAGCGAGGAAGGAGATGGGTGAGGAACGACGTGTCGATCTATAGAGCACTTGTACCGGGGCCCTGCGCTGATTTTTCTACCCCGCTGACAGACATTTCCTCGCTGGCTCGCCGGTACCTGGACCTGTATGATAAGCCGGAGCAGCAAATGAAACACAGATATCACAGTCCCAGGCGCTCTCTGTGCAACAGTGGCCTTCGTTGTGACTTGTACAGCCTAAAGCGCCTAAATCGTCTAGATGTGTAAAACGCGACCACAAAAACCACTTTGTTGTACGGTATTGATGAGCTTGTAGAACTACCTGGTGGTGGGTCAGAGTGAGTGCAATCAAACTGTGAGGCGGTCTTACTCTGACAGATTGACGACCTTACATTTTCAATGCAGATATCGGAAAGCACAGTCGCAGTGGTTGAGTGCTTTTTGGCACCGCTGCTGCTCTTCCCGGTCCTGTTTAGAGAGATGCTGTTTCAAATCATACACAGCTGCCTGCCCGACGGGACGACCCGAGCACATTTTGTTCAGGGCCTGCTACCCAACTACTCAGCCTCATTGTGTGTGTGTGCGTGTGTGTGTTTGGAAAGTCATTACCCAAGCCTCAAGGGTCAGAAGCCTCACTCGCATTGGCACACAGGAAGAAGGCATAGACTCCAGAGAGAGAGAGTGTGAAGCATTGGGAACAAGCACAGCATGCAGTTTTCCACAGGCCCACTGCGATCAGTTAAGCCAGTCTGTCAAAAACTAGCACCCCTGGATGGTCAAGGCAGCTGTGTGTGTGTGTGTGTGTGTGTGTGTGTGTGTGTGTGTGTGTGTGTGTGTGTGTGTGTGTGTGGCACGGAAATGAACAGAGTTGAGAGGTGAGGGGCGCTTTCTTTGCCTGTTAATGTGCGTTATCGGCCAGGAGGGAGCTGGATAGGTCGCGTGGCCCTGGGCTAGCCTGCATTATTCACACTCCACGAGAGGCGAACAAAGACACAGCTTTCATTCACCACTGACCCCAAACAACAACCCTGCCACCCCCCACTCCCCCTTAGGAAAACACCCTGCCTCCCTCCCTCCCCACCCACGCCCACATCATATGGCATCTCTAGGCCCCAACTCATGTCACAGGAAGTCCCCTCTTATGGGCGGCTGTTGCTTGGGGATGGGGATGCAGTGCTGGCCTGGCCTGCTGTGGCTATGCTGGATGTCAGCCAGATCTCAGCCAAAACACAGCCAGATTGTGTGCACGCTTGTGTGTGGAAAGTGTGTGCATGTAGCCTAGGTATGTATGTGTACTGTGAGTGTGTGTGGAAAGTGCGTACGTCTATGTGTCTATGTGAGTGAGTGTGTGTGTGTGTGCAGGGGGTGTGTGTGCATGTAAGTGTGTATGTGTATGTGTCTATGTGAGATTGTGTGTGTGGAAAGTGTGAACATGTAGGTGTGTATGTGTATGTTTCTATGTGAGAGTGTGTGTGTGTGTGTGTGTGTGTGTGTGTGTGTGTGTGTGTCTGCGTGTGCATGGAGAAGGGTGTGTGTGTGTGTTTCTGTGTAAGCCTCTTCGATGCAAGGTGCGGTCCCCACTCTTGTTATGATTTAAAGCTATCATTTGGCCGGCACCCTTAAAGTAATTGACGAAACGCAGAGTGAAGCCTGCTCCTACCTGCAAATTGACTCTGTGTAAGTCCCTACCATGGCTGGTCTAAGACTGTTCCTCGGTGCTGTGGCATCCCATCCTCATCATCCTAATTAGTCTGCATATGAGGCAGATGGGGAAGGGGGGGGTGATTGGGGGGTATCAGGGTACCCCATCACCACCCCCACCCCCACCCCCACCCCCCAACTCGACTCCTCCTTCTTGCCCCAGATCTGACATTACCACCTCACTCCTACCCCCATATCCTGCGGCAGCAAGTCACACACACACACACACACACACACACACACACACACACACACACACACACACACACACACGCACACACACGCACACACACAAACCAACCATTACCGTTAGCACAACAGGCTTGAAAAACAGCATCCTTGGTGGTAGCACTGGAGGCTGAGGAGAGGGGTAGATGGTAGAGGGGGTAATAACAGAGGGGTAGATGGTAGAGGGGGTATATGAAAGGGGGTATAGATGATAGGGGGGGTAGGTGTTTGAGCGGGTATTTAGTAGAGGGTAGATTTTAAAGTGGTAGGTAGGGGTTAAAGCACAGAGGGGAAGATGGTAGGGGGGTGAGGAGTAGAGGTATATAGATGGGGGGGGGGGGGGGGTAAATGATAGAGAGGTTGGTGTTAGAGGTGGTATATAGTAGGGGTAGATTGTAAAGGGGTAGGTCATAGAGGGATAGAGGGGGGTATATCTTGTAGATTGTAAGGGGGTAGGTGAGAGGCAAAGGGGTCCAACAGCAGTGGGCTAGATGGTAAAGACGTAGAGGGTAGAGGGGGTTTATAGTAAGGGTAGATTGTAAAGGAGTAGGTGAGAGGTAAAGGGGTTTATACAGCAGAGGGGTAGATGGTAACGGAGTAGAGGGGTAGATGGTAAGGGTAGATTGTAAAGGGGTAGATGGTAGAGGGATAAACGGGCTAAATAGCTCATCTGTGGCTGTTATCTGAGCTCAGCCATGTTGCTCTGGAGAGGAGTGTGAGCACTTGGCACTAAGCATACAGCAGCCCTGAGGCAGGCAAACACACACACACACACACACACACACACACACACACACACATACACACGCGCATACACAGCTGTACCTCAGTGGCAGCAGCTACTGGGGATGAGTTTAAATAGCCCAACAGAAAATACAATTCGCCCTCCTCATTCTGTTTCATTTCCAGGTGCCGTAGCCAACCTGTTTCAATTCAAGTCTTTTCAAATCCTCTATTTGAAGAACAGGACCACAGTGGGCTACTCACTCTTTCAAGCACGCTGCTGGTCAGGCCTCTTCCTCCATGCCCACTTCATGAGAATGGCTCTTACAGAAGTCCAGTGCATTGTGTATCGTGTGCCAGCCCTTGTGATAGTGTGTGTGTGTGTGGTGTGTGTGCGTCTCTGTGTGTGTGTGTGTATGTGGGTGGGTGTGTGTGGAGGGCGGTGTCCTGCATCTCATGTGCCCTATCGTGATGTGTGTGTGTGTGTGTGTGTGTGTCTGTGTGGTGTGTGTCTTTGTGTGTGTGTGTGTGTGTGTGTCCTCCATACATGGCTCACAGGCACCTGGGAGCCTGATATTTGCGTGCACAGCTGAGCTGGAATAAGTGGTGAAATAGGCCGTGATTATTGTGTCAGGAGCAGAAACCTTAAATTGACAACACATGTCTGACAGGCCACATCCCCCCCCCCCCCCACCCCAGTGGCATCCATCTAACCCCCCACCCCCTGTCCCTGCACCCACCCCCACCTCTTCCCCAGACTTCCACCCCTCCCTAACCTCCTGTGCAGCATAGAGGATGTGTGTGTGTGTGTGTGTGTATGTGTGCGAGTGTGTGTGTGTGAATGCCGCAACATGGAGGTGTGTGTGTGTTTGTGAGTGTGCGAGTTTGTGTCTGTGTGCCTTT
>CM059272.1:17993262-18000762 GCA_030347295.1 Setipinna tenuifilis
TTTGGATCCTGTGAGAGTGTGTAACCCATGAAACCCATTCTCAAGAAGCTCTTGAAGATGCATCTCCTTCAAGAAACCCTCCTCTCTCGATAACATCCTAGCCAATACCTATCATGTACAATCCCAACTGTTTGTGAGCTTAGCACTTCCTGCTTTAATCACCCTTCTCACAAGCCACTTTGGGAAAAAGCTTCTATAATGTAATGAAATGTAATGTAATAACAATGCACCAAAAAAAAAAATCAGCAACGAATGACAGGTTTGTGAGTGGTATATGTAGTAGAGTAGTGATGGTGGCAAGTGGCATCTACCACTGATGAATGTTAGATTCAGTGCACTGGAGATTCCTGTGATGAATGTTATATTCAGTGAGGGGGTGATAGCCAAGTGATGGATGTCGGATTCAGTGAGTTGCTCCCGCCATCACTAGTCTCATTGAAGAGTCTGGAAAAACCACAAAGGTACCCCCCTCTGAAGCTCCTCTGTCATCCTGTGCCTCTTAACCAATCAGAACTAAAGAGCAGCTGAGTTACCAGGAACTGGATATTGGCTACCTTCTTGTTTCACTTGGCAAACAGCTAGCCTTGGGTCCATGAGCAGGTGTTAGCCTGTGTAGCTTTAAGGAACAATGAGTAATTGCCAAGTCTACAATAGTTAGCAGCTCTCACCGCCTCGTTGGAGCTGGAGGATGTCACAACTCCAAAAGCTCTCTCTTTGCTCTGCCTTGTCACCCAGTCTGTCGTGAGAAACCGAACACCACAGATCTGTCACTGTGCTAAAAAGTCACAAATCCACACTCACTCCTGCACTCGGAAACTCTGAAAATACTCCCACTTCAGACGTACAGCCCAACGCCATACATGCTGTACATTAAGGAGCTGCTTTAAACCCTGTAGGCATTAATTAGAGTAGATTAGCAATGCTTAATGACTGCATCTCCAGCTGGGGTTGAACAATGCCCAATAGCACACGCCCCCTCTTAGATCTTTATTATTCATGTTGGATGTAAGTTTATGTGGCCGTGGTGGCACATACATCCACAGTATGGATATGCTTTTGCAGGTACCTCTGGAGACTGAATGCAGTTTTCCTTGTTCCTTGTTGCCTTGGAAAGGTGCCTGAAGATGGAGCTTGTGTCAGGGTAGATATCTTCCTAGACAGTCACTGAGCCCACTAAAATAGAAAGAAACTAGGTCATCTTCCAGTCTTGCCTTTTTTTCACGGTAGAGAACACCCCTGCCAATTTATCCACAGGAAATCACATAGACAATTATTTCATGTGTATGTGTGTGTATATATATGTGTATATATATATATATACGTATATACACACACACACACACACACACACACACACACACACACACATATATATATATATATATATATATATATATATATATACCATGCTGCACTGCATATGTATCTATATGTCTATGTCCATATGTGTTTATATATATGAGTGTGTGTGTGTATGTGTGTGTGTGTGTATGTGTGTATGTGTGTATGTGTATGTGAGTGTGTGGGAGTTGTGTGTGTGTGTGTGTGTGTCCACATTCCTTCTCATCAGACTCATGGCCGTGTATCAGCCTGTAAGAGTAATCCTGTGCTCAGGTTGGATGTTTGCTTTGGCTGTGTCCTTCGTCCTGCGTATGGGAAACACACTAGCGGGAGACGTCTAGGAGGTCTGCTGTTAACGGCCTGCTGGGACTCCAGAACGCTCTCCCATGGACCATTAGCACCGAGCTCTTCCAACACACTGGAGAAACAGACCCTGGTTCTGGTTCGGCCTGATTTAGGCTGATTTGAACAGCACAGGTCTCAGGGAAGGGTTAATATTGTGCTGAGGCAGTGTTTTTGCATGTGGTTTGGCCATATCAGGCTTCTTGAGAAAAGCACCGAAGGATGAATCTGGATGTAATGATAGAGTCAGTGTGTTTTCCATTGTGCTGTGCTTTTTGGTGGGAACCTGCAGCCGAATGTTTGCGGGCCCGTTTTTCTGACAGACTGTTCCGGAATGCTCAGTAACATTCCAGAAGTAATTCCACACTGCGATTCTGTGCCCCGTTGTTTCCGCTAGCCTGGCACATGTGGTTGTGCCCTCTCTCTCTCTTCTCTCTCTCTCTCTCTCTTTTTCTGCATCTCTCTCTCTATGTCACTCTTTACCCCTTTCCCTTTCTCTCTCTCTCTTTCCTTCTCTGTCTCTCTCTCCCTCTCTCTCTCTCTCCCTCTCTCTCTCTCTCTGTCTCACTAATGGCATTAGCCTGCAGCCACTGGAGCTCATCGTGATTCGTGATGAGGCAGCATCCTCCCCATCCCCCTCTTTTCTGCACACACAAGTGGGGATGGAGGTGGATAGGTGGGAGGACTGTGTGTGTGTGTGTGTGTGTGTGTGTGTGTGTGTGTGTGTGTGTGTGTGTGTGTGTGTAGGAGAGAGCGAGTGAGAGAGAGAGAGAGAGAGAGAGCTAGAAAGAGAGGGGGAGGAAGAGAGATACAGAGGGGGGTTAGAGAGTGTGTGTGGGGGGGGAGGCATCTGACCTGACCCAGTCAACAAATAGCATATTCTCTCTCAAAAGATTTCTTTTCGGTGCATGGTGCCTCCAAGATAAATATTCAGATAAACGCCCATCTGAAGAGTCTTTATCCTGTGCCCCTCTGTAAGCGGGTTATGTGGGTCATTCTGTTTGGCTGCGGTGCTGTTGACCTGGCCCAGTGGTGTTGGTCAGCGCCAGTCTCTAGTCAGGGAGGTGTATGTGCTCAACTCCACACAATTAAGTCTCTGGTGTGCAAAAAGAACAGTAACTGGATCAAAGACAAATAGACACACTCTGAAGTACTATTTCTCGCTATTTATTAAACTGACAGCATGTCCGAGACGGATGTGTTTCGGCAAAAAAGCTGTCTTCAGCATCCGTCCTGGACAGGCTGTTAGTTTAATAAATCTCAAGAAATAGAAATTGAAAGTGCATTTGTTTTTTTCTTTGATCCAGCACCAGTCCCTGCCAGGGAAGCATTCCTGTGTCTGAGTGCTGTTTGTGCCAGGCCAGGCCTTCACTGCGAGAGCCAGAGCCATGCTGCACTGCTAAACCATGATAAAAACAAACAGCACGGATAGATGACAGCAGGAAATCTAAAGAGGAAAACTGGGAAAGATTTTGCTAAGGCTAACGTAGTTACATGCCCACTACATCTTGTGATGCTATAACTCAGCAATCTATCTATCTATCTATCTATCTATCTATCTATCTATCTATCTATCTATCTATCTATCTATCTATCTATCTCTATCTATCTATCTATCTATCTATCTATCTATCTATCTATCTATCTATCTATCTATCTATCTATCTATCTATCTATCTATCTATCTATCTATCTATCTATCTATCTATCTATCTATCTATCTATCTATCTATCTATCTATCTATCTATCTATCTATCTATCTATCTATCTATAAGAATGGTATGACGGCTTTTACATGTACTTAAATGACAACTTTTATATAATTTTTAAGCCAAACCATCTTTGACAATGTAAACATTTGAGTGCAGGTAGTTATAACAAACTGACGAACAGTTGTCAAATATTAATTATATGAATCGCTAAGTGGTGCCAAGAGATATAGTGGGAGTGCAACTCTGCTAGCATCTGATCTGCCCTTTAGAAGGTTTTCTCTTTGTAAGGCTCAGTAGGAATATAATCTACCCATAAGATATGTTCAGGAGGACTCCTATTTACTGCTGTAACGTACCTTTTCCAACATCATGGCTATCTGATGTGCAGTGGCTGAGGAGATAAAAAACAAACCTCCGATAAACCCACGAGTCTCCCCCTGCAGCAGCAGCAGCACACAGCGGTTACCCAGCAGGCACTATTGTTCTGGGCGCCGCCATCCAGACTTCACAGCTTATTTTTAACCTTGATCATAGATCTCCGCAACTGATCCGCAGCCGCCCTCACACAGCCAAGCTGCAGGTGCCAGCTCTCAGTTCCTCGCCTCACGCCCCCACCCCTCTCAGCCCCTCTGCCCACCCTCATTTTGCTGTCGTGAGATGTCTGTCTTTTATGTCACCTGGCAGGAGAGCCTCTCTATATATAAGTATGAGTCCATTAGACGTCTGCCTTCAGTGGTGCAGAGGCTGGGGAGTGACCTTTACCTGAGCCCACTGCTGCCACTGCCAGGACCAATGTAACTCCTAAGATTCAACAGTCAGTGCAATAGTAATAGTAACAGTAAATAATAATATTAAGAAGAATAATAATAATACACATTTATTTATAAAGTGCCTTTCAAGACACCCAAGGACACTTCACAAGCATAAACCTACAAATAAATTAAAAACGTGATGCATATAAAACTGGCATAAACAAAGACACATTAAAGGTCCTTGGGCAATGCTTAGTTGCTTTTTTAAGACTGAATAATAATAATAATAATAATAATAATGATAATAATAGACACGAATAAGGTACAGCAGATGTGTGATTATGTATGGGATGTGCATTTTAATGGATTTGTCTTAGTTTCATTTGCCAAAAGGCATGTTTATCAGATGCTTGTATCTTTCAGTGTGTCTTATCTGTGTTGACACGTGTGACTTCAAACACACAGGAGAGCGGCTATGTAGATAATGTTGTGTGACAATTCCGAGATAAAGCCTGGAACATTTTTCCTCTATCTCCGCGTGCAAATCCACTGGCCAGGCAATTTCCTCATGTGAAAGCAATCACCCTTGGATTCAGCATGTTTGCATGGCACACATGTGTCTTTGAGTAAGTGTCCCAGTTAGATAGAGGCGTACATGTTTGAAACCTTCTGTCAGATTCCATTCCAGTCCATCCCCTTTAGATACTGTACAGTACTGCCAACGCCAGAACCCATCTGAGAGAGAGAAACGGAGAGAGAGAGAAGCAGAGAGGGAAAAAGAGAGGGAGACAGAGGGAGAATCAGAGAGGGAGAGGGAGAGAGGGAGACAGGAGGAGAGAGAAAGGGGGGGGGCAGAGAGAGAGAGAGGGAGGGAGAGAGAGAGGGAGAAGCAGAGAGGGAGAGAGAGGGAGACAGAGGGAGGAAGAGGGAGGGAGAAGCAGAGAGAGAGGGAGAGTGTGTGTCTGCCTCATGGCAGTGTTTGGTGGTCCAAAGAGAGATCTTTCTGCTGTGCTCTGTGCCTGTGTGTGCGACTGGTGTTATATGGAAGGGCTGTGTAAGTGCTGTCCTGTCAGGAGCAGATGTGTTCTTCTACCTGGACGACACACAGATCAGCACCTGCGCACCCTGGGCTCGGGATTTGGGGCTGTACACCTGAAATATACAGCCTGTCACACACTCATGGCCAAAGCAGCGCGCAGTAAAGCATGTTTGTGGGAGGAAGGCTTGCGTGGTGTCTCTTTCACACACACACAGAGACACACAGAGACTAGCACACGCACACGCACACGCACACACATACACATACACATACACACACACACACACACACACACACACACACACACATACACACACGCACACACGCACACACACACACACACACACACTCCTGTAGCCCTGTTCAACCCTGGCTGATGTCTGACCTCCTCCCCCAGAGCTGCTGCCGCTGCCTCAGATTTATGTAGCAGGAGGAGACACGGTCTCTTACAGGGCCACGGATGAGTGCAGACTCTTGGTGGAAAAAGAATAGTTTGCGTTTTCTCTTTCTCTTTGTTTCTTTTTTTCTTTCTTTCTTTTTTCTATCTTTCTTTCTGTGTCTATCTATCTAAGGAATGTTGATATCTATATATCTATCTATCTATCTATCTGTCTATCTATCTATCTACTATCTATACCTTCTTTCTTTCTCTCTTTGTCTCCTCTTTCTTTCTCCCCTTTCCCCTCTTTCTCTCTTCCTCTCCCTCTCTTCCTATCTTTCTTTGTCCTTCTCTCTGTCTGTTCCTTTCCCTGTATCTTGCTTCTCTCTCTCTCGTTGTCAGCGTGTCCATATTTTAGGTTAGGAGCCCATTTGGCATGTTGGTAAATGAAATCCGTGTGGAGGTTCTGTGGCCTAATCCTTTTTGAAAAAGCCTATTTATATCATCCAATAAGGGGGCAGCGAAGCCCGTCTGACGAGGAAGGAAGAGGCTTAGAGATTTACGTGAAAAATGATTTGTGGACTGTGGGTGTCTGTGAAGAACTGACACTTTGCAACAAGGATGGGGTGTGCAACTGAGGATTTGCAATCGGCACTGTGTGTGTGTGTGCGTGTGTGTGTGTGTGTGTGTGTGTGCATGTGTGTGTGTGGGTATATGAGTTTACAGGAGTAATACTGTGAATCCACATTCATACTAACAACCAACTCATCATGATGACGATTACACTCAGAATCTCACATCCCAACATTGAATCCTCTTCATTTATGCTGTCTTGTGCACATACTTATATTTACATTTACTTACACTATAACATAATATATGTACAAATATTGAAAGTTATATTTATGTACTTTTATATCAACATAATTAAATCCACACTGTACATCATTATCTGATGGCTTTTGTGTTGAGTGTTGGCAATGGAGCTGTATTTAGAGCAGATGTGTGTGGATGTGGATCTATATGTCCCCTTGGCCTGCTGTGTGCTTGTGTGTGCCAGCAGGGCCTCGGGCTAGAGCCTGAATGCATAACACACTGCAGACCAGCACTGAAAGCACAGCGCATTTCATTTGCCTCCTTGCACACAGCATTCTGCAGCATCACTGTGTGTGTGTGGGTGTATGTGTATGTGAGTGTGAATGTGTGTGTGTGTATGTGAGTGTGGGTGTATGTGTATGTGAGTGTGTGTGTAAGTGTGTGTGTGTGTGTGTGAGTGTGTGTATAAGCACGCCTGAAGTTCACCTTGCCCTCACTGACGTAGGCTGCTGCTGCTGCAGCATTACTAATGAATGATCCCCACAGCCAGTGCAGGGCAGAGCAGCAGGAGCAGAAAGATGTGTGTGTGTGTGTGTGTGTGTGTGTGTGTGTGTGTGTGTGTGTGTGTGTGTGTGTGTGTGTGTGTGTGTGTGTGTGTGTGTGTGTGTGTGTGTGTGTGTGTGTGTGTGGGTGTGGGTGTGGGTGTGGGTGTGGGTGTGGGTGTGGGTGTGTGTGTGGCATTTGTTATGGCCACCATGCTGTGTAAGAGTCTGTCTGGCTGTCTGTTTAGTCTGTCTCACTGCTTTTTGCTTCTCTCTGTCTTCTCTGTCTCTCTCCAGCCTGTCCTCTACATCCGCCTTTTTGCCTTTCTCCTCTTTCAACCCCCCCCAACTCTCTCCCTTACATCCACACACACACACAGCACACACACACACACACACACACACACCAGTGTGTTTGTGCTGGTCAGTAGTAATCCACAGGCCCATTTTGGGGGCCGTATGACTGTCAGTGGATCAAGGGTGGGGGTGAGGTTTGGGGAGGGGAGGTTTGTGGGGGTGGGGGGATTTTTGGTTTTGGGGGATTATGGTTCAGCAGACAGACACACTTAATCCTCA
>CM059272.1:18005762-18018262 GCA_030347295.1 Setipinna tenuifilis
ATGGAGAAAGCCACTCTCATCTCGCCTTCTGTCCTCTCCACCTCTCGTCCAACCCTTGTCCTCTTGTCCCAGGCAGCTGTGTACTCTAAGAGGGGAAAAAAAAGGCTGATGCCCTGTGCTGAGGACGAGAGGGAAAGAGAGAGAGAGAAAGAGAGATGGAGAGAGAAAAAGATGGGGAGAGTGAGAGGGAGGGAGAGGGAAGAGAGAGAGAGAACATGCAATGGATTACAGATTGTTTGTAGAGGGCACAAGCTCAAGGGCATTTGCAGTCATGGATCAATGTGTGGCTCAGGAAATGCAGCAGAGGAGAGGCAAGCTGTGTGTGTGTGTGTGTGTGTGTGTGTGTGTGTTCAGTCAAGTGTGTGTACCCATGGTCTGGCAGTACAGGGCTGCAGTGAAGGAGAGGAACTGAAGAAGGACAGAGGGAAAGAAAGAGAGATGGAGAAGAGAGGGATGTAACAAATTTGTTTTTTTTAATTGTTTTTAAAGTATAGTATTTTTCCCATCGCCACCATCAATATGATTTCTCTCTCATCAACGCCGAACCACAGTTCTTTATTACTGCAGCCTGAGAGAGAGAAAGCAGTAGAGGGAAGGAGGGAGAAGACAGTAGAGGGAAGGAGGGAGAAGACAAGACAGTGGGAAAGAGAGGGGAAGATGTAATTGGGCTCAGTCTGCTGAGGCAGGCATCCTGAGTTTAGAGTGGTGGTGGTGGTGGTGGGGGTGGCTGCAGAGGTGGTGGGGGTTGAGAAGCATCTGAGCTTATGCCAGCTTGCTATTGCATTCTGGGAGGCAGGCATCCTGAGTTTAGAGTGGTGGTGGGGGGGTGGGGTTGGCTGCAGAGGTGGTGGGGGTTGAGAAGCATCTGAGCTTATGCCAGCTTGCTATTGCATTCTGGGTAGCTCTCTGTCAACTCTGGCCCTCTCTCACACACACACACATGATTTGTGTATTCTGCTCAGACACTCAGCATGCTGTGTCAGGCATTAGCCTAGGCTATATAGATACTGCATTAGCCTATTAGCATTAGCCTGCCATGTGATGTGTGCAGACGGGATTGCTTTCCAGCATCAGCCTGCCCATTGTCTTTTCTTTCTCTCGTGAAAAATGGGTTGCCTCATATTGGGGTCTCAGCTGTTTCTCCGAAGGGATATGTAGGTGAAATAATGTGATATGGGAAAAGATTTCAGAGTATTCAGAGTATGCTCTTGAGTTTAAATTGGACATCTTAACCTCAAATTGCACTTAAATCTTACTTTTCTGTGAATGATCCTTCTTCTTGTTTCAGCCCACGTCCAATTTAAGATATTAAGATTATCTAAGTTTCTCCTCAGAACTTTCCTTTCTTTTCCCATCTCTCCTAAGGAACATAAGAGATTTCATTTATAATGTGATTTCCTGTGGGTCCACTCCAGATTTCAGTCTACTCTAGCCTGTACTTAAACAGTCTTCAGTAGCCTCTTCACATTAGCTTAGTCTGTGTGCAGCATTGCTAGCTTTGTGGAGGTTTGAACCAGGGGCGCCGCTAAAGGGCGGTAGATCAGGATGATTCAGGGGGGCCAGAGCTTCACAGGCGCCCACAGCGGACTATGATATTGTTGCGGTGGGGGCCCAAAATTATTTTCTTTCAGGGGGCCAACAATTTCTAGAGGCGCCCCTGGTTTGAGCACTAGCTTAGCCTCAGTGCAACATTTAGCGTTAGCCTAGCCTGTGTATATCATTCAGTATCAGCTTAGATTGTGTGCGCACTCTCGCCCTAGCCTCTCAGCCAAACAGACTATTTGGCATGTGGCCCATGTGGGGTTTTGTACCTCATTGAGCTGTAAGTCATCAGGCCCTGCAGAGGAGGAGGACGAGGAGGAGGGAGTCGGGGGGAGGAGGTTGTCTGAGTCGGCCAGGACAAAGCATTCGGCCATGTGCCTTTTTAATTAAGAAGGGAAGCAGACACAATGTAAAAGAAGGAAAGATGAGAACGAGGGAGTAAAGAAAGAATGCTGAGAGCCAGAGAGGAAGGGCAAGAGAAAGAACAGGGAATGAGAGAGGGAGGGAATAAGATGAAAAAGAGAGTGATGGAGGAAAGGGAGAGAGAGAGAGCGATGGACTGACAGAGAGAGAGAGAGAGAGAGAGGCAACCAAAGAAGCTGCAACATAGCTCTTCCTTCCCTGGAAAGGTCTCGCTAGCTCTAGTTTGGAGGCGGGAGGAGGGCAACTACCACAGCTGAATTGCAATACCCCAAACCCATCAGTTTGTGGTTCAGTCCTTTTTCCTGTGCTCGCTCTCTCTCTCTCTCCCTCTCTCCTCGTCTCTCTCTCTCCCCGTCTCTCTCTCTCTCTCTCTCTGTGTGATGGATTACGCTGTTTGCCATAAGATTGTGGCTAATACCAATATGTAATGTGTTAACTACGGAGCAGCTGCTTTGTAGACACATCTCCGCCTTGTACCTCATCTCCATAGCGGCCACATCCCAAAATATGCTCACATTTTCATTTTGTCCTCCTTTAATTCCTTAATACCACTTTAAATCTTGCAGTGGTTAGGTCAACCTGACAAAAGAGCAATTCCTAAGATAGTGACGGGAAGAAAGCAGATATCCTGACCCCCTGGAGAATAGCCTTCTTCAGGCCGTTTTCTTTATCAGTGGCATCGTCTAGTAATGGACAGGCTAGTATTTTAAAAGCAGAGCATGACTGATGGCTGAGAGTGGTGTAGATATCCCCCCTTTGTGTAATTTTAGAACCTGGCGACAGGCCTGCTAATGAAAAATGGTCATGATAATGAAAGTGAATGTCTGTCTGTCTTTTCAATTCCTTTTTTTTAATACTCCCACACACACACACACACACACACACACACACACACACACACACACACCAGTTTTGTGGATTTAGATCCTGTGTTCCCCTGCCTGCTGTGCTGGGAGCATTAGTAAGCTCTGCACGATAATTGGAACATACGTCTCCAACAGATGAAGTTTCGATGTCTGTGGGGGGTTCTGTTGAGAGGTACTTGCCTCATGAGGTTCATGTGCGGCAGCCAGCTCAAAGCCTTTACCCTCATTATTATTCACTCAGTCTTGCTGAGCTTTACTGGAGCTACCTTAGCTCCTTCCAGTTTTATTTGTGATCATTTGTACTGTATATGGCCTGATAACTACTAACTTAGTTTATTTTCCCTCATACCTTTTTGTGGTATGCCCACTCTTTTAGCAGGTACATTGCAAGTAGTGTACCTCTTGTTTTGCTGGGCATCACTAGGTAGGAGCTACTTTACTCATGGAATGAATAAAACTAGCTGTTCAGTGGTGAGCTCTCTACTTGGACTGATTACAACCAGCTGGCCTCCACTGCTTCTTGGAGCTATTTGATGCCAGCCTACTCTTTATGTCCTTTTTAATTATGGCTAACCTAGCTCCTCTATGTTTACTTTTATTGTGTTACTCTACACTGGCTTTATAATAGGAAAACCCTTTGGGTTTGCTCAGTCCTTTTCCACTGATGCTTTCTACAAAGGGTGATTGCTGTTAGCTTTACTTTTCCCCTTTTAGATCTGTTTAGTGGCACTCCTTACATATGCTTTGTTTTTAGTTTTCTTAGCTCTCTCTATCCCCCAGCCCACTTCAATTAGTCACCTAATATAGCATAATTATACGTAGCCTAGCCTCTCTATATTTAGTTGTGTTTACTGCTACTTGCTCTGCATGTGATGGCCACGGGCTAACTTCTGCTCTCTCCTCCAGTGCTAACCTCTTTAGCCCTTCCCCCAGTGCTGATGGCTGAAAAGCTCCTAATGCACACCCTGTCAGGTCTCCTTTATAAAATCACATAAATTACACTGCTAGGTTTTTGCTGATCTGCAGTACGCTAAATGGAGAGTCATGGAGGGGGTGGGGTGGGAGTAGAGGGGAGATCAGGGGAAGAGAAAGGTAGAGGGAGAGGAGAGTGTGAGGCAGAGGTAAAGAATGTACGGAAAGGAGATACGGAAAGAAGAAGATAGAGGAAGAGGCAGTGTGGTGGAGAGAGTGAGGAAGTAGAGGATAGATAGAGGGAGAGGAATAGAGGGATAAAAGATGAGAATAGGCTTGGAATGGGAGAGAGGGTGAAGAAGAGTGAAAGAAAGGATAAAGAGAGGAAGAGGAAAAAGGGAGAGGATAAAGAGAGGATGTTAGAGAGGGAGAGGGGGAGCGACAGAGGGGCAGAAAGTGGCTGCATTGCATCTGGTGCCCTCTTTGTTCCACCTCACAGATGGCTCCATCTCTTGATCCATCAGGAAAATCTGTCAATCGCAACAAATCAGCTCAATTAGAGGGCATGGCTGCCTGTGGTGCCGGGGGTGCTGGAGGACAGGAGGGGTGGAGTGGGGGTGGGGTAGGGGGTTGGATGAGCACTTACCCCAGCTGGGATGGGTGGAGGCAGGCTCAGGGGTGGTCGGGACAGCCGCCAGCATCTGCTGCGATGGAGCTTATGGGGGAGGGCAGTGGTCCATTAGCAGGACCAACATAGACAGGAGACGGCTTGGGGCAGAGTACGATATAGTATGGGTCTGCCCCTGATCTGGGTTAAATCAGGTTCTGATATGGTTGTGAATCAGGTTCTTATTTGCTTTATATCTGGTTCTAATGGTCTGGTTTAAATCCAGTTCCAACGTGGCTCTGATATGGTCTGGATATGGCTCTTATATGTTTGGATATAACTCCAATCCAATGGAGTTATGGTGTGACGTTGGCTTGGAGCTACAGCAGAACTGGTTGAATCTGGTGGTATCTGGAGCTAAGCTGGAGCAGAACTCATGGATGAGATACGATCCAGCCCTCCTCTCAGAGGGGAGAGGAGATGAGGATTAAAAGAGGAGATGGGATGAGAGGAGAGGTAGATTAAGAGAGAAGAGAACATTGAAGAAAATGAGAGAAATTAGAGAAAATGAGAGAGAATATGAGACAAAGAGAGAATATGAGACAGAGAATACAGAGTACATAGATGTGAATGAAAATGAAAGAGCAAAGAGATAGATGGTTGTGAAGACAGGGGTAAGAGAGAAGGAGACAAAAGAGAGAGACAGGAAGTGCATACCAAGTAAAAAAGAAGGTGAGAATAAAAGAGAGAGAGAGAGTGTGAAAAAGGGAGAGAAAGAGAGAGCATGAAAGAGAGAGAGAGAAAGATACAGAAGCGAAGGAAGAGAAGGATAGCAGTTAAAGACCTTGCTGATAGAGATCAGAGAGGTTTCAAGGAGAAAGAGACACAGAGACTGGGAGAAAAAGAAGAATGATGAATGTGGTCGTTTCTATACTGGGAAGAAGAGAGTGCAGAGAAGGAAGTGTCAGAGCATGACGAGGAAGGTGAAGAAAAGAGAGGAGAAAAAGCTGTGGTGTGTTCACTCACACAGACACACACACATACATACACACACATACAGACATGCATACACAAGCATGCAGTGTTTGCAGAGTAGGAGTGAAAATTCTGCATGACAGCACCCCCTCAGACACACACACACACACACATAAGTACATACACACACACACACACACAAATACATACAAACACACACACGTCTCACTTGATGTATGTAAATCCTGTATGAATGTCATTTCCTGTACATGAAGCACAAGACAAAAGCTGATGAGAGCACACTAACACACACACACACACACACACACACTAACTCTCCCTCTCTCACACACACACACACAAACACACACACACACACACACACACACACACACACACACACACACACACACGCAGTGGTGCCTGGCCGTGTAGAAATTAAGCCCAGATTAGTTATGCTTATCGCACATATTGCCGGGGTCGGCTCTGGCCCACCACCCTGCCGCGGGGGCAGTTTGGTCTTGGCAGTCTCCAGCACAGGCCCTCTCATTCCCCAGCTCCTAAGCCCTGCCCGCCCTCCGCCCCCCTCCTGCCCGCCATAATCACGGGGAAATTATATTACGGAGATAGCACTCGGCTTCCTGCCCCGTGGTCCACTGGGGTGCCCTTAAGGCACAGGATGTACCTGTGACCCAGACCAGATGACAGCAGGTATCGGGGTCTAGTGCAAGTCATAGACGTCAGGTCAGACCATTACCTGTATATAATGGCATGTATGTAGGTCGTTTCAATACTGTCAATGGCAATAAAGCTACTGCGCTGTAATTTCTGATGATGTTATGATGACAGAGGTCTTGTATCCCAAGGTATGGGGTTGTATTGTTGGTGTATACTATAGAGTCATTACAGTCAATGACAGTCAGTGTCACCTGTGCAACACAAACAGCATCAGGCCTAGTGCAGATATGCACATCTAAACACAAACTATGTGTATATATAGTCATTGCATTACAGACAGTGTGGCAGAGGGCCATCAGGTCTAATGGATTCCTTGCCAGCTGTTTTGCTTACTGTGGTGAGGCCCTGGCTTATATGATTTCAACAAAGGCAATTCAATTTAGTCTTGCTTGGCTTAGAATGCTTTTGTTTTATTGGATGAAGTGATTGTGAAGGTTGGTAATTTAGTGAATGACATTCACCTTTTTCAATGTCTCTTGGTTGTTCCTTCCCCTCTCTCTCTCTCTTTTATCATTTTTTCTATTCTCTTTCTCTTTATATACATTTATCTTTCTTTCTCATTCTCTCCTTCTCTCTTGTGCCATTTTCATCAACCCACTAAAGCTTTATGTTCCCACAATGCTCTAGGTGACTATATTGCCTGTAGCGGCAGTATGCATATGTATTAAAAACACATTGTGCACCACTGCTCTCACCATGAAATATACATATGCCTGTCACTAATGCATTAGAGTCGACTGGGCTGTGTGTTGCCGTGGCAAATGCTGACACGTCTGCCATCACTGCAGTAGGATTAGGTGGTGTGTGTGTGTGTGTGTGTGTGTGTGTGTGTGTGTGTGTGTGTGTGTGTGTGTGTGTGTGTGTGTGTGTGTGTGTGTGTGTGTGTGACCGTGTGGAGAGGGTAGAGGATTTGTCCTCGGACATGCCAACTTACCCCCACTCCCTCACACCCACCCCCAGAGTGGGTACACCAGAGATTAGATTTTCAGTGTGTTTTATTGAGGAGCCCCTGCTCTAAGTCCTCCCACAGTTAATGCCCCAAACAATACATCTCCACGGCTCCATTACAGGCCAGAAGAGAGATGGTCTCACACCACTGGCTCACAGAGGACGACTCGTGCCGAGGAGATAGTACGCCGAGATGAATGGGGGAGTGAATGTTGCTTTGGTTGCATTAAGCTCTTGCCTTAGTGCCATCTGATCAGTGTGAGCTTGTGTGTAATGTGAGTTATCACCACATACTGTCTGGCACACTCAGTACTCTCTCTTTCTCTCTCTCTCTCCCTCTCTCTCTCTCTCTCTCTCTCACTCACTTTCTCCCCCCTTTCACCTTAATGTCCTTTTCTGTGAGAGGAGTTAGCGTTCAATTGTATCAGAACACAGGCTGCTGGACTATAGAATCAGCAGTGGAACAGGCCTTGCAAGGATAAAGGTTAGTGTGGATTTGTTACTGAGTTTAGAGATTAAAGAACTGAACTTTTGGCCAGTTCCAGCATCTAGCATCGATCATGGTCAAATATCAAAGATTTTCTATCCTTGAGGGCAGGGGTTGTAGTACCACACTTTGGACTGGCATGAGAAAGTGTTGTTGAGGTGGAGATGTTCTACTTCCAGTGAAATCCTCAGTGGTTCTATTAGTCAGATGCTGTTTTGTTCTGCTGACCGAAAAAAGCGGGAATGCAGAAACTGTGCCATGACCCAGTAGAAGAAGGCTGCTGACTCACCTTGCAGACGTTGTGCTCCATTGGACCACTCCCAAAACAAGCACTTGTTTACCTCGGTCCATTTTCCATCCTCATCATCCTCATATAATCTTCAGCATAATCATCGTTGTCATCACTGTCATCATCATTTTCATCATCAGTAACCTTTTCATGTTTTCCACCATGTTTTGTCTTGTTTTAGTTTTTTTCCAGGGTCCTTTTTCCTCTTTAATTTCCTTTTCTTCCTCTCCCTCTCCCTCTTCTTCTTCTTCTTCTTCTTCTTGTTCTTCTTCTTCTTCTTCTTCTTCTTCTTCTTCTTCTTCTTCTTCTGCTGTGTTCCTTCTCTTCCTCGTCTTGGCTGATATGTGTGAGTATTCTTGGCCCTCTCGGTGTGCGGGAGCAGGCTCATGCGTGCTGCTACATATGCATTACAGTCTGTGCTTGCCGCTAGGAAGCGGGCGGGCAGGCGGGTAGGCAGGCCGGCAGGCAGGCAGGCAGGCAGGCCCTTACGCCGCACCGCACACCTCGAGCGGAGCCAAACCGTCTGCAGCCTCAACATGTCGGTTCCCCCTGGTGACAGATGGCCAGTCTGCGTTTGGAGGGCAGTGACGGGACGAATGGTGTTTGTGTTTTATTTCTGCCTTGCGTCTCTTAATTGCTGACGCTGTGGAAAAAACGTAGCGTGCACTTGGCACAGGTTTCCATTTACCAGCGTAAAAATAAAAATAATAATTAATACAAATACATATTATTTCATGAATTAAAAAAACACAGACACAGCCGTTAGCTCCGTTTTAAGAGAAATCTCAATTCTGTATTCGGAAGCCTTTTATCCTCAAACGGCTCTTTATCAGGGCAGTATCGTAATCGGTTTACTTCTGTTTTGTTCTCCAACTTATTCCTATCCTCCTATTATTCCTTTTATCCGTGAGGGTTGTCTGGGGAACGCACCAGGCAGTCGGGGTGGCAGGGGCAAGGTAGGAGGGTGGTGGGGGGCGGTTGGTGGGGGGCGGTTGGTGGGGGCCATGTCATGCTGTGCTGGGAAGGCTGGGGATAGTGGCCCGAAGGAAGAACTAATGGAGGACTAATCATCAAAGAGCATTCGGGCAGGCTTGGTTGTTCTCTCAAAATCTCTAAGTTTAACACTGACCTTTGGCTAACCATAGTCATCTCTCTTTCTTTAAATTCAGCTCTGGGAAATTGGGCTAGCATTTCATATCAAGAAGAACACTCTTGGCCCTATGTAGAAATGCAATATTGCCCTAGTAATAATATAAAAATGACAATAATAATAATAAAGAGAAGAAGAAGAAGAATTTCCCTATGACAAACCTTTCCTGAACACCTTTTGGTTTTTATTTGTTAGTTTGGCTGAAGATATGGTGGCCATGCTGGGCCAAAAAGGCAGGCTTGTTGTTCAGTCAAATTAGAATTTTAAAAAGATTTCCCTGCAGACCTCCTCATATCAGGAACATTATACGGCATGCTTCCCGAGAGACTGGAATGTTCTCCTGTTTTTGTCAGGAATGTGAACACAAACACGTTTCCCTCTGGGTGTGTTGGTAGATGGCAACAGTGGCCCCCGCCACCATGTTGTTCCTTCCCCACACCATGCTATGAGAAGTCCTGGCGCAGTACTCCATCAGGCACTTAATGTGTTTTCTTACCAAACAAAGCTGGACTGTGTGGAGCAGAGCAGGATGGTGAAGGGGCTCTGAGATGTCGCCCTTTCACCCAACGCTGTGCCACTCGCTGGGAAACCTGCGTGGACCTCCCGCCCCCCGAGACCCGACCATGGGAAAATACCAGCTCCAATTGGATTTGGTGTCCATCAGTCATCTGCTCAGGTCACATTCCAGGCCACTGTTTCAAAGCTGGCTCATGTTTACCCTTCTGTAATGAAGACCTGGAGCTGGAAAGTTAGCAGAATATTAGCTAACTAGCCAATTGCAAGTCTAAATGTATGAGGAACAACATGGCATTGCATGCCTCAATGGTAATGTATACCGTACATTCCTTAATGTTACAGTCTCTTTTTCTGGAGCACAGTAACAGATTAACGAAATACTGTGGGCCACTTCCTTGGCACCGATGCCAAATGTTTTGAGGACGGACAAGAAGTTCTTTTTACCAGCTCTAAAATTCGCTACCACTGGTTCCCCATCAGTGATGTCATCCCTTGGGTCAGTGTATCTGTCAGTGTTGATAACGCCACACTAGATTCCCGGAGACAGAAGCCCTTTTCATCCCCTTCTCACCGCTCATCACCTCTTTGGCATCCTGCTATGACCGAAGGAATGCACCCAAGTCATGCATTCCTCCCTCCCTGTCTCTTTCACTCTCTCTCTCTCTCTCTCTCTCCCGTTCCTCTATTTTTACACTCTTGTACTTATTTGGTGTCCCAGCGTCAGGAAATTATTAAACCCAGCTGCGCAAAAATGTTGTTCCAAGAAACCAGGAAGTCCCAGGGTGTCACCCCACCCTTGGCCTTTTGCTCCCCACCCTTCCAACACTCTAGCCCAGTCTGGGCACTGCTCTGTATCCCTGGAGATGACACTCCTCACATATAGTGGTCATGGTAGCCTTAATGGGCCAGCAGAATCTATCTTTATTTATGCTCTTATTTAGTTATGTTCCCTGACTTGTAACATACGGTGAGATCTACCTTTGGATCTGTGGGCTAACAGTACTAATTGGATGTTATACCCAGCAGGTCACTCTCAATACTTGTAGGGCTTTAATGGGCTTGCAAAGGGACTGCTCAGTTCTATTTCATCCAGTGTGTGTGTGTGTGCCTGCATTTGTGTATGCGTGTATGTGTGTGCTAATGTGTGCATGTGTGTGTGTACAGTAAATAGGTTAATAAATCAGGTTTTGTGTACACATTTATAAATCAGGTTTTGTGTACACATTTATGTGTTTGTGTGTGTGTGGGGGTGTGTGTGTGTGCACATGTGTGTGTAAGGCTCAGTGGGCCTACTGTATGTGTGGTCCAGCATGACAGTAAAGGGTGTACTCTCGATGTGAGGGGAGGGTAGAGATAGCCAGCTGTGTCCTCCCCCCACCCCCCCCCCCCATCCAAATCCCTTCCCAACACCACCGCCAGAGACCTCTTAACCCCCACCGTTCCACCCCCCACCCCCTCATCCTCAGTGTGGCTTCCTGGAGTTATTTGTCCCGTGGAGATGGAGGTGTGGACAGACATCTGTTCATCCATCCCATTGTTCCTCCCCCTATTCTTCCCTCCTTCCTCCTTTCTCTCTCTCTGCCTTTCTTTCTTCTCTGGCGATGGAGCTGATCGATGTCCTCTGTGGACTCTGGGTCATACTTCTCCAAAGGGTACCTGCAGTGCTTCAATTTATCATTAACCATCATTATACACACACGCACACACACACATATATGAATAGGCAGGGACACACACATCATCAATATATCATTAACCACCTTCACACTTAAAACTGGGCATTCATTTATTCCAAGGGCTATAATTCACAGTGAATGCATTTGAATATGATTATTAGGGACAATGGGGGTATTTTTTTTACCTGTGGCAGTGTAAAGTACGCTCCAAGAAATTCATTACAGCAATTCAAAAAGGAGGAGGTTGTAAAGTTTTTCAAAGTACATCTGGATCAGCAAGAAATAAATGTAAGTTTTAATAGGTGTGTGAATAACCTTCAATTAGCAGCCTACTGGCATCAGAAATACTATTTAGCAGATCACACATTTATGATCTTTGTGAGTCATCAGTTGTGGAATTCGCATTTTTCTGTTGTTTTTGTTTTGGACAGCTTAATTGTAATGTGCGAATATGGGAAAGAAACCAAGTGTGCTGGAGATGCATCTTTAGAAACAGCTTTAAAACATTTCCGACCCACCCATAAAATTGGTTTTAGGTTGGTAATGGGAGAGTTGTGTCTTCCCCCTCACAGCAGATGCTGAGAGGAACACGGACTGCCTCCGACATAGTCAGCTGAACACACACACACACACACACACACACACACACACACACACACAAGACGAACAGAGCATTGAGGCACTAGCGTAACCTAGCTGTAACCAGAACTGGGACATGGTCAATTCCCAGTCCCACTCTCACTCTCTCCTTTCTCTCTAGAATGAGGTGTGTGTGTGTGTGTGGGTGGGTGGGTGCTGTGTGTGTGTGTGTGTGTGTGTGTGTGTGCGTGCTAGGGTGGGTGGGTGCTGTGTGTGTTTGTGAAATAGTTTGAGATGTAGATGCTACGGGGTGCTAACTTTAACGAGAACTGTTGCCAGCTCAATTCCCAGTGCTGCTACCCTCCACGCACCAAAGATAACACAGCCATTAACTCACGGCCCTTTGCATCAAGTCTGGCCAAGTCTTCTAAGAAACATTTAGCCTTATCTTATGCCTGTGTGTGTGTGTGTGTGTGTGAGAATACATTTCTAGTTTTGTTTTTTTTTTCTTTCTTTGAAGTGGCCCAGCGGACTTCTGGGTGTGATTACTGTGATACCAGCGCCGTGAAACGGGCCTGGGTCATGTCGCTTGCAGTGTAATGTCACAGTCCTGGCCCTCTCCCAACTCCACACAGCAGCTGGACCCAGCATACAACCAGCTCTGACTCTCTACACTCCAGATCAGCTGTGTGTGTGTGTGTGTGTGTGTGTGTGTGTGTGTGTGTGTGTGTGTGTGTGTGTGTGTGTGTGTGTCTGTACAATGACTCAGATCCAGACCAAGTCCTGACCCTC
>CM059272.1:18020762-18023262 GCA_030347295.1 Setipinna tenuifilis
TGTGAAGGAGCGCTGAGAATAGCTCTTGTTAGCTCCTTTTTCTTCTAAGCACTTCCTTGTTTTGACACGGAGCCTGTGCAGCTGCCATCAGTCAGAGGACAGACGCTAAGTGACCAGTCAGAAAAAAAAACTGTAAAAAAATTCAGTTAACATTTAAAAGATTTTAGTGCTATACCCCAAACCCCACTCTCACACATCAGTACCATACTAACTTTAGTGTGGCAGTGTCCTAAACCACAGTCACTTACATTAGTACCCTACTAGGGTCATGTCCTGAACCCCCTTCCTTACATCAGTACCCTACTAACTTTGGAGCTGTGCCCTAAACCCCTCTCTCACATCAGTAGCCTACTGACGTTCATGGTGAGTCCCAAACACTACTCTCTGACATCAGTACTGTTTCACTCTGCTGCAGTTTTCTCTGCAGTCTCCTCTGCAACTCACTAGAGGCCTTCATTTTTCACTGCAGATTAGCCACTCATTGAGCCCTCACTTTTTCTCTCTTGCTCTGTGCCTCACTGTTTGTCTCTGCTATCTATCTATCTATCTATCTATCTATCTATCTATCTATCTATCTATCTATCTATCTATCTATCTATCTATCTATCTATCTATCTATCTATCTATCTATCTATCTATCTATCTATCTGTCTGTCTGTCTGTCTGTCTGTCTGTCTGTCTGTCTGTCTGTCTGTCTGTCTGTCTGTCTATCTATCTGCCTTGGCAAATTGTAAGCTGTTTCTGCTGTAGTCATTCTGACTTCTTGGGCTGAAAGCTCCCCCCCCCCCCCCCCCCCCCACCGCAGCCTTCTCCTTGCCCCCCCACTGCTTGTTGCTCACCACCACACTGCTTGTTCTTTACCACCTCTTAGACAGAGGAACATTTTCTTCTGGCCTAGTCACCCCCCCCACCCCACCCCCCTTTCCCAAAAACTGCAGGCAGAGCCGGGCTGCGGATGAATAGGCGAGCAGGGGCTGTGAGCTCACACAGGGGAAGTGGAGCTGAACACAATGGGCCCCAGTCCTCACAAGTCAAACCATAATAAATAACCCAAGCCTTCCACCGAACAAACCCCCCTCATTGGACCACATTCATTCGGCCCCTGGGTGAACAAAGCCCTGATTGGATGGCGGTTGTTCAGCCCGTAGATGAACAAACCCTGATTGGACGGGGGTCATTCACCCCCCCCCCTCTCCTCCCCTGCCAGGCAGCCAGGGCCCCTACAGTGTTTCCTGTCATAGATCCATACCTTACCCCAGACTAATGGGCCCCACAGGGCTCTTGTGCTGCTCTCTGTGTGTCTGTGTCTCTCTGTTGTCCTGTGCACTGCTTACACAGACTCATCTACCATCACAGAAGGCCTCCCAAGACTCCCCCCCCAGTCCTGAGTGCACCCATCTCCTCCCCACTCCCAGAGACACAGCCTCTCTGTGTGGTAGTGCAGGCCCTGTGCTTAGCCCTGTACCCGGACCCAGCTACCATCATAGAAAAACAGCTTCCCTGTAGCCATAGATGTGATGGAGATGCTTCCAGACCTCACTTCACTTCACTTCACTTCAAATCTCTGTCTCTCGGTCTGATAATTATACTCTCAGATGATCTTTCAGACGTTTATGTCAGAGAGAGAAATCTCACTTCCTGGCTGATGTGTATGGGAGATGGAGCTGCCACCTGTACGCTGTTGCTCCTGTCACTGAGCTATTCAGTGGGAAGGGGATGGGGTGTGGACTGGTATCCTGTGGCACACACTCATGCATACACACATGCACACACACACACACACACACACACACACACACATACACACAAGCATGCACACATACATATGTACACACACGCTCACACACAAACATGCACACATACACATGTACACACACGCTCACACACAAACATGCACACACACAGACACACAAACACACACACACATACACAAACATGCACACACATGGGTACACATACTAACACACACACACACACACAGATACACACCATGTGGATGGCAGCATTTAGCTGCACAAAATGCAGGATGTGTCTGGCAAAGCAGCTTCAATGCGACTGAGTATTTTTCCTGTCAATTCATTGATTTTTCCGCCATAAAGCACTCAGCTGATGTGCTCTTCTTGTTTCTGCAGCGAAAGCATTACTATGAGTGAAGAGTAAAAGAAAATGCAGATCAGAGGCTCTGAGTGGGACGGAGTTGACGGGGCCAGTTGTACAAATGTGGTTTATAGTACATTGTCACCACAGACTTGAAAATGAGTCTGTGCCTACGTTTGTTATATTTGCGTGTGTGTGTGTGTGCGTGTGTGTGTGTGCGTGTGTGTGTGTGTCTGTGTGTGTCTGTGTGTGTCTGTGTGTGTGTGTGTGTGTGTGTGTGTGTGTGTGTGTGTGTTTCATAATAGCTTGTCATGCTGCTGCTCCATAGGCCTTTGAGAGAGATCTAATTCTGCAGTCAGTGACATGACATGAGGAGAATCAGAACACGTCACTGGGCCAAGCC
>CM059272.1:18025762-18028262 GCA_030347295.1 Setipinna tenuifilis
TGTGTGTAGTATGTGTGTGTATATATAGGTGTGTGTGTGTGTGTGTGTGTGTGTGTGTGTGTGTGTGTATGTATGTGTGTGTGTGTGTTGTGGTTCAGACACTCATGCTCATGCCTAGAAGGAGTGAAGCCCTGCCTCTGCCTCTCCGATCAGAGCGAAGCAGAGGTGAACAGAATGTTCCGCCCCCCAGCTGTGACTCCAGAGGAAGGGAGATGCAGTGTTCCCTTTACCGCAAGCACGAACACAATGTCCCCCTCACCTGGAACAAACACAATCGAACTCTTTAACTCTCACACCTTGCACAAACACACATGAGCTGGTCTTCCCTCTATAAACACACAAACCCAATGTTGGTCTTAAAATCTTACTAAACAGAAATAGAGCTGAAACAACTGTATGAGTGACTGGAACAACTAACACAACAATTGGTTGTGGTATTACCTTTTCAAAATAATCTGTTGTAAAATAACTATTTTTTATAATAGTTTATTCTAAAAAATGTTTTTCAGTCAGAGTAATCTATCAGCAAATGTGAATATTTTCTGGTGTCTTTAGTCCTCTATGATGGGGCTGAGTGTAAAATACAGATGAACCTTTTCCATCATTAATTGAGAAATTGATGAATTGACTATGAAAATAATCGTTTTCTTTGCAGACCTGTTACAAAACCAACCAACCGTACAGACAAACAAACAACCACATTGTCCAGTCTGCTTGGCTTTAATAATCAGATAAACAGCCCCCCCCCCTCGAGATTTAATCTAGAAGTAGACACTGTGCCCCCTTCATGCCTGTGGGGTGACCTGGTCTGGCTGGTATACGCCTCATAAGCAGAGCGAGGACACTGTGATTTATCCTGCTCCCCTCAGCACAGCCCTCGCCTTTTACTGCCTCACTAAACCTGATTAGGCCACCCTGATACCAGACATTAGTTTCGCATCTCTTCTGCCCACGTAGCACAAAACCTCTCTGCTTTTTTGGCCCGTTGCACCTCTATCTCACCCCTCTCTCGTCCCCCAGTCATCACTCCCCGACTCTTGTCTTTCTCCTGTCCCTCATCCGTCCATCCCCTGCCCATATCTCGTCCCTCTCCCTCTTTTTCTCCTCGTTTTTTCATCCCTTCCTCTCCTCAGCCTATTCTGTCCCTTTCTCGTGTCTCTTTCGACCCTCTCTCGTCCCGTTCTGATCCCTTTCCCAAACCTCCTCTCCTCTCTCCTCCCTCTCCTCCTTCTCTGGTCCTCCTCCCAGCTGCGTCTCTCTCATCTGTTGCTTAGCCAGAAGGAGCAGGCACAGACTAACTGAGAGACTAGAGGAGAGACTATGGGAGACGCCAGCATCTCGGCACACCTCCCACTTACGCAGCAGAAGATGGCCACGTTTCACCGTCACTGTTGTTAGGATCTCCTCAGGCCAAGAGCAGCTGCTTCCCATCGTTAGGCCCTTCAGCTCCTCCATCGCCAAGAGCAACAGCAGGTGAAGATTAGCCACGAGACTGGAGCCACTTTGGCCGGAGGACCATGAGCAGAAGACAGAAGACACGGCCGCTCAGTCGAGTCGAGTCGGCTGACTTAAGGTGTCTGGCCTCCTTTCCCCTCCGGCTCTCCAGACTGGTGTGGCGACGGCGTGCGGTGTCCATTTCGCTGGCCACCCCATTACGAGGTCAGCGCAGCATGGCTGCAGAAGCTGCTTTAAGCCACAGGGAGGGTTGGCAACGTGAACAAAAACATTCCAACATCCTCACAGCAACACACCGCTGACCTACGGGCCAGATGTGGCACAGATCTGGGGCTTGTGACTGGTCAGATTTGGACCTCAGATGTGATTGACTGGAGTTGGGACCAATCTAAAGGTGAAAAAAAGACTAAGGGCAGTTCTCGTGCAGATTTGGGGCAGATTTGGGACAGGTTTCAGGCCAGCTTTGGGCCTTAGCCATCCCAGTCCCTTTGGTGTGAGTAAGTGGAGTAGTGGTGGTTCCGGTCTGGATGAGGGCTTTGGCTGAGAGAGGTTTCAGGCCCAATCTCAAATTTGGGCTGTGTATGGGTCAGGAAAAATTTAGTCTGGATGCAGTACAGATATCAGGAGAACCTTTGGCCAGATCTGAGCTACTGTAAGACTGAGCTTGTACTTGATGCTGAGAATGCATTACATTACATTACATTACACTGCATTTATCACATGCTTTTATCCAAAGTGACTCATTTGTGAGGAGCAACACTCAATATTCAGACCTGTGGGTGGAATATACCAGCAAGTGGCAAATACAAAGCTCTTAAAATACCACAGGTGCAAGGAGAACAGGTGGTGAAGAGCAAAGTGTGTGCAGGTGAGGATACCTCAGGTGTCAGTTAGCTGTTAAGATAGATATAGAGGTGCAGGTTAGCATGTTGAGGTGTTGGAGTGGCATTAAAAGAGAGGTGTAGTCAAGTCACATTCCAGAATTTCCTTCAGGATAATAGAAGTATCCATCCATCCATTCATCCATCCGCATTTATGAACATGA
>CM059272.1:18030762-18038262 GCA_030347295.1 Setipinna tenuifilis
TGTTTGTGTGTGTGGGGGTGTTTTGTGAAGCACAGGGGACGGATAATAGGGAATAAATATGTCCCCTTTCCTCTGCTCTGGCCAGGCTGTGTGGTTGTTGGCTGACTGTGTGTGTGTGTGTGTGTGTGTGTGTGTGTGTATGTGTGTGTGTGTGTGTGTTGGCTGATGAGGAGAGTAATCTCTCCACTGCTTGCCTCAGCAGCTAGCACACTGGCAGGTAGCAATTTCACCATCAGCTGACGTAACGCCACAGCAACACACCGGGCCTGGAGAAAAACAATGTGGTCCAGTCTGTCCCAGAACCAGCCTGTGGAGGTGGAACTGGTCCGACTGGTCCTGTTAATGAGGTGTGGAGGTAGTCAACTGCTGGTGGAGCTGCAGAGGTGGAGTGGATGAAGTACGTACAGAAGCAGACTGCAAGAGGTTCAGAGATACACAAGCAGAGATAGACTGGAGGAGTCCAGGAGTAGAGGAGGAAAGAAGCACTGGATGACGTAGAGGGGTAGACTAGGGGAGGTTCAGCGATATGCAAGCACTAGAGGTGGAGCATGCGTAGACTGGAGGAGATTCAGCAGAGGAGAGCACTGGTGGAGATGCAAATGTAGCGGAGGAGGTGAAGAGGTACAAGTACTGGAGGAGAAACAGGGGTAGATTGGAGGAGGCGAAGAAGCAAACTGCAGGAGGTGCTTGAAATACACAAACACTGGAGGAGCAGACATAGACTGGAGGACGTTTAGAGATATACGTACAAGCACTAGAAGAGGAGAAGAGGAGGTACAGAGATACACTACAAGGATACAAGGACTTTATTGTCATGTGCCTCATAAATTTCCATTTATGAGCAATGAAAAGTTGTTTTGCTCAGAGAGAGTTTTGCTCACTGGGGGAGGTGCAGAGGAGGGGAGGACTGGTAGAGGAGCAAATGTAGATTGCAAAGGTGGTGCAAAGATACACAACGATCTTCATTTGAGGATAAGCAGACTAGTAGATTGAAGGAAATTGAGAAGCAAACTGCAGGAGGTGCAGAGATACAAACACAAGCACTGGATGGGGAGCCGAACACCGCAGGACTGCAAGAGGTATAGATAGGTACACACACTGGAGGAGGAGGAGCAGAGGTAGAGGCACTGGTGTGGAGGTGTGGAGATGCACAAGCATTTGAGGAGGAGCAGAGGTGGATGAGAAGAAAGTTCAGAGGAGGTGAGCATTGGTGGAGACCTGTACAGAGGTGGATTGGAGAAGGTGAACAAGCAAACTGCAGGAGCTGCAGAGGTACACACGCATTGGAGAATGAGGAACATGGCAGGAGGGGCAGAGATAGAGGAGGAGGAGGTGGAGGTACAGCTTAGAGTAGTCCAGTGTGTCAGCAAACTTTCCAACTGCAGATGGATATACAGTACAGCCTAACTAGCTAGAGTGCAGTGTGTGAGCTCAGCGCAGCAGGAGAACAAACTTTATCTCTATCTTTGGAATCTTTGGAATATTCTCTAAAAAAAACATTGTATGCATTGTACAACAGTGTAAGATTTTAAAATGTTATATTTTATTGTGTGGAGTCTGATATTCTTTAGTTTAGAACGTTCATCCTTCCAACATTCCTGCCTGATCAACAGACTGAATTAGGGGTTAATCTTAAGGTAGATTTATCATCTGATGTCCACATTGCTTGGGCCAAAGGCAGAAGCAGTAGCTGAGAGCATGTGAAGAGGCCCTTGGCCTGGCCTCTGGAGGGAACGCCACTCTTGTAAATGTCACTGTGAGCATGTCACCAGGGAGACGCAGACAGAGAGGCAGACACAAGGAAGCTCGGTAATAATGCAAGCCGAGTTACAGAAGGCTAAAGGTATGTGGCGGCCCTCCCCTCCCCATCTCTCTCTCTCTCTTTCACTCTCTCTTTCTCTATTTGTCTCATTCTTACTCTCTCCATTTGCTTCTTTCCATCCCTCTCTCTGTCTCTTTCATCATCTTGCCCCTCCTATCCTCCTTAACCACAAAGCATTTCAAATTTGAAATCTCAAATATGCAACACCCACACTTCAAGTCATCCGTGGGTCGTGTGTGTGTGTGTGTGTGTGTGTGTGTGTGTGTGTGTGTGTGTGTGTGTGTGTGTGCGTGCTTGATGATGACTCCTTCAGGATTTGAAGCATCTTTGAAGTATTTGTATGAGCAAATGTGAGACGATTTGCTCACAGCATGAGCATTTATGGTTTTCAAATTCAGCAAAGCGGCAAACAGTTTAGGCAAACTTTGAACTTTTGTATTTCCCACATTGTTCCATGTAGCCATAACCACAAGCCTAGATTAACGAATGTTTCACAAGATCCTCCTCATACCACTTGCTCATATTCACAAGCATTTGCTGCACACTCAAAACAAATAGAAACATGTTACCTGTTTGTAAATTTAAATGCACTTTGGTGTTTATCGGGTGTGGGTCCAGGGTAGTTCTGGTACTAATTGGCCTAGAAAAAGGCCCTGTTTGACTGATAGCTGGATTTAACCATTCTCTCTGACTGGGTTTTACTTCAGAGGTTGACAGAAGTAGGAGCTTCTGAGGAGCTTATGTTTTATTACAATGGACATGGATGGTGTCCTTCCATGCTGTTATGTCTGCCTTTGCACACCGCTTTGCACTTCCCCTCTTTTCTCTTGTCTTGTCTTTCTTTCTTCTCCCTTCTCCTCTTGTTTCTGGCATATGATGAGGAACAGTTGATCCCCCTTAGCGGAAACAGCAGAGGAATTCTGACAAAAAATTCTAAACACATGCTCGCCCACACACACACTGTCAAGGACGCACGCACACACACACACACACACACACACACACACACACACACACACACACACACACAGCCTTGGACAAGAATAGAGATGTGTTGAGACACACAGTACTCCATTGCTCTGGACATGAGCAGAGATGGCTTCTGGCATGGGCATTCACTGAGCATCCTCCCAAAGGATGTGAGCAGAGACGGAATATGACAGAAGGTTCCGGACTCATGCATCTCCCTCTGATTGGGCGTCTGTGAGAGTTGTCTCAGACAGGTGTCCGACATGTCCTTGTCTGCAGGCTGTATCAGTCCCAGCAGGCCAGAGATAAGGAGCGTGTCCAAAAAGAGTGTTCCAGAGCATCTCTGACAGAATCCCACTGCATGGAGTGTGGAGTGTGTGATCGTGCGTAAGGGAACATGGTCTCCATATACAATGATCCTTATCTACATTACCTATTGATGTGTGTCAATGCAGGCATAGACAAGTACTTGGTCATTTGCAATGCACTTGATGTATCTTGCCTGTCAGTGCAGGTATCCTATAGAAATGTATGTGTCCTGTCTGATTGGATGCTTCGGACATGTAACACATCTCTAAAGCGGAGCAAATGCAGTGTCATATCTCTGCCGGAACGCTGCTGATGATCAGGGCTGTTCTGATTGGCTGCGGAGGTGTGTGTGTGTCTTGTGGCGTCAGACGGAGTGGTCGCCTCTCTGCTGTGGAGGAGCGACCCTGGTGGCCATGACGCTGCCCGCGGATAATTATAGGGAGGAGGAGAAGGAGAGAGAGAGAGAGGAGCGTGGCAGAGAGAGAGACAGAGATGGAGAGATAGAGAGGGGGAGTAGAGGAGCACAGGAGAGAGAGACGACAGGAGAGAGACAGGGAGATGTAGATAGGGTGCCACAGAGAGAGAGAAGACGAGAAAGAGACGGAAAGAGAGAAGGAGCAGAGGAGAAAGAGAGAGAGAGGAAAAAGAGGGAGATGGAGAGAGGTAGCAGCAGAGAGGGGTTATTTTTACACTCCTCTCAGCCCAGCACAGCACAGCCTGCTGCACTCACACAGCAACACACAGATCTGTGTTTCTGTGCAAGTAAGACAGGCTGTCAGGAGCCAGGGTATGGAAGATAAATGTGTAGAGGAGGAGATGGACACAGGCGGGGGGGTGGGGGCTAAGAAAAAGGTTCGAGAGCCAGCGTGCAATTGAAAAAAGTGTGTGTATGTGTGTGTGTTTGTGTGTTTGTGTGTATGTGTGGGGAAGATGGAGAGGGGGGTGAGAGATGGGAGATGGGAGACCGAAAGGGAGAGACTGGAGGAGGGACATTGTGACTACAATAAGTCTAAATGTGACCTTGTGTTTGTCTGCCTTTAGAATTCTAGTGGGTGGTAGCTTGAACGTTTGTGTGTGTGTGTGTGTGTGTGTGTGTGTGTGTGTGTGTGTGTGTGTGTGTGTGTGTGATTAGAGGTCAGCTGATGTAGCTGGTGGAAGCCCTGCTACGTTAATAAAAAAGGGCATGCGTGGCCGGCGGAGAGTTGTAACTGTCCATGACACTGATGTTCTTTGAGCTGTGACCTGAACCATGTGAGGCTAAGGGTGTGTGTGTGTGTGTGTGTGTGTGTGTTTGTGAGTTTCTGACCCCTTTCCATAGATATCCCTTCTGTCAGCATTCTCTCTCTCTGCCCCTCTGTCCGTCTTTCTCTCTCTCTCTCTCTGCTCCTATGTCCATCTTTTTCTCTCTCTCTCCCTCTCTTTCTTTCTCTCTCCAACCCAGGGGAGCAGCAGAGTGACAGCTTCTGCAGCAAAATAATCACCCCCCCCCCCCCCCCACTCTAAATGACATCCTCGGTCTGTCCACCCCTGCCTTTCCTTGCCATAGTGCACCTGTCATTCATCATGTCACACAAACAAACACACACACACAGACACACACACACACACACACACACTTCTGAAGCACACATTGTATAATGACTGTAATTATCAATAATTAGCACCAGAGCTAACTGAGGAAGCAATGGGCTTGATGCGTGACAGGTAACATCTCTTGGCCTCTCTCTCTCTCTCTCTCTCTCTCTCTCTGCCTCTCTCTCTCTCTCTCTCTCTCACTCTCTCTCTTCCGCTCCCACTCACACACTCAAATGGCACCTTACCTGCTGAAGCCCTTGGCCTGACATGGCTGTGTCCCAAAATGCGGTCCAGTTTAGCACTGTAATAAAGTGTTGATGTATTCTAGAATGAGGTCCAGTTTAGCACTGTAGTGTAGTGTTGATCTATTCTAGAATGAGCTACAGTAGTGTTCATCATTGTAGTGTCGCTAAATGTCTGTATGTTTGTTGTGGTAGTTGTGTGGTTTATTAATGTGGCTAACTGTCTTCCCCGTTAATGTAAATTCCTTAGTTTGGCTTATTCTGGGCTGTATGATGTAGTGTGGCTAACTCTCTGTATGGTGCTTCTGTGGTTCGCTAGGCTAACTCTCTGCGTGGTGTAAGGGGCATTTTGCTAGTATAACTGTCATAGATCTGTGTGGTGCATAGATTGCTAGTTGCTAGTGCAGTTTGCTAGCGTAGCTGACTGCGTGTATGGTGTTTATGTGGTTTGCTAGTGTCTGCTCATATTGTGTACGTGTGGTCTGCTAGTGTCTGTTCATATTGTGTACGTGTGGTCTGCTAGTGTCTGTTCATGTTGTGTACGTGTGGTTTGCTAGTGTAGCTGACGATCTGTGGGGTGTTTATGTGGTTTGCTAGCATAGCTGACTGTCAGCAAGGTATTTGCTGATCCTGCTTATCCTGTCTCCTCACACCAAATAAGTACTGTAAGTAAGCAAACACGGTGTTGTTTTTTTTCTCTCTCTCCCCTGATGTGAAGATGCGGAGTACCAGCCATCATCGTCATCGCTGCTGGCTGCTGCTCTCTGATCCTGGGTCTGTGCGCGAGCGAAAGCATGACTATATAAGGGCTTTTCTCTCCATCTCTCTGTCCAGCTAAAATGCCTGAGCCCCCTCGCCTTGCGCTCCCCCGTGTTAGAAGCCGTGTCTTACTCACGGCACATTCCCAGACGAGAGGCATAGTTTTGGGTCACTCCATCCTCTCTGCTGTACAGCACACAAACCATAAACCCCACCAACCACACCAACTCCAGCCCCCCCCCCCCCTCTCCCCCACCCCGCAGACAGACTCCCTGTAACAGATGCTGAGCTGCAGAGCAGGAGGAAATGACCTCATTGAGTGACTCGGCGAATAGTGCAGAGAAGATTATGACACGCGTACAGTACATGCATGCACACACACACACACACACACAGTTTGAACATTTACAAACTACATTGTATTTAAGTCACTCTTTCTCTCTCTCTCTCTCCCTCCACTTTCTCTCTCTCACTCTCACTTACTCACCCTATTTGTGTTTGTGTGTGTGTGTGTGTGTGTGTGTGTGTGTGTGTGTGTGTGAGACACTGTGTGTGTGCTGTTAATTGCATGTTGGTGTGTGCTTCTCATCAGGTTGTCAGAAGCTATGACACACACATCAACACACCCGCACACACTTTTCTTCTCCTCTTCTCCAAAGTTGTGCGTGAGCGGACAGTTACAGAATAGTCATGCCACACTAGCAAAGACAGACATCACACACACACACACACACACACACACACACACACACACTTGCACACACACACACACACACACTTGCACACACAAAAAGTGACTTTTACTGAGACACAAATGCACAAGAATGTGTGTGTGTGTGTGTGTGTGTGTGTGTGTGTGTGTGTGTGTGTGTGTGTGTGTGTGTGTGTGTGTGTGTGTGTGTGTGTGTGTGCCTTTGGGGCCAGGGGAGGCCACTGGTCTTACGTAAAGAAAATAGGGCTGTATGTCAAAGCACTGTCTCAGCAGGATTATCTATCATAGACGGGATTATCTCTCTCTGGCTAACACACACACACACACACACACACATGCATACGTACCCACACAAGCGCGCGCACACACACACACACACACACACACACACACACACACACACACACACACACACATACAAACATAGGCACGGACTCATTTTCTTCCTGCCCACTCTCATTCCCATGAAGAGCTATTTGACAGCCTTTGTAGGAATAACTTTCTTTTCCCGACTGCCAGTGTGTGTGTGTGCCCGTGCACAACTGTGTGTGTGTGTGTGTGTGTGTGAGTGTGAGTGTGTGTTTCTGTGTGTGTGCGTGTGTGTGTGTGTGCGTGTGTGTGTGTGTCTGTGTGTGTGTGTCTGTGTGTGTGTGAGTGTGTGTGAGCACCCACAGTGGTGGCGCAGCTCATGCAGACGGGCACACACCATGCTGGGCGCCTGTGCAATGCCTCTGCCTGCTTTAATTAGGAGATCCAGAGAGGAGGAGAACAGACTGTGTGTGTGTGAGTGTGTGTGTGTGTGTGTGTGTGTGAAAAAGAGAGAGAGGGAGAGAAAGAGAGTGAGTGTGTGTGTGTGTGTGTGAAAGAGAGGGAGAGAAAGGGAGTGAGTGTGTGTTTGTGTGAGGGAGAGAGTGCGTACGCATGTGAGTGGTTGTGGTGTGTGTGTGTGTGTGTGTGTGTGTGAGAGAGAGAGAGAGAGAGAGAGAGAGCACTCCTGAGGGACCTCATTTTAGCAGCAGTGACTCACACACAGGTGCCACCACTCAGACTCCTAATCTATCCGGGCAGAACCGAGCAGATCGGATTTTACGCATCTTGGGTCCAACCCAGCC
>CM059272.1:18045762-18053262 GCA_030347295.1 Setipinna tenuifilis
TGTATGTGTGTGTGGGTGATTGTGTGTGTGGGTGTGTGTGTGTGCTTGTGTGCGTTTTGTGTGTGTGTGTGTATGTGTGTATGTTTGCTGTGGATCACCGTTGATATGATCTCCTTTGTACAGTCCTGGGGGTATGTGCAGGATGCTTTGGTGCTGTTCGGTAATAGCTGTTCTGGGAAGTGCTACCTGGCTACCCCCCCCCCCCACACACACACACACACAAGGCTGACATTGCGGTCAAAGCACCTTCATTATTGCAAAATGGGTCCCTTATGTGTGTGTGTGTGTGTGTATGTGTGTAAGACTTCAGACATAAGTGGTCACAGTGGATTGTGCATGTGTAAGACAGTGAACTATTTGTGTGTAGTTGTGTTTGTATAAGACGATGGACTGTGTCTGTTTGTATTTGTGTGCTTGTGTGTGTGTGTGTGTGTGTGTGTGTGTGTGTGTGTGTTTCATTAATCCAAGATGTTGCCCAGTCCATGCTGCCCTCTGCTTGTTAGCTGTATCCTTCATTCCCTGCAGGCTTTGAACAGGAAGTGTTTGATTTCTGCGGCTTCCTGGGACAAGCAGAAAGAGCCCAGTCATGATCATTTGTGTGTGTGTGTGTGTCCTTTTTCATGGCAGTGTGTGTATGTGCACCCTATCATGGCCGTGTGTGTGTGTGTAAAATGTGTGTGTGTGTGTGTGTGTGTGTGTGAAATGTGTGTGTGTGTGTGTGTGTGTGTGTGAAATGTGTGTGTGTGTATGTGCACCCCATCATAGCCGTATGTGAAGTGTGTGAAGTGTGTGTGTGTGTGTGTGTGCCTCATTATGGTTAGTCCAGATGGGATAGTGCAGGCCTGGCAGAGTTGGTGGGGTTGGTGTGTGTGTGTGTGTGTGTGTGTGAGGGGGCGGTTAAGCCTGCGCTCCCGTAATCGCTGATGACATGCAGGATGAGCTGGCAGAGAGCGCTCACATGGAACTCATTTCACCCCTGACAGCCCGATTGCCCCGCGCCCGGGACACTTGCCCCCCCCGTGCCCCCCCCCTCTGATGCCCAATAAATGCCCCTCACCCCTCACCCAGCTCCTACTGCCACATTTACTAGGGAGAGCAGCAAAGAGGATGAGAGAGAGGGTTTTTAGAGACAGTGAGTAACTGAAAGAGAAAGGGAGAGAGACCAAACGATGGATGTGTGTATGTATGTGTGTGTGTGTGTGTGGGGGGGTGTTGGCTGCTGCTGGTGTGGTTGGTTGGGGGTTGTGTGTGTGTGTGTGTGTGTGGTTGGGGTGTGTGGTTGAGGTTAACATCTTCTCATCACTGACAGCCAGGGATGCTGATTGGAGCTGAGATTGAGACTCTGAAAGGACCATTTCATTCCCATTCTGACAAACAATAGCAGGCTGAACAGCCATACACACACACACACACACACACACACACACACACACACACACACACAGCACTGTGCCATACTGTCTATTTTGTGTATAATACTGTCAGACACATTAACACACACACACACACACACACACACACACACACACACACACACACACACACACAGGCCTGCCTGCTGATGTGCATAGCAGCATTTCTAGGTCAGCGCAGGCTTTTATGAATAATAAAGAGAGTCTGCTTTAAAGGGAATTATTTATAGTGAGACCAACTGAAAACGTTCCCTCTCTCCATCCCTCTCTCTCTCTTTCATTCTCTCTCTCCTTCTCCCTCTCTCTCCCTCTCTCTGTCTCTTTCTCTGTCTTTGTCTCGCTTTCATTCTCTTCGGCTCTCCTTTTTCTATTTTGGGCTCACTTCACCTCTTGAAATTGTTTTTTTTACATCTCAACCTTTCTCCTCTTTTTCCCCTTCCTCTTTGTCCCCTGCCTTCAGGCTGGACTCCAAATTATTCTCTCTTCTTTCTCTCTCTCCCTCTCTCTCTCTCTCTCTCTCTCTCTCTCTCTCTCTGACTTGCTGTCTGTCTGTCTCCTTCTCTCTCTCTATCTCTTTATCTCTTTGCATTTGACCCTCTGTCGCTCTCCGTCTCTCTGTTTTGTCTTTCTTTGTCTGTGTGTGTCTCTCTCCCTCTCCCTCTCCCTCTCTCTCTTTTCTAATTCTGTCGTTTGGCTTTTTGAAATGGATCTGTTCATCTGCTCATTATCTTCATGTGTAGTGTGGGGATGGGTTTGAGAGGGCTCTCTCTCCCTCTCTCTCTCTCTCTCACACACACACACACACACACACACACACACACACACACACACACACACACACATTATGCTACATATAATGTACGGATAAGTGTGAGAGGCCTTTTGTTGATGTAGAGGAAGCACTACACACATGCACATACACACACACACACACACACTCACACACACACACACACAAACAAACCACACACACACACACATACTGTACACACACACTGCACACACACACACACACATACTGTACACACACATACACACACACACACACACACACACACACACACACACACACAAACACACCACAAATCACTAGATAGTGAAGAAGACGGACTGACACACAGGAACAGCACAGTGACTGACTGACACACAGGGGCAGATTGTGGAGAGCAGGAAGGAGATGGGGAGAGGAGAGGAAGTTCAACTTTAGTTCACTAACTTTCTGAATTCAGCAGGGATTCAGTTTTTTTTTGGAGAAATTCATGCGAAACTTTGTGCAGTTCCACACAAGAACCTCTAGCAGTGATGTGCACACACTCTCTCAACACTGCAGAGACTTTGCATGGTGTTTTCTGCTGTGTGTGTGAGAGAGTCTATCATGCCTGAATTTGAACTTGCTTGTGCAATCAACACACACACACCCAATGTACAACAAATACACACACAAACACACACACACACACACACACACACACACACACACACACACACAGGAGTGCTGTGTTGAAGGGGAATTTCCAAGACATATTTGGCCTCTCCTGTGAATGTCGTGAGCACTTCTGGCTTGTGTGTGCTCTGTTGGTCTGATGGTTGGTTTCTCTGAGGAATATGGTTACGCCACTGAACTCATATAACACCTGTGCTATGCTCTCTGATGCTGACTGCTGTGGAATCCCCAACCAGTAGTATATGGCCCTGGTGGTGTAGGTAAAGGAGAAGCTGCTGGCCAGCTTTCCGTTATACTGCATCCGCCAAGTGCATGTCAGTCTCTGATTTAAACTGGAACGTGCTCTGTGTGCAGAAAAGAGAGAAGTGGAGAGACGAGAAGAGATGGAAACAGGGAGAGAGAATTCAAACACTTTTTCATGGTTTAACAGAATTTTGAATCAGATTTTTTTACAGACAGTATTTTTCATGTAGTGTTATCTGAACTCAGTAAATCTATACTATAATATGTATACCATACCACCTATTTATAACCAGTAGGTACACATAGGTGCATTAGCAGTTTTGTCAATGGGGTGAGATGTTATTAATGGGTTTAAACCTAACCCAACCAAACCCAACTGCAACCTACAGGACAAAACATCTTATTTCTGGGATTCCCTGCTGGGTAGAGATGCTATACAAGTAACTTGAAGACTCCAATGCACTACTTCTCCATGTAATACCCACTGACATGAGTAATGTCCGCTGTCAGGAAACATATCTCTACTCTCAGTGCTTGTCACCTTACTGTGAGGCACGCTGTCCTACAAAGCCAAAAGGCAGTAACTACATACTGTCAAATACTTTTTGTCAAAACTGAGTTTTGACTGGAAATGGACCTTCTAACACCTCCTTTGTCTTATGACTAACTATAATATAATGGCATACACACAATTGTAATGCAACATATTCACACGAACACACACACACACACACACACACATAACTGTTAAGACAACTGTTTTATCTTTGTCTGTTTTTGTCTAACCTGTCTCTCTCCCTCTCTCTCTGTCTTGTGTTACAGGGCTCTCTTCACATATGAGGACAACACAGATAATCTCACACTCGTCTCCTCCGGAGGTACGTTACCATACTCAACAACTTCTCTCAGTATTTCATCCTGTCTTTTTCTTTATGACATGTATGGCAAGATATTTGAACCCTTTACACAAAATGATTGATTATTGAGGATTAATTACATACGTTTGTCCACAGACCTGGGCAAGTACTTCAGCTGTATGATAAGTATTTTATTTGCAGCTTGCTCCAGCTAATTTAATTTTAGAGAGGGACACAGGGCACAGGTCCAAGGCCCTCACTTGGCATACCTACCCAGCAGCAGTGCGTGAGTGAAGGGCTACTGTGGGGTTTGTGTACCCAACAGCGGGGCATGAGTAGGCTCGTCCTAGGTGAAGGGTACTTTGGACTTTGAGCCCCTCTGGTAATGACTTTGACTTGCGTGTTCACTAACCTCCACAGTCCTCTGCCTGTGGTGTGTGCCCTCAGACCTCAGACTCAGACACACTTAAAGGAACACTCCAGTTTTTGTAAAGAGGCTAATTTTCCAACTCTCTTACAGTTTAACTGTTGGGTTTTACCGTTTTTGAATCCATTTAGCTGTTCTACGGATCTGGCAGTAGCACTTTAGCCATTAGCTTAGCATAATGGTAACCTAATAACTAAAGTGCTACGGCCAGATCCGGACATTAGCTAAATGGATTCAAAAATGGTTGTGAAGAGTGGAGTTTTCCTTTAAGACCAACCTGAACAACAACAATAGTAATACTCATAACCCTGTGTTGGCCACAGTGTGTGAAGAGCATGAACAGTGTGGACATAAAAACTGAGGTTTTTGACCAGTCACTGCCCAGACAGAGAGATTTAGTCAAGTGCTTTACTAGCTTTTAAAAGCTTTTATCACGTGATGTCTGGTTGTCCTCAGCTGACACAGCATCAATATTCTTAATGCATTTTTAGGAGCCAGTGATGTCTGGGTGGGCAAGAAAGAGGAGACACATTATCTGAAGCTCTCTCCAAACTACCTACTAAATATCCTTGTGCTATCAGTCAGTGTCTCCCTGTGCAAAGTTGTATTTTTCAAGACAACATTGTCCCTAAATAGATTATAGCGTTTTAATGGAGTATTATACCACTGTGTTTCATACCTAAGTAATCAAAAGATATTAAATGAATACTTTATTGAAAGTTCAGTACCTCAGCTAATTTATATGCCCAACATTAGATTTGGAAATGTACCAGCTAACTCGCATGTTACTGGGTCTGGTCTGAAGTAGACATTAACAGCATCTTTGGTAAGGCCTAATGTTCCCCACAAAGTATTTTTAACAACACTCCAGAATCTTCTTTGTCTGTAGCCCGATGTTCTAAAATGTTTCAGAATCGTTCTTGCCTTGGGTTCTACAATGGTGTGTCAGTGTTCTAGAATGTGTCTGTCTTCTGCTCTTCCTCAGAGGAGGGTCTTGCTGGCATCACCCCCTACTTTGACAATGGCCGCATCATGTATGGGTTCCTGGGCGTCAAGGAGCCTGCCAGTGCTGTCCTTCCCCAGTACATCCTCATTAACTGGGTAAGATTGTGCTCTTCCCCCAGCAACCTCACCTCGGACTCACCCCTCTGCTGAATCATGGAGCAGACTACTGTGTTGATGCTAATGCTGCCTTGCTGATAGCCTGCCGCCCTCGGCTAATAGACCCACTTTAAAGCCTGAACATTTTGTTAGCTGTGTGGTAGGGGGCTGTGTGTGTGAGTGTGTGTGTGTGTGTGTGCATGCGTGCGTGTGTGTGCGTGTGTGGTGTGTGTGTGTGTAAAACAGAGGATGTTTTATTTGGAAATGGCTTTCAAGGGAGAGATAGCCAATAAATATAAAATGAAAGGGCGAATGGAAGACATTTGGGCAAATGTGTAGGAGAGAGCCCATTTTAAAGGTACATGGTAAATCACCTGAGACAGCCACAGTAGTTTATTGCCTCATTTCCTCTTCACTTTATACGGAAAACGCTGATCCTGGACCAGTTGTCTACAAAATGTCAGATGACTTAATGAAACAGTGACTGCAAGGAGTAACTAGACCTATTGCTAGCTTTGCAAGACATACTGTATATAAGAGAAGAGACTACTATGCAGTAGTTTGTTTTGTTCTGTACCTGGGCCTCACAGTGCTAATGAGGGAGACTAGGGAACGTGAGGAAGCAAGAAAATGCAAATGTGTGCTACCAATTTGGAGGCAAGTCCCAAGATAGAGTGCTCCAGCAGACAGTTCTGGCTTAGTCCTCGGTACACCCTGCTACGCAAAAAGTGATGACTCACCAAAACATGGAACACCAAACTAAGAACAGCGACCCAAAAGCCAGGCTAAGCTATACGCACAAGGGCAGTGCTTGACCATAATATCATAATAAATAATTGATAAATTCTCAGTGTTCATTTCCCAGTTTTCAACAAAAGTGTGAGTTTAAGAGTGTAAGTGTAAAATTAAGAGTTGAAGTTACACTGCAAAAAGTTGATTTAACTGTAAATTAGTCAAATATGTAAGGAAGGGGTGTTAAATTAACACTACAAAGATTGGGACAAAATAAACACTGGCATAGTGTTAAAACTGACTTTCTCAGAGTTCATGTAACACTATAGAATTTGCTGTGTACAAGTGCAGGTGTAGGCTTAACTTACCCTGCAATGGACAGAATTTATGTGACCGTGGCATTTTTACAGATTTCAGGCCATATCGGAGTTATCCCGGGACCAGACTGGGGCCACACTGGGGCCAAAAGCAGGCTAGTTTAGATGCTAGTCTAGACTGGAGCTTTAGCAGATGGCAGTGATTCAGTGCAATCAGAAACAATTGAGCACTATCCGTGGGCAAGCCTGTCATTATTGTTTGGTCCCTTTGTGACTCAGAATTCTCTCTCTCTCTCTCTCTCTCTCTCTCTCTCTCTCTCTCTCTCTCTCTCTCTCTCTCTGTCTCTCTGTCTCTCTCTCTCCCTCTCTCTCCCTCTCTCTCTTTCTGTGTCTCTTTCGCTCTCTTTCTCTTTTTTCCCTTTTTGTCTTTCTCTCTCTCTTTTTTTTCTTCCCTCCTTTCCCGCCTTTCTCTCTTTGATTTTTATTGTCTTTTCATTTCTCTCGACCTCTTTTCCCCTTCATCTTTCTCTCTTCATCTTTCTCCCTCTCCTTTTTTCTCTCTCTCTGACCATTTCTCTACCTCTTTCTATCTCCCTCTCTTTCATACAAAGAGTGTTAGAATAAAAGCCTGATGTGTGTGCCTGCCTGGTGCTCGTCGATACACAAATGAGCCAGCATTCATGAGTATTCAGCCCTCATCGCGCTCGCTTGTCTCTCACAAGCACCAATCAGTGTAGAAGAGAGCACTTAGATGAGACGTGTTGTTAACATTGTTTATGCTCACTGATCACCATTTCTGACAGGCAGGTGAGACACTGCAAAGCCCTTATATCCCCCCCAGCCCCACCGCCACCCAGCCACCCTCCAAAAATAACATCAATCCATGGGTATGATTGCAACAGTTGAGAGAAAACTGGCAAATGCACTGCATTGTGAAGAGCATCCAGTAGCAGGCCTCTATAATATC
>CM059272.1:18058262-18070762 GCA_030347295.1 Setipinna tenuifilis
CTGGTTTACCAGGCTAGTGTGTTTGTAGTTTGATAGTAATTCTCATCTGAGCATTTGTATGTCTACAGTGTGTCAGTAACTCTTCTCCATGTGCCTGTGTGTGTCTGTAGTAGTCTGTAGTGTGTTAACACCTCTTGTGTATGTGTGTGTCAGCGTGAGGAGGAGCAGAGGAAGGAGGAGGATCGGAGGAGGGCCCTGGAGGAGAGGCAGCGCTTCGAGGAGGAGCGGCAGGCCCTGGAGCTCAGGGAGCAGGAGGAGAGAGAGCGCCGCTGCCGCGAGAGGGATCAGCAGATTGAGGAGTGCAGGTACACACACACACACACACACACAACGCACACACACACACACACACAATACACACTGCACTACGTTCACAGAAACACTGGCATAGCCTACACTACAGATTATACACACACACACACACACACACACACACACACACACACACACACACACACGCATGCACACACACACACACACATGCACACACACACACACACACATTGCATTGACTGACATATAACCCCACACACACACACACTAACACACTCACAGATAGTATATCTGATACATTCATATTTCTATTGTGTCCCTCCTCAGTTTTTCCTCACTAAGGTGTTCCCCAAGGATCTAGTTTAGGTCCCATCTGCTTTCTGACCCCAATGTCAAGCATGTAGCAGCAACAGTACTGTTTACAACAGAAAGGTCAAAAGATTTCAAAAGATGAACCTACTAATATTTTGTTGGGTAGAATTCTAAAATGTCGGAAAATACATCATATTGCTGGCATCAAGTACTAAGCGAAGTTAGGAAAAAATGAAACACACAGACGTCAGTCACTATCAATCATCCCTCCTTCTGCTGCGGTTCTCATCTATGGTCCGCAGCTGCAGCTGGGGTTGGTTTGTCTCATCTAGCTCTAGCACATACGTTTACAAGCATTTGCCAAGTTTTAAGATACATGACAAGCTAAGCTAAATGATAGCAACCTCGGCCTCTCTGCACTGCTGTTCATTTACTTCACTCAGCTGTGTGTATGTGTGTGTTTGTTTATGTATGCATGCATATGTGCGTGCTTGTGTTTGTGTGTTTTCTGTGGATCACTGTGTATCTATTTATGTATGTGTGTGTGCGTGTGTGTGTGCGTGCGCATGTGTGTGTGCGTGTGTGTGTGCGTGTGTGTGTGTGTGTGTGTGTGTGTCGAGGGGCTCACTCAGGACAGTGGAAGCAGGCTACAAAAAGCCCAAATAACAGAACTGATGATACTAAAATTGTTCAGTTCTTTGGTGTTAAATAATTTAGCAGTGGGTTTAGTTCAATGCTAGGTTTCAGTATCCTTCACTATTGACAACACAGTTTTTTAAATCTCTGATTCTCTGTAAAGCCAAACATACATATCGACTTCCTTTGTGTGTGTGTGTGTTTGTGTGTGTGTGTGTGTGTTTGTGTACGTGTGTGTGTGTGTGTGTCGAGGGACTCACTCAGGACAGTGGAAGTAGGCTACAAAAAGCCCAAATAACAGAACTGATGATACAAAAATTGTTCAGTTCTTTGGTGTGAAATAATTTAGCAGTGGGTTCAGTTCAATGCTAGGTTTCAGTATCCTTCACTATTGACAACACAGCTTTTTAGATCTCTGAATCTCTGTAAAGCCAAACATATATATTGACTTTCTTTGTGTGTGTGTGTGTGTGTGTGTGTGTGTGTGTGTGTGTGTGTGTGTGTGTGTGTGTGTGTGTGTGTCTCCACAGGAGGAAGCGAGTGGAGGAGGAGGAAGAGATGGAGAAGTCACGGAGAAGAATTACTGTAAGAGTGCGTGCACCTTCCTTGTCTCTTCTCCTCCACTGGATTGGAAAGAGAGAGATGTGGACAGGATACGAAGGGAAACAAACAACCCTATTATAAATCACTATAAATATCACACTTACCCTCATTAGTCACAAGATTAAACTGACAGCTATACTGTGTTTAGAGTTGGAAATGTAATTTGCTAGCTTTTACTGGATTAACACTTAAATCACCTACTGCATACACAAAGATATTGTTAAATAGGTATTGTAACCCAATTCATTCTAACAGTTTTTAATCCCCTAAGGGTTTCAGTTTGAGTATTTTACCAGTCTATGTTCACCATGGAGATGTTAGGACAGTGAAAATATGTAGAAACTGCTGCCACCTGCTGGATGTAGACTCTTACCAGCAGTAACTCCAGTGTATTTTACTAATTTAACCTGTAATAACAACAGAAATGTACTATATCTGAAGCCATTTATCCACATTTTAGTGTGCATAAATGGTATAATAATAGTATATAATAGTATAATAACAATAATGAGATAAATTAAATAACATTTTTTTAAAAATAAATACCTAATTCACTATAATAATAATAATACTAATAATAACCAGACCTATAATAATAATAATACTAATAATAACCAGACCTAACCTAAAACATGACATTTAGTAGGCTATAAACTACCATCGATAAGAGCAGACTAAATGCCTTGTGTAAAATGTAGCACTAACTGTCCCCCTTCCTCTCTTTCTCTGTCTCTGTCGCTCGCTCTGTTTGTCTCTCTCTTGTTTGCTCTCTCCCTCTCTCACACTTGTTCTTTCGCCCTTTGGCACACTCACACACAGCCTGAGCCAGAGGAGCCATCCCAGCCTGACAAGAAGGAGGTGGAGGTGAGCGTGAGTATTACCCATGCTCCGCCCACTACTCATTAGAATCCTACTGTGCCCCGCCCACTATTGATTAGAATTTTCAAATAGGCCACACCCACTATGTAAGGATAATGTTCTGCGAGACGGAATAATCCCTGACAGAGTAATGCAGGACCGCAAAGTGAAGCGAAAGATCCTTGAATCACTCTGAAGGGGCTTATTCCATGAGAATGGCCAACTCACAGAACATCATCCCACTTATTATACGGCTACTTACTTACTTGTCAAAAATAACGAATTTAGACACTTCTGTGTCATATTTTAAATATTTTGTTGCCGGCTTCATGGCCTCCGCTGCTAAAAATAGTTCATCGAGGAAACAGAATGTATAAGTGTTGCGTAGCAACGTGTCCTGCTGCTAAATTACTTGTTGCTGCTTATTGTTGATATCCTGTTATGATGTGAACGGACTACTTGCGGAGTGATCTGAAAGAAGCACATTGCCATTGCCACTGACAACGGTCATCATGCAAAAATATTTGACCTCCAAACGATGGAGTGGACCATTCAAAACCAATGGGACGTTCGTCAGCATTCTAAAGAGCCGTATAATAAAACATCAGAACCCACTTGGGCTCCACCCACTACCGAATAGAACCCCACCTGGATCCACCCACTTCAGACTGGAACCCTGTGTGATTCACTGGGCCAGATGGATATTACAGCACCATAGCAGTGCCAGAGGAGCAGCTTCATAAGCAGTTACTCTATGTATGGTCACAGGTATGAGGGCAGCTGTGGGTTAGTATAGATATTTTGGGACATCTGAGAGATACTTCCAGAACATGTTATGGGTTACTTTGGATTACATTTCACCCACATACTGCTAACTATGTATAACTTTTTCATAGACACACACACACACACACACACACACACACGCATATGCACAGGTTCTCACAAACAGAGGCTATGGTACGAGGCTATACCACAGCAGATATGGGTCAAGTGGATGCTAGGGAGTCCACTAGTCTCCCAGGCCTTGCATGGCTGCATATGGGGCAGTAGGTTAGGCTAGCTGTACTCACACTTCTAAAAATGACGACAAGCACGATGGAGAGAGGCCGGAGTATAAAAAGGGAATCTGCTACGTAAACGAAGAGAACTCAGGGAGAGGAGGAGTCTGCAGTGGGGTGATGTTCTATATCTGTCTCAATGCCACACAGCATAGTACTATGAATATATGTATGCCATTAATTTGCATACAATATAGCATATAATATAGCATATATATGTATGATATTATATATATATAGCCCTATGCATGTTCTTAATATATCTGCCACTATAGCACACAGTATAGTATTTTGAATAGATGGGCAGTGTTATATAAGTGTTATAACAGTCTATATAAGTCCCTATGAAGATTCTAAATATAAGTGTGCTGGTGCCTCTTTGCCCCTATAGTACACAACATAACATTCGGCATGTATCATGTCTTATATACATCCTTATGGCACACATTGTGTTCTGTTTGGTGTGATGTGTTTTTGCCTTGATGTATACTGCCCTACAAAGACAAAAGACCTTAACTGACTAGAGTGTGAAACTGAGAAAAAATCTTCGACTTGTATGTGTCTTTCAGTGCTACAGCAACAACATCTTGTTTTCCTCAAAAAAAAACAAAATGAACTTAAGATATTTGGCTACGTAATCAAAAACGAATTTTCTCCCAAAACTGAAGTTATGATCTTTTGACTTTGCATGGCAGTATAGCGTTCTGAATAGATGTGTGACGTTGTGTAGCTGTCTTGTCTTTGAATGCAAAATCATGAAACTCATTTGAAAAAGATATTTTATAAAGTATTGGATAATTATTGGTAGAATTCATTTAATGTGAAAAAAGCTTTCTTTTGTGTGTGGGCCTGTATGTGTGTGTGTGTGTGTGTGTGTTTGTGCATGTGTGTGTGTGTGTGTGTGGGCATGTGTTTGTGCGTGTGCGTGTCTGTGTGTGTGTGTGTGTGTGTGTGTGTGTGTGTGTGTGTCTGCGTGTGTGTCTGCGTGTGTGTCTGCGTGTGTGTCTGCGTGTGCGTGTGCGTGTGCGTGTGTGTGTGTGTGTGTGTGCGCGCGTGTGTGTGCGTGTGCTTGTGCGTGTGTGTGTGTGTGTGTCCCAACAGGAGGCTGCAGCCATTATTGCACAGCGTACATCAAACCCACGGGATTTTTTCAGACAGAGGGAGAGGAGCATGGCCTCCCCCCACTCCCCCTCCGCCAACACCCCCATCCAGAGGCCGGGTACGTAAACACACACGGAGGCACTCATGAGTCGGGCACTAACTCAATAGTGGTAGTAGAGTAGTCACAGAAGCAGAAGGGCAGAAAGAAGGGGTAGACCACAGGTGCAACCCAAAGGATGGGCTGTGGGGGGGCAGTTAAAAAATAGTCAGAGGGAAAATTCTTTTAAGTATTTAAATGCTGAATAGTAAAGCAGTCAACCGGGGGGGGTGATATTAAGAGTCACCCTGCAATGCTGACTGGGCACAGGAAGGGGATACAAGCTGAGCTGTGAGATGTACATGTTGTCACGTGACTGTACACCCTGTCATGTGATCACCCTGTCTTGTGATCAGCTTGTCATGTGACCACTCTGTCATGTGACTTTATGTTCCCTGTATTCTGCCTGTACTGTCCATGTACACACCGTAGGCCACACCGTGTAGAACTAGCTGTATGGCAATCTGATCAGAAATGCATTTGTCGCACCTAAATCCTCCAGAAGTGTCTGCCAGCCAACAGCTTTCATATCCTTCTAGACAGTGCACCACATTAAGCAGATGCTTTAATCCAAAGTGAATTTTACATTACAGTTTATCAGGCACTCATGTCCAGCGCGATTTAAAGTTCACTAAGTACAGGGACGGCACCCCTGGAGCAACTTGTGGTTAAGTGCCTTGCTAAGGGGTACAATGGTGGCAGACCACCAGATCAAACTTACTACCTGGTGGTGTTGATATTTTTGTAAGGTCTGATTGCTTGCCACCAGACCACCACAACCACTTCTTACAAATGAAAGGGCAACACTCAAGCTAGACTATGGCAGCAGTGGGCCATGCATCTACACACCTGTCCTTAGAATGAATGCACAGATGCACAGCACAGTTTTTAATTAAAATGTTGGGGAGGAACGATACTCTGCATTCCTGGACCGTTACCATGACCATAAGAAGTATAATCAGGCCTTTGGGTGTGACAGAACACAGAGTGAGAAGAGACATTGTCCCACCTGGTTTAATACTAGCTCACCTGTAAAAGGAACAGTGAGGGAGGGATCTCAGAAAACTCACCTTCAGAGTCATGAGAGGAAGTGATTGTTTGACACAAAAACACAGTGTAGAAGAATGGAGACTGTAGGAGACATTGTTTCCATAATCACATACTTGAAGGTCCTTGCTTCAGGGATTCAACACACTGTTGAAGATCTCAGCTTTGAGGATAGAACACACTGTTAAAGTCGAGATCTTAAGCTCAATGGTAGTACACAGTGTTGAAGAATTCAGCTTTGTGGGTGGAACAGGCAGTGTAAGACCTGAGCTTTGGCGTCTTTCAGTGGGACTGGAAGATGTTGGAGTGTCAGAGGCAGGCTGACCTCATAGCTTTCAGTTAACCTCGATTTGATGTCAGCATGAAACACCAATACGACATAGGCAGAAAAACTACAAAGGACAGATCTATTGTGCTATTGTGTGTGTGTGTGTGTGTGTGTGTGTGTGGGTGGGTGTGTGTGTGTAGTCTCACACATCCTCAGAGGAAGTATGCTTTCCAGAGCTGTGTGGGAAACAGTGGGTGTTGGGGGAATAAAAGCAGAGACTTTCTTACATAGAGGAGACCATGCACTGGAGAAATCATCCATACAAATGCATGGGGACACCGTACCAATGGCATTCCAATCATGTTTCGTGAGGCATTCATCAGAATAAGGAGTTTAGGAAGCCTTGTCCACTAAAAAAGGGGAGATTCAGACCTACTTTACAATGTCAACCATGAATGAAAATGGGTTACGTCTAAAGCAAAGCTTCTCATCTCATGTAAAGTTAATGCTTTGTGTGCCTGGTTCCTGACTAACAACTAACCCTAATCTATACATGTACACACAACAAACACAGAAACACACTTAAAGCATATTCGATCTACACACAAGCACACTTACTGGTTAAACAGGTACATGCTGACAGCTCTGCTTTTTCAGGAGGTTTTTTCAACATTTAGGAACATGGAAACTCACTTTATACTTCTCTCTCCCCTCCTTACTCTCTCTGTCCTTCTTTATCTTCTTCCTTAACTGTTTATCTTTCTCTGTCTCTCTCCCTAACTACTGTCTCTCCCTAACACTCTCTCTCTTTTAATATCCCTCGCTCTCCTTAACTTGATCTGTCTATCCTCCTCTCTAACTGTCTTTCTCTGTCTCTCCCTCCCTAACTGTCTTTCTTCCTTTCTGACTGTCAATCTTTCTGTTTGTCTCTTCCTGTCCTCTCATTTCTGTTCCTCTCGTCTACCTCTCCTGTCTTGCGTCACTCTGTGTGGGTGTGTGTGTGTGTCCTATGTCTGTTTATATCCTGCTGTGCTGTGGGCCCTGTGTCCTGTCCACCAGGCCGTGTGGAAAGCCCGTTTCTCTCTCAGCAGTGTTCCGCGAGCGCCTCACCTGTGCTGCAGCAGTCAGGTGTACCTGGTAGGTACTCCGCTAGACCCGCCCCCTCCCCCTCCCCCTCCCCCTCCCCCCACTCCAGAGTGACCCCCACACACACCCACTCCCTCCGTCCACACACCAGCACGCAAGCACACACACACATACACACACACACACACACACACACACTCACAAACACACACACACACACACACACACACACACAGCCTCAGAGGCAAACACACACAAACATTCTTACATACAGTACACACACAAACATACACACAGAGATACTGCCACACACACACATTTGCATGCATACATACACATAAAGAGTATACATGCTTTTGCATATACACATACACACACATACAAATGCACATGTACATACTGTCACTCCTATGCACATAGATATACACAAACACACATTTCTGTGTCACACATTCACCGACACACCCCACACTCCCCCACCAAAACTCATTGTAGTATAGCCACTGCCCCACTCCCCCCACCACCCCACCACCACCACCACCACCACCACCACCCCCTCCTCCCCCGTAGTTTGGCTCCGCTCCCTTCGAGAGGACATATGGTCCAGGTCAAATGTGTAAATGCAATGGCTATTTTTGGCACGTCCTCGCTGAGATACACTACGGTGGTTTGGCCCAATGGATTCTGGGTATCCCTGCATCACAGAGATTGTGTGTGTGTGTGTGTGTGTGTGTGTGTGTGTGTGTGTGTGTGTGTGTGTGTGTGTGTGTGTGTCTGTGTCTGTGTCTGTGTCTGTGTGTGTGTCTGTGCTGAGCCCGCTGTTGGTGTCAGCTGAGTGTGGCTATCTGTCAGATCTGAGCTTGGTCCTTTTCCCAGTTAGCTGCCTCCATGGTAAACAGGGTATATAAACACATACACACCCACTTACTCTCTCTCTTTCTCTCTCTATCTCACTTACACACACACACACACACACACACACACACACACACACACACACACACACTTAGGTACCTGCCACACCAGACACGGGAACCACAGCAGACACTGAAACAGACCTGGCTCCGATACAGCTCAGCTCAGGTCTCGGTCTGCTCCAGACCCTGTGCAGATACTAGCTGTGAGCAGGATTTACCCAGAATCCCATGCAGTAAGTTGAGTTTGTGGACATTTGCATTTATACGTTTCTCTCTGACCCATATCTCAGTCATGTAGTATCACTGGCAACGATTCAGTCACCTCCCACGTGCAGAGTTTAGTGTGGATCTAGCTCTGATTAGGCCCTTGTCTGGCTCTTGTTTGACTCTTGGCCTTCATCTGGCCCTGGTTTGGCCTTGATATGGCCCTGGTCTTATCAGCTCTGGATCCAGTTCATTATAGTCTGGATGAAACCATCCACCAAGAATGGCTGTGAGAAGAGGTCATTGACAGAAACGTTGGAGTATGTACTCTGGCAAACCCGAAATAACCGTGGTTATGTGGGCTCAAGAAACATGGGAAGTGTGTCAGTCAGTCAGTTTTTTAGCTATTTAGTGTCTAGATGTGTTTTACTTCACTGACTGTTTGACCTCAGAGGTGTGCTTCTCAGTGTGTCAGACTGTTTTACCCCATTACTAGTTTAGAAGTGCTGAGGCCCACTCTCTCCCTCTCTCTGGCCATTCTGTCTGACGTCCTCAACCCATTAACTAGCCAGTTGTTCAATTAGCACACATGCTCTGCACACTTATAAATCTGACTTCCTGGACCTGCTAGCTAGCTAGCACCTGCTTAGCGCATGTCTTAATCTGGCCTCCTAGACAAGCTAGTTAGCTAGCTAGCACCTGCTTAGCGCATGTCTTAATCTGGCCTCCTAGACAAGCTAGTTAGCTAGCTAGCACCTGCTTAGCTCATGTCTTAATCTGGCCTCCTAGACAAGCTAGTTAGCTAGCTAGCACCTGCTTAGCAGATTTTTAAACCAGGCTTTCTGAACCCGCTAGTTAGCCAGTCACTTAGTCACTCCATTAGCATTTGCTTAGTGAACGTCTGGGCTGCTAATGGCAGCTCTTATCCCTCCATTTTAAATCCATCCACTCCGCCCTGCCCAGCTCCCATTCTTTTAGGATTTATGTGTTGCCTGGTGACGTGTTTTTTTTTCTAGTGTGTTTAGGCCACTGAGGCGCAAAGTGTGAGAGCTTCTGGTGTGTTGTGTAGGGGAGTGTTGAGGTGAGAGGGAGGGAGTGAGGAGTTGTGAGCGACTGAACGCTGGCGTGAGTTGTGAGCAACAGGTTGCATTCAGGTTCTCCTGCTCCGAATCTTACCCCGGCCCCCCTCTACTCTTCTCTCCATGCCTCTTCTGATGTCCGGCGGGGGCCACGCCCGTGCTCCTCTCCCCTGTCCTCTCCACCCGTGAGTGCCTGTGCCTGTGTCTCGCGGCCTCGACTCCTCCACGAGCGTGCTTGCGTGTGTGTGTGTGTGTGTGTGTGTGTGTGGGCCCCAGTGTCTTGTGACCATGGATTGTATTTCTGTTTTGTTTTCTGTGGATTTTTTTTGTTGTGTACAGTGTTGTGTGTTTTTAGCTGGTGTGTGTATGTGTGTATATGTTTGTATATATGTGTGTGTGTGTGTGTGTTGGGGGCTTGATGCTGGTGCTGTTTTAGTCAAATAAACAGGCGTGTCTAAAAAATCAGGGGAGTCCATTGTGCCTGTCTCAAGCAGCTGGGTACTGTTACCTAGGCAACTGTGTCACATGCATATGACCTGCTGAAGGTCATCCTTCCACTGGGATTCAGCAGGCCACATGCCATGTGTGGGTGTTTGAAATGTGTACTGTAGACCCTAGACAACGCAGTATACTCAGATCATAGGTCTCTGTGGCTGGTACGCAGGCCTAGCCTGGCAGGGTCAAGGTCAAGGTCAGGGCCAAGGTCATGCCCTGTGGCCTGCTCCCAATGGTGAAGAACCTGAGTGTGACCTTTGACCCCCCTGAAGGTGACATCCTGGACGTGTGCACTGGTACGCATGTGCACTAAAGGAAACATTCCCTCTTCACGGACGCAACAGACTCACATAATGTTATATGGCTAAGGACACTAAGAGGGGTTTTGTTGTATTAGCCAAAATAGCTCAGTTACATTTTGAACAATCCCTGCTGTGGGTGGGACACCCCATGTGTGTGTGTGCGGGCCATGCCTTCCCTTCCTGTGTGTCAGTGTGGTGCTGTGCTCTCCTGCTGTTGTGCAGTGACATGCCTGTTTATGGTGGACGTGATTGAGTCACTCATCCATAGATCAAGCAAGGCATCATGGGTAGAGCATGTTGGTTTCATCTTCAGCCATTAAAAAGTTCTGCTTGTCTGGGTTTGTGATGTGTGGGTGTGCGTGTACATGTGTGTGTCAGTGGTGGTGGCATGCACGTTGGCCACTCTCAAAGCACAGGGCACTGTCGTGTGTGTGTGTGTGTGACTGTGTGTATGTGTGTTTGTATGTGGTTTATTGTGTTTAACATCGAGGTGACCTCAGTGCTTTCATTGTACACTCAATCGTGTTGCGAGTCTAACACGTTCTTATGTCCAGAGAAAAGCACTAGCTAGAATCTGCAAGGACTCTGTCACTTACTTGTCTTCCGAGCCGTTGAAACCTTAGAAGCGGAAGTAATGTTGTGACGCCCTAGTGAACCGTGAAATGGTCCTTCTTTGAGCACAAGCGAAAAGAAGCACCTCAAGGCTCTAGACAGTGGCTGTGTGGTGAGATGGCCCATCATCTGCCTGTGTCACAGTGTTTTCTGTGTTATCGTAGCTGTGTGCATGTCACAAGCTGTCAAACTGTCAATATGCATGAGATGTGTCCACACTTCCATCATAAGGAGTGAATAAGTTTTTCTTACATTTAATGGAACGATAAAAAAAAATATGTTTTCAACTTTATGCTAACTATTTAATTCTGATGGTTTACTAAAGGTAGTGATTCTCAATGTTCCTGTCCACGTACTGGTATTGTACATCATGTGTGTGCTCTTTGTCAGTGTATTACGATAGCTATTATTAAGTAAATGCAATGGAATGCACGGGAATATTGGGATATTACTATTTATATCCCATAAAAAAAACATCAGAATTAAATCACTGTCATACAAGTGTAGAGTCATTTTTATTTTTTGGCAACAGAAATAACACATTTTAACTCTAAGTGTGTACTGACAAAAAATGATTTGATGACCAGTAAAGGTAAGCCCTTCTTAGTAGTTATAATACTCGTTACATAAACAACCTGTGCATTATTTATCATTAGCTACTAATTCTGTGAGAATTACTGATGCTTCTGCTCATACAGTAGTCTCTGAAGAAAGAGCCAGAGGTGGGTAAGAGCCAGAAGTGTCAATCCCAGCTTCAGAAAGAAAAATCCCTACCACATATTTGATCCAACCCTTTTCTGAAACAGCTGATCCTAGTGAGCACACAAATCATCATTGAGGTAGACTGGCTCTTTAGTAAAATCAGCTGTGTCGAGTACAAAGGCAGAAGGAATACATCATGTCTGGGTTTTTACTTTCTGAAACTGGGATTGACACCTCTGGCAAGAGCAGAGGGTTCGGGTGTGTAATTTTTTTTAACAAGTTGGATACATGAGCCTTTTATGATACCAGTGCTATCTTGGCAACTTGGCTAAGTGTTGTCAGTTGAGGTTTGGGCTCAAGGTTTATCGAGCAATGTTACCAATTCATCAGTGCATTGGGATTACCAAAGCAAACTACACCACAGGTGTAGATGCAGATGTAAAGGTTGTTTGATTTAAAATATAATAATTTAAGTAAAGCACCATGTGAAATGTAAAAACCATGGCTGATGTGAGTGTAGTATCTGCTTGCAGTAGGCACCTTGTGTGTAGAGCTGCAGCATTGCAGCATAGTGTGGGTTTGCATGCAGGACAAGTTGTCATAATGTCCTTTAGTGACCAAGCATGCTGGACATGGGACTGCCATAGTAATAATGCACTACTCCCACAACCTTTTGTTTGTTTATTATTTTCATACCTGAGTTTACTGTCATCTGTCTGTGTTTTTCTATCTCATGAGTAACTTTAGGCTGTGCAATAATCAGAGGGCTATGTTCTAGTAGGTTGACAAGATATATAAGTTAGTTTTTGAGGAGGACCATGCATGCAAGTGGTAATATTTCTGTATA
>CM059272.1:18075762-18120762 GCA_030347295.1 Setipinna tenuifilis
TTGACTTTTTTGAAGTCTGGATTTTCCACCTCTGGGCAAGTTGGGGCTGGTTCTGATCACACCTTCTGGTTCCGGGCCACCTGTGGTTCAGAATCAGCCACCTTTCTGGGAGTCGTTAAGTAGAGAGAGTAGCAAGGCTGTGTAAACTAATTTAGGCAATAACTAATGTTTTTAGAACACCCATTCCGATGGATGTTGAAGTCTCAGTGTGTGCAAGCATGTGGTGTGCGTGTGTGTGCTGTGTGTGTGTGTGTGTGTGTGTGTGTGTGTGTTGCTGGTAGGGTTTTTTGTTTTTGTGACATACCTGTAAAAAACTACATTGGAAGTCTTGCCAGAAAGGCAGCATCTGGAAGTGAATACGTAATTGACTTGTTCAGTCTCCTTTTCACTTGATTGATGTCCCCAAATATCAGTGCTGTGGAGCTGCGACTGTTTAGCCCACAGTCACACAGGCAGCCAGTAAGAGCTACAAAGCGGCCGGCTGCTGTTCATGTTCAGCATGAAGCAGTGATTTACAGGAAGGAGTGAAGTAAATGTGGCACCTCCAGCTAGGACGACAGGAAATAGGTGTGTAGACTGACAGTGATGGCAAAATCACAGTCAGCATTCAGAACACGTACCAGTGACTTAAAAAAAAAAAAAAAAACGCCACCCAGCAACAGAACGGTAAAGCTCCTCTCTTGTCTGTCATCTGTGTGACTGTGGAGTGGAGTTACCCAGGAAGCCTCAGTCAGCAGGCCTATGACAGGTGCTTTACAAACACAGAAATAGTGGAAGGAGAGCAAGGTAGTAGTGGTGGTGAAGAGAGAGAACTGGAAACGCCTGGAAAGGGAACAAATTACAATTGGCAAACCCATTGTGTGAGGCCTGTAATAATAACAGTAGTAATAATTATAGAGTTCAAGTCAAAGCAGCAGTGCCCACAGTCTAAAGTACAGTCATCTGCAGGAGCCAGCTGGTCATGAGGGAAAGCAGCTGACCGCTGAGGTCGGGCTAAGGATAAGTGTCGTACTCTGGATGACTAATCTGATGAGGCTGGAGGCCTTGAAAGGGATCAGGAGGCTCAGCACAGACAACCCTTACAAGCCACCGCACTACAGTCTCCACATACTTATCTTGACCCCGCCATTATCAATACACGTCACTTTGGAGGATGAGAGCCAGCCATACTGGTGTTTAGTGCCCACTTTGTCGACAGTAAAGTTGAGATTACAGGGAGGCAACAGGCGAGGAGACTGACAGGGTAGTTATAGGATCTCTGAGCTGCCGCATGATGTGAAATTGTAATAAACTAGCGTGACATTAGCACACCCCAGTGTCCCCTCTCAGTGACGCCGATATCAGCGCCAGCCAGTCAGATTTAATCAGCAGAGTTATTACAGGCTGTGCTTCACTTTGGAAAAGAACATTCCAGAATTTACTCACAGAACATTATTAGTTTAGAAATCCACATTCGGAAAGATTGAAAAACAATGTCTTATCAAAATTTTGGGTCAACCAGCTCTAACCAGTCCAGACCTAAGTGAGTGGGTGAGTGAGTGAGTGATTGAGTGAGTGGGCTTTGCTGTCCTGGTTGGCAGCGTAGAGATTTTCATGGAGAAGAATGACCCTTTTCTCAATTAGTATGCCACTGAAAGCCAGTACTGTTCTTTAGGAACCGTAAGAAGCTAGTTGATTCATCCATTTTATTCATTGCCAAATCACTGCCAATCATGATCTTTCAGAGATTCAGTCAGACATACTTAAATATCTAGAACGGCGTAACATTTACATATGATATCTCATTTGTGTTGAAGTCTTATTGTACGTATGCACTATACTTAGCTCCATCCTTAGCCTCAAAGCTACATTGTTATGAACTGTCTTGTCCCTTAGACCAAATAACAGTACATTTCTGACATTATAGTCATGTTTTTATTACCATGGTGTGTTTTGAGTTTTAAATTCTGAAGCAAATACTCTATTAAGGCTTAGACTGTCCTCTGTCTTCCTTGCTTGCTTTTAATTCTTTGTTTTGTTTTGGTTTTTTTTGTTTGTTTTGTGTACTGCGCTTTGAGTGATTCAGTAAACCCTGTTAAACGTCATTGCATTTAAACCACCTGAATGGGGAATTACATGCGAAAGCAATAAAACACAAGCAATGTAGTATTGTTCTGTACATAGCTGGGATTAAACTAATACCCATGGCACTCATAATTACTCTGCTAAACTGACTGACTTCTGGCTTTCCAGAAAATTCTTTGGAGAGCGCCCCCCCTTTTTCCCCGTATGGAAGAATCAAGGCACCCAGCATCTTTAACAATAACCAAGACACAGATGCCCTCTCCCCAAATTAAGTGTGCCCACCCCCTGGTAGTAACTATTGTTACCCCCTCCCCCCTCCCAACCGATCCCCTCCACACTACAGATAGAAGACTATTATCACCACACTTCTGCGACTAGTGCTACAACTATACTTGTATTATACTACCACAGCAACTAATAATACTCCTCCTCTTCCTCTTCCTCTCTCTCTCTCTCTCTCCCTCCCAGATGCAAGGCTAGGCAATTTTTGTTTTTCTTTTTTGGGAAAATATATATAAATATATAATTTTCTAAATTATCTCTTTCCCTGTTTTCGGTCTGCTTCTCACACACTGTTTTTGAAACAAGCACAAGATTTTGGTGACATGCTATGTGCTTATGTATGTTAATAAAAGACTTTGAAAAACTCCTATTCGCCTGCAGCTCTGTTCTGAAGTGTAACACAAAGTAAGTCTCTTCTTTCAGTGACCAATAGTATCTTTCAGGACAAGTGTAAAAGTGTGTGTCTGTGATTCTGTAAATCCATTGGAGTGTGGAAACTAAGAAATGATATAAGAACACTCCTGGAGAGCTCCTGTTTCGTCCACAGTTTATTCTGGAGATAATGGCAAATTCCAGCGAGTATCTTACAGTCCATGATATCTCTAGATGACAAACACCATCAACAAATGTAGAAATGAGGCAAATAGCAGCAGTGAAGTTAAATGCACCTTGAATCATTAGTGCTTCCCTTACATCCACACACACACACACACGACACACGTGGACACATGCACCCACACACTCACATCCGCATCATTTGCATGCTACATGGCAGTCGTAAAAACAAACATTCAAGTAAACATTTCACAGTATTGAAGAGAGAAGACCGAAGATGAACACTGTGCCCTTATCAGTCACCTCAGGAGTGTGTCCAGGTGCTTGCAGTACTCTAACAGTGGCCCTGTAGCCCAGCACATCGCTGGAATACACCCTCTGGGGCGCAATAGCCCTAGTGGAACCTTGGCCCACCTGAGCAGTCCAGTCCCAGGCTAAAATCCTTCTGAGGGGGGAGCGTAGAGCACCGGTACCATGAATGGGCAAGTGCCCATGGGGACCCAGGTTTGAATTCAGCCTGGGTCACTTCCCAACCCGACCCCCCATCTCTCTCTCTCTACCACTCATTTTCTGTCATCATCTTCACTGTCCTATCAGGCAAAAAACCCAAAAATATATACTTTAAAATCCCTTTGAGGTGTCTGGAGGGAGGTTTACTAATATTCTCACACTCAGCTGTGCTAGTTGGCATCCATCGTGAAGTACTCCTCCACCCTTTTAGACCACTCACCTGAGTCTGGCTAAGGGTATGGCACTAAGAAGCTATATCCATTTCAGATCAAGGTCTGCCTGGCTATTTTACCAAGAGGTCAGCTATTTTGGGTCAATTCAGACCAAGCCAGACTGGTCACATCCAGGTCGTGACTACATCAGAATAGGCATTGGTCACGTAACCCGGGACAACCCAGGTTGCTTTGGAGAAGAATGTGTCAGTAATGGCTAAATCAGAGGGTAATTTTAGTGTGTGTGTGTGTGTGTGTGTGTGTATGCAAGTATGTATGTGTGTGTGTGTGTGTGTGTGTGTGTGTGTGTATACACACACACAATTTATCTGAATTAATGTATTTGGAACCTGTGGAAAATTAAGTAGCCCCTTTTATCTGTTTCAGTGGCTTGACTGTCACTGAAGGGTCTGTCTAAACTGGATTACTGTGTCTGTGCTTGTGATAACATTGTCTACGTGCTGCTCTCTCCTCTTTCTACACAGAGGAATGTCTGCATGTTGTCTGAATGAACGTGTCAAAGCAAAAAACCTGTGACATAATTACAAGTGCGTCACTGGCCTTAATCCTGCCTTCAAGATCTAATACTTCACATTAATGATGTGAAAATTATATTTTTACATTAATGATGGTGGTCATCATTTCACAGACACCAGATGGTTGATTTGCCGCCTGCCTCTCCTTCTCCACTGAGCTACAAACAGGGTACATCCCAAACAAGCTACAGATCAAGTCAATCATCACCTGTGTCCCTCCAGCCCAGTAAGAGATGAGCTGTGTGGAATGCTTGTGCTCACGTGTGCTAGCTAGGACACACCTGTGGGGGTTAGTGATAGTAGAAGGGACACGCTAGCAACAGCTGTGTGCTGCTATGGCAGTAGAAAAGGATGGATGGACAGCCTCCCAACACCACCACCCCCCCCCCCACCCACCCCCAACAACCACATCATCACACCCACTCCCTTGCTCTCTCATTTTATGTAAACAGACACAGAGAGGTCTTCTCCTGGTCTGTCTCCTAGCAACACATATACTGGCAGTGCAAGGCAAAAAAGAGCGAGTGATGGAGAGAGGGAGGGAGAGAGAGAGAGAGCGAGCGATGGATGGGTGAAGGGAGAGAGATGAGGCCGTTTGCACCTCTGGATGCTGAAATGGAGAGGCAGGCAAAGACAGGACTGAAAGAAAGACTGAACACAGCGCTCAGTTTCAAACAACACACACTCTTCAAATGACACTTTGACTGGCAGGTCAAAGAGCTATACAAATACTAGCCATGTATCTAACCAAAGAGATGCAGAGGAGGCGATGAACTTTGATTTGCCACACACCATGTCTGTGTTGAGGGTTTTTAATTCTGTTTATCATAAACAACACCCTCCCATCACACATTCTTCTGTGGCTATAACAATTTTAAACAAACCTTACAACCTCTTCATAAATCGACTAAAATTTGATGATGCACACAATAATATGATCACCTTTAACTGATTGTCACAATTCAGTTGATTCCATTACAAAAATATTATTCTGTTTGGGTAGCATTAAGGTGCTTGAGATTATCTTCAGATGTCTGAAAAAATAGGTCTCATTTTTTAGTTCAACACGTTGGCAGCTAACCTAGCTTAATTCACAAAAGTACACACGTCATGTATATTTCAATGATGTCTTTTCCACCTCCAAAATGGTCTGGCTTAACTAACAGCATCATTTGTCATGATCATGTTATAACATTTACTATAAACTAGAAGGGTGGAACAGTTTATATACAAACTAGGCATTTACCTTAACACCTCTTGATCTGGCACTGGCCTCTGAGGCTCAAATTGAAAGGGATTTGCTTAAAGGCTTTTTTTTTACTCAATGGTAAGACATGCAGACACAAACATTAAACATGTTGGGCGCTATGATAGAATACATAGTACGTCCGCCACCCCCCATCACACCCACAGTAAAAACAATGTTGGTCATTATTCTCTATAAGGGCCCAGGCAGTAAAGGCATCCACCAACTGATGCCCCCCACAAACACACAATAACAAGGTCTAGGGTTTGTTGTGGAGTAAAAAAATGTGTTTCTTAGTAAACATACTTTTCTTTTACACTATGCCAATGTTAGTGGGCTTGATGTAACCACTGTATGGATGGGTCAAGGCACGAGCCCCAAATAGCTCCGAAACTTTCATAAGGGACACACACATACAGTGGTGGGTGTACGCTCAGCAGGGTCATTTAATGTTCCCATGCTCCAGTTCTGACTACATTGTATGGCACATAATGGGCAAATGACAAAGGCTCTCCTATGTTCCCCAGTTCAGCACAGCACACAACTGAGAAAACTAAAATAAAGACATTCTTTAGCTCTGTGTTTGCTTATTATGACATTGGCTCTGTTGTGTTCATATAGCTGTTTTAAAGTTATTCTAATTCTGGATAATATCAATTTAATATTTCATCTTTTTATAGGTGATCCAAAAACAATAGGATGGCGTAACAAAACACTGTATTGGGGAACACAGATTAACCCCCTTTTTCATCTAATTCTTAGAGGTAAACAGTAGTTTAAAAACTCATATTAAAGCCAATTAATGATTTTGGATGTAATAACCTGCCAAATCATGGTAGATCAAACCTGTTGCTGCAACAACATGTTATTACGTATTGCGTACCTATATATATATATTCTTGTTTGGTGCTGCAAAAGGTGCAACTGGTGTTATAATATGGTAATCCATAAACTACTATTAAATAGTAAGCCATGTTGTATGTCACAAAATAACACATCATCTGGTTTGTCATGTTTGTCCCTTTTTAGTCTTGGTTTTCCTCTGCAGCTGCAAAATATGCAAAGCAAATTGGGGTGAGACACTAAGTGTTTTGCGAGGCTGCATGAATCAGTGGCTTTATGCTAATGCTGCGCTTGCTAATTGCCTTTTCTTGGTGACACTCAAACATGAGAAGCCCAGGGAGGGTCCAGTCTGAACACCACATACAGGCAATTAAGCGAAGCGCAGCACTGCGCATATGGAGACATGGCTGTGACGGCAGTCAGAGGGTGCAGCGAGGAAGCCGGGGTCCCTCCACATAATGAGGATTAGCTAAACACAAACAAGTAACATAGGAAGGCAACAAAAGAAGGGAATGGGGTCCTTCCATGGAAGTCACTCCCGTCAAGGCTGTGGGTAGCTCCAGCGAAACAATACGGGCGGCTGAGTGTGACGTGGCTGTGGCTAGAAAGTGGCAGAAGACTCTTTCAGACTCCAGTCCTTGTCCTTGCTCATTCACTGCATGAACAAATCCTGACTCCAGAGCAAAAGGGTTTTTACAGAGACCCAGACCCCTTTGCTTCTGCAGACAAACATTTAAAGTCTAAGTCTACTAGACCCTAGTAGTGGCACCATAACAAGTTGGACAAGTGGCTATAGGTAATATTGGCTCACTACACCAGGTAACCTCACCAAGCTAACATAACAGGTTACCTTACCAAGCTACAGTAGCCTACCTTACACAATAAACCAAATAATCAAAGCAAACAGTAAGACCACTAGCCGAGGTTTTGGGTTCGGAGAGGTGAAAACGTTCTCCTATCTAATGCAATTCAGTTTTTAGTGTTTCAGAAATGCTTTCACGTCCAGTGAAAATAAGAGGTTTGATGAGGAATAGAAAAAGGTTCCCGTGTGGCCTTGGTGTGTCATTCTTCATCTTATAGCCTGGTTTGCAATCCTTGTTTGACCAAGATCAGTTACAGTTTATAAAACAGACGCAACCGAAATGTCTTCCTCAGTTAGTCTGTCCCTCTGGTCCCATTTTTACAGTGTACATTTTTTTTACAGTGCACCAGAAATGTAATTTGGTTTCTGTTCTTGTAGATTGGTCCTAAAGAAAAAACTAAGAGAGAGAGAGAGGGAGAGTCTGAGACTCGAGAGAAAACATGCCCCCCACAAGAGGATCTTGGAAGTCATGGCAACAGCAATTCACATTACAGTTCCAGATCCACTGTTCTAATTCTAGTGGGGAGCATACCAGGGCGGGAAAGAAGGAAGACAGACAGAGATAGAGGAGAAAGACACAAGAGAGAGAGAGGAAGACAGGCTGCACAAATGTGCTCCTCTCAGTCAGCATTATCCACTTCAGCTGCTCTTAATCATTTGAGCTGCGAGCAACAGAAAATAAAATCCTCTTTTGTTTTCTCACAAAAAAAAGAAAAAAAGACAGGAAATGCAGAAGAGCACCAGCCTCTCTGCAAAAAAAGGAGGGGGATCAGATGAGAGAATGCCCGCTTGGGGGGATGTGTGTGTGTGTGTGTGTGTGGAGGGGGGGGGGGGGGGGTCCCTTCATTTTTGGCGGGCGCCCTCAGACCGCTGTGCTGCGGCCCAGTAAGGGGTAGGCGGTGGGCAGTCCGCAGTCCTCCTCCAGCTCCCTGAGCAGCTGCAGGCCCAGCCCCGGTCCTCCGTGCGTGTGTGCCAGCGTGTGTGCCATCGTCCGGCCCTCGCGGGGCATGGTGGCGATGAAGGAGACCTGGGGCTCCAGGGGGAAGCCGCGGTGCTCCAGCCCCAGCGCGGGCAGCCGGCCCAGGGAGTCCCAGCGGCGCGAGGAGGGGGGCAGCCGGATCAGCGTGGAGCAGCCCTGGCCTGGCAGAGGGAGCAGGCCCACGGCCTCGTGGGTGGTCTTGCTGATGTCCGGCTCCTGCAGGACTCTGGGGACAAGCGGCGGCACTTTTAGGGTCCCCCCCCCACCGACGCCCCCGACGCTGCTGCTACTGCTGCTGCTGTCTCGGGGAGGTCGCAGGGGCAGTGGGTCGCGGGGGGGTTCGGCCAGAACTTCGTTGTAAGGGGGTGGGGGGTCCTCCATCAGAACGGCCTCCTCGTAGCACGGTGGCTGCCCACAGGGGTCACTGTCCACTGAAACTGAACAAGGACAGACGATTATGCATGATGATGCATTTTATTTGTTAGTTGTTATACATTCACTGATTTTTACATTTTCACTTCAATAGTGTCCAGCAGTGTCCACCATTTTCACAAACTGCCATAACATGCTGACACTTCTTATGCCCTAGTGTAAACGATTTGTGATTTATCTTATTCACAATGACGTAAGTAAACTACCTATAGGGACACTATTCAGTACCTATCAATAGACAGACAGTTACTTTTAAACATTTACACAAACATATATTGCACTGGCGCTCAGTCTGTCATCTACTGTAACTCTCCGTTATCTAGTGCCTTGAGTTTATTCACAGAGAGAAATCCACAAAAAGAGAACAACTTCGGAGGTATTTTCAGACATGCAAGTCAACAGTGCTCTGTCAAATAAGCACCAACAAAATATAGGGAGGTGCTAGCTTAATGGAAATACATCTGCTTAAAACAAGCATAAAGTATTTACATTTTTTCATGCATGACTGTTGATATGGGAAGTGCATTATATACACCTGCCATTATATCTTATTTATTCATGTTTTAATTACTGTCAGGCTAACAGTGCTGTACATAGGAGGAGGTTATGTGTGTTCTTGTCATGCACTCACACACTATGTTGTGTGTTAATGTAACAAATTATGTAATGTTCATCTGGTACTACTAATGAGAGTAAATGTGTCTGTGCTGTCATGCAAATTCCCTTTCAAGGACATTAAAATGCTCAAAGCAAATTAAATACTTTAGGTTCTAATTATTAAATATGTTTTCCCTTTCCTTTCCATTTCCTAATTGTGTTAGCATATTAGCTGTGCTCTGTTTATGTTTTGTCTGAGCTGACTGTGTGTAGCTCATAGCCTCATTTACACTGACATTTACACTGGGGAGCTGTGCACTGGCCGACAGAAGAGGTCACTCTGGGGACGGTGGCCTGGAAGGGACATACTTCACCCCTGAGGAGGGGATTACTTTGGCAAGCCTGCCAAGGACAGGCCCAGGGAGACACATGGTGTGTGTGTGTGTGTGTGTGTGTCTGTGTTGGTGTGTAGAGAGGGGTGCAGGGGATTGAGGATATTTCCAGGGGGCCACACTGCTGCTGAATATTGACGTAACTAGATATCTAGCAGAACAAATCAAAAAACTGTCTGGATTGACTGATTAGATTTAGTACATGTAAATGTAGTAAATGTAAAGGAACACAGAGGGTGTGCATTCATTCGGATCCACCACCATGACAGTAAGGCCTTGAGTGTGTAAGTGTGTGAAATAACAGTGATAGTGGGAGGACTCTGGATACCATCCTGGTCACCAAACCTCAGTGAAGCTGAGCAAGTGTTATCTTTCTCACATTTTCTCACTTCTGTTTGTCTTATACACACACTGTAAGCTTCTCTCTATCTCTCTCTCTCTCTCTCTCTCTCTCTCTCTCTCTCTCTCTCTCTCTCTCTCTCACACACACACACACACACACACACACACACACACACACACACACACACACATCAAGCTCCATTCCCAACTTCCCTGTTTGCCATGCACACACCAAACTGCAGTCACCAGGCAGCAGAAGTCATTAACTGTAGCGTCTGTTTGCCAAGCTCTACATCTGTCTGTATGTCTGCCTCCCTTTCTGTCTGACTTTCTGTCTGTCTGCCAGTCAACTGATCTGTTTGTCTGCCTGGGTTTTTGTCCACTGTCAGAGAGTCTTTTCCACCTTTTCTTTTGTATACTGGTATGTATGTATGTAGGTATTTAGGTATGTATGTATGTATATATATATACGCACAGTATGTCACAGAAGTGAGTACACCCCTGACATTTTTTTCCTTTTTTTATTATATCTTTCCATGGGAGAAGTCTAAAGACATAATATTTTTCTACAGTGTAAAGTAGGCAGTGTACAGCTTATATAACAGTGCAAATTTGCTGTTCCCTCAAAATAACTCAACACACAACCATTAATGTCTAAACCACAGGCAACAAAAGTGAGTACACCCCTAAGTGAAAATGTCCAAATTGTGCCCAAAGTGTCAATATTTTGTGTGGCCACCATTATTTTCCAGCACTGCCTTAACTCTCTTGGGCATGGAGTTCACTAGAGCGTCACAAGTTGTCACTGGAATCCTCTTCCACTCCTACATGACGACATCACAGAGCTGACCTTGAGCTTAAGACCTTGAGCTCCTCCACCTTCCATTTGAGGATGCCCCACAGATGCTGAATTGGGTTTAGGTCTGGGGACATGTTAGGCCAGTCCATCACCTTCATCCTCACCCAAGGCGTGGTCATCTTGGAGGTGTGCTTGGGGTCGTTACCATGTTGAAATACCGCCCTGCGGCCCAGTTTCAAAGGGGGGGCATCATGCTCTGCTTCAGTATGTCACAGTACATATTGGCATTCATGGTTCCCTTAATGAAGTGTAGGTCCCCAGTGCCGGCAGCACTCATACAGCCCCAAACCATGACACTTCCTCCACCATTCTTGACTGTTAACAGGCCACAGTTGTCTTGTGTACTCACTTTTGTTGCCTGTGGTTTAGACATTAATGGTTGTGTGTTGAGTTATTTTGAGGGAACAGCAAATTTGCACTGTTATATAAGCTGTACACTGCCTACTTTACATTGTAGAAAAATATTATATCTTTAAACTTCTCCCATGGAAAGATATAATAAAAAAAGGAAAAAAATGTCAGGGGTGTACTCACTTCTGTGACATACTGTATATATATACGTATATATATATGTATGTATGTATGTATGTATGTATGTATGTATGTATGTATGTATCTATCTATCTATCTATCTATCTATCTATCTATCTATCTATCTATCCAACTATCTATTTATCTATCTGTCTGTCTGTCTGTCTGTCTGTCTGTCTGTCTGTCTGTCTATCTGTCTGTCTGTCACACCTCTTGTCAATCTGTCAGTTTCTGAGTGTCAATGCTCTGGTTTGCTGAGGCCATGAATATACATTACGAAACAGCTGGGGCTTCTACTGTATATACATGCATGTGTATAAATCCACAGAGCCAAAAAACAGTCTATGTCCAATATCTTTCAGTCTTCCTGCTTTTCGCACACGTACCATGCGTTCATACACCCACCCACACACACACCCTCCTACATCATAAGCAGACACACACACACAAAAATACACAGACACAGACACATACCATGCATGCATGCATTCATACACCCACACACACACGCACACATCCCCTCCTACATCACAACCAGAAACACACACAAAAATACACACACACAGACACATACTGTGCATGCACGCACACACGCACACACACACACACACACACACACACACACATGCATCTTCTCCTACATCATACACACATTCTCCTAATGTGACACAAGAAGTGGTCTTGACAGTCAGGCAGCACTGCATACAGCAGCCTGGGAGAGAATAAATACTATGTAACCAGGCAACAGTGTTTGTGCGAATGTATCCGTCTTCACTATAGACATACGCATGGGCCTCGACCCTTCAGAAAGTATTCCGTCTGTCAGCATAACCTGCTGAGGTGTGCTTTCTTCTAGACTACACCTGTGTCTATGTGAACTAAAGTGATTGCTTTGCAGCTATACATTTAAATTATTTATTGCATTTCACTTTACCTGTGTAGAATATATATTTGGGTAGCCTGGTAAACCAGCCCCTCGTACTTAATTTCGTACAGAGGGTCTGGCTGTGGTTTCATTGACATGGTTGTCTCAGGCAGCGTCTTGTCTAATCATTCAGCGAACAGAGAGTCACAACCAGACATTAAGGATTGGGTAAAGGCAGATCTAATCGTTTTAAACTTCAGCAGAGTCTACACCTTCAGGAGGAAATTGTTCACTGATGGGTCAGGCAAGATGCTGCCCGAGACAACTATGTATGTCAGTAACCACAGCCAGACCCTCTGTACTAAAATGAAGTGAAGTATGAGGGGCTGGTGTACCAGGCTAGGATTGGAGTGCTGCAGACCTACAAACTAACCTATGCAGGATATCTGGGACCTACAGACTTGGCCCGATATATTGGAAACCTTCAGACTAACCCATGCAGGACAAATTGTGGACCTAGATGAAACCATGCTGGACATATCTGGGGCCTAGACCTAGCCTGGTAAACCAGCCCCTCGTACTTCACTTGTTTTGTACAGAGGGTCTGGCGCAGGTTTCATTGAAATGGTTGTCTGTAGGCAGAAACCTTCCTAGCCAATCAGCGGACAGAGGGAGTGTTTGTGAGCGATGACGTTGACTGTGTGCGCTACATTTCACTTGTAGTCTATCTGTTGATGTGGATCAGCAATGGCAGTAGCAAACGAAGTAAGGCCATTCAGTCTGTCGTGGCAACGCTTTGGAATATCGAGGAATTAAAGTTGGAGCAATAAGAATGTTTAAGGAGTTTCATTTGTGGAAGAGACATCATGGTCCTATTGCCCACAGGGTTTAGGAAACGTTTAATCTTCCAGCTTCCTTCATTAGTTGTTAGTCCGTTAGTTTCCAGAAAGCTTTGTAATTGTATTCGCACTGTATATGATCTGATTAGACATTAACTTTTGGGTAAAAGCAGATCCTATCATTTTAAATTTTAGCAGTGTCTACACCTCCAGGAGGAAAAACTTTTCTCAATACAGCACAGCCAGACCCTCTGTACAAAAGGAAATGAAGTACGATGGGCTGGTTTACCAAGCTAGCCTAGACCTACCCATGCAGGGCATACTGAAGACCTACAGAGAAACGCAGGCTGGATATTTTGGGGATATAAACATGCTCACGCTGTGGTGACTCACTGGGTTAATAAACATGAGAAAAGGAGAGAAAATGTTCTGACTGAAACGGCAAGTGATTAAGCTGTTAATGTCTTGTGTGTCTTGTGTGAGTCAGACGTGTATTTTTTATTGCATTGTTTTTCCACTTCGTTTCCAAAGTAAACAAAGTGCCAAAATTGATAAGTAGACTGGTCCAAATAAGTCCTCTGGGTTCAACATGGCTATCATGAGCCAGACTGGCTGTTTTAAAGTTATGGCTGCTCTGATATACAGTACCTGATGGTACGCCTGGTTTGTGTGTCTGGCTCTGTGTAATGAAGTCTCCAACACTACCCTGGTACAGAGATTGCTACACCCAACACCACCCTGGTACAGAGACTGCTACACCCAACACCACCCTGGTACAGACACTGCTACACCCAATATCATCCTGCTACAGAGACTGCTACACCCAACACCAGCCTTGTACAGAGGCCGAGGCATGCATACCGCTATATCCACCAATACATCACCCAGACACAGCTCTTTCTAAAGGGTCTTTGGGGTACCGCTACCTACAGTGTCTCTTACTGGGACACACACACACATGCACATACACACACGCACACACACACGCACACACTCACACACAGCCCAAAACCACAAGAAATGAAGTGTTTCTCACTGAGCGGTTTAAAGCCCAGAAGCTGATTGTTGTTAGCCCTGGTAGTGCGCTGCTTTAGCTGCAGGCTGCTATGACACATACTGTAATACCTGTGCCCAGGCTGTTAGGCAGTAATTGTCCTACACTTACACCAGAAGTGTGACACACACACACACACACACACACACTGAGGAGAAATTCCCTGAATGACTTAGAGTGCTATTAAACAGCTCCCTCCATTTAGAGGCTTTTACTATGCAGTATTATTGGTTGACACATCACATCACAGGTAGGCATGCACCTCCACTTTATCACAGTGCTAATGTAATTCACACAACTCCTGTGACTCCTCTTTGAAATGCAACACACACACACACACACACACAAACTTCTCAAGGGGTGTGTGTGCAGCAGCTTTTTAGTGCCATTCTCACACGTACATTTAAGAGGTATGTGTGTGTGTGTGTGTGTGTGTGAATAGTTAACTCACAGGTCGGGCAACCCCCCACCACCCACCCACACACACACACACACCTTGGACCCCCCAGAAACATCAAAGCAGCCAACATAGCCAAAAGCCCTCTGGCCCTGGCAAACTGCCCTCTCGCCCTGGCAGACTGATTATTGGCCTCTGCTCTGAACCACACTCTCCCGTCCTCTCTTTCTCTCTCACGCACCATCTCTCTCTATCTCTCTCTCTCTCTCACGGTTCTTGTCATCCTTACTAACACACACACACACACTCTCTCTCTCTCTCCCTCGTTTCTCTCTATCTGCCTCTACCTGTCCTGGTTCTGTGTTCGCATTTTAAAGTCTAAGGTTCTAAAGGAGCTCTACTGGCATAGCCATACTGTTCCACTGTGCTTCGGATGCCTTTGGTTTGGCTGTGTGCATTGTAAACATAAGGTACATCAGAACAGAATGGAAGCAGGGAAACAAACAAACAAACGAAAATAATGACAATCATCATTACCATCATCTATATTTTAGAAAAGAGGGACATTACTACTAATAAATATTCTAAAAATATCTCTTTTCATTGGTCTACCTGCTGTCGTCTCTCGATATGTAATTACTCTCTCCAACCCACTCTCTCTCTTTCTTTACCATTTCATCTCCCTCTTCTTCCTCTTTCCCCATCCTTCTCTCTCTCTCTCTCTCTCTCTCTCTATCTCTCTCTCTCATCCCTTTCCTTTCTCTCTCTGTCTCTCTCTGCCTTCCCCTCTCCTGATTGGCTGTGGTCTATCTCTGCCCACTTCTCACCCACGCTAGTCTCTGTTCACATGTTCAGCACACAGTGAAAGCATGCTGCTCCCACACACGCGCCTACACACACACACACACACACACACACACACACACACACACACCACTCACCACGCAGATATGTTCAGCACACAGTAAAGACGTGTAGGTCTCCACACACACACACACACACACACACACACACACACACACACACACACACACACACACACACACACACACACACATGTTCAGCACACAGTAAAGACGTGTAGGTCGCCACACGCACACACACACACATACACACACACACCCTATTCAGACAGGTTCAGCACACAGTAAAGGCGTATAGCTCCCACATGTGCGTACACACATATATACATACACACACGCACAGTACACACACCACAAAGACATGCACATAGTAAAGGCCACTGATGATTCACAGCCAAGGAATCCACACACACACACAGGTGAAGGTAGAAATATGCATGTGTACACATATATAATACAATACAGTACATACACAAAAATAACAAACCCCATATCAATACACAAACAAATATATAATACACAACACACACACACACTCACACACCCACACTCAAGCTCACACTTACAGTCACAGTCACACTCTCTCTCTCTCACACTCACACACACACACACACACACACACACACACACACACACACACACACACACACACACACACACAGGGCAATAGCAGCACCCATTTCCCTCTCACCCATCATTTGCATCAGATGAATTTTACGAAAGCAGTAACAGAACACACACACACACACACACACACAAACTCACACACCCAAAGAGAGCATAGCCATTCTGAGCTTGGTTTATGTAACAATTTGCGCACTTCACACACATTAATGCAGAGAGAGACAGTAGCAGGAATGTGTGAGTGTGTGTGTGTGTGTGATGAGACAGAGGCAGGAACCTGTTGTGGGTAATAATATCAGTCAAACATAAAGTGTGTGAATGAGTGTAAAGGTAAGCTTTGAGAAAAAGCCACATGCATTTATGTGCAAACATGTGTCCACACACACACACACACACAGGCACTTTAACACACATATTTACACAGATTGACAGCTGGCCTGCTCTCCTGTGCATCTAAGGACAGTTGATACATAACTACATGCCTGCAGCCAGTTTAACGATGTTTTACAGTTACACCTAAGGATCATGTGTGCTGTACCTTGTAACTGCGCCTCACTTCACTTTACAGTATATGCCATGTACAGGGCCACAGCTATGGCAGAGCCTCTGCTCAAACATTTGTTTTTTTTAGATCTATGATAAAAGAGTGAAGAGATGACAGGCAGTGAGTGGGAGAGAGATGGGGTAGGGTTGGGAATAGACCCAGGCAGGCAGGATTCGAATCCAGGTCCCCATGGCCACTCGTTCATCTTTGGTAGTGGTGTTCTAACCACTGCACCCCCAGCAAACATTAGTGATGATTGAAGGCAAGGACATACTGTGCTGATACAGGTAGGCTAGAGTGTCACACTGACATCGTTTGGAAATCTACACTTACACATGTAGGGTTTGGGTGGCTACTCAAGATGAGGACACACACACTGCACAGTTTAATCTTATGTCTACTACTCTCTATGTCATGTCTACATGTCTACAGCTAGCATGGCACTTCAAGACTAGGGCCTGACGATAAACAGGTAAAACCTACAGGTAGTTAGGTTATAAGAAGTGTAGAATGTGTTTTACTGTACCTTATTACTATGTAATAAGATACAAGGATACAAGAATATGTTATTGTCATATGCACAGAGCTCCTCGGTAAGGTAGGACATGCAGTGAAATTGCTGTTTGTCAGCCTTTACTGTGCATGGGGAGGGGGAGTACGTGTAAGTGTGTACAACGCAGTTGGGGGATGGCTCTCTGATGAAGGGCAGGGGTGGAATAGGTGATTAGGGGTTAGGGGGTGGAATAAAGTGCATAAAGTGCAGCTGTAGTGGGGTGGGGAGGGAGGACTGGGTGGGGGTTGTGTTAAAGTGTAGAATGAGTTCTGCTGTACCTTGTTGCTAAGTTATAAGAAGTGTAGAATGAGTTCTACTGTATCTTGTTGCTAGGTTGCTAGAAGTGTAGTAGAGCTCTACTGTACCTTGTTGCTAGGTTGTAAGAAGTGTAAGGGTTCTACTGTCCCTTGTTGCTAGGTTGCTAGAAGGTTAGAATGAGTTCTACTGTACCTTGTTGCTAGGTTGTAAGAAGGTTAGAATAAGTTTTACTGTACCTTGTTGCTAGGTTGTAAGAAGTGTAAGAGTCCTACTGTACCTTGTTGCTAGGTTGTAAAAAGTGCAGAATGAGTTCTACTGTACCTTGTGGGCCGTGATGTCCTCTTAAGGAGACGTTGAGGCCCCGGGGGGAGCTGAGGGGGGCGTTTCTGGGGGGCGAGAGCGAGTAGGGGCCCGAGAGCGGGTGCGGGGAGTAGAAGTCAGGGGGCTCCCTGTGGGGGGGCGGCAGTGGCAGTGGCAGTGGCAGGGCGAGCTGCAGCGAGGGCCGGCCCCCCAGCGGGGCGGGGAAGTCCAGGGGCTCCATCTCCAGCGGCCGCAGGCACTGCTCCCGCAGCTGCTCCTGACGCTCCCGCTTCAGACGGCCGCTGCACCGAGCTGCAGAAGCAGCACAGGATCACGATGAGCCCCCACACCAGCCAGAAGCCCGCGAAGCACACCAGGAACGTGTACGTGCCCTGAGACATCTCCATGGCCGTGTGGAGCTCAGGCTCAGAGATCCCACAGACAGACTGGGCTTTTGGCCTGATGGTGTAAGTCCGTGTGTGTACGTAAGCGTGTGCGTCAATGACTGAGTAAGTATGTGTCTGTGTGCCTATGTATGCGTATCTGTGTGAAGATCTGTTTTAGCAGGTCTGACAGTAACATTATTTTTCTGGGGGGGTGGTGTGGTGAGTGTCTTCTTTAGTGTCTGTGTGTATGTGTGTGTGTGTGTGTGAGGCTTGTTGTGGTGTTTTACAAGTGCTGGGTTTGAAGATCAGTCTCCACACATTTCCCAAAAATGGTATGCTAAGGATAAACACACAGAAATCCAGACGCAGCCCTCAGTTTAAATCATAAACAGTTTGGCCTTTTCTTTCTCTGGTTCTCTCTCTGATTCCTGTCAGTAGTCAGTGGGACCAAGTGGATGTGAGCAAGGCACTATTGGTTCACTTAGTCCACCTTCAGACATTGACAGCATCACTGGCCAATCACATCAGCTCCTGTCGCCCACAGGAAGTCCCTCGCCAGTGTCTTCTTCCTGTTTCTGCTGAGCCACATCCAATCACGTGAGGGGCAGGTGGGTCTGTCCCGCCCACCCCCAGCTGTCAGCGGTGACCAGGCCCGGTCTCTGTGGTCCTGTGTGTGGTGACCTTGATGCGGAGGGAGTTTCAGGGGTCCCCCTCAGATCTCAGGAGGTGTCCGTGCGTCCTGCTGCGGAGAAGAAGAGGACAAAACACACAGGGCGCCGTCATCACTTCAGCATCATCATCAATTACCACGGCGACATGTTTTTCGAAACAACAACAACGCGAGCGAGCGCCGTGATGTGATGGTGATGAACGCGGCGCTGCTGATGAGCCTCAGCTGTTAAAGCATCAGTCGACTCGTGACGCGGACGTCGAGGAGGGTCTGCTTCAATTTCACACATCACGAGGCCCAGACGGCCGTGAGGCACCGTTGCAGCGCCACAGCGCGCCATTTATAAACATGGCCTTGCATTGTGACGCTTGCGACGCACCAATAACAAACATGGGCTCCTTTTTTTCGCAGCACAGCGAGTCATACAGAGCCATTACTGGCTACGGCCTTCAGTGCTCTGGCTCTCGTGTCTGAATCACGGCAAAGTTGTGAGCGAGCGCACCGTTGCATAACTGGGGGTTGGCTCATGCCTGGTGCTGCTCTTTTCTCTCCGAGTTTCTCTCTGGTGATATTTTTTGACAGACAATTATCACCTTTCAGTGTGTCAGACCTTCGTCTGGTTAATGACAGGTTTCAGCATGCACATTTACTCCCCCCTCTTTCCTCTCTTTCTTTCTTTCTCTCTCTTTCTGTCTCTCTCTCACTCACTCTCTCACACATTCTCTCTCTCTCACACACACACACTCTCTCTTTCTTTCTCTCTTCAAAACCCCACATAGGTTCTAGTTATGCAAGCATGCATGCCTCTAAACACACCCCAGGTTACCAATGGACGTGTCCTGTGGTGGTCGGTGTTTGTGTGTGTATGTGTGTGTGTATGTGTGTGTGTGTGTGTGTCAGAGAGAGAGAGAGAAAGACAGCACACAATGCCAACAATGTGAGAGAGAGGAGGATGAAGAGGAGAGAGAAAAGAGAGAAAGAGAGAGAGAGAGGGAGGGAGGGAGGGAGGGAGGGAGAGAGAGAGAAGAATCATGGGAGAGAAACAAAAACTTAAAGAAAGAGAAGAAATAAATTCAGAGGAAGGACAGTGTCAGAGAGCAAAGAAAGGTGGTGTGTGTGTGCTTGTGTGTGTGGTTCGGTGTGTGTGTGTGTGTGTGTGTGCATGTGTGTGTGTGTACAAAAGGAAAGACAAGGAGAGAGAGAGAAACTGGGAAAGGGAGAAAGAGAGTGACAGGCTGTTATCAAATGGAGAGTTTAATCTCTGTGACCTTCCACAGAGACATTGCCTCAGCCCAGACAGCGGAGGACTGGCCCAGATGTGGCATTACTGTGGTTCTGATCTGGCCCTGATTCGGGCCAGACCCAAAGCCCTCTGGTGTCAGAACTGCCCCAGAGACTGCACTTATGTGTTAATCCCAAACCCCTCTCTCTGTATATTGCAGCCCTCCTCTCTGACTAGCTCAAGCACTGAAAAACAGAAGACACCCACTTGGGGAGGGAACAAATTCAATTTGTCTTCAGGACATCTCAGGGCTGTAAAGGAATACAAATACCTGAGCCGCTCAAAGGAGCACAGTGCTCGTAAAGGTCAGGAGGAATGGACTGTAAGTCACCTTAATCTCCCTAGTTACTCAGCATTTCGGATGGCTGTGATTGAAGCTGTCATCACCTTCTATTTAAACGCGACAATAAAAAAAACCCGCAATGCTCGAATTTCTATCCCTACATAAATGTGGTTTATGCCTACACTGGCTCGTTCCGAGAGCAATACTTTGCGAGGAGGTATGATAGGGGAAAAAATAGAAAGAGAACGAGAGAGAATAAAACATCTCAACTCTCGTTGAGATGCTACTAAAAAAATCGATGGTGGCTAGAGCCTAACAATAGTATACGTAAATTAAAGATCACTGTTGTCGTAGAAACAGCGACTGAGGCGGATATATGATGCCAGTCTTCTGAAAAACAGGGTAATATGGCACAGCCGTCACCTAATAGATGAGATAGCGGCGATTACTACAAAGCCTGGCCAAGGGCGCACCTGTGGTTCGTAGGAATCACAAGAAGACAGATGGATGAGAGATTAGTTACAAGTTTGAGACTACATCACATACTTTACAGATAATGACACATATTTTATTAAATTGTGTGGCGAAGAGTTATTTACCTGTAAGCAGCAGACGTTCTGCTGTCAGTTGATCCATTTAACCTGTGGGACGTCAGAGGCTTCTGTTGTTCGAGCGGGATTCGGTAACAGTCCAAATCAGACGGTTTTAGGGAAGCGTGCGATGCGTGACGGGGCACATCAGCAATGATGTTCAGATAACATTTCAGCCCTTGCTGCTGGAGCTACGTCTGTCTGCTTGTGTGTCTGTCTGTTATGGCTGAAGCGTGACTCCCGCTGTGTCTGTCACGCCTGTGATATTCCGCCCATTGGCATCCCCCTTGTTGGCGATTCGACACTCACCTGTATCGCGCCGTTCCAAAATTATGAACGCCTCAGTCACGCGTATCGTGCCCAGCCGTGTCGTGAATGAGCGAGATGGATGACAATACAGCCATATATTCCTCGGCTGTTGCTCCTCCCCTTTTAACTCCTCATCAAACAGTGCTAGGTCGGTCCTTCAGTAAGATAAGAGTGGTGGGTTGTCGTGTCCTTTCAAACTACCAGGCGCGGTACAGTACCGTGTATTATCTGAGATGAGTAAGTGACATCACGAGGTCTGGGGGCTGCTATTTCCCACTGTTGGCTTTGGCTTGGACATAACCTATTGTGGACAGCATGTGACATCAGCGGTCACTTTTGTAATTTTGTCAAGACGATTGAAGGATTGAAGGTTATGGAAATGAATACATGAGTGAACGGACTGTCGTCATTTCAGTGTGATCTGTGAGGCCAGGTTTTCAGTTTTCACCAATCTACTTACTCATTTGAAAACTTGTTTGAAATCTAAACAAGTAATAAATAACACAAAGCATAACACAAAACAGCATATTTTGCCTATTAAAGCTCATTCATATCTTATCATCAATAACAAAGACCATTTTAGTCAGTTTTAACCTCAGAGTCACCTGAGGTCACCAGTTACCCTGTGTGAGTTTTACTTTTTAAAGGGGTCCTTCCATCGTTATTTTTATTCATATTTCTGTGTCGCCACTATGGTTGAATGCATTGTGCGTCATTGTCCTAGTTCTCTTGCTTGACGCTGTTTTCTGTAAGCTAGAACAGGTCTAGTGGTTGAACGACTGGCTTTTCCGGTGTCCCATGTGAATATCCATGACGTGTCAATAAGGCACCTCTGATTGGGCAAATTTGCTGTCTTTCGCTCACCTAGCTTCTGTCCACTGTTCTTCCTCTGGGATGTGAGTGTGCCATACATGGCTCTGGGCGGGGCTTACGACCTAGTGACGTAGATAGGTTTAGCCTGCTCTGATCCGCTCATTTTGGTTAGCTTGACCCTTCAATGACCAGTAAAACCATGGGGATCGAATTTCACGTCTTGGAATGCTGCGTGCATATACTGCTTGTTGTGGCCCACCACATTGTAAATAGAGCTACTAAAAGTGGTTTTTGATGGAAGGACCCCTTTAAGAAATATTTCTTCAAAACATTTCTCAGAAAAAAATGGAATAAAAGAAAAATGCATGTTAAGATATGGTTATTTTAGACTGCCTTAATACACCTTTCCTTGTTCCACCCTGCATCACCACGGTACTAAGAACCAATACAGCGGAGTCTGTATTTTACATTTATGATGGAGGGATATCAGAGCAAAGAAAGAAAGAAAGAAAGAAAGAAAGAAAGACAGAAAGAAAGAAGGAAAGAAAAGAAAGAAAGATTGGGGAGGAGATAAATTAAGGGGGTAGAGGAAGGGAGAACTGTGGGTGTGTGTATGACAGAGAGAGAGAGAGAGAGTCTTTCCCCTAAGGGTCAAACAGAACCAACTCCTTTGGAGTCTTGCTGGTGCCCTTCCTCAGTTGGCTGTCCAACATTGGGGCCTTTCACCCGAGCCGGGCCCCTGCACACAGAGTCCAGCAGCCCCAACACTAAGCCTCTTGTCTGGCCGTCACTTTCATCTGGTCAACATGCGTTTGTCTCCCGCCACTTCAGTACAGTGTCATAGCCAAGGCATGACCAATCGCTGACCCCTCTCTGGTCTGGACGTGCTCCTGACTCCCATTTGTCATCCTGAACCCTGTGGGTTTCTGTAAGTGAGCTGGTACACACACACACACACACACACACACACACACACACACACACACACACACACACACACACACACACACACACAATGTGCGCACAGACAGACAGATACAGACACACAGACACACACAGGAGAGCCCTTAGCCACATGCTAAAACACTCATAGAGAAGAGTCATTAGCCATTCTTCAAAGCATCAGTGGAGGCACAAAGGGCTTGGCTGTGCTATACTCACCAGCAGTGAGTCGGGACTGACACACCCTGGCGTCACTAAGACGTGCTTTATTCCACCTCAGCTCTGTAACCAAAAATTTGGTTCCAGATTTTTCTAAATAAATTGTGATTACATGTTTTTTTTTTTTTGGTGGCAAAGCAACAACCTTTGTCATGGGCTCACATAATGGTATGAACATGGGCCTTTCATGGGCAAGCACTTGGGTTCCCAGTGTAACTGGTGTGGCAACCGGCTTTGACACCGGGCTGGGCGGTATGAAAAAAGGTGTTGGGTATTGATTTCAACTCTCAAAGTGTAATTTTAACATTTTCAGATGTAAATGACAGCCATTGGCTAATGGTTAAGGAGTTAGTCTTGGAATCACAAGGTTGCAGGTTGATATCCCAACCTTACCAGTAGGAAGAATGTGTGTGTGGACTCCCCACACCTTCATGCATGGCTGAAGTGACCTTGAGCAAGGAACCTAACCCCACATAGCTCCAGGGACTGTAACCAATACCCTGTGCCTAAAACACTGTCTAAAGTCACTTTGGATGAAAGTGCCAGCTAAGTGTAACATAATGTAAAAATGGTGTTCAGAGTTGGGGTTATTCTGCAAATTTAAAGTCTTACTTTAACTCTGGGGACTGTGGAGCTATATAAACCCTTAATGGTGTTAAAGTTAACTTTTTGGGAGTTAATTTACCACAGATCTTTCTGCTGTGTGCTGGTGTATAGGGCCCAGAGAGAGATGCTATGGCCTTGGTTCATTGTCAAGGTTTGTAAGGAGTGTGCCTGCTTTTCAAAAGGCCTGTTTTCTCAGAGGAGATTCTGGTAACAGCTGGCAATTAGTGTTGTCTCTGCTCATGTGTGCTGGTAAAATACCTTATAAACATCCTGAAATGAGCCAAGACCAAATGCTGCAGAGGGTGGTGTTAGCCGAAACCCTATGTGTAAACATGGTGGTTATATACTTTTGCCTGTAACTGCTAAATCTGTGTTATGCAACAAGGATTCTATGTTCTGTTTCGTTCTATACACAGCTATTGTCTCTACAGGTCTAAAGACGGAGAAAAAAATTCTCTTTTTAAGATGTTGATAATCTCAAGGATCTAAGCTGTCTGGCAAATTAGGCTCTCAGGCCCAGGGTCTCAGGGTTCAGTGTGTCCTCAGCCTTTACAGTATATACTGTATGTGCTGCCAATTACTGGACATGGTTACATGGTCATAGAGAGAATACTTCCCACGTCTGTTTAAAGAGAGGCTTCAAATACATGCACACTCTTCCTCTCTCTTTGTCTCCCTCTTTGCCTCTCTCTCTCTCTGTCTCTCTGTCTCTGTCTCTGTCTCTGTCTCTGTCTCTCTCTCTCTCCTCCAGTTGACAAACCTGCGCTGGTTGATGGCTGTGTAAAGAGAATGAATAGGCAATCAGGCTGGAGGGTTCTAGGGTCACAGATGCAGAGCAGAAAGCTCTCTTCACACAAGAAAGTAGGAATGTCTCATGAGTACATGCTTACAAAAGCCTAAGTATGTACTGTATGGCTGCATGCATGCATGTATGTGTGTATGGCTGCATGCATGCATGGCTGCATGCATGTATGTATGTATGTATGTATGTATGATGTATGCCTGTAAGTATGTATGTGTGCATGTATGTATGTATGGACATGCAGTATGTTTCTATGTATGCATGTATGTATGTATGTATGTATGTATGTATGTATGTATGTATGTATGTATGTATGTATGTATGTATGTATGTATCTACAAATGTATATATGGATAGATGGATAGAGAGATGTATGTATGTACTGTATGGATGGGTGGAGATCCATGCAGTGTGTGTGTGTGTGTGTGTGTGTGTGTGTGTGTGTGTGTGTACAGTATACACAAATCCAGTAAAAGCATTGCTACTGTTTTAAATGTTAAAGTAAGGACTGTGCAAATATCCTTTCCCTCCCTCAAATGGAAGCTAGTCTCCATAAATACACATCTGAGCAGATGAGTGAGTGAGAGAGTGAGCAAGAGAGAGCAAGAGAGAAGTGAGGAAGAAAGAGAGAGTTACAAATGAGTCAACAAAGCTGGTAGGTGTATCAAACTCGGTGGTGTGTATTTCAAACAGCCGATATGATATCCGAGGGCACCGTGTCCAGGATCTTTGTGGTTCTAGATGTAGGGCAGCTTATCCAATCAGAATCCTTGCGGGGTCTAGATATAGGCAGCTCATCCAATCAGCAAAGCCGAGGTCATTGTCAGTGTGATAAGAGACAGCGTGAGAAACTGCTGAGCTGTGGTACTGTGTTGAGGAGAATACAGCGTGTTTTGTCTGCACTGATGAGCCTGCCGTCACAAGTGTGTGTGCATGTGTGTGTGTATGCATCAGTGTCTGTGTATGTGTGTGTGTGTGTGTGTGTATCAAACATGTTTTGTGTGTACTGATGAGTGCCTTGACATCTCTCTCCCCTCCCGACAGGCTCTGGGCTAAGGTGCCCTGAGTTATGGATGTGTGTGTGTGTGTGTGTGTGTGTGAGTGTGTGTGTGTGTGTAGGTTGTGTGTGTGTAGGTTGTGTGCCTGGGTATGGGTGGCTGTGATTTGTGTGCCTGGGTGTGTGTGTGTGTGTGTGTTTTGTGTGCCTGGGTGTGTGTGTGTGTGTGTTTGTGTGCCTGGGTGTGTGTGTGTGTGTGTGTGTGTGTGTGTGTGTGTGTGTGTTGTGTGCCTGGGTGTGTGTGTGTGTGTGTGTGTGTGTGTGTGTGTGTGTGTTGTGTGCCTGTGTGTGTGTGTGTGTGAGAAAGAGAGAGACAGAGCAGGGGAACATTTTACTGCTAGTGCCATCATCTCCAACGTAACCAAAAAGACCTCCCATATATTTTCACCTCAGACACTTCATTCCCACCTCCTACACCCCCCACCCCACCCCTCCCCAATCTCTCTCCCATTTGTTCCCCTTTTACCACTTTTCTCTCTCTGTCTGTCTGTTGTCCACTTTCTCCCTCTTTTTTTCTCTGATTCTTTCATTCCTTCGGCCTCACTCCTCCCCTCTCCTTCTATCTCTCTCTTTACCTCTTTCTATTCCCCTTTTCTCCTTCCCCCTCTCCCTCTCTCTGTTACTCTATTGTCCTCTTTCTCCCTGCCTTTTTTGTATGACACTCCTGCTATCTCACTTTCTCACACTCGTCTCGCGCTTTCTGGCTTAGATGTTGATGTCTTGGTGGGAGGCTGTGTGTGTGTGTTAGTGTGTGTGTGTGGGAGGCTGTGTGTGTGTGTGTGTGTGTGTGTGTGTGTGTGTGTGTGTGTGTCATTAGTGCATTGGCTGGGCTAGTGTGGGGTCCAGCCCAGTCCAAGGGCAGGGATTTCCCAGTGTGTGTGTGTGTGTGTGTGTGTGTGTGTGCGTGTACAAGTGTATGATTTTGCAGCTTGTGATTGGACAGAGGGAGTCCCACAGAAATCTCACTGGAAATCCCTGTGACTTAGGCAGACAGGAGACAACAGTTAGTCAGGGTGCAAAGGGGACAAACACATTCAAACACACACTTTACCTCTCATACACACATACTTAGATGTAAAATGCAGATATCTACACAAATACACACATGGATACTGACACGTGCACACACACACATCCGCGCACACACACACACACCCTGTGTGGGCACTGTAGTGAGGTCATGACTGGCCGTGACGAAGCTCCAGTGCAAGCATGAGTGTGTAGCTGTGCGCCAAGCCTCCCAGTCTCTTTGGAATGTGTGACGCTGTGGTCCCAGGGGTAGGGGAACAGAGGCACACAGACCTTCACACACGCACACACACACACGCACAAGAACACATATATCCCCTCTCTCTCTCACACACACACACACACACACACACACACACACACAGAAACAGTGACACATTCTTAGTCCAACATCACTCCTACTCAGGATTCCCGTCTTCCCTGATGACTGGACTCTGTGAAAAAGACAGACTGCCCTTTTCCCCACTATTACATGACACGTAAGGCTGCGTTATAAAATGGCCACACTGATAGCCAGATCCACTCACCAAAATATAGGTTTTTACTTTTTTATTATGAACTCCTTTTAACTCACACAGCACTTCTAACATCCAGTACTGTTTGACTGGTAGAGAAGTGAGCAGCAGGTTTTAGCTTGGTTTATCTCTGCTGATGAAGCTGATGCTGAAGCTGAAGCTAATGAAAAAAGGCCATACAAGTCAGTTGACTTACTTGAAGTGAACACTTACTGTTGATTGTAGTTGTAGTGACTGTGTCCAGAATACTGCGCAAAGGGTGGAACACGGAGAGTATGACGGACAGTTTGAGGAAGCAAAAGAGCAATCTGTATTTGATAGGTGTCTGTACTTACTCAAACCGGAGTATACAGATGAAGAGCTGCAAGCATGAAGAAAGGGCTGCCAGAGAGAGACAGTATGCTTAGGAAGCCGCCACAACCACTGACCTAGCCATCAACTTGTATGTACTTTCATTATGGCGGCAACCAGAAACTACCGCAACCTATCTGTACAAAAGTGTACAATTCGACACATTTGTACAAAGTTCCCAATGCCTTGTTTTGAATGCCAGGGCTCTTGTTATATGTTATACTACCAAGGAAGTGTGGAGCTACTTCAAGCTTTTTTTAATGGTTTCAAAATAGCGATATCTTCAAGCTTCCTCCGTGCCCTGATCACTAGCATTGTGAACCTTTTCAACAAAAACGGTAAAACTAGTAAAGTTCGAAATGCAACAGGCTAGCATAGTTTTGCTCCTCAGCAAACATACCAACTTATCATGGTTTTAACACACCCAAAGTCCATTTTACACCGAATTTCCCTTGAACTGAGGTAAGTGGATTGGATAGTTGGCCCAGCAGTCTTGGTGCATTATCACTACCTCTGCAGCCTGGCCATGGCCATATTAAAATCTTGTAGCTGCTGGGTGTGTTTCTGTCAGACGTGCCCAGAAGGTGCGAGGATGTCACCTAAATGTGACCATGTCACATGACCTGAAAACCAAATCTGACAGACCTTTACAGCTGCTTCCATCCAGGTCATCATGGACAAATTTTAAACCTCTGAACCTTTAAATCCCATCTATATTGTGAGGGACTGTTTTAAATCCTGCATCTGGGGTCACATTGAGCATCACTGCCAAGCTGCCTGTCATCCCCCACATAAACATTAACCCTGGAAAGTGCTGCAAATGACACTGGGTATAGAGCAGGAGAGTTGATAATGTTCACTCTAAATTTAGTGTAGTTTTAAAAGTTAAAATAAAACAAGATGGAGTGTGGGTCAAACAGGAATTCATTTCACAAAATAACCTAAGAAAAAAAAACACTTCAAACCACTTCATTCATCATTTAATGACCATTTCAGTAATTCAAGGTTGTACTCCAAGAGCCAGGCCAAAAGCAGGCCTCCATTAAAAACATTAGGTAACAGTGGTCAGAAAACAACATATAAATATTAGACTTAATTTAAGAACAGCGGGAACTTGCTCCGTCCTTTAAGAGGCTTTTTTTTATCCTTTCCTCTTTTGCCACACATTGACCCTACATCAGAATTTATGCTTGATGTAAGTCTAACACATCAGAGAGGTACTTCAAACATACACCAGTCTTAAGAGACACTTAAAATGATTCATTGTGACCAAAAATGCCCTGATAGTTGCAATGAAATATTGTTCACCCGACAGCACAAAAAAGATCTATGTCGTTACCATCAGTAAGCATTAACGCCATGATTGGAAAGTCTGACTTGGGCTTTAAGTGTTCAGTCTTATAGTAATGGACACATCTGCACATCTGCTATACTGACACCTAGTGGAACACATGAGAATCACTCTTAGACCTGAAATATACTTGCTGTTAACGAAGCATACGCATTTTGGCTGCCAGGGATGTCCTGTGTGGTGTATCAGTCGTGTACGTCAATAAAAAAACTATGCCCCGCGTGCACAAGGTACAATACTGAAATAGTTATGAGGGTGGGTGGGGTGAGCACGGTGACAGAAGGTCTCAGTAACATAACAGCATGCTTTTTTTACAGTTTGGTAAAATTGGGTCCGATTTATGTGGTTAGCGATCTCCTGAATTGTGCAAAATAGCACACAGTGCTACAGCAAGTGGTCATTCTCAATGCAACTGGTTGTGCACGTGTCCAATTGGTCAAACAGCAAGTATAAACCAGGCCTTAGAAGAACAGACTCAACAGAACCATTCCTTGACCCTCCTTTGTTACGGACAGCACGTAGATACAACAACGTAGATATCCTAAGACAGGAACTTCTCTAGTATCAGACAGGAACTGTTTTTTTTTTTCAATGGTTCCTCCCATCAGCTGGACCTTTAGAACTGTTTGAGGCAGAAAAGGAACTAATTGGCACCCGATAAAGTTCTTGTCCAGGTCACTTATCCTAAAGAGAGCTTTGAGGCATGACTACCACACAGACTTCGCCTTGAGGCTTTGAAGACTGGTTCTCCTGAGACCCCACACACACACCCCCACACACACACACTTGTACTCCCATGCACATACACGCACGCAAACACACAAGCTGCCAGGCAGTCTACTAAGGTGAACCCAGCATAGATGAAGTCATATTCATCTGATTAACACAGCACAGATTCCCTCCCCAATCCCTCACCCATTGTGCTATTACTTACAACAGCAACATAGCAAAATAGCCCAAAGTACAAACAAATGACATAGCGAAAAACAACCTAAGGGAAATTTATATAAAACAAAAAGTGACAAACACCGAAAAACAAATTAAAACAAACAACACAGCAAAAATAACAAAAAAAAACAACAATCAGAGAGTTATTCAACTACACTCATTGGGAAATCAATCCCTTTGTGCAGTAAATTTGACATTATGGTATTAATTGTGTGGGACTGATGTCCACATGCAGAGAGATAGAAATACAGACATTTGGACACAGTGTACGCCATTTACACACACACGCACACACACACACATACACACGACACACGCACACACACAGGAAATACACATGCGAAAAGCTCAGTGCATTGCGCCACTCGCTAAAACCCTAGGGGAGAAGCACAGTCCTGTAGTAGATATACAGTAAGTCTTGTAGTAGCCATGAGTCCTGTGGTAGATATGGGTCCGTGGGTAAATATGGGTCCTGTGGTAGATATGGGTCCTTGGGTAAATAATATGGGTCCTGTGGTAGGCAAAGGTCCAGTGATAGATGTGTGGCCTGTAGGAGATAAAAGTCCTGTGGGAGATTTGAGTCCTGGGATACATATGAGCCCTGGATGACACACGAGTCATGGGATAGATATGAGTCCTGTGGAAGATTTGAGTCCTGGTGTAGATATGACTGGGTCCTGCACGGCCTCACAGTGTTCAAGCTTGGCTCAGAAACACATCATCAAACTCAAAGTGAAGTTCAGTTCAGTCCTGTGCTAAGTATTGTGGTGTCTGCTGTTTTTTTTTCCTTTATACACATATATCATTCGTTATTGCTAAATAAACAAACAAAGTCATAAGAACAGGAGTCTTTTTTACACTGAACAGTACAGCAGACTGGAATGCACTCGAGCTTCAGTGGTTGACGCGCACAAAGGGAGGGACATGGAGACATTGTGACGGTGGGACAGAGGTGGATGTGGTTACCCAATGCAAACACACGGGAGTCCTGCAGCATCCCAATACCCCCACCCTTGAACAATGGCAAGAAGCCCCATCACACCCGCCCCCTAACTACTACTACAAATACTCTCCTGTGTTCACATCAGCATCTGGGGTACTAGGAGGCTTATCTGGACTGGTACTGTAGCAGACCCAGGCAATAGCATAGGACACCCCTGGACTGGACAAGGCAGGGCAGTGTCACAGTGGCCCTAGGCCCCAGGTGGGCTATCCTCCCCTGCCTTCTCCGGAGGTGGCTACCAGCGGGACGTATAGCTGACTCATCAGATGGGAAGTGACTCGGTCACACTGCTCTGGGCCCCGTAGGTGGTGCTGTTCTGGTCCAGATCCACCCCAGAGCCGGGGGGGGGCAGGCAGAATGACTGCCTGAGAGTCCATCCTCAGTGGTCACTACATACATACATAAAACACCTACAGCACACCAATGCCATGAGTACCTTGCCACACCAAAAGGCACCTTTACAGCACACTCACACACATACGCACGCACACACACGCACGCACACACACACACTCAAGCGCATACACACACACACACACACTTATTTATCAGACATGGTCAAAAAGCAGCACAAAAAGAAAAAAAGGAGAGAAAAATGAAACAAAAAGACAATCCCGAGGACAAACAGAAGTGGTTTGGTCTGAAGTGCATCTGCTGTAGTTCCTGATGAAATGTTTTTAAAGGTACTTTGGCAAATGAGGCAAATGACTAAGGGGTTCGGACACTGGCCAGCGAAGTCTCAGCAGTTACAACATCCAAATATGTGTGTGTGTTGTGTGTGTGTGTGGATAGAAGCAGGGGAGAGAGAGAGAGAGAGAGAGAGAGAGAGAGAGAGAGAGAGAGAGAGAGAGAGAGAGAGAAAGACAGAGAGAAAGAAAGAGAGACAGAGAGACACTCAGGTGTTCCTGCTGAGTGTGGTCTACAGAGTGGTCCAGGTGTACACGGTCTCACCCACATATGCACTTACGTCAAATCTATTTGGTTCAAATCTAAAGGATCTTGGACATAGCCCTAAAACACACACAGACACACACACAGACACACATACACACACACAGACACACACGCACGCACACACACAAACGCACGCACACACACAAACGCGCGCACACACACAAACACGTGCACACACACAAACACGCGCACACACACTTGTGAGCCTCAAATACTAGAATGAACCCTCTACACTTAGGATTTTTACATTAGCAACACTGTCTCTAAAATGTTTTGTTTTTCATTTCCATCATGCATGTTTTATGTCATGATTACACACATGGTATCGTTTTGATTGTCTGGAATTACATATTATATATGTGTATGTGTGTATGTGTATATGTATATTTATAAAAGAACAAATATAAATATAAAAAATATTTTCGAGCAGACACTTGTCCGGCGACCCCCTGACCTCACCCCCCCCCCTCCCGTTGGAACATTATGTGCAATATGTCTCAGTAGTTAACAGGGTGCGACTCCAATGCAGACGCAGGCCTCTCTGAACACAGATGCAGGACACTCCAAGCAGCTCCACCACAGACACAGGCCCCTCTAATGCAGCTCTGGTCCGGACGCAGCTCCAATGCAGCTCTGATGCAGATTCAGCCACTCCAACTGCAGCTGTGGTCTGGGCTGAGGATGGGTGATGGCAGAGTGTAAGAACCAATGGGGGTGGGCGGCCTTAGGGGATGGAGGATAGGGGGTGGGGCTTGCCAACAGCACACCTGCTGCAGGTCAGGGCACACCTGTCTGGGCGGGGCTTGTCTACAGGTTAGGGCACACCTGTCCACTCCTGGTAGCACTCTCCTTGCACTATGCTCTCACAGCAGTCCGCTTCGCTGCTTCCATCCTCCGTCTTCCATATTTGTTTGTTTTTTTTGGCGTTTCCAAATGCCTTTGCCGAATGTAGGTCACAAGAGAGCTTGGCTAGAGTGAAAATATACATTCCAATATTTATATATAGAGCTGTGTTGTTTTCTTGTTTTTTTTTTTTTTGAAAAATACAAATGTGCAAATATTGTAAACAAATGGAATCCTCTGTGGTGGGACACCCCAGGGTTTGGGGGAAGGGGGGGCGTTGGCAGGTTTTAGGGTGTGGTTTGGAGGTGGGGGATGGGGGTGTATGTTTCCAGAGGGTTGGCGAAGGGTCGCAGAAAGGGGCAATGGAGTCGGCATCTCTCACAGCCTCGTAGGCTCCTCGTCACTGTCGCTGCAGTTCCCACAGCACTCCTAAGGAAGGAGACACCAACACAGACGGACACACATGGACACACACACACACACACACACACACACGGACACAGACAGACAGACACACACACACACACAAACAACACACACACACTCACACCCACATAGACACACACACACGCACACACACAGATAAGACAGGAACTGAGTTAAAATACCACAGAGGCGTTTTAGATTATTTGTTTTTGTTTCCTTAGTTTGTTAGTTTGTTTGTTTGTTTGAGGTCATGCGGGCTCCCACCTGTCTCCCGAAGAGCCTCTGCAGTAGCCCCTGTTTGGGCGGTGGTGAGGGCTGGCCCCTCCAGTCCAGGTCAGGAGGGACACTTCCATCTGGGTTCAGGACATTGAGCTCTTGAAAACACTCCGACTCAATCATCTGCTCAGACACACACACACACACACACACACACACACACACACACACACACACACACACACACACACACACACACACACACACACACACACACACACACACACACACACGGTGAGAAAGAGATTGTGTGAGTTATGCATACTGTACTTGCAAACAGATACATTCGGACATTTGCAAATACACACGAACACTCTGGGGTGCGCGCACACACACACACAAACACACACACACACACACACACGTGGGTTTGTCAGTGTGAGGTTGTCCTGGCAACCAAGGTCCTGGCTACGATTGGACAGTAAAGCAGGGAGGGCCTGGGGGAGGAAGGCCAGTGATGAAACCACACATGGCACCTAACGACACTTGCCAATGAGGCTTATTGCTATCGCTTTCTTTTTTCTCCCTCTCTCCTTCTCCCTCTCTTACTCTCTACCTCTGCACAAAAACGCATTTGCTTTACAGGGGAAATTGGCAGTGGATGCACCTCAAAGTGTACTACACCTCTTGGAAGTTGCTAAGGCTGTGTGTGTGTGTGTGTGTGTGTGTGTGTGTGTGTGTGTGTGTGTGTGTGTGTGTGTGTACGTGTGTGTGTGTATGTACACATGTATGTGAAGGAGAGTCTGCATAACTGCTAAACTGACTCACTCCGTTTACATAATAGGTTCTGTGAACTTCATTTCATTTTCTAAAGCTTCACAAAATGGTGTTTAAAAATGGTTATTGAAACAAGAACTTAAGTAACTTTGTTTCACACACTGATTAAAGATCTTTGGGAATTGCTTTAGGAATAGCACTAGTCAGGCATATAAAGCAAGGAATAAAAAACATTAATATAATATAATATAATACATTTATATAACATAACACATTAAGCTCTGCTAATGATTTACCACAACCCTCTAACCACCTCACACAGCTGTCCTCTATTAACCCTTCTCACAGTTACACACCACCGCTTGTGATGTCATGGCCTGTCTCACATATGCTGATGTCACTGATAAAGTCATAGCTTTCACATACAATCATTCCAGCTCATGACTGTTACTTAGTTACTGTAACTCTAGCACAGGTTTCTATTCAAAGCAGGAAGTTTTTTTTGGTTTTAACTGGGGAAATGGTGCCCCCTGGTGGTCTGTCAATTCAGAACTTGGCCATATAGTATAAGAACATCTTGTACCTCTCACCTCAGTGGTCAAAAACTCTCCCCTTGTGCTCAGGGTAAATTACTGTCTAAATACTACATAGCATTTACAAGGAAACTTAAACAGACATTCAACTATTGATTGTTTATAAGATGATTATTAATAATTTATCAAGATACTGTAATACTTGTATCTGTGTCTTCATTCAATGTAAGTGGGAGTAGAGTGTGCGTACCCTGTGTGCGGCATTTAGTTTCTTACATACATGATGCATTATTGTATACCTCACTACTAGGCATAGTGTGTGAGCAGAGTGAAAGCATGACACTGTGTGTGTGTGTGAGTGTGAGTGTGTGTGTGTGTGAGTGTGTGTGTGTCTGTGTGTGTGAGAGTGTGTGTGTCTGTGTGTGTGCTTACCTCGTTCTGCCAGGGGATGGACACACTGCCTGTGGACACCTTGCTGTAGAAGGATTCGTCTTTGGGCTCCAGCTCCACCCCCTTCACCGTGGAGAACTGCTCAATGTCCAACACATCCTTACAGTAGATGGCCTGAGGCTACACACACACACACACCCACACAGAAACACACACACACACACACACACACACACACACACACACACACACACACACACACACACACACACACACACACACACACACACACACACATGGTACAGTACATCAGGAATGATGTAATATCAAGATGTTCTCTGATCCCTGATGAAATACACACGGCCTCTGACTTGCTCAGATCACCCTCCACATTTCCACATCAAATGGAATGAAATGTGTATCAAGGCCTTCTCAACCCATTTCATGTGGAAAATAACACACACCCATCCTGGTGGGGTAGACCATACACAGACATACACTGTACAATGTGTATACACTGTACATTGTACATAGGGGGAATGTCTTGCATGTGTGCGTTTTGTGCAGGCTACTGAAAAAAAGGATTGTTATCAGCAACATGGTTGCAGGTTGAGCTTAGGCCATACTTCAGGCCCAGACACCAAGGGCAAGAGTTTCCTGCCTTACGTCAGAAAAAAACCCAACTAAGACACCAATGACATAGACCTATCTATAGGAACATCTGTGTATGATACACGATAGGTTAATTATAGGCTAGCCCTGATGGATGGTCTTTTTAGAGTCACAGTAGTTAAGACTATTTTCAAAGTACGGTAATGAATTACAAACATTTTATACAAAATATAGTTTTTTTGTAAATGTCTTTCATTCGGAAATTTGTCACAAATTTTATTGTGATGATTAATGTGATCAAAAGAGAGTTATTTAGACATGACTGCTATGTAGGTTCAGGTAAGTCTGATTGTGCTCGAAGCTGCATCACTACAATGCACTCTTGGTGGGAAGCTAAATAAAAGATAACCTACTAAGGTAGCTTAAGTGTACGGACCAAAGTAAAGACTGGTACGTGAGCCAACGACCAGAGTTTCCAGCCTTAAGCTGAAAAAAAAAAAAAAACCACCCTCAACTAAAACACTGAGCCACAGAGAACACATCCCCCATCCCTGTTACCAAGAACTCAAGAAAGATTGCATTAGAGACAAGTCACTTGCTAATAAAAAAGCAAAACTGGTTAGCAAATCGTCACACAGGCCATCCTGTGTGTCTCCGGCATCTCTCTAAGTGCTGCACATTGATCGCTGTGCTCTTAAGAGCTTCAAAAGCTTCTCAGGTTGGATGCCGCCATTAAGTCAGATCGAGTAAAATGGACGCTGGAGATTAAGATCACTGGCCATAAATGCCAAAGATACTCTTCTGGCTACAGAACTTCCTGCTTCAGGACTGCAGTCACACTTCTTTTAATGGACATTAACACACAGCCACACACATCAGATATTCATGTAGCACTCTGAGAAAGTCAAGTCACAGATCGGTGACATACACACGTCAAGAGGTCATCACGTCAGTCACATTCATTAAAACCAAGGAGTAGGTTACCTCAATTCATAAACATGTTTCACCATCTCCTCAACTACACTAAGAAGCTAGGCTATGCTTTGCATAAGCAGCATGGCATTCCTAGAGGTCTCATCAGGGCATCCTTAGAGCTGTAACATATAACACTGACGACTAGTCTAACATAGCACGACAGAAACTAGCATAACATGTAGCACTGTTGTAGAGCATAGCAAAACATATAGCACTAGCGGCTAGCATAGCATAAGATATGGCACTGCCGATTAGCATCAACACAACATATAACCCTGACATTGGCATACCCAACCTGTCTGGAATTAACTTCCCAAACATTAATTTACTGAATTTTCCTGTAGTATTAACATACAATAGATGAGAGAGATAGAGAGAGAAAGAGAGAGGGAGAGAGGAGATTGGGGGAGGAGGGATTAGGAAAGGATGAGGAGAGGACGAGGTGTGTGTCTTACGTCGGGCTTGAACGGGGCGTCCAGCATGCCCGCCTCCAGCCGCTTGAAGTTGATGGGGCGGAAGATCACATGACCTTTCACCTCCGAGGCTCCCCCTGAGCCAAGCCTCTCGTCTGGGTCTTTGGCAAGCAACTGAGGACAAACACACACACAACGTCTGAGTTTTTAAGTGTTCAATACATAAGTAGCCGTGTACAAAAATGACATGCCACATCCTGGACCTATGTGACCCCTCGCTCACAGAGAGAGAGGGAGAGGGAGAGAGAGAGAGAGAGAGAGAGAGAGAGAGAGAGAGAGAGAGAGAGAGAAAGAGAGAGAGAGAGTACACCACTTTAACATAATTTGCACAACTGCTGACATATAAACATACACACATACCGACACACACAGGTCTTTGTGCACCTGAGCCAACGTAAATCATAACGTAAAACGTCAATTTGTCTTCTAATGAGGTTCCGGCTCATAAGCATCAGATCTGCAAACTCCACATTTCACTGTGTTCTCCAGATGATGGCAGTAAAGGAGTTACACCTTTACTACATTATTTGGTGCCGCTCAGCAGTTAACAATGTCTGCTTGTACAGTATGTCCCTACATAAATATTTTATTCATCCACGACTTGGCATAGTGTGTATTTGTTGTATATTTTTTTATCATTTTTAATTCTATTTAACTGCTTTTATTTACCGTTTTCTACTCTGTGAATCTCCTGTACTTGTATAGTGACAATAAAAGACTTCTGCTTCTTACTTCTGGCTAGGGCTTACCCTCCTTGAGGGACCTGTAGTGGTACTGGCTAGGGCTAATCCTCTTCTGCCCAGGGGCTTGGCATACTGTAGCACTGGCTATGACTTGCCATCCTACAGAGGGACTTGGCATAGCACTGGCCGATGCTTACCATCCTGCAGAGGGACTTGGCGTCCTCGGAGAACTTGCTGGAGTACTCCTCCTCCACCTCCCTGACCAGGCGCTCCACCTCCTCGCGCTTGATCTTCTTCTTGCGCTGCTGGAACGGCGACTGGCCCTCGATCATCTCGTACAGTAGGCAGCCCAGCGCCCACCAGTCCGGGCTGAACGTGTACCGCTCGTTCTTCACCACCTCGGGAGCTAGATGCGCGCACACATACAGACACACACACACACCCAAACATATATATGAGTGACTGGCCCTTGATTATCTTGTAAAGCAGGCAGCCCAGAGCCCACCAATCAGGGCTGAACACGTATTGCTCATTCTTCACCATATTGGGTGCTACACACACACACACACACACACACACACACACACACACACACACACATTTAACATGTTTACACACACACACTCACAGACAAACATAGACTTATATACATTCATAGATAGATATTTACACACACACACACACACGGTACAGTACATCAGGAATGATGTAATATCAAGATGTTCTCTGATCCCTGATGAAATACACATGGCCCTGAGTCACTCTGACTTGCTCAGATCACCCTCTACACCCCTACCCCTTACACACACACACACACACACACACACACACTCACACTGTTGAGCCGAGATGAGGATACACTCTGTGGAACTGGAGCAAAAAGACTCTAGACATTACTAGACTAGACATGTCCCACTGCAGTGATTCTACCCTGTGTCAGTATAGCACCTTTCACATATGAGCTGGGCATGATCCTCAAGTCCACACACACACACACAGACACACACACAGACACGCACACACACAGACACACACACACACACATATACACATACACATACACATACACATACACATACACATACACATACACACACACACACAAGGGGTTTCTTACCCATGTAGCCTACGGTGCCCACTCTGCCCTTGATGGTCTGTCCCTCTGGGATATGTACAGCCAGCCCCAGGTCTGATATCCGGATGTGGCCTGGGGGAGGGAGTGGTGGGTCACAGAAAGAAGGAGAGAGAGAGAGAGAGGAGCCCTTTGAGTCATCCAGTTACCTGCCCATATATACACTATGAAACTATAAAATATTGCTTTAAGTGAAGTACTAAACAGTAGAACTGCTGGGTGCAGTCTGAAGCAGGGGTTTAAGGTTGGGCCAGTGAACTTTAGTGTTAGTAGTTAGTCCCGTTAGTTTCCGGAAAGCTTTGTAACTCTCTTCACAGTAATGTTTGGGTAAAGGTAGATCCAATCTTTTTAAATTTTAGCAGAGTCCTGACATCCAGGAAGAAAAACGTTTCTCATAACAGAACCCTCTGTACAAAACGAAGTGAAGCATGAGGGGCTGGTTTACTGGGCTAAATGAACTCTAAAATGAAGTCATTCCTTGTGCACTGGAGATGATGATGTTCTTTGACACACTGCTGCCCTCCACTGGTCAAAGGGGGCATAAACCGCAGGGAAGCAGGGAACCCAATGAAGATTCAGTCCATGGGATTTGTATTGTTTAACTGGAGTTAAATCTGCCTGACCTGGCTTTCTTTTAACTGGGCAAGTATAAAGGTTTGAGGTAGACACTCCCACTAGTATACATGCATGTATTGCATCTACCCAGTAATGAACAACCTGGATTCAGAAGCTACAATCTAGCACCACATATTCACAAATCACTTCTTGTATGTAATGTGCATGTAATACAGGCAGTTTCAATAATTAACTCCTATACCTGGCTGAAGAGTTGTGCTAATCAGAATCAAATAAGTTAGTAAATGGCTGGAACAAATATGGCAGGTTACCCATCACTGGTTTAACTAATTGGCTCATCTACCCGGATGAAGAGTGCTGTTTGGAATCAGTTGGGTTAATGAATAGCTGTAGCAAATTCTCTAGAATGACTATTTAGGGGTGATGATAACAAAACTAATTATAACATGTTGAAAATGAAATGAAAATGTTCACAAAACTGTAATTATAACACATTGCAATATATTTTCTCAACTCTTGATGAGTGTTGTTGACTTTATTAAGGTGTACAAGTTTAGACAAGATCTCTAACATCTTACCCAAGCTATGCTAATTAAAAATAAAACAATCGTCACAAGCAGTGTGTGTGTGTGTGCATGTGTGTGTGTGTGTGTGTGTGTGTGTGTGTGTGTGTGTGTGTGTGTGTGTGTACATATGCATGTGTTATCTTTGATAATATAATCGTAATTGCATCATTTCATGACATGTGAACAATAAAAATGTAATAAACTTATTGCGTCTTATGCCTAATGCATGATGACCATAACACCAAAACAGACTTCATAAGCATTGCACCATGAGACAATGACTTCCTTTTGAAAAGCAAGAAAAAAGAAATGCTACACAGTGCTGCTGTGTTAATGTATGATGCCCTGCACTTCTGCATCTGTATTTTAATGATAGTTTATCATTACCAGTAGATTTACTGTAATTCTGCAAATGGACTATTGGGAACCCATTGTGTTATTGTCTTGCAACACCGTTCAATGTTGCTCAATGTATCATCACCTCAACTAAGACGAACTTCTTATGAATTTGCATTTTTAACCATATCACCATGCTACAGAGGCCATGCTACAAAGAACACCCAGTGCCTACCCCAATGAACACACTCAATAACGGATATGTATTTTCGTGTATGTGTGTGTGCATGCGTCCGTGTCTGCGTGTGTTTCATCAGTCTTATTCCGTTTTAAAAATCTTGTTCAGGTAATCACACAGAAGTTTGCTAGAGAGATATGACAAACTTACACATGATTACCCTAATGTAACAAGTTCTTATTTGCTGCAAATGATAAATCTTTATGTCAAGACAGATTAACTGGAAAAAAATATGAGATCAACAATTCTTAGTTCTCATTTTTACACTACTGGGCCACCTTTGACTGTCATTGATAATAATTAAATGTTTCAAGGGATTTCGAGCTTTATCCAAATACACCAAGTACTACATTTGATGCCACACAATATATGAGAGCACTTTGCTGCAGTGCACTGTACTCACCATGGTCATCCAGCAGGATATTCTCAGGCTTCAGGTCTCTATGAAAAGAGGGAATAACAGGCTCAATAGAGGCAAACTGCACTGGAAGATCATTTGAAAGACAGAGCTATAAATAAACATCACTGTACAAAACAGTAAGAGACACAGCTGTAATTAAACATTACTGTGATAACCATATTTGTATTACCAGTAAAACAAAAATATACATTAACACCATCTTGCAAAACACTGTCGTTTACAGGAAAACAGTGTTGTGTAAAACATACTTCTATTTACAGTAAGACAGAGCTGTACATTAACATCACCTGTGTAAAACATACTCCTATTTACAGTAAGACAGAGCTTTAAATAAACTTCACTATGCAACTGTCTCTCATGCATGGTATATTTTCTGCACAGAAAACGTGTCAGTTCTGTTTTATGCAAAGTGTAATATCAGTGGCATTTCTCCTGTTAGGTGACACATTTTGGGCCTTTGAATGCTCTCTTAAGGTCATGGGATTTTGGCACTGACGTGTATGTCTTGGCCACAGCCTTCATATTTTGGGTGAGGATATTTTTGGTTATGATTGTTAATGATATCCTGTTTGGAAAGAGCCACTAAACAAATGACTGCATAAAAAATTCTGCATATGATATGAGAAACAGCTCCATTCTGATAGACAGCGACTGTCCCGTGTAGATCAGGACCAGTCTAATAGGTTAATGTGCATGCTAGTTTCATCTGAACTATGGACTCTAGTGTTAGGTGCATGACCCTAACCTAGCACCATTCAACTCTACTGATGCATCCACTGACTTTCACAATTGCTTCACAAACATGCTAGTTGTGCATAACCATGTCACTTTGAGGTCACGTCGTTAAATGAGTACCTAACCACCAAGCGATCACCTAGAGGTCTTTGTCCATATACAAGTGTATAAATAAGCCCAAAGACTCACCACAGCAATGTTATTTAATAAATAATTGTATTTATACCCTGGCTTGGTTAAATTTCCCATTATGATGGGGTTTTTTAGAATGTCAATTCATTTTCTACATACGCACACCTATGAAGTAGTCCCTGTTTTCCACCTGCATTATGTTTTGCGTCATGGCCGTATTACCACCTCATTAATGTACATTAACTCATATACAAACGCTGTGTTATCCCTTACATATACAATGTATAACAGAGAATGCATTACAGCAAGCCTTATATGAGGACAAACTGCAAGTAATCATCACGCAAGTTGCTACTTATAATTTTCAAAAAAAGGCACTGAAAGAGACTGAAAGGGGCTGACAAAGTATGACATCACAAAGGAATGAAATGCTTTGGAATGTTTCAGCGTGCTGGAACAGAACTTCCCAACGAAGTCTCTGCCATCAGAGAGGTAGGCGAGAGAGACATTACTTAAGGTAAAACACTCTCTTTCTCGTTATGCATCTGAGTGATCAGTCATCTCCTGAAGACCTATGTCGACTAAAGAAAAGGGATCCCTGTGTGTGCTAAAGTATCTAAAGAACAGCGATCTCTGTGTATGATGGATATATCTAAAGAACAGGAATCCAGTGTGTGTGCAGATTTATCTAAAGTACAGGGGTCCTCCGTTTGCTGAGATATCCAAAAGAGGGGATCTCATTCTGTCTTTCTCTCTCCCTCTCTCCAGGCGGGGAGGGGCAGAGGACCTGATGGCCAAGTGGGCCTCGCTTGATTTGCTTGATACCCGGTTTTAGTACAATAGACTGCTACATACACACACAAGATGAAAAAGGGGAAGAGAGAAAGGGAAAGAAGTGGGAGAAAAGGGGAGAGAGAAAGAGAAATATAGACGAAGAAGAAGGGAAAAAGTGGAAAGGAAGGAGAGAGGGCAGCCAGTGTGTGTGATAGAGAAAGGCTGCACTTTCTTTGCAATGAATGCTTTCTTATTTACCGTCGAAAGTTTGAAGAAAAGAAAAATATTTTGTTTATTTTTTTATGTCCTGATTTAAATAGGAAACGAAAACAAGTGTCTATGCACAGCCATCTATATCCTCTAATCAGGACCACCCTCCACACAAAAACATATAAATCAAACCCTCATAACTCTCCCCCCTCTCTTCATGGTTTGGACAAAAAAAGAAAACATCATGAAAAAATAACACAAGCATTCATCCTGCATCTAAACTTGGCAGTCACAAAACAACACTGAAACTCGACACACAAACTCTCTTTTACACACACACATGCACTGATAAATTATGTTGTGGAGTCATTCATCCCAAATTAACCTGCAACTCGCAGCACCTTTGGATTGGGAGGAGGGTGCATCACCAAGTGAGCTAAACACCAGGCTGTCATGGAGAGCTACTTAGCATCATACACATGACATAGCTACCAGCTAGCTACAGTTACACACACACATTTATTTTTTTTGTTTGTGCCTACAATTCAAATTAAATATATACAAGGACACAACATTTGACAGCTACATGACTCTAACATGAACTAAAGTAGACACACACACACACACACACACACACACACACACACACACACACACACACACACACAGCTACATGACTCTAACATGAACTAAAGTAGACACCCACACACACACACACAGCTACATGACTCTAACATGAACTAAAGTAGACACACACACACACACACACACACACACACACACACACACACACACACACACACACACCTACATGACTCTAACATGAACTAAAGTAGACACACAGACACACAGACACACACACACACCTGTAGACGATCCTCTCGCGGTGCAGGTCCTCGAGGCCACAGCAGAGTTCCGCGGCGTAGAAGACGGCTCTGCTCTCGGTGAAGCCGGCCTCGCCCATGTGGTAGATGTGGAACTTCAGGTCGCCGCCGTTCATCAGGGTCAGCACCAGACACAGCGCATCCTTCGTCTCGTACGCGTACGCCAAACTCACCTAGGCACGCACACACACACACACACACACACACACACACACACACACACACACAGATACATGCACACAAACACACAGGTCCACAAACGCACAGACAAGCAAGAACACAGATACACACACATACAAGCAGACACCCAGAAACAAACAAACGCATGCACACACAAACACACATATGCACAAACACACATATGCACATGCAGGCAAACACAGACAAGACAAAAACACACAACACACACACACGCGCACACAAACACACACACGTTTGTGTAAATCAGATCCAAAGCATAATGGTCAAACAAGATTCATGTTTACTACAACAGTGACCTGAATTACTGCAATTTAAAATCTCTGGACACCTGGATCATGTTATAAAAAGACACAAAAAAGGCTCTGTTAGATAAAAGGCAGCCTTTTTAAGTGATGGTCGCCATGGGTCAGTGACATTTAATCACAGTGTCTGGGCTAATCAGCACAATCAAAAGGCACAGGCAGCCAGATTAAGTGTTTCAGCAGAGCACCGTGTCTGACAAGCACATTTACATGACTGAAAAAGAGTCCACCGAGATCATATTACTGCTCTGTGAAAACCAGCAGCCCATGACGGGAAAAGTATTAAGTTTATGGTTGCAACTGAATGTATACTTCTGACATAGGACATACTTGCAGCGCATGAATAAACAGCACTGGCCTGATGTGATTTACACTTGTGGCGTATAACAGAGGCAGTATAGGCCTAATGAGTGCACACTTGGAGATAATAAGAGCTCAACTCATAGTACTGGCCTACTGGCTCATTATAGTGTTGGCCTAGTACGTGCAAATTTGTAGCTTATGAGAGGAACAGCACTGGCCTAGTGAGTGCATACTTGTAGCTTATGAGAGGAACAGCACTGGCCTAGTGAGTACATACTTGTTGTAACTTATTATAGAAACAGCATTGGCCTACTGAGGGCATACTTGTAGCTTATGATAGAAATGCCATTGGCCTATTCAGGGCATACTTGTAACTTATGGTAGAAACGGCATCGGCCTATTGAGTGCATACTTGGACATGACTCCTGGACCATGCATGTCCAACCAAAACAATCCTGAAATAGCCCTCACTGTCGTCAGCCTGGTGTGTTATCTACTCCAGGAAAAAGCCCAGAGAGGGACACCGCAGAGGGAGAGCCTGATACAGCAAGAGGCCGTTCAGGAGGGCTTACTGCTAGGGCTTATAGTCCCCCACTGAGGGACCTCTAGTCTA
>CM059272.1:18123262-18128262 GCA_030347295.1 Setipinna tenuifilis
CTTGTATGTTGTGTGTGGCGTAACTGACTTCATACTTTTTTCCCCCCACTCAGTATTTGCTGATCCATAGTATATGTCCGTATATCCCTTCCTCCCCACTGACCGACTGACCATCCTATGGCCATAGTCGAGATGTTAGTGACCGTGGTTGAAATCTCCTGTGTTCATACAGTATTTGAGCTCTTAGCGACTGTGGTCAAAGGCGCCTGAGTTTGAGAGTGAAGGCAAAAACATGGGGAGGTCAAAGGGCAGGAGTGGGGGTCCGTGTGAGCATGGCAACACAAACAAAGCCGCTGGGAGCACTGTCCAGCCCCGGCTTTTGGGGACAGTTTTGGAAAAACCTCTGGTTTGGGGTTAGCATCGGTTACCCACAAGAGAGGCTGAAGATGTCAAAAAGAGAGATATATAGATAACGAGAGGGAGGGAGAGAGAGAGAAGAGAGAGAGAGAGAGAGAGAGAGAGAGAGAGAGGGAGAGGAAGAGAGGGAGAGAGAGAGAGAGATAGAGAAAGTCTGGGAGTCATATTAAGAGGGAGAAAGAGATATAAAAAGAGGAGTCAACAGAGAGAAGAAAGGCTACAGATATCAGAAACAAAAAGTGAGAGAGAGAGAGGCAGAGACAGAGAGATAGCATAAGAGAGAAAAAAAAGATATAGAGAGAGAGCAGTTGAAAGTGAGAGAGGAAAGAGGCTATCAGTAACTCCCCAGGCGTGTTCTCTAACGATGTCAAGACAGGAAGAAGAACTAGAGAGGAGAGAGAGCAGAGCCTATTGGTGCCGCTCCAATAGACCAACATAAGGCATAAGGCATATGGCATTAAAACACTGCACAAAGCACACAGAGAGAGGAGGGAACAGAGAGAAGGAGAAGGGGAGGAGGAGGAGAAAGAGAAAGAGAAAGAGAAAGAGATGAGGGAGAGGACAAAGAGAGAGATAGAGGATAAACAGACACACAGGAAATGTAAAATGTGCTGGTACCTCTAACCACTGCCATGGAAAAAAATTAGCTAAAGGGCATAATGAAAGAGTGAGAGAGAGTGAAAGAGAAAGAGAGAGAGAGAGAGAAAGAGAAAGAAAGAAAGAGAGAGGGGGAGAGAGAGAGGGAAAGAAGAGGTGGAGCAAGAGAAACAGAGAAGAAAGAAAGAGGAAGAGTATACCTTTCTAGCCATTTCCACTGGAGGAAGCGGTTGAAGAACATACTGTCGAGGTAGTCCGCGAAAGGTGCCACGCTAAGGTAGTCATGGATGAGTCTGTTGAGACAGAACAACCCCACACATGCTAAGCAAGCCACTTTACGGTAGTCATCAATGAGTCAACACATAAATATTCCTCTTTACAGTAAATACTACAAACAGCTGTAATCAACTCTATCAGACCAGTGTCCCCATACATTTAGAAACTGCTTACATACATTTTAAGTCTTCAATGTTCAGAGTCAACTGAGTCAACTGCCATCAGAACACATTACCACACACAGAATATTATTCATTCAGTTTTAAGACCGTCCCAGTTTATTGTACAACACTCAACAATGTGTAGGACAAAAGTCAAAATGTCCTAAGCAACACAATGACACTTCAAATGCTTCAGTGTCCTAAAACAACTCATACACAAGAAACACTTCAGTATCCTACACAACACTTTGAGTGAGTGTCCTAAACATACGCTCTACTGCTGCTGCCTGCCGCTTCAAAGAGCTTAAGAGGTCAACCTGTCACACACAGCTGCTTGGGGCTGAGGGTATGGCCAAGGTGTGTGTGTGTGTGTGTGTGTGTGTGTGTGTGTCTTACTTGGTGCTCTCCTTGAAGAGCTCCTTGCAGGCCTCCTGCTCCAGCCTTTCTGCACATTTCTGTACCAGCTCCTCCACCACCTCAGGGACATGGTCTTCAGACTGAGACACACACACACACACACACACACACACACACACACACACACACACACACATTAACATACATAAAACACAAACATACACACCCTCTCATTAATAGAAACAGGTAAATACACAATATATACCCCCCTCCCCCCAAACAACCGATATAAGTACACATCCAAACTTGTCCGCATACACCAACAAAGTTTATGCTGTAGGATCCATGTCACTTTTAACCAACACTCATGTGCATAAAAACACACAGACACATTGCACGTTTCAGTCTCTGAGAGCTCACAGGTAAAATCCAATTTACATTTTTCCCCCTAATGGGCCTTGATATCTCATGTTCTGTGTCCAGTAAACGCTAACAGGGTCACAGCTTCCCAGAATGCCTGGCTATCTGGACCTGCGACAGATGCCCAGTTCTGGCAGCACTGATTATGGGCAGCAGCCCAGACGAGGCGGCCATTTCTGGAAAGGCCTGGGCCCCCACAGAACTGTGTAAGTGCATTAGGCCACAACTTGGTGCTGCGAAGGTGCCTACTGCCACACGCTTATCAGTGCAGTGGGTATGGCTTTAATACTACTCCTTTGTTCCAAACGGACAGCCCCCTCTTATCAGTGTGGGATTGAAATGGGAGTTTCTTTGATAAGAAACTGTGCAGAGCTTGATGCAAAAGCGTTTGTTTGTTTATATGTGTGTGTGTGTGTGTGTAGCAGAGAGTAAAGAGACAGAGAGAGAGAGAGAGAGAGAGAGACAGACAGACAGACAGAGAGCGATAGAAAGAGAGAGGGAGAGAGAGAGATAGACAGAGAGAGAGATAGACAGAGAGAGAGAGAGCGAGAGACAGAGAGAATGTGTATGTGGGATGAGTGTGAAACGGTACCGTTGAGTTGAGGTACTGTTCTAGAATCTCCTGTCCACGCTCCTTCCTCTTTTCATCAGGGGTCACCTCATAGTCCGCCTGTGGGGATCACACACACACACGCACACACACGCACACACACGCACCCACACGCACGCACCCACACGCACCCACACGCACCCACACGCACCCACACGCACCCACACGCACCCACACGCACCCACACACCCACACACACCCACACACATATACACACATACACAGAAGAAAATAAAACCATCTACTTGGCTAATAGTTTCAGATTAGATCCCTTCATCAGATGACTGGATGGGATTACGTGAGATTAGTCTGGATTATGCATTAAACTCATTTTAATCTGATTAGGGAGGTGAGGCTGGCTAAATATGTCCAATTAGGTTTTTGGCTTTTCAGAACATTGGGTCAGCTAAGGGCTATCAAAACACCTCACCTAAGACTGCAGTCAAAAAATAACCAATTTTCCAAGACTGGCACATTCACAAAGCTGTTAGGCAATTAGAAATGTTATATTGTGAGTAACCGCATGACTGTGTAGAGTTACTAGCCTATGATTTGGATAAACATTTATACTGAAGTGGCAACAGGATGTAAACATGCTCAGATGAAGTCATATCTATGTGTTGTGATACAAACATACATGATACCTGAAACAAACACACAGGCACAAGACTGACAGAAAGCCTAAAGGAAAGTCAGCACAGCATCCATTTTGTTTTTTAAGACTCATTTGGTTATGCAGCTTTGTTTTGCTAACACCACAGTAGATAAGATACCCCGCTTGTTTACAGGATGACAACAGAGATTTCCTCTTCAATCACAGTACTATTCTGTTGCTAGGGCAATTGTTATTTTTGTTGTCAGTATTTATATATATATATATATATATGTGTGTAAAGAAAGGGCTACTTTACTGTTACCAAACAGACAGAATGTAACTTGGTCGTTAGATGGTTTATCCCCCGGTCATTAAAAAAAGGATTTTGATTCTAAGTTTGATTTTATCAGCTGACAGTTAGAATGCTGTAGGTAATATTAAAGTTGACAGATTTCTGAGTGGCATTTTACTTAATTATCGGTGTTGTCTAACAGTGAAATAGATACAAGTTCAGCTTCTATGTTTAGGATTTAAAGCACATCCCTTTACCAGCTGCAGTGTAGCTTCCAAGTACGTGTTTGACAGTACCGGTTGGAGCTTGTGTTAATGGCACTAACTTTTTAATGGCGTTCAAGTGGGATTGCATTATGCATCATTATCGTATCAACCTAACAGCCCTACAATTAGTGCTTGTTATCCTTACAAATAAAAGAATGCATTTAAATGTAGGACTGACAGAGGAGGAGGGACTGACTGGCTGCAGGACTGACATAATGACAGTTCAGACAGGAAACTGTCAGGTTTAATAATCGAGATTTTATTAGTGTCAATATAAGGTAGTCTGCTTGGCCGTGGCGGCCTACATCTGCTGCTGCAAAAGTTGTAAAGTTGCAAAATTAAAGCTGAATAAAAAATACAAGTTACACTGAAATTGCTGCCAGAGAAAATAAACTGGGGAGGAGGAGGGGGCAAGGAACACTGCCATATTGCCAGAGCTGTCAGGTTCAGCCCAGCAGATCGTAGATTTGAACTAACACAGTGTCAGCAGCCAAGAGCTGATTGGTTTATGTCACAACCAATTAACAGCACCACTCAACAGTTTCCTGTATGAACTTGGTCATTCAGTGACTCCTGGGTGAGATAAAGTTGACCTGCAGACTAGGCTTGGGCGGTATTTTGAAAATTCTTAATTTTCTTAATTTTGGTATTCTTCAACAGGTCATAGTAAGACATACTAAATTAGTTTGCACACACTGTACTACTTGTCTGATTTATGCCAGTGAAAACTGGCCATGCCTCCTGACACAACATACATTTTAAACAAAAATCTTAAAATAGCGACATACCGGTGTATAACGTCAGGAAAATATCGAGATATGAAAAACTGAATACCGCCCAAGCCTACGGCATACTCAGAGACACTAGGTACACAGGTATTTAGCGCATGACTGCAAACAAAGTGCATTTGAGTAAAAATGTTGCTTCAGACTTGATGATAATATAGTGGGGGAATGATTAACGAAAGACAACAAAGGAAAATCTATCCTAAATAACCAGTTTGGCTACACGGATTATTTAAAAGGAGTGTTGTGTGGTTTTTGATTGTTTTCCCCATACCTTGTTTTCC
>CM059272.1:18135762-18143262 GCA_030347295.1 Setipinna tenuifilis
GTGTGTGTGTGTGCGTGTGTGTGTGCGTGCGTGTGTGTGTGTGTGTGCTGAGACACAGGGAAGGCCTGAGCTTACCACACACACACACACACAAAGTGACATCAGGAGAATGTATTCTTTGCCAGAAGTCAAACGTGTAGAGGCAGTCTGACTATGTCAGTGGAGAAAGCAAGGCTTATTACTGAGGACAGTATGTGTGTGCGTGCATACGTGCGAGTTTGTGTTTTTGTCTGTGTGTCTGGGAGAGTATGCAACTTGGTGTCTTTGTGGGCATGTTTGTGTGTTTGTGTGTGTGTGTGTGTGTGTGTGTGTGTGTGTGGGTCCATGTCAGTAGAGTGAAAGCAAGGCTCATTACCAGAGCAGTGAGCTGAGACTGAACACACAGCTTTATTGGCCTGGCCCTATTCTCCTCCCTCTCTCTCTCTCTCTCTCTCTCTCTCCCTCTCCCTCTCTGTGCCTCTCTCTCTCTCTCCTCCTTCCTTTCTTTCTTTCTTTCTTTTTTTTCACAATCTTTCTTCTGCTCTTGACCTTTCCCTCTTTTTATCTCCATCCCTCTTTCTCTCTCCTTTTCTTCTCTTACCCACCCTGTGCACTCTTCTGCCCTTCTCCTTTTCTCTCTTATTTCTTCTTTATCTCTCCGTTCTTGCCCTTCTCTCACTCTCTGTGTACTTATCTTCTTGCTCTTCTCTGTCTCGCTTACTGCCTCCCTCTTTAGTGAGCTTTGCTCTCTGTTGCTGTGTTACTCCCATTCATCCCTTCATCCATCACTCCTCTTCTCCCTCTCTCTCTCGCTCGCTCTCTGTCAACCCTTGCCCGCCTCATTAAAAGCCCTACCAGAAAAGAGAAAGGGCTTTTCATGGAGTCTTCTTTTCCCAACATAACTTTCAGTCACACACACACACACACACACACACACACACACACACAAGCCATCACATCCAGATGGCAAGCAAGCAGGTCACACACACACACACACACACAGACACACAGACACACACACACACACCCTCTCTCTCTCTCTCTCTCTCTGAAGTGGCAGAGGGCAGGGCACTCTCCTTTGCATAAAGCCTTTACAGACAGCCAAGTCAAATGCCAGGCTGGAGGAGACACCTGTTTAGCAAACGCTGATCAGGTCAAACGGGTCCCACACAGAACATCCACATGACAGATGAGAGGAGTATATTACTTAGAGGTGCATTAAAAATGCATTACTACATGGCACTAGACACCACATTCATTACACCGTTTTATGCTGAGTACGAGTAGGACTGCTTGGAAGGGAGTCAGAGTTAGACTGATTCACATCGCTAAATCATGCCCATATCATTTGTTTTCTTCTTTTCCCCTCACATGGTGCTCCAGACACACATACACACACACACACACTCATACTCACACACACACGCACACACACTCACTCGTGATAGTGGGTTTGTCTTTGAACTTCTTTGTTCTTCCTGTTCCTCATTCGGGCATCATAGGTTGGTCTACACAGCCAACGCAGTCAGCCCCGCTTGGCTCCTCCACAGAGGCTTGGGGTGAGCTGGCTCAGTCTAATGTAGAGTCCCCTCTCTCATAAATAAATACTCGTCCTAGCCCAAACCTAAACGTCCAATGTGGATTGAGTCTCTCTTATGTGGACTCTCTTATGCAGGACTAATGTGGACTATGCAAAACTAATGTGGACTATGAAAGTCTCATGTGGACTATACAAGGACTACCTTGGGCTGATATGTACTCATTAGGTACAGTAGGCATCATGGCAGACTTGGCAGTTATGTGGGTGGCTGGAGCTAAAGGAACACTTTGCTCTTTTTCCAACTCTTCCATAGTAAAACAGTTGGCTTGTACAGTTTTTGAAACCATTCAGCTGATCTCGGATCTGTCAGTAGGATCTCCACATCTGGCAGTGGCAGTTGGCATGCTACTGGTCTAATTCGACTCAATGATTTATGCCTTATCACACACTGTCAGACATAACAGACGAATTAGAACAGGAAAATGATGCACATCCTGTGTCAAGGTGAAAATGTGATCAGTATTCAGGTAGCAGAAAATAATGTGCGTTTGAGGTGACCCACTCCCATGTCTCATTTTTACAACTGGTTCATGGAACAAAAACGAAAACCAGAAACTTTTGGTCTTTTCCAGGAACAGAAACAAAACCAGAAACTTTATGTATGTTTATGCTCTGGAGCAGAATTGTAGATTTAAAATAATAGTAACAGAGCTGTTTCTTTTTTCGTTCTTAAAAAAAGTTCTGTGTTTACAATGACCCAAGGTTCACTTCCTGTCGTTTACTCAACAATGTGTACACTACAGTGTGTAGTAAAATACTATAGTACACTACAATGCGTAGTGATTTACTATAGTATTTACTATAGTACACTACAAGGTGTAGTGTTTACTACAGAGTATTTACTATAGTATAACACAGCTTACAGTAATTACTATAGTAAGTACCACACTATATCACAGTATTCTATAGTAAATACTGTAGTAAACTATAGCCCCGTTTATATGGACACCTTTTTTGAATCCGATTGAATTTAATCAGATTATTAGAATTCTACCGAACTGTTTATATGAGCCTCAAATAAAGAGATTCGCGTTTGAAGAAAGGTGTAAACCACCTATTTTAATCGGTTTAAAAATTTAAACGGTTTCATTTGAATCCGATTATTTGACTGTATATATGGGACGTTTTTAATCGGTTTCTGTAAATAAAGAGATTAAAAGTGAAATTTTGTGTCCATGTAAACGGGGCTTATGATATACTTTCCCTGGGCATTCATTTCGTTCTCAAAGGCAGTTGCTCTTTCTGTAAGAAGAACATAGTAAACCTGCAATTTGCAGCCTAGGTTGGCTTTTTGTCAATATGACACTGCAGAAATTATTTTTGTCTAAATTTTCGCAGGCTATAATATACAAATGTTGCCATAAGAAATACAGTGATGCAGCTTGTACAAAGCAGAGCCCTAACCTAGTTATGTGCTGTAGAATTATAATTTTCTAATATTTGCATAGGCTAGTAAAGTGTTTTTACAAGTTATATTTGTAATTAGCAGCTTATATGCATGATCTAGCAATTCTTATGGCTTCAAGTAAGTTTGTGAATGTCAATTTTATGGTGAAACTCAAAACTAGAAATGTTAAAATACTGTTTCTGTTCAGAACAAACCAATCGGCAAAGAAAATCTGGTTCAAAGCCCTATTGTAAACAGATGGCTATTATCATGAGGTCGCCATCTCTTGTTGCCAAGCTAGAATAGCCTAGTATTTACATGTCTTTAGTGTATTATGTAAATAGTAAGCAAAGTTACAATACAAAAAAAACCAAATACATGCCTAAAGGAGGTACCAATTCCAGAGAAACTGTTGCCTAGAAGAGCCTTGTTGTTAGTTTTAGCCATTTTGCTAACTTCACTTCTGATACAAGGCAAGGTGACTTCAGCTTGTTCTGAAGTCCTTATTCATAGAGTAAAAAAGTTAACTTTAGAAATAACAGAAATAGCAAACAACAAATACGTTTCCTCTTACTTTCTGTACTTCCTTTCATGCTCTTGTAACTTCGTCAATCACAAAACCTCAGTTCAATTAAAAAAATCATAACAAACCTTTCAAACTGACAATGAAGGGTATCATGCTAACGTGGGACTCTTTTACAAGTGTGTAGTTTGATTTAAACTGATTTTTTAAACAATGGCTCTGTTGTGACCAGGTGGTGGCCATGTCATCTGGACAGTGGGCATTTTGGGAAGCTAACTGGTTAGTGGGCCAAGTGGTTTGCTGTTCTGCGTTAGCCTTGCTGAAGTGGCTGCTTTGCTCAGCGCATTGCCTGTGTAAGACCACTGCATTCACTTCCTGTGTGAGCTACAGCCAAACCAGACCAATTAGTAGCAGGGGGAGATGCCACAGTCCCCCCTCCCACTCCCACTCCCGCTCCCCCCACTTACGCACTCAGATTGACTAGCAGCCAAGCCAGTCAATCCATTCACTCAGCACAGCCAGCTACCACAGCCACTCTCCCTAGCAGCTTCCAATCTCACCGTGTAAGTGTGCGTGAGAGTGTGTGTGACTGTGTGTGTGAGAGAGAGTGAGAAAGAGAGTGTGTGTGTGCTTGTGTGTGTGTCAGAGAGAGAGTGTGTGCGTGTGTCTTTTGTGTGTGTGTGTGTGTGTGTGTGTGTGTGTGTGTAAGAGACAACATTTATTTTTTCAGAGAGAAGTAGTAAAAGAAAGAGAAAGTGAGTGTGTTTGTGTGAGTGTCTGCAAGTTCTTTGTGTCTGTCTGCACATGTGCAGGCATGCGCATGTTTTCTGTGTGTGTTCGTGTGTGTGTGTGTGTGTGTGTGTGTGTGTTGGGGGTACTGTCTTGTCTGCATACCTTCTCGTTGCTTCTTATGTTACTATGCGCGCTGGTGTGTGTAAGCAGTGGAGGTGGACTAGACAATGGCCTTTTGGCACGGCCCTGCTACAAACAGGGCATTCAGCGTGGAGATCAATGCTTGTGCCCCATGAAAGCATGGATGCCACAGAGGGTGGCCTACACAGCCTGCGAGAGGAACGTAGCGCATCAGTAACTCCTCAGAAGCTGCAATCCCGGGGCCGGGCACCCCCATGCCTGCCGTTTAGCCTCTCATGCACAGCAAACTAAAAACACCACAACAGCCACAGGCTCAACAGGGCTGCATAATTTAGTGCCATTTAGTAAAAAACTAGGGGGTTTTATGGACAAATATGACCACTGCAATTTATTTCATGTAGTTTCAAAAGTCAAGCTTCGGTTCGATATGTGAAATTCTTGCTTGCCATTTGGGGCACCTCTGATTGGTGAGCATGCCTAGATCATGGAGGGGGGACTTCACTGTCTGTCACAGCAAGAAGAAGAGGTGTTGAACATAATCACAAATGTGACTAAATAAAGGACAGACCATTCACTCACATGCTAAACAGTAACAAGACCTTGCATTAGCTAACTGCATTTGGTTCAAATTGTCATTTCAGGTTTTTTAAAGTGCTACCCTAAGAAAAGATGGGTCTTTAAAGATTTTACAGGTCCTTGTCTTGCAATGGCAGACTGTGGTACCTCAGTGCTTCCCTGATAAAAGCTGGAGCTTTAATTGGAGCATAGAGAGGGCCGATGCCTTAAAATGTGTGAAATCCCCTCTGGGAATTAGATTAAAATACTTCTTTCCCACTGACACACTGCACAGATGCCAGACTCACACATGCAGAGTATCAGTGGTGTGTCTTGCAGGTGTGACAGCACAACCCCACATGCTGTGTGTGTGTGTGTGTGTATGTTTCTTAGGCGGGGGGAGGATGGGGTGTTATAAAATGAACTAACATCCCTCAGTCACATGCATCAGATGCTCACTTGCCCATAATCAGGCGGATACAATAAGATGAAACACTTAAAGGAAATTTAAGAAAACAAACAAAATATTAAAATAAATTTCCCATGTCTCTAAAAATAGATAATCCCTCCATTTTGACAGGAGAGAGGACATCATTTAAAACACAAATGTTGCATTAATTCTTTTCTTCATCCCCTTTCCTTGATGATAATCCTCATAAGGCCTTAAAATACATTATGATTACTTTATTTCTTATTGACTTTCTCCCAACACACAAACACACACACACACACACACACAGTTTATTGTTTAAGAACAACTGAAATGCCCATGTCTGGCACATGAGTAATGCCTGAGCTAGTGCTGGTGGTTGGGCCTGAATGGAGCCCTTATCAGTATAGTTTGCTGTGAGCTACAAACCATAAACATTAGCTCTAAAAATACAACACGTGTCAACAGCTCACTCTGGGACTCACACACACTCACACTCACACACACACACACACACACACACACACACAGACACACACACACACACAAAAGACCATTGACACTGTATGGCCCATGGGGATGCCATTTACTGGCTGCATAACCTATGTCACTTAAAGGATGTTGTGTGTGCCTTTTCAACACCCCAGCAGATCAAACTGAAACACACTGATAGAACAAATAAAGCATGTGTGTGTGTGTGTGTGTGTGCATGCAAAGGCATGTGTATGTGTTAAGACAGGTTATGACACAGGACACACAGGGCACACCTTAATCTTACTTCAGAGTTCCCATCTGATAAAACTCTAATTGGGTAAACACTGCCTAATGTAGTCAGTGCAATGTGTGTTAATAAATATTCTGTCTAAAGTAGGTTGGGATGACATTCCAACACATTACACTCAATTCACACCATACCAAGAAATGTCACAATTGTTCCAGGTAAATGTCCTGACCACTTCATGGCTGTCCCTCAGTAAGAAAGGACAAACAGCCCTTCACAGCGCTTTGAGAACGGCGACGCATGGCCTGTTCAAACACGGCATGGGAACACGAAACAAACTTCTGACTTGGCTTTCCATGTTTATTTTATGGCGGCTCATGGAGCACATATCCTCAGGGAGCCAGCCTTGTTTTGTTACTGGAAATAGCCGCAGCATCGCACGAACAGGCCCTCCAACCGGACAATCCCCGAGACCCCACCGCATATCACCACTGAGGCCCTGTCTCTTGTTGTCACGGAACCGCTGGGCTTTCGAGAGCAAGAGCTGAACTGGGGGCGCTGGGGGGTTGTGGGGGGGGGGGGGGGGGTCATAAAGCAGAGTGCGAGAAGAATTATGCACTTTACCTTGAAATGATAAAAGGTGTCATTGTGCGAAATTCATATGACAAAACCCCACGTCGCCCCGACTCCAACATCGTAAAGGCCACATTTAACCCGAGACCACATAAATTACGAGACGGCTAGCGAGCAAAGACAGCCAGTGGAGCCAGGCGCCTCTCTGCTCTAATGAGGTTTTGTGCATGACGTGCACTGAGGTGACCGCGACGACAGACCCGCATTGTCTGGCGTCCCGGGTTTCCCTCACCTCCTGGGCAGCCGTTTAACACGTGGGCCGTAAACCCGCCGCCGCTCGAGGGGACCGAGTGGCATGTTGATGGTGCCGCTGCAGGGAGTCGTCGCGGCAACCCGATCGAGGGGTATGGGGTGCCATCTGGACCGCATGCACTGCTGCTCTTTACCCAGCCAATCAGAGCGCAGCGGGCAGCACAGGGGCCTGGGCCTGAGACACAGAGCTGCTTCCTGGAACTGTCTCATTACAAAAGAAAAAAACCCTGAAAGATGCCCCCAGTCAGGCAAGATTTATTTAACACATCTTCCATGTGAGAAGCAGGAAAGTGGTTGAGAAATCAGCTCACACATCTAGATGTGGAGTTTCCTAATGTCCACCTCCTTATCCTAAATGAGGGGATGTGGCCTCATTGAGCAACCCAACAAGCATCCGACAGCGAGAGGAAGAGACTTGGACAGCACTCACCACCAGTAAAAGGGACAGGAAGCAAGCACTAAAGAGGACTCTGAGAATATGAGTAGTTGTATTAGTAGTAGTAGGAAAAGTGGTAATAGTAGTAGCAGCAGTGATGGCAGTATTAGT
>CM059272.1:18148262-18193262 GCA_030347295.1 Setipinna tenuifilis
ATATTACCGTGTGTTTCATTTATACTACATGAATTTACATATAAATATAACTTGGGCCCCCATGTACTGTTGTGGTGTAATGAGTCAGGGTTAGGGTTAGGTCAGGTTAGGGTTAGGTCATCAGCCTACTATGTATGCTAAGTGTTTGCGCTATGTGTTTATTACAAAATCAAAACTTTAATTGCACCATGTTTTTTTTATAACACTTTAATTGCACTGTTGTTTGCCATAGCATTTACCTTGCTGGCACTAAAGTAAGGTTCACACATGTACACAGTTATAATCTGGAAATTCACCTGTACACATCTGTAATATTAAGGTCTGCATGTGTACACACCTGTTAACTGTAGGTTCTCAGCTATACTTGTAATCTAAAGGTTCACACCTGTAATCTGCAGGCTGACATTTGTACACACATGTAAACTGCAGGGTCTCATCTGTACACACCTGTACTTTGCAGGTTAACACATGTATACACCTGTAATCTGCAAGCTAACACATGTACACACCTGTACTCTGCAAGTTGACACATGTACACACCTGTACTCTGCAAGTTGACACAAGTACGTACCTATAGTCTGCGTAGCTCTTCACACAGGCTGATGTGGGGGAACTGGAGCATCTGTTTCCACTTCTTGCTCTTCCCCTTCCTGTTCCCACCTCCCCCTGAGAAGCAAAGACATGTGTACACACACGCATACAGACATAGACACAAACACACATACAATCAGTAAATGAGCACACACACACTCAATTATTCATATTTTATGCATATATTCACACACAGTTACATACTCACAGACATACATATGTCTTTAACAAGTTTGTGTATATATATACACACACACACACATATATACACACACATCTTTTAACAGGTTTGTTTACACTAGAGGTAGTGTGAGCTGCTGGGAAAGATGGCTAATTGATTTCCCAGGGTGTAAATAACACACGTATGGCTTGGCTGTTTCTGTAACATCATTTAATGCTACTTAGGCTGCTCCAAATGTCCTCGGTCTTAGCCACTATTGTTACGACTGTCTTTCTAAAGAGCAGAGAGACTATTTTAAGGCTTATCTGACAGATCAACTTAACCACAGATCAACTTAATGCACTGACCCAAACATCTCAATAAAATGTACAGGCCTACACAGTGCAGACGTCATAGAGAAGCCACGTGCATATCCGCTGGCTTCAGGCCCAGATCTGGCCCACAGGTGGCCTGACATGGACAGGGGGGCCAGTGCCGCGCTCTCTGGGTGAATTGAGTTAAAAGTAACTAGGAGAATCGGGACTTGGCCCAAGCGAGCCGGGTCTCCACGAACAAACCAAAGCTTTGTGAGGCGATCCCTTTGGCACTTGCGGAATTAGCCAAGGCCTCTCTGAGGACACCAAAGAGACTGCGACGGCCAACCTCAAAAATGCCCACTTTGCTCTCTGCACACTCTTTCCCACACACACATACACACTCCTAACACACATACACACACTCTTAACACACATACACATACTCTTAACACACATACACACATTCTAAACACACAGATCCACTCAGTGGCCCTTTTGCCACTGTGCCCGCCCATACACACACTAGCCTCTCATCAGAGACACACACACACACTGTCCCATATTTCCTAATTCAGATTAAACAATTGCTGCATTTTCCCAGACTACAGTAGACGTGCACACACACTACCCCTTATCTCACCTCTCAAATTAAACACACACACACCTGCCAAAATCTCCCTGCTATAATTAAACAAACATACACAAACACACACACACACAACCGCACACCTCCCAGATTAACACACACACTACCCCACATCTCACAGCCAAGATTACGGATCTCCCCACTCACATCAAACACACACACACACGCACACATATACCCCATATCTCTCTACTAAGATCAACCATACACAGACTTCTCTGCCTCTGTGTATGCTAAACATTTACTCCACTGACCCAAAGCACACTCCTTCAGTTTTAACAACCTTTGGGTTTTCCTTTTCTACTCTTGTTATGTTTACATTCTATACATTCTTTTTTCTTGTTTACATGAGTGGCAGTGTATGCATGAGGGCTGGTGTGGGATAGGAGGGAAAAGAAGGACTAGTCTCCACTTGCTAGGCCGAGGTATGAGGAAGTCAAGGGTCTAAGCAGAGAGCTGCCGAGTTCATCCTGCCTGAAACTCTTCACCTCCATGCCTCAGAAGTGCATGAAACATCACGCGGCCACACAAAGACACTCAGTGTCTCTCCTTAGAACAGACAATCCTTCTTAAATTTTTTGTTTCATTTTGTTGTTTTAATAGTTTGTGAGAAATGTTGTAGAAGAAAATAATAGTTTCCAAAAGCAAAACATTAACAAAAAATACCAGGCGGAACCGCAACACCAGACAATAGCAATGAAAAGCTGGGATGTTAAGAGAGACAGACTGACAGCAAATGTGGTGTTGCATAGTTGGAGGCCAAACTGATTCAAATGTCATGTTTAGGGGTGGGGTTGGGGGCCACCCTGCTGACAGACACATATGTGTGGTTTGGGGCGGGGGGTCCACATGTCAAGTGAATGGTTTAGTGGGAAATCTAGGTGAAAGCAATGTGTAAACTTCCTAATGTAAGCATTCTATAGCTTTATTTCAGGGGGGAGTAAAACCATTCCTAGGACTATAAATCATAAAGGGCTTTCTTATCATGAGATTTTTTATTTCCTTTAAGTACCAACCATGTACTTGAAGCATAACTATTGTTTGAATCTGGTTTAAATCTGGTGTTCATCTAAACTTAAGGGGTTAGTGATAAGCATGGTTGTTAACCAAGAAGTTGTTGTAAATCTGTAAGTACAAGAGCCCAGGGCTGCATTCTCTTAACTAAACAAATGCTTTAAAGCTCCAAAAAGGAGTCCAGTTGCTTACAACTCAGCTCCTTTAACTACCATGACCTGGATGAATGAGAATCAGTTACAAATGGCAACGGGTTGTTCTCCTGTCAGGTTTATCACCTGAGCTTCCTCTGGGTTAAAGAAGCCAGGTTTGTCACTTCAACACCTTTAAAGTATACACCCCATAGCCTTGCACGGAGGAGCCAGTCCTGTTCTCTACTGCCGGATCCGTCAGGCACATGCTGTGTGAGGGGTACCTCAGCCACTGGCACTGGGGAGCCTTACGCATGCTGAGGGGGCTGCGACTTGGACATGGGAAGCGGGAGGGCTTTTGCTTGAAGTGGCTGGTAAACATGAGTGGGGCGATTAAACAGGAACCAAAACAGATTGAGCAGACTGGCAATCATCTGGCTAATATTGCACTGGGGAGTGTGTATGAAAACACTAAACCAACAGCACAGCATGAGTGTTAGATAAACACATATGGACAGTACAAGTCAGGAGGCATGCCAGATTCAAACGCATCCAAGCATGAATACTTGAGGAAGGAAAATAAACTTTGGCCACTCTTGGTGAGTTTTCTAAAAACAAACGCCCACCATGACAGTAAGCTGTACTTCCTCACAGAGAGACTTGAAAATCTGTGCCATCCTGACCCAACAACATGCAGTGGTTGCAGCTGGAGTTATTGACGGTTAGTACAACATGTATCACTGCAGACAGAAGACTATCCTCCCCTGTGCTGGGTATAACAGTCTGTACGCCCTAATTAAGGAAAGCCTGGCTGACGAGACACATGCACGGCAAACCCTCAACAATCACGCGCACGTTTCCTGTCGTTGGGCCAACTGAAGGATGAAACACACAGCCTCACCTTCAGCGGTGACAATAGGACAGTCGGCTGACTGTACAGGACGAGCTTAGGTGCATAACTACAGCTACATGTTAAGTTGTCCACAAATTAAAAATGTTCTTACTCCCAAAACTGGTTCTGTCTTTGGTTGTTCTTAAAGTTGCACCACACAAGTGTAGCCTAGCTTAAACGTCAGAGGTTTCACTTCTGTTTCTGCAAGACAATTGGATATTATGATATGCACGCCTTATGTAGTTAAACACGATACTAAAGTTTCGAAACACCATGGAACACGCAGTCTCTACCTAAAAGAATATTAATTACAGTGTTCACAATTTAACCAGACAATCCGCTGTACAGTAGCCTATGGCAAGCGTAAGGTTACAATGTTGCTAGTCAACGCTGTTACATTTAATAAGCTAACAAACACTACCCCTGTGATATGTCCATTTTGAGAGAAAATGAATTCGCGTTTCGTTTTTGCCCTAGCAGACTATGATTTTTAAGTTTTAGTGTACAGGGGGAATTTCAAAGTAGCCTAATGCACACGCGGCAGTCCCGAGACCGTTACACCTGCTGCAAGCTCGAGGGGAAAAAAACATGGTTTACATGATCACCATGATGAAACTACAGGCAGAGCCTTGACGCTTCTATCACAATTCAGCTTGATTTACAATTCAGACCTCACTAACATAATCAGGAGCCACTATTGCCAAACGCTCTCAAGAGTAGTGAACAGTCAAATAAATGTCGCTGTCAGACAAGTGAGTCAATCACAGCCGTATTCGCTCACTTGCTACCTTTTTCAGCCGTTTTGACACCAATCTAATTGTTAGAAGGATGCTATCGAAATGCAAAACGGTAGTCTTCGCTGCAGTAGCGCACACTTGTCTGAATGACAGTTCCATCTCTCATGCCTGTCCATTTGAAGGGTTAAGGTGCTCTATGTTATCTGAAAACGCATTAATAACACATCGATAGCAGGCTAAATCGCTGTGCAACTGCTAGAATACAATGTCTGCAACTGTCATATTTGATCTTGGCTTCCTCTGGGAATCCCCACGTTTTGCAGCTGGGCGATAGGATTAAAACACGTTGGTGTCAGCCGAATCGCTGCCCTGAAGGTTCGTCGACTCTTACCTTCCCTCGCCTTCAGGAGGACAGTGTTGGCCACAATATTCTCGAGTTCCATGGTTTCCTGGGGTTGCGAGCACCACAGGCCCAACCTCGTCGCCGGGTTGGCAGTGAGCGTGTCCTGCCCCACTCCCCCCCACGACGGAATATAGGCTAACCCTTGAATGACTCTCTTCGTGGTTGTCGTTAGCTGAGTTCCTTTTTTCTCCGCCCCCAAATCTTTAAGTTACGTCGCTGCACTTTAAAATGCTCCACCCTTTAACGCTCCACATTGGCCAATCCCGGCTGTCCGAAGCAACCCACCTGAAAAAGTAAACTCTTTGGCGAACGGCCAGTCAGACCGAGAGAGCCTTCCTGGTGCGCCTGTCTGTCTAGTTCATATTATCCAAACCACGAAGCTTTGAAATAGATAGAGTTGATGTTGAATGGATGTCATGTCACACACGGAACACAACCGCTGTTTTACTCTTTGCAGGCACCATGTGAACCACCGACTCTCAGAGTCGGCTCTGCCACGCCCATGATTGGCGTGTAGGCCAACATTAGAGGATACTATAGAGACATCTAGAGGATCACATTCGTCAAGAACATCTCACTGCTCTAAATAGATAATACAAATATGTGCACAGAGGTTGTTTTTAAAAGTATCTCTTCATTTATCTATTTATTTACAGTTTAAAAAGTGAAGCTGAAGAAATTAGATCAACATGAGTTCAACAAACTCATTCACAACTTTGATGGACATATCTTCTATTTCTTGCTGCATGACCACCCACTTGTCTTTGCCCGGCAAAATTCAGTCTTGTAGTACTAGATAATAGACTGAAAGGACGTGGTATTTTGATTTCCATCTCTGCACTTCTCTGCTGTCTGTGCAGAGGTTAAAAGAGGATAAAGCAGTGTCTGCTTAGTCTGTGCTCAGTGTGCTCCATTGGGGCCCTTTTCTCATGCAGATTACCAAATACCTTTTGAAGGAGACTGACACTCACCAATTTCATCAAGGTGGTAGGGAAGCAAAAATTCAATAAAGAAAAAATAAACCACATAATCTTATGGTGTATGCCAATGGATGTTTATTACAACAGACAATGTTTCTGCCTGTGGCTTTTCTACACAAATACCAACATAAAATCAAAATGGGTAATCAACATACACTGTAAGCAGAGTAGGACCAACCTGTAGGCCTAGTACTACAACAGAAAAATGCTGCCATTGTCAGGGAGCACAACATCAATACATGTGATGGACCCTGTGATCTGTAATGGCAAATACACATAGACACCAATGTGTCACAGCAGCTTTATGCACTGTGGTTATGCTATTTTAAGGTGATATTTCACTATATTGTCACTGTGCACTGTGCACTGTACACCATGAAAGGGTGCGATATGCTGTCAAGCCAGTGGTTGGGGTTGTTCAAGTTCAGAGTTACAGAATACTGTGAAATACGCTTTCAGCATTGCACAAGTTGCTGCTGTTTTTTTTTTCTTTTTTGTTGCTAGAGGTTCTGTGTATTACATCCAAAAAAATAAAGGTGCTTAAATCTCTGAATGGTTCCGTGGAGAGTAAAAACTCTGTGTGTGTGTGGGGGGGGGGGGGGGGGGGCAGGAGATAGGCTTTTTTAATTTCAGGAGAAACCGGCAAAAACGGGAGAGTTGGCAGCTGAGTTGCACCGCTCTCTCTCTCTCTCTCTCTCTCTCTCTCTCTCTCTCTCTCTCTCTCTCTCTCTTTCTCTCTCTCTGTCTCTCTCTGTCTATCTGTCAGGCAGTCAGTCTGTCTATCTCTCTTTTTCTTTCACTCACTCACTTACTCTCTCTCTCTCTCTCTCTCTCTCTGTCTCTCAGCTATGGCCAATGGGAGAATAACACTAGACTTTGTGGACTAGAGGGCTGTGTTGCATAGCTTGTACTTCCCCAAGAAGTGTTTGGGCAGAGGGAGAAGTGAGAGATAAGCCCATGTCTGCACAGTCATGATTAAAGGATGGGCTGTCGCCTCAAAATACTCTTATGTCCCATCTGACTGCAAAACAAGTTGTTTTGTGTTGTTTTAACACCTTCAATAATTAGCGAGGGAAAGTTACCATAGCCTACTACTGTCTTTCATTAAAAATAAGTGCTTATTAATGAGAGTATGGTGTCACATCTTCTCTCTTTTTCTGTTCAGTATAACACACCAGTCTGGCCCACCTCAATGTTTAAAACATTTCAATATCACAATGAGCTTCAGTGTCATTCTTGCCAAGCCTCCTGTGCAATGCCTTTCTTAAATGATGTGTTCAGTTTGGTACAACAAGCTGTAGGCCTATTTTCTTCTTTTCACTGAGTTCACATGTCCGCATTGGATAAAGCAAAATTAGATTAATGGTAATTTGATTTTGTGTATTAAATCAAAAGATTACACACATGCTTACTACTACCCCTGGTAGGCAAATCAATGCCTCATTGATTCTTAATGCTTTTGCATTCTGCTTGAAAACACATGCTGACATCAATAAATAAATAAATAAATAACCCTCAGCATTGCTTTGATGTACTTATTGGTCCATATTCCTCTGTGGCAGTCTAATTTAACCTTGAGCCTAAAAAACACTTCGTATTCATATTACAGCAACAACGCCCATGTTGCCAAAATAAAACTGTAACATGCCATTTGACTATTCCTTAAATATCCTGTGTAAATGTACGCAATTGAAACATTTTATCAGCATGTACAAAGTGTACACTTAATACACGTATGGCTGTAGTAGCCTGTTTAGCCGCAAAGTATGTTTACAACATGATTTATTTTTTGTTTACAGCATGGATACAGCTGTCTTTGCATTACTATTGACGTCATCAGCAAGCGCAGTTGACCAGGACGACACCTGTCACGTGACTGCAACACACGTGTTTAGTTGTACACACCAGCATTTCCTTGGAACGTGTAGGTTATAATAGTAGAGCTTTGCAGAAACAATGCCAAAGGCAAAGAAGTCCGGCAAGCGTAAGAAGTTTGACTACACCAAAAACAGAAAGAAGCTCAAAAAGAAGTTAAGGAATAAGCTAGCACCAACTATTGAATGGTAAGACATCTGCTGTTGCTAACGTTAGCTGTTAGCTTTTCAACGTAGTTCCTCGTTTGTGTACTTTTATCTAACTTACCGATTGGAATTGCTGTGATTTCATTTAAAATGAGCAAATGTCGTATTTATCAGGGTTACTTATCCTATAACTATACTCCTATGTCATTGTATAACTATACTCTTGTATAGCGTACGTACAAAAGATGCACTCAGCAAACAAGTACTGAACAAGGTACAAGAAAGACAATGTGTCAGTATTGTAAATAACAAGTGCATCATAAACCTCGGCCTGCCATTCACTGTGAATGGGACATAACCAAAAAACTGTAAACAAGTGATTGGTCACTGGATTTCATCAACATAACATGCAGTTCCCCCACCCAGGCCGAGAACCCTTAGAGTGCTGTAAGCAAGTTTGCATTCGTGACCTGTGACCATTCGTGATTTACCTTGATGTAGGATTATTCCCTCAGTCTTCATCTACCCCTAGAAAAACACGGTGTATGATCATCGTAAACATTTCATCCAAAAATGCAGTTCTTCATTACTTTTTGTCTTGCTCCTGGAGGCAGGCAAAATACTGGCATACTGTACACATTTCAGAACTTTTAAAGTTTTTTTTCCTAACAAACAGACACGGATAAATGGCTGAAAAAAACCTTAATCTGGATGAGTAGAAGTTACCGAAATTATGACTGTGTCACCACCATCAGAGTTGGTGGCCCTCATGTAACCATGATGTTTGCCTTTTTGCTGCACAGTGCACAGATAAGAAAAGCATGGGATAACAAGAAAACTGTGCAGCAGAACTTGAGAGACATGGGACTGCAGCACGACAACAAAGCTGTGCTTCCCATTCAGCAGCCCAAGGTAAGAGCAGTCTGCTGAATCCCTGGACCCCTAATTCAGATGCATGGTTTAGGAACAAGCAGGGCGGACTTTCTAAGTCGTATTTCAATGCAATATCTGATTATTGCTACCCTGAGGTATTATCCTGCTTATATCAGATAATAGTGCCAAGTAGGATGTATTGTCAGGAGTACTGTGTTTTGATAAACCTGGATTTTGTATTCTAGCTCGTGGAAAGTGAAGCAATGGACGTTGACACTGAAGGCATGATAGTAAGGAAGCCATATGTGATCAAAGGTAAGATGTGGGTCATTAAGTGTACTCTGTGCTGCAGGGCATCTATGTCCCCATAGCTAAGGCTCCCATGTAAAGACAAGAAGGGCTATGTTACACTGCAGATAATGTTGGTCATTATTTCTTGTTAGAGCTGTGGGTAATGTGTCAAAAGTTTTGATTTCTTGCAAATGCAGTTTGTTTTCCATGTTTGCTGTCCGACTCCTGCAGATTCAATGAAAGCCTTGTGAAACTTGCATTCATACATGGGTTCCATTGGTTTAAGGATTTCTTGGAAAAAGAAGACCCAGAGTCTTTCTTTAAATATACCTCAGGCTCTGCTAGGCTGCCAGAAATAGACACCAAAGCATCATGAGTCACACTATTCTCTCTTCATCCCAGCTTTGATCCTGTATAATAGAAATGTTGTCTTGCCACATTGTAAACCAAGAACGATAGCAGTTACAATATCAGGCCTCAGACCTAGGTCTCCGGGGTACTAAACACACACTAACCACAACATCATAGAGCAAGACACACTGAAATAGCAGTCAGCACATCCTCAACTGTAGTGATGGAACTCCATCACACTGCTTTCCCCTTTCGGGAAGCACACCCATGCGCGTCACACACTAGGGTGTTCCTCATGCATCTCGCACCTTGTCAGAGGTTCATACATGTTTATTGATCTTGGTTGGTTTCTTTGCCCCCCCTCTCCCCAGAGATGGAGAGCGCAGCAAGCAACCGACGGGAGAGCGCCCCAACCCTGTCTAGGGATCTGATTGAGTACGCACAGCACATGATTCGTGAGCATGGGGAGGATTACAAGGTAAAGGACATCTTGCCATCTACACAAGCTGCCATCTGCTCTACGTTAATACAGTTTTGTTGTCTGACTGACTCACCCACCACTGTCCCTGTAGCGATCTCTGTGTAAGCCCATTTTCAGTATGGAGCCTTTGCAAAATAACAAAATAGCGTCAGTGTATGTCAGTTTAGTAGGTGTCTAGCTGTAGCTGTATTGTCCTTCCACATTTTGAATAAAAGTTTTTTCTCAAAATAATGTGAAGTGTAAAGTACTGGAAAGGAATGCCAAGTACCGTCTGTGAGTGAGTTCCTTCAGGCTGTTAAGTAAGATGAGAAGAACTGCTGTTTATCTGATCACTGCTTATTTTGAGTGTAGAGTAAATGTGTATAGCTGCCAAATAATGTCAGTAGCACCTAGGTCCACATATAGGTACAATTCTGCATCACAATCAATATAATGTAATAAATTGCAGAAATTGTTTGGCATTTGCAGGCTCTTAACCCCTGTGTGTTTCTACAGGCCATGGCACGAGATGAGAAGAACTACTATCAGGACACGCCAAAGCAGATTAGGAGAAAGATCGAGGACTACAAGCGCCACCACCCGGACGATTACTCCGCCTTCACACAGTCGCTGAAGGCTTGAGAGGTCAGCTGTGGCCAGGAGAGTGGGATGCTGTGGCCTAAAGTCATCACAGGGGGGAGGCATGTTTCAGTGCTCCGAAGACACCAGGGGGACTGAGTTGAACCTCTTCAATAAGCCTCTCTGTTGTCACAGAGATTGCGCGCACTGGGAAGGGTCAAAGGACATGCATGTGTGGCTGTTTTTAAAAATGTTTGTGAACAAAGAGAGGAAGACACCGTGGGAAGTTCTTACTGACGTGTCTATAGTAGTTTGTATTACAATTGAATGTCTCATGCTAGATGCTATATTTTCCTCTTTTTTTAATTTAAATGTTATGTTAACCATGACGTTTAGACTTCCTGCAGTGATGTGCATCATAGCTTTATGTCAACATTTGAATGCCCTTTATTCATGAACAGAGCAAGTCACTCCCAAAAGTGTGATGTAATTTTGTAAACAGAATTCTGTGATTTAAAAAGAGTTAACATTCTGTGGCTCCTTCTCCTGTAAATCAAAAGGTTCTAGAAGAGGAGTGGTAAATATGGTGTAGAGGGACTATGTTGTCCCAATTGTTGCTTCAACAAACAAAATTGTTGCTTCTGCATCAGTCTTATAAGATTACGGATTTCCACACTGAATGGGTTGTGTGATTGAACGGTTTGAGGCTGTGGGCTGTTACACTGGGATACACCATCGCTGCATTACCGGGGTGTGATTGTACACATTGCATACAGCAGAGGGCGCTGTAGGAGTAAGAGCTTGCACACACACATGGAATGTGTTGGAATTGTGATCTATGCCATTTTAATACAAAAAACAATGTACCACGTGTACGTATCGAAGTACTTTATTCAGTGTGCACATTTAGGGATGTACACACTCACGTTTGACAAGTCCAAATGTACAGAAATACTGAGCTGAAGTGTACCAATATGTGTACTCAGAAACCAAGTTCTGCTGTGAAATACACTGCTGGGTGTATACACTTTATAGACCGGAATGCTCTAGCTGACTGCTTTTGACAGAGATGGTAAAAAAAAAAAAGCCATAAGCAAAACTTTCCTAGGTCGATCACTTGGTCCTGAATCTATTTGCTGACTGTTTCCACAGATAGTGTGACCGCTGCCATTAGCATGTATTTAGGGCTGCACTTTGCACACTGAGTCTGTGTTTTCAGTTTGCTTATCTGTGCAGCCGGCATGTTTATGAAGTATACGTCCCCACCAGAGCGCTGGCTATTGACTTTAAAGAGGATGTGTCCCTAGGCAGCATGCCTTGTTTGCATTAGCCAGGGTGGGGAGGCGCTTAGTACAACTCATTACCACCAACATCTTACAGACGTCTGTCCTTTTCCTCAAAAGTACATCTCATACGATTTTATCATTTACACAAATGGGAAACAGTCTTTTTATTGGACATAGCAGATACATCACAGGTCATAAAGCCAATCTGCAGATGCAACAGAAACAAAATCCTTGAATGTACACAGCACAGTTGCACATACAGAAGTGATATATATTTTAAAATGGGCCTGTGTCTATAAGAGTTGCATTGTAGTATTTGTAAACATGTCTTCCAGTTAAAACTTTGCCTAGGCCTTGACTTCTTTAGCAAATAACACATTTAATTTCACAGACAACTAAAACAGTTTACCAACCTTAAAGCACAATTGATTTGTTTATCCTAAAAAATGAAGGCAAACAAAAGATAAGACTCACTTTTCCTCAGGTCAGCTTTTAGGCAGGTACAAAAACATTCCCTGTAGACCTTTAGCATACAAAGAGGTATGCGCAAGGTTATCAGGTACTGTAAAAGCACGAGTGCCTGAATCTGAACATTAAAACAATGCATTGGTTATATTCTCCAATATAAGATCATATCATATATATATATCAGTGCTTAAATGTTTGCTACCCACGTGTTTCCTATCTCTAGTTCTCAATGACTAGTGCAAGACTAATCATTGTCTCCTTTTACAATCAAATGGACAATGTGTGCAGCTACTATTACAGCAGTCTGGCAGGGAAAAAAGCACCTTGAACACAAACATAAGTTTACATGTAATCCACCATTACAATATATACTGTTTATATACAAAAAGGACTGTTTACACTGAACATTTCCTAAGTCTTTCCCCCACCCTGCTACGTACAATTTATGTAAGTAACAAATATCTCTACATAAATATATTCATTATAGCTTGTAAATGCAAAACGGCACAATCATTTTCCAAAGTAAGTCACAGAAATGCTCCTATACAGCCTGCACTGTATCTAAGATCAGTGTGTCAATCTCTGCCCCTGGCAAAGGGTCACTCGGGAACACTGACACCAGCCTAACAAAGCAGCCTTCTGTCAGCGGCCTTGCGTAAGTGGAAAGAAAACAACTTAAACATGTCGCATGAAGAATGGCTACATTAGGCCTGAGAAGCACAAGACCCATTCAAACCTGACGCAAGCATTTACGTCCGAACACGATCAGGGCAATGCTGGCTGTCACACTAAAACTGAGACGGTCACCTTTGACAAGCATGGGTCATTAATTCACTGAGATACACTGGGTCCTAACAGAAATGACTGGCAAAAGTCCAAAATCACCCAAGGTGCAAAGCTATCGTGTTGTTTGGGAGCACTGAACGGACACAATGTTTGCGCTTGCAATCTTGTTCATGGCATTAAATTAGCAGAGAAATGTTGCCTAGTTATGAGATTAGCTTACACTGGGCTCTAGACTTCGCACTTTCCCTGTCATCTGAATTAGGTTTAAACACGCCCCCTGCAATTAAGACATGTCTCACTGGGCAGATATCCCACATCTGGTCCACACTTAAGCGTCTCGCTGGCTAATCATAAATGTATATACACATAGACAAACACTGCAGTAAAAATGCTGATGCTCCTACAACACTGCATTCTGCCATGCCAAGGATATGTGTGTCGAGAGAACATCAGCCTGCTATACACAATAATCTATAAAACATGAGATCAAAGTCCACAAACATAAAAACCCTCTCAAGCATGTGATGTCCTGTTTCAGGCTTGCACACATAAAAACACAAGGCCCTGCACCACTCTGTAACCTTTGACCTTCGTGACACCGCTTCATGTTTGTAAAGTCAAGATTCGGGACTTGTTTGGCTTTCTCTTGTGTTTGTGCTGCTACTCTATTGAGTAGGTTAACTCCACTCTAGGGCTACTGTGAATGTGTGTGCATGTCTGTCTGTATGCATACCTTTGTATGCTTCTGCCATTTTTTTCCAGTGCATTCCCTCAATTATGAGTTTATGTAGGTGTGTATGTTTACGCCTTTTCTACTCTTCCTCTCTGAGTGGGCTACTTCTACTAGCTCAGCTATGGATGTAAGTGTTTGTGTGTGTATGCATGTCTTTGTTGGACCAGCTTTGGTGTCTTTGTTGGAGCAGCGCTGGTTCACTCAGACCAGCTTGAGCAGCAGGTCCTGGACGTTGTGCAGCTGGTTGCGGGTGCTCTGGCCACTGGTGCCCGTCTGGGAGGGCACGAGAAGCAGCTGGCGGCTCTCGTTCAAGCCGGCCAATGAGAGCGCTTCAAACAGGTCGGGCATGCTCACTGCACCTGGCTTATCCTGGAACACGACAGGAGGAAGGCAGGAAGGAGTTTAAACACATGTCTTATGAGCTTTCAATTACTTAACACACACATACATGCACACAAATGCATTCACAGTCACTTAGATACACATTCACCTACACACATACACAAAGCCAAGTTTACAGACATCTTATGAGCTTTTCAATACTTCAACCACACACACACACATACATCACATGCACATGTACACACACACACACACACACATGCACAAAAATACTGTGCACAAACACATGCACACACAAACACCTACGCACACACACACACACATAGGCACGCTCCACTCTGCTAAAGTGGCCCCACCTAGTCCCATCACTGGCAGGCATGAATGTAACTGTCCTGCTACTCCTATTGTAAAGATCCCTAGGGGAAACCTTACCCCAAACTGTGCCTTACATAATAACATAATACCACAATATGGACAATTGTCCTGAGCTAAACCTCATCATGTTCAGATTTGCCTGCACAATACAGTAGTTTGCAGTAAAGAGCTGTTGGATACAAAAGTTTACGGTAAAAACCTGTTGACTGTCAACTCCAGGTGGCTCCCACTTTAGATGACTCTTAACGCAGAGGCACCTCTTTAAACCCTTTCCAAAAGAACAGTTCTTGGCTGTATGTGTGTGTGTGCGTGTGTGTACACATGCAAGTGTCTGTATATCTTTGTGTGCGTGTGTGTGTGCGCATTTCCTTCCCCTCACCTGTTTGTTCCCCAGTGCTACAACAGGCAACTGTGTGTGTGTGTGCGTGTTTGTGAGAGAAAGTGTGTGTGTCCATCCTTTCTCCTCCTACTCCTCACCTGTGGGACAGACAGCTGCGTCTATGTGTGTGTGTGTGTGTGTGTGTGTGTGTGTGTGTGTGTCTATGTGTGTGTGTGTGTGTGTGTGTCTATCCACTCACCTGTTTGTTCCCCAGCACTATGACGGGCAGCTGGCTGTTGGCCCTGAGGAGGCGATGGAGTTCAGTGCGGGCCTGGGGCAGCCTCTGCCGGTCAGCTGAGTCCACCACATACACCAGCACATGTGTCCTCCGCAGGTAGTCCGTCCAGTACACACGCAGATCCTCGCCACCTCCAACTGCAAAGGCAGAGAGGAGAGGCAGAGGCCCATTAGGAGAGAGGCACGACACAAAACAACCTACACACCAACCACCACCCAAAACCCCCACACAGATGACTGCGTCAGGGATACACATGCCAACGTGTTCAGCCTACAACACACCAAAGATCCACAGTGTTTACACACAGTGAGCATCTCACAGATGGACCGTGTGTAATTACATGTTGGAGGCTGTCTCTCTCCCTCACTCTGTCTGGCTCTGTGTGTTTGTGTGTGTGTGTTTGTGTTTGTGTTTGTGTGTGTGTGTGTAGCACACACTGCCAAATACTCAGCTCTGCATCACTGCACACCAGGTGCGGTTGCCAGGTGCACTCAAACAGCATCCTGTGTCTATAATTACTCAGAGTAACACACAGAAAGGCTTCATTTTAGGCCACTGGCACACACATTAGACCGTACTGGCAACCTGCTTCTCTACCAAACAAACATTTTACCAAAGACTATATTCAGTCATTTCATTTTAACATTTTTATTCAGACTGCATACTTGTCTAATCCCACCAATCCCGTCATGGCCACTTGCTATGTCTCAGCATGACATCTTGGCCAGTTAAAATACCCCTCACTGTTGAACACTGGGAACACCAAAAACTGTGACATTCCACTTGGAGCTGCTCCGTGTGAGCACAGCAAAGCCACTCTGAGGTGAGTCATGGATAACAGGAGAAATTAATGAGCTTAATAGGAGTATCGAGGTCAGGGCTTAGTACTGTGCCCCCCCGGAATGAATTATTCATTACAACAGAAGGAGCAGAGAGACAGAGAAAGACACGCAGAAAGGCGAGATGGAGCAGAATAGAGCAGAAAAGAGAGAGAGAGAAAGAGACAGATAGAGAATGAGTGAAAGACAGACAGGAAGAGGGATGGTGAAAGTCAGTCAAACAGAAAGTCTGTGACAGTGGCGGTTAGAAAATGGGTGATGGGGAGGAGCTTAAGAACCTAGTGGAAGTTAAAGAGTGAGCAGCACTGTATTCTGGTAGACACACAGAAAAAAACACAAAGAAAGGGAGGGGAGTTGCCAGTGAAATATATATTTATATTCTGACAGATAGGAACAGAGTGAGAGAGAAAGAGACACACTGTGTGTGTGTGTGTGTGTGTGTGTGTGTGTGTGTGTGTGTGTGTCTGTAAGAGAGACAGTGGGATGGGTGTGGGTGAGGGGGACTGTAAGACAAACTGCTGTAGTTTGGCAGACCGGGAGAGGGAGTGAGGGAGAAAAGAGAGGAAAGCGATGACGAGAATGAATGCAGGAGAAACAGCTTGAAAAAAAAGAAAGAGGCACAGAAGACAGTGAGATAAAGAGGGTAAGTACGTAAAAAAAGAAACAGAAAAAAAAACAATGCAAAAGAAACAGCATGAAAAAGAGACAGAGAGGCACAGATGAGGACAGTGAGATGGAGAGTGTGAGTGAGTGAAAAAGAGAGAATGAGATGGAGAGTGTGAGTGAGTGAGAAAGAGAGATGGAGATGGATTTGGAGAGGGAGTGGGAGAGAGAGTTAAGTATCGGCTGCAGTCCCAGCAGCGCTCACCCCCCACCCCAGCCCCCACGCCCCTGTCCCCATCCCTGCGGCCCCTGGGCTCCTCACTCTCCAGGAAGTCCAGCTGGCAGAGCGGTGTGCTGAGGCGGATGAAGTTGAAGCCGCGTGTGGGTTTGCAGCGATGGCTGGGGAGAGTGGCAGTGGCCTCACCCGACAGCCCCTGGAGCACACTGCTCTTGCCGGCTCCATCCAGTCCCAGCACCAGCACCTGCTTCTCTCGCCTCTCCTCCTCCTCCTGGGACACACACAAACACAGCAGCGCACTTTGAAGGCCGGGGAGGGGTGGCGGGAGGGGGCGTGACTGTTCATACTTTAACTTGGGTGTGTTTGGGGTGGTGTGACATGTTGAACATGTGTCATCACTGTTGACGTGATTAACATTAAACTGTAAATACCCACATTGTTTATTGCACATTAATAACAGTTTCGACAGAGACTGCACATGTTTATGAGATGATACAATTGATATCTAACTACCCCTAGGCGAAACGTAAACGCTCAGGTGAAAGCAACGCAGCTTTGAAAGCTATAGCCAATGCTTGCGTTGTCGTCTTGGCTGGTTTCTGTGCGCCATAAGTCACCTATTACATGCTCGGCGCCCTGTATGACAAGAAACGGATGAAATGCCTGATATATGCCAAACGGTTTTGCACAGGGGGGAAACACACTTTGAGAAGCCTACACATACTGAACAGATACCCCTTACATGTGTTTTTACATTATTAATGTACACAGTGCCAACTGCCATTAAAAGTGAGCAGAACTGATTATTCTGTGACTATGGGTTCTGGTGTCTAATACCCAAAATAATTAGCTGAAATCCTATTACAGCACAGTGTCGTTTTTTAAAGCTTGTCGTCTGGAGGCGACGTACCTCATGCCACATTGCAGATACATCCATAGGTCCTCCTCGAATAACTAAACATTGAAATATCTCGTTGCAATGTCGCTCTACTGTCGTTTCGATATTGTTAATTCACTTCTCTAAGGTTGGTACTTGTTTTTCCTTCCGCAAAAAAATCTACATTTCTAGGAAGTTCCTTATATCGAGACGTTGTTCTGACCAGTTAGCTGGTTTAATTTTGCACCAGCCTGGCAAAATGAAAGTGTTTTAAACAGCGAGCGAATAACTCACCTCGTGAATGGCGTAATACTTCGTTTCTGGTGTCCATGCTTGCCTTTTGAAAAGATGACTCAAGACGATGAAAAGAGCTGACCCAAACGCGGCAACCGCCGCGGTCAGCGCGATGGAAATATGCCTGAGCAGAACCATGTGTGATGGCTGGACTGCGATGGCACGCAGTCAGCTCGGAATACCAACAGCGAGCTTTCTATCCGAGGGCTGGGGAGCCTGTCGGTTCACGTGACCCTCCCTTGTTTGTGTTGATAAATATGAGGAGTCTAGCAGCCGTGGTCCGAAAGCTCTGTGCCCGCCAGGTGACAGCAGACAGAAAGAAAAGTATAGTTGGGGATGTCTCCAAGCCGCTTGAATTCTTCCACACTAAACTGTATTAGCATAGTGTTGTTTGTCGCCAATGTTGATGAGATAATGTGATAAGGACAGTTAGTAATTGCATGCTTTTCATTCATAATCTAATCAGACGCCCATATCATCTGGAATGAGTGAATGGTCAGTATTCACAGCAACCTTGTTCACTTCACACCCATACTTCTTTTCTACAGTCCATTTTAGATAGGCCTATCTATAAGCGAGTGAGTGACTAAGAGAGTCTGCAGTCCAGAAACTGGACTGAGCACACACACACAGTTACTGTAAAGGATGTATGTTACCATTAGATGGCGTTATTTCAGTATTCACTGGTATTATTCGGTCCTACTCCACACAATTTGTTCCGGTATGTATATTGAAAGAAAGTTGATAACAGTTTTATTCAGATCCATTAAACAGAATTGAACTAAATACACCCAAACTAGGGTTACCCTATCTGATAATTTCTGCGCATCTTGGTAGCCAACTCACATAACTACGACTAGCCACGTCTATGTTAATCAGTTAAATAAGAAGCGTGTAAATGCAATGTGCCTACTGTGCCTTCATCATAAAAAAGAGGACATTGGAGGTGACTGGGGGAGGGGGGGGGTGGGGTGGGGTGAAGATGAAGATGCTGGTTGCTTTTACTACGAGCACTACGGTCGTCACCTGTTTGACGTAATTGATCCAGCAGCATCACGACCAAGCCGGAGTACAGGGAAACTACGGGCACTTAAAGGAAACCCCAACGCCTAAGGAATAACCAGTTCAAGGACTTCTTTTGGAATTATTCGAGGATTCATTGTACAAATAATAACTTTTGGGGATGGTGATTATAGGCTATACGCTATTTCTGGAGGAATTCCTTTTGGAGAACCCGAGAATGTTGTGGAGCTAGCGCGCTAGCCTTGATGTCGTCTGCTAAACATGGTGGCCAAACAGTGAACAGTGAATCTAGAGAGGGCTTTTAAATATTCACGAAATGCAGACATTTGCGGTTTTGTTCATATAGGCAGCGTTGATTCCTTTGATTTCGTTATGTTTATGGGTTCTGGAGACGCAAAATGAGGTTTATCCATGCTCTATTAAGCAATAGCTAACGGGTGCAAGCTCGTGCAAACCCCGCTTTAAAAGTTACTGCCAAGTTTGTCCATGGTTGATGTACAAACTAACAGCAGTGCATAACTGCTTTTGGTTACATCCAGAGTCCATCAAATCCAGCGGTATTGTTCTTACATTCTCTGGCATCAGTGTTCATCACGTCTCAGTACGTACAGCATTCTAAAATTCGACTAGCATAGATGCGTCGATGTGTGTGATATAGCCTAGCCTGTAACTGGAGCAGAGCGCAGGTGCATAGAAGTTACAATGGAAACTGTCCCGTTATCGATGGTGTCCTTTGATGGGAAATATGATGAAGTTGATCAAATCATATGACGGAGAACATGCTGCGCATACTGTGTGTAAGTAGGGAAAAAGCGCTACGTGTGAGGCTTCGTGGATAATGTGCATCAGACACGAATGCTATGAATGAATACATTGGAAATCAAGCCTCTGAACTTCTCATAGACTAATTCATGGCACCGACAACACCAGCGCTGGTTTTCAACATCGGCATTCGACTTATTACAAAACAGGAGAAAGCTGAACTTCCACTTTTTCTTATAATCGTCCAGAAGAAAGTACATGGAGACTAGTTTGACATGCCAAGGAAGGAGTTACCGTTGCCGGAGGGTTGGGAAGAGGCCCGAGACTATGACGGGAAGGTCTATTACATTGATCACATCAATCAAACGACAAGCTGGATCGACCCAAGAGACAGGTTAGTCCGCCCAGACACCATACCATTTATCCTGTCATGGTTAATGATATGCCATCCCCCAAAACTTACTAATACTGCACAACATACATGAGACACAATCTGTGCATCATTCACCATGCACTATAGAGAGAGATTATTTCTTCTTACATGAAGCATATTACCATTGGACTGTTTGCCATAGTTTTATGTAAGAAGATTAGACTGGTATTGCTGTACAAGCATGCAGCCTTTTTCCCCAACTCTGGAAAACAGTCTGGATCATAGTTGCGGCATGCGCCTCTTTTAACCAATAACTCAAGATGGCTGGACTTTGAAACAAAATCACTGTGTTGGCCTAATGCAGAAATTCCTCAGATCATTAAGACTTCCTTTCCTTGTTGGGTCATTTTACAAGCATGGAAGATGTGTGTGCTTAAAGATGTGGTCTCCTTCTCCTGGTGTTGATGTTTTTCATCCATTTGAACAGTTATCGGGTTATTTTTGTGTTATGTAAAGCACTGTTTTTGTATAGGCAGACTTTTTTGTTTTGTAGATGTCAGAGGTCATTTGACTTTGTGAGTGTGAGTCTCTCTCAGATAGTCCAGATACTGGTGCTGTCCACTGCATAGCATGCCACAGAAAAAGGAGTCTTTTTTTTCCCTCCAGCTATGCTTCTCTGTCAGTGAACGGGTTGAAGTGCACCAGAAGGCCCAGCAAACTTTAACCAGCTAGTGAAAGTTACTTCACAGATGCCTCTTTTTCCTATAGGGTTTATGTTTTTTATCTTTTTCCAAAGTTTCTGTATGCCCTGTAGCAGGTGTCCTTATTCCTGAGTCATGTTGTCTAATTGATAGCTGCTCGTGTCATCCTTAAGGCAGTGTCATTAGTTGTTGTCTTGTGGTATGTTGTTCATGTAAGTTGGTTGTTTCTTGTGTTGTATGTTGGCTGTAAGTAAGTGTTATTGATTGTTGTGTGTTGTGTTGCGTTGTGGTAGACCTGTGGTGTCTTGTGTAGTGGTATGTTAGCTGTAAGTGAGCCTTACTGATTGCTGCCTTTGTGGTGCTACGTTGGCTGTTCCTTCATTGGTTGTTTTCTTGTGTTGTGTTGTCATGATGTGTTGTCCTTAAGTGAGTCTGCTTTCAGTAGTTGTGCAGGTGACACCCCACGCCAGGGGCTACCCTAAACCCCCTTTCTCCCACTCCTCTTTCTCCACTGTACTCTGAGCCACATGTAGACAACCAGTAAACCGAAGAACAGAACTACTTTTCCTTGGATCATCATGAATCTCCATTAGACCCCAGGCCTCTCACCTGTGCAGAGAACGCTGTCTTTTTCTGTGCCTCAGCACAGGTGTCTGGTCACCTGTGGAAAGGAAAGTGTGTTTTTCTGTGCTGCAGCAGGTCAGATGGCCCCTCTCCAGCTCTGTACGTGCACCCTGCATCTAGTGTCAGCAAGGCAAATGCCTCAAAAGACCTACCCACCCCCCCACCGCCACCCCTCCCCCTTTGTATTTTGTTTGCAGCTTACACAATGCAATCCCTTGAGCTGGTGAATGTGTTACGGGCAGCCCTGGCCAAACCACATTCCTGCAACAGAACACCTGTCAGCCCGACACAGGCTCTCTTGCTGGTCACCTGTTTCGCTGCCTGGACTGAGACTCATGTGAGAGTGGTCCTTAGACCTGGAGCCCAATGTTAATGTAAGGGTGGTTCCTAGGCAAGGCAATGCAAGTTTATTTGTATAGCACATTTCATACACAACGGCAGTTAAACGTGCTTAACAAAAATAAAAGCGAAAAACAGTATGTAAAGACATAACCAATGAAATAAGTTTGAATAAAATACATATGTAATATAGGCAAAGAACAATATGTAAAAGAACCTAGACCTGTAGCATAATGTTACTGTGAGGCTGGTCTGAGCTCAGGGTGGGTAGGTAGGGAGCTAGCTTGGTTGGTATGTAGCTAGTTAGATAGGTGATAAGGTAGCTAGTGAATTAGTTTGGTAGCTAGTCATTTTGGGGCACTTTCAGACCTATAGTTCTATATAGTTCAGACCTATTGCTTTGGTCCACACTCATCAGAAAAATGTTACAATGTAGCAATCAGACATGGGTACTGTTTGCTTTCACATATGCATATTTCTAAATAAACCAAAATAGAGCGTAGGACCATCACCACCGTAACCAGACTAAAAGGTGCCAAACTAAGAACTTTTGGTTCGAATGGAACGTTTGGTGTGCACCAAATGCTGTAAGTGTGAAAGCACCCTTGGTTTGTTAATAGGTTGATGGGGTGGGATGTAGCTCTGTTGGTAAGATGGATAGTTTGGTTGGCTATTAGGCATGGAGGGTGGGAGATGGTTAAGTCAGTAGGTACATGAGTACATAGTACATGAGTATTTAGACAGATAAATTGATTAGGGCAGTTTGGTAGGAAAGGAGAAAGGAAGGGGTAAATATAATTGGTTAGCTGGGTAGGTAGGTAGTTTCTAATTCCAGGACCTAGTCTAACTGAGGTCTGGTTAAAAGTGTTCATTCCGGTGTGGGCATTGGACAAGTAGTTTGACGGCTCTTAAGTGACTGTTCTGTGTTCAGAAGTAGCTGCTGAGTGGGTAGGCAGGTGTAAGCTAGCTCAGTTGTGCAAATGACTTCCATAGGGGATGATACAGTAGGTGAAATTTTGAACAATGTTGTCATGCAACATTACAAGCAGGTGTTATTTCAGCAGTTTTCCCACTGCTAATAGCTATTGCATTTTTTAAATCAGGAGAACTTAAATCATCAAAAGGCAATCTGTTACAATCATGCAATCAGAACATTTGCAGTCTAGGATGTTGTTCTCGAGTCTAGGATATTGTGTACCAATCACCTTATGAAGAAAGCTAATGTGATGGTAATGCAAAGTTCACCTTTCTAATAAATACACATTAGCTATTCCAACCTATCAACCAATCAGTCATTCAAATTATCAATCAGTCACTCATTCAGTTGATTTATCATTCAAAGTTCTCCATGCTGCATAGTCTTGGTATACTTAACAGAGAGAAATAATCATATTGAGAAACCATGTAGGCTAGTGAGCATGCAGAGCAAAAATATCAAAAAATACAAAGTAACAAAGACAAGGTCGATGTTTAGCTCGTAAACAATGTGACGGAAGATGCTTTAAGAAACATAAACACGTATTGGTAATTATATTTAAGTTCAAAGCAAGAATGTGTGGGGAAAATGATTGAGATTGGTTGTCTAAATGGTTAGTCAGTCTTCCCATGGAGAGTCATCTACTAAAGCCACCTGTTCCATGGCAGCAATGCTGTAAGTGTGTGTTTGTGTGTGTTTGTGTGTGTTTGTGTGTGTTTGTGTGTGTTTGTCTGTGTGTGCGCGTGTTTGTCTGTGTGTGTTTGTGTTTGTCTGTGTGTGTGCGCGCGCCGCTCCCCTGGCACACCTTACCACTGCCTGGCTCCACCACCGCCATCATGGCTCATAAACATTCCGTCAGGTGAAAGGAATGTTATCAGCGTTGGCAGCCGAACGGGCAGGCAAACATTGCTCTGTGTGTGTATGCGCGTGCGTGCGTGCGTGCGTGCGTGTGTGTGTGTGTGTGTGTGTGCGTGCTTGCATGCATGCGTGTGTGTGTGTGTATGTACATGTGCACTGCGGTGTTGGCCTGGCCGTACTGTGTGTGTGTGTGTGTGTGTGTGTGTGTGTGTGTGTGTGGTGAGCGGTGAGCGCAGGGGCAGGGGACAGTGGCGGAGTGCGGTGTCCTGGGCTTTATGGGCGGACCTTGAGCAGGTCGCGGAGGCCTGTGGCGGCATCAGCAGCCTCATAAAAGGGACCTGAGGAATTTCCACCTCCTCTCAATGAGTGTGTGTGACTCACGGGCCTGCTATGTGGCTGGCATATTTACACACACACACACACACACACACTGCTTGCCACTCCCGCACAGTAACTGCTGTGGCACAGTCAGGTTGGTATGTATTGTTTGCCATTGGGCCTTTGTATAATACATCTTATTAATATTTTCTCTTTCTCATACTTTTCCCCTTACACTCTCTCCCTCTTTCTCTCTCGCTCATCCCTCTCTTACTCTCTCTGTCTCTCGTGTCTTTCTTTATTTGTCACTCTTTCTTTTATAACTTTCATGTAATGCCCCTTTCCCAGCTTTTGTCCCTATCTGTTTATCTATTATTCTCAATCTCTGTCTCCACTTTCTCTCTGTTTGCCTGTGTTGGCGTTATCATGTAGGGAAGACCCTTGGCTTGTCATCATCTGCAATGAAGTAATCTCTACTGTGTGTGTGTGTGTGTGTGTGTGGACATAGGGTCATCATCTGCAATGAAGTAATCTCTACACTGTGTGTGTGTGTGTGTGTGTGTGGTGGACATAGGGTGTATGTTATGCACGTGTTTGGGTTGGAATGTGCTCCTCCTGTACTGACAGTATCTCTCTGGAGATGCCCCTACCCCACAACTGGCTGATGACCTGTTATCTGTGTGTGTGTGTGTGTGTGTGTGTGTGTGTGTGTGTGTGTGTGTGTACACTACACTTATGCGTGCGTGTGTGTGTCTCTTTGCAGGGGGGTAAAGTTGACTGGCCAAGATGAGGTCACCTGTAGTGGTGTGTGTTTACACAGGTGTGGTGTGGTGTTTACTGGAAGACTTTCTCCACTGTTAAAAAGACAAGCCCAATGTGTGTGCGTGTGTGTGTGTGTGTATTACAAAGACAAGCCATGTGCTTGTGTCCGTGTGTGCCCGTGCGTGTGTGTTACATAGCCAAGGCTACTGTGTTTATGGGAAGTGATGAAGGTGTATCTTTTAGGGTCAGTGTCCCCTGTTTCTGGGGTGTACCACTTGACCTTGAGCTGTACCTGTACCCCAGGACTCTGCTCCCAGAGGCTGTATGGGATGCCCTTAAGCAGAGACCGAGACCTGGATGTTTTGAGTAAGCAGTAAGAGGGGCATGTTGTTAGAAAGAAGAGGTGGGTGCCAGATAGGAGAAGTGGATGGTAGAGAAGAAAATGAAGAGGTGGATGATTACATTACTTTCAGCTGACGCTCTCATCTAGAGCAGCTTACAGTGAATTAGTACAGGGACACTCCTCCTGGACCAATACAGGGTTAAATGCCTTACTCAAGGTATGAAGCTGGCTATTCACTCCCTCAGGAATCGAACCTGCAACCCTCCGATCTCAAGACCAACTCCTTAACCCTACCCATGAGGCCTCAGCTGGCCCAATGACTCATGAGAGCAGTGGATAGAGACGTGGGGGAGAGAAGGAAGAGGTGGATGTTGGGGAGGAGAAGAGGTGAATGTTCAGGGGAAAAAAGAGGTAGGAGGGGGGGTAGGTAGATGTTGGGAAGAGAGGAGGTGGGTGTTGGGGATGGGTGGGAGAAGAGGTGGATGTCAAGAAGAGAGAAGGTGGATGGTGGGAGAGCAGAGGTGGATGTTGGGGGGGAGAAGAAAGAGGGGGATGTTGGGCCGAGAGGAAGTGAGGGATGAATGATCCATTAGGGCAATGGAGAGATGAAGGAGGGAATAGTAGAGAAGAAGGGATGTGGATGTGGACCTGGCGAAGGATGTGGATCTGGGGAAGGATTTGTGAGGCAAGATGATGCAAGCTGAACCTCAGCCTGCGGCTTGCTTTGGGATATTTTGTGTGTGTACTGTACGTGCGTGTGTGTGTGTGTCTGCGTATGCGTGCGTGCGTGTGTGCTCCCCAGCTTTCCTCCCGGCCGAGTTAAATTTAGAATGAGCTGCGGGGGTCTGTTCTCTCTCGTCTCGTCTCCATTATTCATCATTTGAAGGGAGCCAGTTCGGTTTTCACTGCTTCACCGTTTCACTGCTCCCCAGCCGGCTGCAGGCACTGCCAGAGGGTGTGTGTGTGTGTGTGTGTGTGTGTGTGTGTGTGTGTGTGTGTGTGTGTGTGTGTGTGTGTGTGTGTGTGTGTGTGTGTGTGTGTGTGTGTGTGTGTGTGTGTGGTGGGGGGTGGGGGGTGGGGGGGCAAACACACCTCACATTTCAGCAGCACAGTAACCTTCACATGAAAACACTGGCAGCTTCTAAACTGTGATACAGCAAGCACTGACCTTTCATACAGTCAGTCCAACTACAGGAAATACTCTTACAGTCATCCAGCTACAGGAAATACTCATACAGTCATCCAACTACAGGAAATAAACATACAGTCATCCAGCTACAGGAAATACTCATACAGTCATCCAACTACAGGAAATACTCATACAACCAGTCAACTACAGAAAATACAGTCTGCCGACTACAGGAAACACTGATCAAACTCGTACAGGAAACGTTAATAGAGGTTGTAGTGTAAGCTACAGGAAATACTCATGGAGTTCCTGCAGTCAGCCAACTACATGAAATCCTGACTGAGCTGGTAGAGGACATACTCATAGACCTCATACAGTGGAGCCAGCTCTAGAAAGGACGCTCTAGGCTAGTCACACTGTCCGAGCACTAGCACCGCTACAGCTAACAGCTAACAGTTAACAGTCCGTCTTTGGTATCAAGATAAACAAAGTGCTGAGAGCTGAGAGTAAGGAGGAGTAGAGAGAGGGAGAGAGAGAGGTGTACACAGGCTATGTCACCGGGCTGGCTGGGTGGGAGTGAGTGCTAGGCTATCTGATAAGAGCGCGTATCAGTGGAGAGGTGTGAGTCGGCATGCAGGAATGCTACAGCTGAGCTCTCCGCTGGCCTCTCCCCTCTGGGCTGGACCTGCTAGGGCTGGCTGGTCACGGAGGGTGACACAAGGGCCTCAGCCAGCTGCTGCTGCACACCAGCAACTCTAAAGTACCTGAATAAGATGCAGACACATGACAGGCATGGCACGCGTGCCTGCGTGTGTGTGTGTGTGTTTGCTGTTTGACTTATGAGTGTGTGCGTGTGTATGTTTGGTTTATGGGTGTGTATGTTGGATTTTGCTTAAAGGGCATATGATGTGTGTGTATGTGTGCCTGACTTTCTGTTGTATGTGTGCGTGTGTGGTTGGGGGGGGGTTGTGGGTCAGCTAATAACGTAAGTGTAGAATGATGTTCTGTGTGTGTATGTGGAGAGAGAGGGAGACAGATTGGGTGTAGAAAGATGTTCTTTGTGATGCTCTTGTTGTCCGTGGCTGTCTTGTAGCATTGGACGTGCGTGCGTGCGTGCGTGCGTGCGTGCGCGTGCGTGTGTGTGTGTGTGTGTGTGCTTGTGTGTGTGTGTAGCACTGATGGGCCCGCTTATTAAGGAGGCGTTGAAAGATGTTTTTCTGGTGCTTTGCTGGGATAGATTGTGTGTGTGTGTGTGTGGTGGGCCCGGTAATAAAGTGTTTGTGGAGGGAGGGATGGGTGTCTTGTGTGTCTGGGCGTGCGCCCGCTTCCTGGGATGGGTGCTACTGGAGGGTCGGAGTGCGTTGCCGCGGTAACCTCCAGGCGATTTGTTGACGGGGCTGCTGGAATGTCAGAGTACCCCGTTTCCGCCTATTGTTGCTCTAGCTAGCACCCACTGAGGTGAATGCATACCATTCTTCTGCTGCTGCAAACCCCCTTCCCTTCCAGGGACACACACACACACACACACACACACACACACACTGTGCCACGCACACTGTGCCACACACACACACAAACAAACTTCATCATACACACCACACAAACCTCATCATTCACACACATTCCTACTTCCATACACACACTGCAGTATACGCATAATTTAATACCTTCACATTTATTGTCATACACACACATTTTCACAGTTCCATCCAGACAGAGCAGCATACAAATTATTTATCACCCACCCACCCCATTTACTCAGCCTTGCTCTCTCTCTTTTATACACACTCAGTCACACATACACACTCAGTCACTCGTCAGTGAGGTGTGTAATAAAATACACACACACACACACACACACACACACACACATACACGCACACACACACACCACACACACACACGCACACACACACACCACACACACACACACACATACACACACATACACACACACACACCACACACAAAGCAAGAGTTTTGAGTCATAACGGACATGAAGTCTGCTCTGTTTTAATGTTCTAATGCATTTGGGCAGAGTATCTATGCTGGGGTGCTCTAACCCTTGCCGTTTGTGTCCGTGTGTCCCCAGGCAAACCAAGCCTCTGACGTTTGCCGACTGCATCGGGGACGAGCTGCCCGTTGGCTGGGAGGAGGCCTACGACCCCAATGTGGGAGCCTACTATGTGGACCACAACACCAGTGAGTAACACCAGCTGCATGATGGGATACACTCAGACCTCCACATAGCACTGTTTATGTTCCTGCAAATTCATAAGATTGATGATTCACTGTCTTGATTTATTTTTTATTTATTTATTTTTTTTACCTTTGACTTTCATCTGTGTCATACACCTCGACCTTTAACCTTAATCTGTCCCATATTCCTGAACCTTTAACCTTTATCTGTGTAACTTGCCTTAAAGGAACACTCCACTTTTTTGTGAAATAAGATCATTTTCCAACTCCCTTTAACAGTTGAGTTTTGGCGTTTTTGAATCCAATTAGTCAATCTCCGGATCTAGCAGTCGGATCTCCGAATATGGTCTAATGATTTAATCAGTAGCATGCTAACTGGTTCAGTCTGATTCAGTGAAGAGCTGCTGCCAGATGTGGAGATTCTTCTGACAGATCTGGACATCGGCTGGATGGATTAAAAAATGGTACAGCTGTTAAACTCGTTTAACTCTCAGGGAATTGGAAAAAGAACCTTCATTAGCTTTGTATTCCTTATCTTTCATTCTGGAAGCTTAGTCATGTCTTGTCTCTTCGTAGAAACACTTTGGCTTTCATGTATCAAACACGCGTAGGACAGAAAACGAGCATAAAAAGGGCGTACATTGATTTTAAAGCGAAGTGTAGTATTTATACATTTGAATGTGATCGCAGGCTGTGATGAAATCTCTCGTCAGGTCTGAGCAGTTGGAGACTAGGGCTTGCAATGAGTGCAGTGTTCCTGTCGGAGAATTGTGAAGTAATATGGCCTAATTCATGAAATATAGTAATCTATGTTGTGCAAAACTCGCCTGAGCATTTACCACCTTCCCATAATGTCGCCTACATTATCGGCACATTTAATAATGTAGCCAGGATTGTGTTGACTAATTAGTATTGCTAAATAGATTTTTATTTAAAAGCAGTACATTGCATGCTGTCTACATTTTCATGGGCATTTGCAAAGGGTGCTGTGATTTTGCAATGATACCATTTGACATTGTAGGCCAAACGTTAAGTCCGTTTTAGTTGGAAATAAAGTCCTTGTTGCATCTTGCCAAAAAGAATCAGCTAGAACAGCTGGAGCTGCAGTGTCACAGCGGATATCTCGGGGCTAGAAAAAAGTCTGTTTTTGCACGTATTATGCACCATAATGTCGTAAATTCGGTGGGTGAGGCCTTTTTAATTGGGAATATATTTGGGCGTGATATTTAAATTACGCTCATTTTCAGGCACCTCATTTATCAACAGCCATTCATTCTTGCACTGGGATTGGAGTGATGCGCATGTACTGTTTCTTTACCTTATTTAATGTAAGTCGCTCTGGATAAGTGCATCAGCTAAATGACTGACTTGACTGCAGTAATGTCTCTCAGATGGAGTGCCCAGGCTAGGGGGCCACACTGCCCTCCCCCACCCCATGCCCTACAACCACAGATGGAGACTTATGGTCCCATCGGTCTGATTATGTGGAGTCCTACAATGTCTTCTCGCTAGGCTAATGCACCCACACTGACTAACTAGATTTATTTAATGGGTGGATCAATCACATTTGTAGGATAGCTGTTACAGTTGCTTGAATAATGCCTTTCACAAACCCGGGACAGCTTCAAATGCTTTTAGCATTTTGCATTTTTGCAGTTGCTTTTTTCCTTCAGCACTATTTATGTGTTTGTTTGTTTGTTTGTTTGTTTACTTATGTAAGAAAAGGTTGTGTATGTTTATCGGTGGTTTTACAGGTTTAACATGTGACTCCACGTTTGGTAGAGGTCAGCATTCCATGTGCTTCCTTTGGGCCTGTAATCAGGGGCACACATTCCATACTGTAGTAGAACGTTTCAGCATTCTGTGTTCCATATCACCCAGTTGGCCCTGTGCCATCACAGACATGGCCCACAGGATTCTATTACAGTCCGCATGTGTCCTCTAAAACACAGCCAAACGAGACGGAGAAAGAGAAAAAAGGAGAAAGAGAGGTCCAGTGCTCAGCATATTAGAGTGTGTTTCCCCTGTGGAGGCTTTGGAAACATCACAGACACACACACACACACACACACACACACACACACACACACACACACACACACACACACACACACACACACAACTTCACTTGTCTCACACCCCTTCCCAATTTTTACCCTTCTTTGTCCTTTGAGACCTTAGTCTCTCCCTGGTGTTGTGTTCCTCTCTCTTCTAACTCATCTTCTTCTCACCTCTGTATCCCATCTGATATCCATCTCTCTCCTGTTTTTCTTCTCTCCATTCTTTTTTTCTTTCACTCTTCTCCATCCTCTCTCTCTCTCTCCCTCACTCCTCTCCTTTGTCCTGTGTAACACACCTCGTCGTGTTGTTCTGCCATGTGCTGTTGACATTCCCACTTCACCCGTCGGCTGCATCCCCACCTGAGTGTCCGATCCCTGTTCTTATGCTTTACGCCCTACTGTTATGACTACCTCATGGGTTTCTCCTCTATACCTCTCCTCCTCTCCACCTCTCCTCCTCTCCATGTCCTCACACTATCTGCCTCTCCCCTCTTTATCGGCCCCCTCTCTATCTCTCCTCCTCGCTGTCTCCCTCATTTATCTCTCCCTCTCTCCTCTCTCCTCTCTCCTCTCTACCTTTCTAAAGGCCAATTTATAGTCTTTGTGCTATAGTCACTCGACAAAAAAATAGGGTTTAAATGAGTTAGAGGCTTTGATATTTTTGCGCAAGCAACAAAAATCTGTTATGAAATCAAACACTTCTTCAAGCCCAACCGAACCACGACGCGCGTTGCCCGTGATCAAAGCAACACTGCAGAACGCAGAAAACTGAGTTGCTATCCTATCAGAGTAGGTGACAACATCCGCACCATTTGAAATGTTTTGATATACACGACCACCTCTGCGACACACTAGCAGACAGAAATAGTTCTTTTCATGTCATATTCTGTCAAGCGAAACTTGGTCTTAACTCTCACCCTCTACCTCTCATCCTCTCTACCTCCCCCCGTTTCCTACCTCTCCCCCATACCCTCTCCTCCTCTCTACCTCTCCTCCTGTCTACCTCTCCTCCTCTCTCTGCCCTGATGCAATCTGCCTGTCTGTTTTATATCACTGTGGTCTCATGTTGTTTTTCATTTCTCTCCTTTTTCTTTTTAACTGCCTCGATCCATCTCTTCAAGCCCCCATTGGCTGTCAGTTTCTCTCATGTATTTTTTTCTTGTGTATCTATCTCTCTCGCTTGTGTCCCTTCACCCTTGACCCTGTGACCTCTGGTGCTCCTTGGATAATTTGCAGAAATGCTGAAGACCGCATAAGGTCAAAAAATCACACCTTTGTGAACTCGGCATCCAGTAAAACAACAACCAATTTGTAAATCAATTAGCTAATTAAGCTTGACAGTGAAGCTGTCTGTTCTATTTTGTTTCTATTAACCGGCAGAGGTGGCGCTTTCAGCACCTGAATGTGCATCATGCATCTGTGCAGGTCGAGTAATTATATCAGCAAAGTCACCTGTGACCCGACACAAAAGGAAGGTCAACCCAGGAAGTGACCTCTTGGCAGTCTTCTCATGAATATTCCCGAGGGACTGCCAAACTCTGGTGGTCATCTGAAACCCATAGAACTGCGGTTACATATTGAACCATCATTTTATATACTCTACTAGGGCTGGGCCGGTTTGTATTTTTTCTTACCGCAGTCGGTAATCAAGACATTTCCGCGGTTTTCCGATATACCGCTATATATAGTCCCCCCCCCCCAATGTGTGCATATTAAATTCAGAACTACAAAACATAAGCTACTCCTGAACATCGGACAAGGCCAACAATGGCAGTGTTTAAAGGGAATTTGTTTATTTCATTTTTGTGTGTGTGTGGTGATGACGGTGACGAGCTCACACCGCGGTTGGGCGTCACATGACCACGGTATGGCGGTAATGCGGATTACCTCCCCAGCCCTTTACTCAACCCTACCTTTTCTAAACGGCAATAATGTTTAATGTGAACTCCATTAAAGTCTACCTTCCGCTCCCTCCCCCCTCAGAGAGCACCCAGCTGGAGGACCCGCGGGTGCAATGGCAGCGGGAGCAGCAGCGCATGCTGGAGGACTACCTGCAGGTGGCGCAGGAGGCCCTGAGCGCCCAGCGGGAGATCTACCAGGTCAAGGAGCAGCGTCTGGAGCTGGCTCAGCAGGAGTACCAGCAGCTGCACCAGTCCTGGAGAGACAAGTCCACTTCACAGAGCAGCTGTAAGTGTGTGTGTGTGTGTGTGTGTGTGTGTGTGTGTGTGTGTGTGTGTGTGTGTGTGTGTGTGTGTGTGTGTGTGTGTGTGTGTGTGTGTGTGTGTGTGTGTGTGTGTGTGTGTGTGCGCCGTTGTGTGTGTGTGTGTGTGTGTGTGTGCACGCTTGTGTGTGTGTGTGCTGGTGTGTGTGTGCTGTTGTGTGTTCATCCCCTTATTGCCTGTATCCACACGTGCCATCTGTGTGTGTTTGTCCTTGGGGATATGTGCGTCTTTGGTTGTGTGTGTGTGTGTGTGTGCCCGCCTGGACTGTCCTGTCATCAGGTTGCCTACTCTAATAAACTAGAGTTGACATGAATGCACAACACACTTTGGAGCCCATTACACACATCCTCAAATCAGTCCAAACATTTCAGAAGAACGCTGTGTGAGAGATTGCTTGCTGTGTGTGTGTGTGATTGCTTGTTGTGTGTGTGAGTGCTGCTTGTGTGTGTGTTTGTGCTTGCTTGGCTTCATCCTGTGGCAAAGGAGTTGCTCTTTTAATCTCGTTAGCTTGTTCATCAGATGAGTGGATGTGCTTGGATGAGCTTTCAGATTGGATCAGACAGTGTCAGATGAGAAGTCACCCAGCGATACTCATCATGTCTGTCTTTTTTTCTCTGCCTCTGTCTGTCTGTGGTCTCTCTCTCTCTCTGTCTCTTTTTGTCTGCCTCTCTCTCTCTCTCTTCTCTCTTTTGATCTCTGGCCTCATCTCTTTTTCTGTCTTTTTCTCTAACAGTAAATTCCAGATCTTCCTCCAGCAGCAAATATGACCCAGAAATCCTCAAGGCGGAGATAGTGACGGCGAAGAGCAGGGTGCGTATATATATAATCTGCATTACCATAACACGAGATAAAACAGAATTTCTGATCTCTCGCTGTGTATCTTCACTCCTGTCAATGTTTAAGCTCTGACGTGGTTGGATATATTAGAAGGATGATGACACCCCCTCGTAACACTATCTAGACGTGTTGTGGAATGTAGGATCATTTAGCCTTTGGAGGGAAAAAGGAAGATTATGAGTTTATATCGCACCCTCCGATGGTAATCTACCAGTCTTGTACTTGTCTGTGAAAGTGCCTCTGTATCTAGATACTTATCAGTGCAGGCTGTTGCGATAAGTGCTGGCTTATCTTCAAAAAGATGGGCTTAAAGTAATTCCTTAAGACTTGTAAAAGTGTTTTGAACCTGACCTTTTGTTTTGCCTTTCTCTGTTATTCTGTCCCTCTTTCTCCATTTGTTCTCCCCCCTCACCTCTCTCTCTCTCTCTCTCTCTCTCTCTCTCTCTCTCTCTCTCTCTCTCTCTCTCTCTCTCTCTCTCTCTCTCTCTCTCTCTCTCTCTCTCTCTCTCTCAGGTAAATAAGTTAAAGAGGGACCTGGCCTTCATGAGGCAGGAGCTGATGTACAAGGAGCAGGGCTTTGAGACGCTCAAAGAGTAAGTGGACCTCCTCCGACTGATCCCAGAACAGTCAGAGAGACCTCCCCTGTCTAAACCCAGAACAGTCCTAGAGATAGGCTTCTGGCTGAGCTCTGGCCCAAATGTAGCTGTGTGTGTGTGTGTGTGTGTGTGTGTGTGTGTGTGTGATGATGATGATGATGGGTGATGTGGTTATGTGGAAAAAATAGATTCATAGGTTCTCATATTATCTGAGCTTAAAGTAGACTCTGATGGACTTGATTCTGCTGTGGTCCTTATGAGGTCTTGTGTGTGTGTGTGTGTGTGTGGATGTGATGTGCGTGTGCGATATGTGTCTGATGTGGTCAGTTTGTCACGTGTGTCTGATCTGGTCCGGGCCAAGTTTACTTACATGCACAAGGAATTTGACTTTTGTATATAGACATGTAGTGATTTAGTAGACAAAGTGATGCATAAGACTTATTGTACAATGGGGACAACAATTTGCAAGTCACATAATACACAAGCACCTGTACACTGATCATTTCAGGTGCAGAGTGGGCATAGACTGCATGTGGTTGTGTGCCCTGGGAGGTTTACCCCCGTGATGTGTTTGCAGTTCAAACAAATAAACCCAACAAGGTCACCCAGCTCTGAAATTAAATGAAATATTTATCTTTGTCGTAGACAGATGGACACAGACACACACACCTTCCTACACACACACACACACACACACACACACACACACACACACACACACCTACACTCACAGAGAAACAGATGGGCAGACACAGACCTGCAGACACAGACACCCACATAGAAGTGGGTATGTGTGTGTGTGTGTGTGTGTGTGTCTGTGCATCTTTTTCTGTCTGTCTGTGGATGTAGATCTGCATGTGTGCATGTGTAATATCTGTGTCACAAATAGGTAGATAGCCACACACAAGCACACTGTGTGTGTGTGTGTGTGCATGCATGCATATGTGCGGGCTGCTCTCTTCACTTTCATTTATATTTCATCTGACACGTAGTCTCCTCCCTGTGATCTGGGAACTCTGGCCTCGTTTATAAAATCCCTCTGTTCTCTCCAGCAGCAGTGTCACAGTCAGGGAGCGGTCCGCCCTGCCCTGCCCTGCCCTGCTCTGCCCTGTAGAGGAGTGAGCTCGTCAGGGTACCTACAGAGCATCAAACCCTCTTTTGAAAAGCACCAAAAACATTTGAGGCTCAGGCCGACCCACTCTTGCCTCCTCTGTCGACCCCTTTATATTATTTAAACATGTCAGCTTCAAGGCCCCTGTCTCCCGCCAGTGGTTAAAAGGTTGGGCAGGCGATATGTTTCCAGAAGCATTCGCATCGCTGTGAATCCCAATAGCTGTGAATACATGATGTTGTCTAAGAAAAAATGCGAAAAACATATCATTTGTGGCAGCTACAGGCCTGTATAAGCCATGTCTAATCGTTCTCCTCTGACTGAAGGACAGCATTAGGTGGCCCACCAGCGGCTTTAGTGGTACATATCTTCCTGCTTTGTGATCCTTATCGCACATACAGTAGTCAGTTCAGAGGGAAGGAAGAGATGTTTTTTGTTTTTTATTATGTATACATTTTAAAACCTATTTTATTCTTTCTAGCTTTTCCATTATCTTGCTTTTACACCTAGTCTAGAAATAAATGAGAACTTCGCTGCAGATCCCCACTAAAGCCAACCAGGGCTGATCCAGGACTGGTGTTAATCTATGTCAGGTACACTGGCTGTACTGTAAGTGTCTGATGCGATGCGTAGTGCCCTTTTAAAAAGCCCAGAGGCTTGTCTTGTGTGGCACACACAGCCCGGCCGGCACAGTGTGGTATGCAGCCTCTGAGCCTTCTCAGGTGTCTCTTCCTGCTGATAAAATGGGCCATTGTTGCCCAGGCGGGTTACAGACTCCCTCCGCTTCTGCTACCTACTCCGCTTCTGCCTGGAGCAGACTGCCACTCTTTTAGAGCGAGGGCTACACACACACTCTACTCTACCACAGCTGTAAAAGGAGCCTTGAACACACTTCACCACAGCTGTAACACAAGGGTTACTCTCTCAATCAGTACACACACATAACTTAAGAATTGTGATTTAAAGTAACACTCCACTTTTTCACTGTCTAACTCTAAGGTTGTTGAAAAATCAGCCTATTTATAAAAAAAGTGGAGTGTTCCTTTAAACTCTTACCATCGTCATCTACCCTAAAACCACCTCACTGTAATCTAGCACAGAATGTGACAGAATGAGGGTCGCAACTGTAGAAGGCTTTCTACCCTAACTCTACCTCAGGTTTAATAATGAAGTTCACACATTCACATTCTACCACAGCTGTAGAAAGGGTTACACTGTAACTCTCTACCTCAGTTTTAGACCGAGTTACAGTCTCACTCTCTCCCTCTCTGTCACGCTCGCCTGTCACTCTCACACTACCGCAGCTTGAGAAAGGGTTACACTAAAACCTGAGGTGGACAGTTACAGCTTCAGAGTGAAGTAACACTGACCGTAACTGTCCACCTCAGCTGGAGTAACAGTTTTTAGAATGAGGTTCACACCTTCATACTGTGTCACGGCTTTAGAAAGGGTTCCACTGTAACACACTCTCTCGGTTTCACAGCATGCTTCACATTCTTATTCGGAACCACGGCTTTAAGAAGACAGCATCTCTCTGAAGGAGGGCGTTACATATTTTATGAACACTTTTTTTTTTTGTTGGCTCTGTTGTTTTCTCATCTTTTGAGCGCTTTGCTGAACCTCCCCTCCTAAAAAAAAAACGTCAGCTGAGCTATTCCACCAGACAAAAAGAGGAGCCTCTGAAATAGAAAAATAAAGGAAATAAAACGTGAAATGACACACAATGTGTGTGTGTGTGTGTGTGTGTGTGTGTGTGTGTGTGTGTGTGTGCGTGTGTGTGTGTGTGAGTCTTGCTGTCGTAGATGCCTTTGGCCTGAGCACATAGAGGAATGCAGATCTCACCACACCACTATTATTTCTTCTCTTTTCACTGGGCCTTTTTTTTGTCCTCATGTTCCTGGGGGCATTTTAAATGGCTTAGTTAGCTCCAGAGCTGAGCTGCTGCAGGGCTGAGTGTGTTGTGCTGTCTGAAGGGGCTGAAACATTAGCCAGCTCTAGTGCTCCCTTCTCTTCCCTTCCCTCACCGGCTCCTCAGCCAGGAATGCAGCTCGACCCGTTCCTCCCATTCTCCTCTCTTCTTTTTTTCTCCTTTCCCCCTGCAATGCCACGCCATACTACACACATACACACACACGCACGCACACACACACACACTCACATACACCCCACCACCCTGTACCACTGAGCTACCACACACACACACACACACACACACACACACACAAAACACACACAAAAAAACACACACATACACACCATGCTACTCTGTACATCTGAACTGCCATACATACATACACACCACACCACTTTGTAACACTTAGCTGCCATACACACACACACACAAACACACAAACACACAAACACACACACACACACACACACACACACACACACACACACACACACACACGTACGTACACCGCCTGGAATGCGCCACTCAACCGTCTCACATAGCACACCTTTGGTCCGCTCCGTCTCAGTGCTCACCTCACTTCTGCCCGTGTAACTGAAGCAACATGGCTGACCTGGGATCAGTCAAAAGGCTGTTTGTTTACTCTAAGTTATTTACCTAAGGGGCCAGTGGATTCTGAGATGATGTTTTTGCTGTTGGCGATGTACATTTTTTGTGTGTGTCTGTGTGTTTTGCCTAAGTGTAAACTCATGATTGACAGATGTGACCTCAGGCTGGTGCTGTGGTGCGAAGTAAGGCGTGCTGTTCGGGGGAAATGTAGACGTGCTAGATTTACAGCATTGTCTCCCTGCCACCATGGAGGTGTTTTCAGTGAGAAAAACGACAGTTAAAACTGCCAATTACTCGTTAAATATTAACTCTAACTGAGGATGTCATTAATGATGACTGTTTGATCTTGGTGACAGGTGTTTGATAAAACCTCTGTACTTTTGACTCGGGTGTTTGTGTGATACGTTTAAACAATGGCTATAGATAGTGCAGACCACGCCCAGACATGTAATTTATTACACTTTTAAAGCCCCCTTTTATGACACCCAAGGTCTGTTAAGTCCAATTCACTCCGCAACTGTTTTTTTTCAGCCTTTTTTGTCAGTCTGTAAGATGGGCATCTACTGTGTTTAGAGAGAACTCTGTTCAAACCAATGAAGGCTATAAACACTGGCAGTTTAGTAGGCATATATTTACACATCTGTTGTGTTTTTGGGGGTTAAGTGCAGTGCTGATATGTGAGTAATCCCTGTTGTGTCTCGTCTGACGTGGTTATGTAACTACACAAGTGCTTACGGCTGCGCCATGCCTTTGTCTTACCTGCGGCGTCCACTCTGCTTCACTGGCCTGTTTCAGAGCCTCTCATCCGTATCGCATCCTCCGGACACATAGGGCTGGCTTAAAAAGAAATATATCGATACGGATTGAAAAAATGAAATATGAATAAACATTTTCAGATCGATAGTTTAATAATAGATGTCTTCCAGTATATGCTGGTGTCATTATAACATTGGCTGCCTAAGCATTGGTGAGCAGAGGGTTATTCTCCTCTCAGTCATGTCATAAACAAGTAACACTGGCATGGATACGAAGAAATAAAAAGTAATTAATTTAAAATATTTATCTAAAAATATCAATGAATGAATGGATGGATAGATATATGGATGGATGGATGGATGGATATAGGCCTTTTATGCTTTTTTGATTGGGTAGTGAAGGTGGACAAGGCAATGAGTGGGAATGAGATGTGATGGGGTTAGAAAATGACAGGATTCAGACCTGGGTCCCCATGGGCACTTGCCCGTTTGTGGTACGGGTGCTCTACCCGCTGCGCCACTGCACCCCCCTGGTATTGCCTTTCCTAACCTGTATTCCATTCCGGAATGTTCTTCTAGAGTTCTCTGACCTTCTCTAACCTTTTCTGCATGTCTCTCCTCCACCCGTCTCCCCCCAACCCCACACCTACCCAGAATCAACCACAAGGTGTCGAGCACGTCGTACGGCTACAAGCCCCAGGAGGCGCAGGCCATCCTGAAGGAGGTGAAGAGCATACGGGAGGCCATCAGCTCCGGGGAGAAGGAGAAACAGGAGCTCATGCAGGTACTACATCAGTTCAAGTTTATTGTCATATGTACAGTAAGAAAACATGTTTCCAAACACAATGGAATTCTTTCTTTGCTGTCTACTTTATGTGCTATGGATGTGTGTGCAATGGGTTTTTTTTGTGCATAAGTTCAGTGACACTTAAGAGTAGTAATAGTAACTGTTCGTTCACACTGAGTACTGTAACTAACTATAGCAGTGTACTTCAATAAAATGTCCTAATTTAAGTGGGGAGTGGAGTTCACAGCTCAACTACGATGACAAAGACCAGGCTGAACAATGTTGTTGGGATCACTTTCAGAGCAATTTTATGTGAATTTGAATATGTTATTCTGAATCTGTTATTCTGAATCCAATATCTGAATCTGAATCCAAATTTACAGGGCGTCTTCCTGCTTTAGTTGTTTACACTCACATCGAGAATCTTAGCATTAAAATAGCGTTTTTTTTTTTAGTGTGGACTCATGTCGCTATAGTTGTCATCTGAGGTCTTGGTACAAGGTCTAAAAAGGGCCTTAAAGTGTAATGTATACTCTTGTGACGTATGAAAATAAACTACATTTCATTGTCACTGTTCACATACATTCATGTGTCGTTTACATTGCCATGGGTACTGCCCCCCCAAATCTACCCACAGACTGTATAGGATTTCATCGTAGTATTGCTCCATTTTGTCCATATGCATACACTCTGACATCTTTTAGAAATGCATACAAAATGGATGCAGCAAACAAAAGGAAGAATGTAAATTTGCAGACATGAGTCAAAGCACATGAGTCAGGCATGCTAAACACTGTCTGTCTGTTTGCTAAGGATGGTTTTTGCGTTCTTGTAGGTGTAGGTGTTTTTGTAGGCCAGAGGGACTTTATAGCTTTTGCCTGATGGTAGTGAAACTATCCACCACTCCATCACAATATTAACATTAATTCCAGACAACCAATGTGTACAATAAGGAGGCATGGCATATTTCAGGCTTTTCTGAGGTATTTCTGTTCAGTCTCAGCACCGCTCTGGGTATTGGAGTTATGGAGTGGTGGGTGGTTCAGCTCGGTTCAGAAAACATCGGCAATTAAGTTTGACAGTTTCCAGTGTTGCACGATAAATAAATAAATACTATAAATAGCAGTGCGAAGGTAGACAAAACCAGATTCCAGCAGCAGTCCTAAACACACATTCAGCTCGCATGGTTTCACAGTAAGGAGACGAGGCACATCTTAACCTCTTTCTAATGCTGTTGTGTTTCTGTGATTAGCACTGTTATTCTGGGTATAAGAGTTATGGCTTTGTCATTTTAGTGCTTTGTCAAGTATAGTGCTGAGGGGGACTAGAGGGTCTTGTTTGGCAGACGCGGGGTCTTGTGTGAGGGAGCCATAGTGTGTACAGTACAGTAAAGGAATGGTCTCCCTGGGCAACAGTGGTCAACACAAGGCATCTCTGGTGCGGTCAGTCAGGCATCTTTGTGCTAGCCTCACCGCCCAGTGTGTGGTGGCGCATGTCTGAGCTCGTGGGGACACTGATGCTAGGGCAGCCGCATTCAGATACACACACACACACACACACACACACACACACACACAGACACACACACACAAACACACACACTTTCTGTTTGTCTGTCTGTCTGTGAAATACAGAAAGAGATGGAGGGGAAGGGTGAAGGGACAGAGAGATAGAGATAGAGACAAACAAACACTCTTTCTGTCCTCTCCTTTTCTTTACATTTCTCTAAAACACACACACACACACACACACACACTTTCTATTACTTACCCCTCTCTCTCTCTCTTTCTGTCTAATAGACACACACACACACTTTTTCTTTCTTCTTTCTCTCTCTGTTCCCTTCATTTCTTTCTCTCTGACACACACATAGATAGAGCCAAAGCTCTGCGGTGGTTGCCATGGCATCTGTACTGTATGCGGCGAGGCTCACACTGCACTCCTCTGTCCAGTGTTTCAGTCTGATTAGGTTTCAGATTAGGACTGAGATTAGGATTAGGATAATATATCAAAAGTATTTATCCTTGCCGCATTTCATTAAACAAAGTCTCAATAAAATGTCATAAAATGGTACATGTCTATCAGCTTTACCCAAATCACGAAGTTCAAGTTTATCATCATTACACAAGTGTGCAGAAACAAGAAAATATTTCGGTTTAGGAAGCTTGAACCAACTGAAATAAACTGCCAATGTGCAGTTTTAAGTTATTGTGTGTGTGTCTGTGTCTCTGTGTGTGTCTGTGTCTGTGTGTGTTATGTAGGACTGTTTGGAGGGTGTGAGGAAGGGCAAATGATATTAAATAATGCATGTCTGATCCTTTTTACACACCCCCTACCACAGCGCGTGTGTGTGTGTGTGTGTGTGTGTGTGTGTGTGTGTGTGTGTGTGTGTGTGTGTGTGTGTGTGTGTGTGTGTGTGTGTGTGTGTGTGTGTGTGTGTGTGTGTGTGTGTGTGTGTGTGTGTGTGTGTGTGTGTGTGTGTGTGTGTGTACTGGCTTTGTAAAGCTCCACCAGATTGTCTGAAAACCTTGTCTGCTCCGCTTGAACACACAGGTACACAGACATGGCTTACTTTCTCCATTTTTCTCTCGGTGCATCTCATTCTGTCATGCTGTTCTGTTTCTCTCCTGCGCACGTGTACACAGATGCACACACACATACACACAGGCAGACATTTTTCTTGATTCTCCTCTGATCATCAGCTATGTCATTGCTGTGGCGTTCGTGCAGTGGTTAGTTACACTGTGTGACTGAGCACCAATGGGAGACTGGCCGTGTCTAGTTTGCAAACACCACACACACACACACACACACATACACACACATACACACACATACACACACATACACACACTCACACACACTCACACACACTCACACACACTCACACACACTCACACACACTCACACACACTCACACACACTCACACACACTCACACACACTCTCACACACTCTCACACACTCTCACACACTCTCACACACTCTCACACACATACACACACATACACACACACACACACACACAGCATAGTGTGCATGCTAACTAGGCACCGCTGTTCTGCTGTCATCCCCACTCGTGAGTCTCATTTGTCCTTATTGTTACTGATCGGCACAGCAGCACTCCCCGCTTATCATGATGAAGGGGCTTATTAGCAGCCATGATGTCCCTCCACTCAGAGTGTGTGTGTGTGTGTGTCTCTGTGTGTCTGTCTGTCTGTCTGTCTGTGTCTGTGTGTGTCTGTCTGTCTCTGTGTGTGTTTGTCTGTGTGTGTGTGTGTGTGTGTCTGTCTGTCTGTCTGTCTGTGTGTCTGTCTGTCTGTGTGTCTGTCTGTGTCTGTGGATGGATGAATGCTGAATGGATGTGAATGGTGAAGTTTTAAAAATGTGTGTTTGGGGTGTATTTGTTTGTCTAAGTAACAGAAGTAAATAATTGCTCACTGACATAATATGAGGGAAAAAAAGTTTTTATTAAGTTTTATCATGTCAGGTTTGAGTTGAGCACTTGTGATGAATACCGCCGTTCATTTACCATAAATCTTCAAATATACGCTCCACCCTGTGTGCTTCTGTAATCAGCTGCTGATGTTAATTTTTATATTTCACAAGAAAAGGATCACACTGGACTTCGAGTGTTATTACATCATAACTTGTTTTAGATCACTTACATTAATGTTGTTGTTACATGCCTGCACAGGTAATGTTTACAGGTCCTTATTATGGTTGGTGGTCATTGAAGAGCTATCATGAAGCCTAAATAAATCTTTGCATCTCACAAAAAATATTATTTATATGGCATAATATGCAATGTTATATGATGTCAGACAGAGAAAATGATCACCAATTTATGTGCCTAAATATACGTATTCAGCAGTTTCTGTCTTTGTTTTGTGTCTTGATGTCTGTTAGTCTTTGTGTCTATCTGTGTGTATGTGTGTGTGTGAGTGAGTTGAGATTTTTACCTGATATTTTTTGTGCTTTGGCAGAAACTGGCTGCTTTGAAAGATGGCTTCCAGCTGGGGGCGGGCTCCCAGTCTGACCTGTGGGTCAGCAGCTCGTCATTGGCCAACTCCAACCTGTCAATCCCACGCCTCTACTCTGACGCCCAGTCCCAGACAGACATTCCTGCTGAGGTGAGAGGGGGGGGAATTAAAAATGAAACCTGTCAGTGTCACCTGTCTTGTCACCTATCTTGTCATGTATGCTTTTGGGCAGTGTAGTGGAAAAAGGCTCAGTTTCTAGTTAAAGGCCTTGCACCTCCTTTGACTGTTGTAGCCATACTGTGCAGAGGACGGTTTTACTTATGTCTACACTCTGTTGGTGAATTGTTGTAATCTGGTTACTTTTGTACTTGTCTTTTACTTGTTTTGTTTCTGGTAAAAACGGCTGGCATGGCCTCACAACATGACTACCTACACCTCACATGGAGTTACACCATTTATCGGTTTCATACAGTTTTGTACAAAGTCCATTAGAGAGAATCATTAGTTAGGATCAGTTCATTATATAATTAATTAATAATTGATAGTTAATAATGAGATCAAAGTAATAATAAATGAGTAATTTATGATGTCGCTAATAATAAAGAGACAAATCGATTTAGATTGTGCTCATTTAACCCCAGCACATTGGCTGTACTTAACAGAAGCACTCATTAGACCTTTCCGCTGATTGGTTGTATTAAACATCAGTATTCATTGGGGTTCTCACCTGATTGGCTGTGTTGAACATCAGTGCTCATTGGAGTGTCTAAGTGAGTGTGAGTGAGGCTGAGTGTTGCCGCAGGGTTCATTTTCATGCTGTGCATCGATGTGGTCGAGCAGAGTCACCACAGATTTGCATAGACCTCAGCCACTACCACTATCCAGCCAGGACCGTTACAGTCAGGCCTGCCCAGAGAGATGGCTAGGCCCCTGAGAAGATTCAATTATTGCTGACCCCCACCCCCATAAGAAAAGGTGGCTGGGTCCCAGAAAGGATACAGTTATTGCCCCCACACCCCCCCAAGGCAAAAAAAGTGTCCGGGCCCCAGAAAAGCTTTCATGTTTATCCCCCTAATGGGCGGCCCTGGGTACAGTACCAATATGCTACAACTGCACATGGCAGAGTGTTACAGGACCAGTGTGCTACCACCTGGCCAGGACCGTTACAGTACTGGGTCACCCAGTGCTGTTGCCCAGTAGCATTTCAGCTTGCACAATATTTCATCATTATTATAATAATAGCCCTGTACATCTGAAATATGGTCTTAGTGTCTGGGTAAAAGCTAACTGTTTTTTGCTGCCTTGTACTTAGAAAGTGTGTTGACGACTTAAAAGTTGATTTGTATCTTCTCTAATGTAAACATATTTGCATATTCATATTAATATTAATTTGTCTAATTTTCCTCTGCTGCAGTTTGTATCCAGCAGTAACAAGCTGGCAGAGAAGGTGCGACTGAGCCTGAAGTATGAAGAAGCCAAACGGAGGTACAGTAAGACTTTCACATGAGAAAGAAACCTCAGACTTAGGAATGTATTTGTACACACTCCCCCACATCACGACTCCTTAGAATTATGTATGTGTACACACACACACACACACACACACACACACACACACACTCACACACACTCACACACACTCACACACACTCACACACACACTCACACACACACTCACACACACACTCACACACACACTCACACACACACTCACACACACACTCACACACACACTCACACACACACTCACACACACACTCACACACACACACACACACTCACACACACTCACACACACTCACTCACTCACTCACTCAC